>CM062816.1:516025442-516625442 GCA_031772625.1 Pinus tabuliformis
ACATGCCACATATATACCATATATATATTAAAATGATACCACCCAATGGACGTTGACCACCAAACCGAGGCCAATAGGGATTGAACTCGCTTGACCATTGGTCGGCACGCCCCACAGGTAACCCCACTCAAACAAACGAAGCACCAAAATTCGGTACATGCACGTAACAACCACGATTTATGCACCCTCCAAAATTAACCTATACCAAATGCGCCTTCCAATTAATGTCTTGTTAGGAACTTACAGTCACTGGCAGAAGGAGCAACATTGTGTTTTCAAGTTTTAGTGGAAACAAAGGCATGGGAATATGCACATGATGGTATCGTCAATGAAATTTGCCCGAGAGTTATAGGGGCATTTGGGGAGAAAGGGCCCCAAACAAAGAGCCATATGAAGATGGTTTGTTCTCTAGCTAAGTTTAATTATCATATTCTTGAAGCTTATGGGAGGTCTGCTCTTAAGGTGGCAACCAAAATCCTTGAGACCAAAGTAGTCATTGTGAACTCTCGGCAATGTTTGCATGCTAAACTGGATTTTGCCATGACCGACACTTCAATTTTTTCCCTTGTGTTTCTGTTCTTGGCTGTTTGAGCTTTCAACGTTCCTTTGCACCTCTTGGCACAATTACCAATATTAGGCTTGTTTTATTACATTGAGGTACAATTTCAATTCCAAATATGATTGTGATGGTTATACTGAAATTAGGATTATTATTTTTTAGTTCTTTTAGATAATGCTAGGATATTATCTCTTTCTTTTAATAGATACATTGGAAAATGCATATGTTACAATAAATTGAAGATATATTATAACAATAAATATTCTTTATAAATTATACAACATTATCAATATAATTATTGAAAATGAAAAGCAAATTAATTTTAATAACCTTACCAATAAATTGTTTAACATATTTCGCAAGATTAAAGCTATTTGGAACAAAATTTCCATTATAATCTTGGACATCGATACTGTTTGTTTTTATGTTCAAGATAAGAGATCTTTTTGGAACAAAATTCCCATTATAACCTTGGGACATTGATACTATTTTTTTTTAGGAGAATTCCACCTGGATAGTAAACACACAACTAATAAATCTCTAAAGTTTAGGTTTTTTTTGTTGAAGTCATTCTATTAAATGCAAGGAAATGATAACGAGAAGGTTGAGATAATTTTTGTTATTATTTTTTTTTTAGTGCATTAAAGCGGTAACTAAAATTAAAAGACAGTGAAGACATAAAATTAGATTAGTTATCACCATTCAACATCAATAACCTAGTGTATTTGTTCTAAAAGTTCCTCTCCTTCCATGCATAATCTTCCATTCACATGCATGGATGAGGTTGGTGATGAAAACCTTGAGTTATATGAGCCATTTATGAATTGCAATCTTTTATTTACTGTCTTTTACTTTAAATAGGTATATAGTACAAATTACTAACAAAAATAACATATTTAACAATAACATATATTTAATTTAACTATATTTAAACTAAGTTAATTTTACTATATTTAAACTATGTTAATTTAACTATATTTTAATCCAATACCACACATTTGTCTTTTCCCATGCGAGCGTTTCTAGAAGGCAATTGTACCTTTTATCGAAAAAAATATATAATTTCCATACAAACCTATACAAATAATAGATTAAAATGAACAAATATGATATTAAAGTTTATAAAAAAAACACCCACATCATTGCTTAGCCAAAGATAATGCAATTATGAGTTATCTTACTATTTTTATTGTAATTTTTATTAATATAAAATTATATGTCTTTATTGTTTTTGATAAACTATATTTAAACTAAGCAAGAATAACTATTATGTAGCCCCTATTTAATTGTGGGAAGTGGTTCATACCTTACAAAGATCAATAATTAAACTACGCAACATAGAACGCTAACTATACGACCTTGTTATTATCTTTTCAATACTAATTTATGAAGTGAACTTTTTGGTGACTTCATATTAATAAGGTGATTTATGAGATGGTTTAATCTCTTGGTAAATTAATATCTCCCACAAAAGTAGATTAATATTAATTGATAAATATAATTAACGCAATTGGACAAGTTTCAATACTAATTTATAAAGTGGACTTTTGATGGCTTCATATTAATAAGGTGGTTTATGAGATGATTTAATCTCTAGTAAATTAATAACTCCCACAAAATTAGATTGATATTAATTAATGAATATGATTAGTATAATTAGTTCAATTAGACAAGTTTTGGTACATGTTTTTTTTTTGTGCGGAGAGATTTAAGATAAGGGTTGAATTTTGAAAATAATATAAATATTTTTATAAAAGGCTCTCACAAATATGGTGGAAAAATTTAAACTTTTGGGTTTGGGAGGATCATCTTGAGTGTTTCTTTTTACATAGTAGATGGAGACCATTGTGCAATGTTATTTGACATGTTAAGAAGAGTGTTAAATGAGAGCCTCGGTGAAGCAAGCCCACGAAGAAATCCTGTTAAAAAGCAAAGAAGATGATTTCGTATCATCAAAGGTACCAAACTTCTCCTATTGTTGGAAAAATGTCCCAAGCTTGTTTACGACCAATATGTGGAAAAGACAATGGACATATTTTCTTTGTTATGCTATTTTCTATATGTATGTAAGTATGGATCGAAAAATATATGTATGTAAGCATGGAATGAAGGATAGTTTAAAGCTAATTTGTTTTTTTTTTTTTTCTTATTATTAAAAAAGTAAGTATTATAGAGGACTTGGTTTTCGGATAAGGGTAGGTTTTAACTTTGTAAATTTAATGGTTGTAAATAAATGCTTAATAAAAAGGAAATATAATTACACTCATATATATTAATACATAAATTTTATTTTGGAAATTTAAATTGGAAAAAAAAATTCAGTATGTTTTATATTTAGAATGTTATAATATAACATGTATATCTTGCGACATCTCTAAATCATTATTCCACTTACTCTATATTAGAATACAGCTGTAACGCTCTAATTGGAATTACAAAACAATTGGTTGAACCACAATGTGCCACAAAATCACTAAAAGCAAAAACTGTGTGCTTAAAACTTCCAAAAAAGTATGCAAAAAACCACCCTTTTTTTTTCCTGGGCACTACCCCCAATTCCCTATGTAGGGCGGCTTCCAATCCCCTGTAATCCCTTGAACAAGGGAGGTTACCACTCCCCAATGAACCCCTTACTGCATCCGAGACAACATATAGTGCGTGGACATAACCATCCAAAGAGTATAACACATACCCAAAAATAGTAAGGTGGCACTATAAAGTTAGAGAATTACTAAAGATGTTAGTTTTTCCCTCATTCCTTTATTCTAGCCTTTTTTGTTAATGATTTTATCAACCATATTTAGGTTGTTTATAAAATTATATAATTTCTAATACGTATTGTGTGTTTGGAAAGCCCTTCATTTAACCATGTTTAACTTGTTTAGGTATGAATAGATTCAATTAATTTCATACATTTTTACTGCAAAAACTAAGAGGTTTAAAGGAAATGGAAATTTCAAACAATGATTGAAACTCTGGAAAGGCATGCATGCACATCCAAGTTTTGATGCTTTAACACGTTTTTCATCATGCCAAATGTTTATTCCTTCACTTAACAAATCTTAGCTAAGCCTTTGTACACTATAAAACACAAGTGGATTGATTCAAAAGTGTTGGAGTAAAGTCATGCTAGAAAGTTTCTTAACCGTTGCAATTAATGTTAGTTTTACTTTAACTACATGTGTAAAATCATTTGGGGATATTTGCTTGAAATTCTTGTATAAAGCATATATTATAGGATTGTATGTCATTGTAGCCATCAATGGCTTACATAAGTTTTAAAGATGTTAGAATCAAATGTAATAGCATATATTCATATTAATTTGTGACTATTAAGTTAGGAAAATCATAGATAAAAACACACAATTCTAATTTTTGTTGTTGTGGTTAACTCCATTATTGTGTTGCTTATAGGAATGCTTATTTAGCATATACAATACAACTAATTTAGTTGCATAAACAAACTCAATTGACATCATAAGCATCAATATTCTTATGGAGGTCAAGATGTTGTTGAAGAAATAAGTCATATAGGTAGATATGATAATTTCATAATCACAACACATGTTTCTATCTTATTTCTAAGGAAAACTTGACAGAGAAACCGTGAGGTACTTCCCAATGTTACCAAGTGTAAATTATCAATGTTGATTAGGACACTTTGCATGGTAGGGAAATCGAGTAAGACATGCAATAGTTGTAGTTAACCCAAGGGATAGACACCTAAACCTCAAACATGAAGCTTAAAACACTTAATCATTCAAGCTAACTCGTCGAACTACCTATGTTTCTATCCATCATATAATCTTTAATTATATATTTACATTAGGCACATATACCAAAATATTAATTTTATTTTCTATGTAAAGCAATGTGCTTAAGATGATTTTATGTAATTTTTTTCATAAATTAACTTTCTTGATTGAAATATTGAAAGGTTACCTTGGGGAAATTTAGGTTGGGAGTGCTGGAAAAGTCATGGAGAGAAAAATTAATATGCACTCTAGGCTAGGATTGCATGCATCTTGCGATATCAAAAGATATTTCTTCATATTTATAGTTTCTAAGGTTGTAATTTTACTATTAGTTCATTTGTCCATTACAACTTAAGTTGTAATCTCCTCAAATCATAAGAGCTTGGTGACTTGAGCTTACTTGGAGTCCAAACCATTTATCTTTATGTAGATACTGGCTTCTAGGAGCTAGTAGTTCACACATGTGTGCATTGTCCCTTCCATATTGCAAGTGCACTTGTTGTCTATACTCTACACTTGATTAGGGTGATACTGTAGCACATCCATCTCTTCACTTTTGATATTGTTATATTTTTACCTTATAATGTTTGTATTGTTGTGTGACAATGAGATTATGTGACTGAAAAAGGTCATATCCTAATAAAAAAACATTTTTATTTTATGTATATTTGTAATTTTTCATTTTATAATGTGCCTATGCTTTTTGACCAAGAAATACATGTTGTGGCTTGTTGTCCTTATTATATTGATAAATTGTAGTTTATTCATAATTTCTACATTTTTTAATGTTCAATATTTTTATAAAAAAATACCTATTATTATTTAAGTGTATCTTTGATATATATATATATATATATATATATATAAAATATGTTTAAATAATACATTTTTTTAATACTATTAATATGTTATGTTTTCCCTAAATAAATTAAATTGTATAAAGTAATTCATTATATATATTACAATTAATTTTTTTAATTTTTTTTAGTCAAATCAAATATGATGTAAAATTAAATTGTATAAAGTAATTCATTCTATATATTACAATTAATTTTTTTAGTCAAAAGAAATATGATGTAAAATTATTAAGACAATTCAAGGGAAAAATTACTTTAATTTTATCACTTATCATTAAAATATTTAATCAAAACAAACGCAAATTCATTTAATAAATAAATAAACCCAAAAAGAGATTGATAAAAATTTACTTTATTAGTCTCTGTCTTGTCAGGGACTATAGCATTCGCTTCGCGGTCAAGTTACATTGTTTGTGCATTATTTGGTTGTGTTTTTTCAATTTTAACCAAAATTTTGGGAAAATGATTAATATTTCTATTTTTGCATAAATTCAAAAATAATTTCCAAATTTTTAGTAAACGTTATTTCTAATTTTTGATTGGATAAGGTAGCTCTGATGGGACATAATTCCCTTGGTGGAGAGCGTTTTATTTTTGTTTTTTCAATGCCTAACAATTCATTATAACTTCATAGTTTGTAAAGAAAGAAGAAGAGGGCGAAATAGGGCGCGAGCGCGTTTTCAAATCCTACGATTAGGTCAACGATGCGTGTTGAGCCGCCACCATGGGTGCTCCAGGGGGCGGAGAGGCCTCTCCCCCCCCCTCCATTCTCTTCTGCAACCGCATTTAGAAACCTCCTGTCTCAGAAAGGGAAAAAACACCCAAATCCTGAAGTCCCAACGTTCATCAAAAAGCTTGAAGAAATACGAGAGATCGCTCTGCCTGAAGAACAACCAATCAAAATAGCTCTTGCTTTGGTTGACAGAGGATTGGTCGGGCAATTTATGGGTCGCTGGCCATCAACAAAATCGACAGATGAATGGGTTCAACGAAATTGGAGGCCTCTGCTGACGAACAACGTGATCTGTTATGCTGTCGGTAGAGGATTTTTCATCTTCGAATTCACTACCAAGGAAGATCGTGACCTGGTGTTCAGAAATGGTCCGTATTTCATGGGAAATCAAGGCCTTTTCCTAAACAAATGGACCCCTGATTTCGACCCTTCAGTCGATGTTCAAAAGGAGTCCCTGTTTCGGTCCGGCTCCCCAACCTGCCGATCCACTGCTGGAGCTACCAATCCCTTCAAAAGATTGGAAACGGGCTGGGTCGATTCATTGACAAAGCTGACAATAGGGGCCAATACACCTGCGCAAGAATCTGCTTAGAAGTTGACTTGGAAGCTGGTCTGCCAGAAGCCATTAAACTTACAGTTGGAGATTGGCATCACTTCCAGAAACTGGACTACGAGAAATTGCCCTTTAAGTGCAGAATCTGTCATGAGCATGGTCATTTCCAACGAAACTGCCCTAAAGCCCCATCAAGGGACAAGGTGAAAAGGGTTATAGTGAGAACCCACACTATAACCCTAGAGTGGATATGATTGAAGGGGACCAAAAGGAATAGGGTAAGGCATAAAAATTCAATAGAAAATAATTGTCCCAACAGCAACAGGATCCAATGCACCATACAAACGTAAAAGGGATATTAAATGAAAATTGGGATGTGATGACATGACAGGGTGAATTACCTTAGACCATGCATAGAGTTGGGGGAGATGGAGATGGTTCATATCTCACTGGCTTACAGACAATACTATATACATGACCACCACAAGCCTTCTACCTACCCTATCTTGCAAAAGCCTTTCAATTTCAGGCTCACTAGCCCATCTCTACAAGTGACCGAGATTATTTTTTTGTCGTTGAGTTTTCGAGAGTGATTCTAATGGGTGAGTCGAGGGGGATGTAATGTCAGGGGGGCCTAGACAAAACTTAGTAGTACGAGAGCCAACTTGGCTAGATGCCTTTCTGATGAGACCGAAACGAACATATTTCCCTAGGAACCATGCATGTTGCCTTACCTAAACACTTCTCAAGTTTCCCATAACGCTTTTGTATATGTGATTGAATGCTTAATGTTGTGGTTGTCTGACATCTTTAATGAATAATTCATTGGGTAGGTGTGAGGAAGGGCTACCATGTGTCCCCTTGTTGAGGCTCATTTTGACAACAAAGGCATGCTCCTCACCCTGGCTTACATTACTCTCTTGACAATACATTATATCACCATGCTAAGTGGGGATATAAAAAAATGATATTTTATCATTATAATTTTTTCTCAAAACAATTGAAAAGTAGGATGATTATACTGCCATATTTTAAACAAAGAAAATATATTCCATTAATTATCACCCTTATAAAAATAAAAATGATATATATTTTACTACCTTGTTTTTTTCTTTTGTCTCTAGAGGAATTGAAAATTGGGTTGGTCTCATACTTGCATGACATAGGGTTGATTCCAACCGCTACCACTATAACCTGTAGGTGCCTAGCTATGCCCCTTCTGCATGCATAAGTGAATCAAGGGTATTGGAACCTTGAACCTCCTCGCACATAAAACTTCATTTTTACGACCATCGCCAGACGAACCACCCCCTTGAGCTATTATATATATAGACACACACACTCAACCGTTTTAAATCTATTTTAATTTAAATGACATTCAATTTTTATTTATTTTTAACTAATTTTGAAATAAAACTAGCAATTTCCCCTAAAGGTGAAAACTACACCAAAGGAATAGAAGATTTAAGAATATCATCTCGCTACGAACATAGCCCATTGCTAAATGCATACAAAAGGTTTGTCAAACTCTCCAATGCAAGCATCAACAGTCGTTTCTTTGAGTGGAGCTAAATTGCTTCTTGATAAGAATATGTATCTAAAGTTGATCAGAAATATTAGTAGGGCACATATAAATATTTGAGAAGGACGCCACGTTCAAATAAATTTTGATGGGATGGGCATATCGTGTTCATCCCAACCAATTGCAGAGCCTCATTTTCATCTGCCTCCCTCTAATTAAAAATCTAACACATGGGTGATTCAACAATTAAATTCTCACGTCCCATGAGATTGATGGTATAGATATTTTTCAAATTCTCAAGAGAGTCCGAAAACATCTCCAAAATTGTACACAATTCCAAATTTATAAATCCGAGACTTGTTAACTTTCCCAAAGAATTTGAAAGCCTTTTTAAATTTTCACATCCCTTGAGATTGATGGTATGGAAATTTTTCAAATTCTCAAGAAAGTCCAGAAGCATCTCCAAACTTTTACACATACTTAGATCCATATGTTTGAGATTTGTCATATTCACCAAAAAAATCTAGAAGCATCCCCAAATTTTCACACCCAACCAAAGCAATGTGTTGGAGATTTGTCAGTTCCCACAAAAAATATGTCATGGTCATTAGAGGAGTATTTTTCATTATAATATTTTTGACATGTCGAAACTTCGCTAATGATTTTAGAAACTCTTATAGTGGGGAATCAATATTTGAATGCAAAAAACTGCTGAGGTGCTTGCGATGTTAACGTTTGAATGATTAAAAATGTCAAATAGAAATGATTCTCATTTGCAAATTATAACATATACATCTACTTACCTGAGATTTGCGTTCGCAAAATCTTCCCAATTTCCTCCCATTCACTTATAAAACTCTTAAATATTGCATTGTAAATGAAGGCAAGCGAGAGTAGTGACAATCATTCAAGAGGAGCGATATGAGGTTGGTTGACATCAACTTCAGCTTCAACATTCTTTCTCCAAAATTGCCTTTACCTTCAAGAATTTTCAACTACTTGATTAGGAATAACTTTCCATTGATTAGTAGATCTTTTAATTTCAACCGGAAAAATTCCTTGGCGTAAGTATCTCTAAGGATGGATGAAGTGGCCGATCTAATTTTGTGCACTTTTGTTCTTTGAATCAAGAAAAAGGCATCACATGGTGCACCATGCACTCACTGAATACTGAAATTGATCCACTCCATACTTTTATCCAGTTATCGCTTTATTTTCCTACGCAAAAGCAAGCACTATCCAAAAATATTTGTTGCTCTTGTTAATTGAGCGTGTCATAACTAAGTATGGGGTCTGCCCTTGATGAGCTGGAGTTGGAGACTGCCTACTACGCAGTTGTGCCGATGGAAAATCGTTCTTTGCGGTAAAAAAATGTTGGACAAAAAAAATGAAAACAAGCCCCTGTGATTGGGTGAATCTGCCTAACCAAAACTTATCATAAAAACGCCTTCAATATAATTAATATAATTATTATTTAAAAAAATCACTATTATTATTTAAATGATCAAAATACTTTTTAAAAAATAGTTATATTTTTAAAATTTGTATATATGAGAAAATAATTTAATTAATTTTTATTTTAAAATATCTTTTAACATTTTATCAAATCATTTTATCCTTAAAATAATAATAATAATTATTTATTTTAAAATATTTTTAAACATGTTAACAAATTATTTCATCCTATGATAAAAATGCAAATCAATATTGTTATTGAAAGAATAAAAAATCTTTATATTTTTAAAGTTGTGTATATCAACATTAATAAAAAATAATTTAATTATTTGTGATTTTAAAATATGTTTCAATATTTTAGCAAATCATATCATCCTTAAAATAATAATAATAATTTCTTATTTTAAAATATGTTTAAACAATTTAGCCAATCATTTCATAATAAAAAAATAAAAGCTAATAATATTTCAGCAATATAACTATTTTTCAAAGTTTTATCTATCTAAAACACACACAAAATTTCAAAATCATTCGTTTAACTTAATGAAAACATTCAATATAGGAAAAATGGATTAAACAATGTTTTAAGTTCATTTTTTTTCTCCATTTAAATGTATGGTTGCATAGAGATATATTGTAAATTCCAGTATGGTTAATGTAAAATGTTTTCTAAATAGAAAAATAATGTTTATATTAATAGAAAATAAAAATGAATATGCATGTTTGGTTAGTTTTAACAAAAAACTTTATAAAACATCAATAATCCCAATGTCACTATGGTGACCAATTTGTTGTTGATATTACAACTCAATGTGATGAAAATATTTAGATAAAAATATTTCACTCATTCTCAATCATAAATAAAATATTTTGATATCTAATTGTAATATAATTTCATATCAACTTCAGAAAGAAAGAAATAAAGTAATTAGAAGTAAAAAAGTGTGAATAAAATGTTTAAACCTAATACTTTTTCAAATTTAAAAGAACTATTATACAAGTTATCTAATTTATGTTGATATCACCTTTATATATATCTATATATAGAAAAATGTAATAAAATTTTTGTTGTTGTTGTACATAATAAAATATTCGATGTCCAAAGGAAAAAATAATTGAAAACTAAAAACTAAAATAAAAAAGATCAAGTACTTTATAATAAGAATACTAAAAGAGAGATATGTAATCCATTCAATTATTAATATAAAATTATTATGTGACATTTATGATAATAATAAAATTTCAACCAAAAAATCGTGCACGCAACAGCCCAGCCCGAGCTTGCGCTGACCTAGCCGTCGCTACCCCTGCAGATCCCTCTCTCGACAGCCTCCTACTGCTGAGGCCAACCAGACCATGTAGCCCTCTAAGGAGGGAGATCCTCACTTTTCCACTCAGCTAGGGAATGAAGAAAATGCAGAGGCCTTCGCATCTCTGATCGCAGAGAATGGAGCTCTAAGGAACAGGCCATCAGTCAATAAATTTGAAAAGAAACTTGAAAGTATCCCAAAGATTTCTCTCCCTACAACACTTCCAAGAAGAGCAGCCATCTCTCTGGAAGAATGTGGACTTGTTGGACAGTTCACAAGGCTATGGCATTCACCCAAATTAGTGCAAAAATGGATTGAAAGAAACTGGAATGCAACCACATAGGGGAAGATAGCAATACGATTTTGTAGAAGGGGATACTACACCTTTCTCTTTGAAACAAAGGAGGACAGAGATCTGATATTTAGAAACATACCTTACTTCATGGACTCCAAAGGTTTATACCTGAACAGGTGGACACCAGACTTTGATTCGGAGATGGATGTCCCAAATGTAGTGCCTGCGTGGTTCAGGCTCCCGCATCTTCCTCTTCACTACTGGGGAGACGAATCTGTCAATGCTATAGGAAACGCAATGGGCAAATATATTGACATATGTGAGCCAAAAGACAACATGCACACGTGCGCAAGAATATGTGTGGAAGTAGATCTCGGAAAAGGCCTCCCAGAGGCAATAAAGATCAAGGTCGACCAATGGACACACATTCAACAGCTGGACTACGAGAAAATACCATTTAAATGGAAGGTATGTCACGAGTATGGTCATTTTGCAAATAGGTGTCTTAAAAAAATAGAGCATGAAAATGTAGAAGAGCAAGAACCTACATGGGAACAAGTGAAAAGGAAAAAACCTACCAATAAGCAGACCACATCAAATATCTATTAGTCCCAAGAAGCAAACGAAACAACCTCTCAGCCTCCAGCGAAGGTTACTCCTCCTGATCATACAACTCCGAATCCTTTTGAGCCATTAGAATACTCCTTTGATCCACCCTCTCCCAGATCCCCACCTTCAAACCCCATCTCTTTAGCTCTCATATCTTCCCGCAACCCTATATCCTCTCCACCTTCTCCATCAGTGGACCACATTCTAACTAGAAACAAAGCCAAAGAAATCCCCCAAGCCTAGGATTAGCGAAAAAAAGTGGGGAGGAAATCCAATAAATAAATTAGAGATGAGTCAGCAGCTAAAGAAATGGCCCTAGGAACGTAATCGCCAATGGATTCATTCCTTGGGAAACAAACAGGAAGTCATGAAAAAACTCAGCAAAGAGGAAAGGGAGGACCACACCAACACAACAGTAAATAATGATAGTGGTCTCCTGGAATCGTCGTGGCCTTGGCACCTCCTTTAAAGTCAATGCAGCTCGAGACATTTTAGCCAAGGAACAACCAAACATATACATGATCCAAAAGACCAAACAAAACAAACAAGAAAATAAAAAAATAATTCAAAACTAAAAAATTATGAAGGAGTAGTGTTAGAAGCCACAGGAGCATCAGGAGGAATCAACACCATTTGGGATAAAAGAAAATGGGAATTAATGACCCAAAAAATCAGCAGACACTGGATTTGAACAGAGTTGAGAAATCTCAATACAAAAGAACAATATAGCATTATAAATGTGTACTCCCCAAATCACTATAGAGAGAAAGAACAATGTTGGAAATCAGTTAAAGAAGAAATAGCAGAGAGACAAAGTGGGAACTTAATCCTGGGAGGAGACTTAAATCTGATAAGGAATACAGAAGAAAAATTTGGCGGAATCTTCCACAACGATCCGTCAAGAGAAGCTCTTGAAGGAATAATAGAAGAACACAAATTAATAGACATTCTGCCAAGCAATGGAAAATACACTTGGAACAACAAAAGAATAGGAAAAAACAACATAAAATAAAGGTTGGACATAATTCTTATTCATGAAAGCATAGCAGTTGCTTATACTCTTGCGAAAAGTAAAATTGTTCACAACTCAGCTTCAGATCACAAGTTGGTGGTGCTAACCTTGGGAAAGCTAGAAAATCAAGGACCCCTTCCCTTCAGATATAATTCAATTTGGGAATACAAGGAAGATTTTGGCAAACAAATAAAGGACAATTGGAAAAAAAATGTCACAGTATCTCCCCAGTATGTTTGGGAAACTAAGCTAAAGAACCTAAGGATGCACTTAAAAAATTGGGCAAGAGAAAATGATCTCTGGGACAAAGCTAGGAAAATCGAATTGCAAAAAAAATGGATAATCTTTACAAGGAAAAAGAGAACAAAGAAGAAAGTAAGCAAGATCATATACAAGAAACGGAAATATATTTGGAAATATATAAGCAAAATAGGCAGAAGAAGAGGAAAACAGACTGAAATCAAGATGCCTCTGGCTAAAATCCGGAGGCAAAAATATAGCATTCTTTCATAATATAATGAAAATAAGAAGGTCAAAAAATCAGATTGAACATATTCAAGTAAATGGTCAAGAAATAAAAGGATTTGAAGCAATAAAAAATGCAGCCCATAAACACTTTAAAGAACTCCTCTCAACAAGTGACCAGCAGGCAGCTAATGAAGAAATTTTGCAACATATAAAAAAAATAAGCGACCAGCAAAACATGGAATTAGACAAAGAAATTATTGAGGAAGAAGTCAGAGAAGCTGTGTGGAATCTCCACCCTAATAAGGCACCAGGTCCAGATGGGTTTACAATGAATTTTTACAGACAACATTGGGAAATTATCAAAAAATATCTAATGAGAATGCTCAAAATGCTTTCCAAAAAAAAAAGATTGGAGGAAATACAAAATCCTCCTTCCTAGACCTCATTCCCAAAGAACCCAATCCTACAACTTTTAACAGATATAGGCCAATCTCCCTTTGCAACTCCTCTTATAAGATACTCACCAAAATTCTAGCAAACAGAATGAAAAAATTACTTCCAGAAATAATTTCAGAAAACCAAGGAGGATTTGTCTCCAAGAGGCAAATCACAGACAATGTGATAATTGTTCAAGAGGCTATTCACAGTAGTATCCAAAGAAAGGAGAGAGAAATGATTGTTAAGTTAGATATGGCTAATGCTTTTGATAGAGTTAACCATAACTTTCTTGCAACAACTCTCAAAAAGTTTGGCTTTTCAATAAATTTCATAGATATTATCCAGGGATGTATATCAAATCCATGGATAGCTCCATTAATCAATGGATGACCCAGTAAATTTTTCCAAAGCACACGAGGGCTGAGGCAAGGCTGTCTGCTTTCTCCATTCTTGTACATTATCATGGCTGAATCTCTGAGTGCTATGCTGAAAAATCAGAGAAAAGAGAAAAAAAATAACAAGGATCCAAATATCGAGAGGAGTCAAAGATATAAACCATTCTCTCTTTGCAGATGATACCTTTCTCACAGGCAGGGCATCCTGCATTATAGCAAGACGATTCAAAAAAGTCTTGGATGAATTTCTCTTAGCTTCAGGAGGAATTTTAAACAACTCCAAATGTAGAATTTATTGCTGGAATACCCTAACAAAAACAATGCAGCGTATCTCACAAATACTGGAAATACCTTTACAGATAAATTGGAGCCACTTCACTTATCTTGGGTTGCCCTTAGCAAAGGAAGTGGTAAAATTATAAGTCTTAAACAAGCAAGTGGAGAGACTGAGGGAAAAAATTCAGAACTAGGGAGTGATGTGGCTCAACCTGGCAGGAAGAGTGACATTGATGAAAGCACTTCTCTCGGACTTGCCTATATATCAGTATGCAATCATTATGGCTCCAACAAGTTCCCACAGGCAAATGGAACTGATAATTAGAAGCTTCCTCTGACAAGGAGGAAAACAAGATAATAAAAAATTCAGCCTTGTTAGATGGGAGCAAGTTACTCTTCCCTATGAAAAAGGAGGTATAGCAATACGCCTGCCAGGACTAATGAACATTGCTCTAGGGACAAATATTATCTGGGGAATGATAAATGGGAACGGTCACTGGTGGGAAAATGTTCTAACAATGAAATACTAAAATTTTCATAGAACAAAGTTGTTCACTGATATTATTCTAGATAGGCCATGCACCCTATTATCACCCTAAGAAACTCTCCTAGGTTGTATCTCGGAAATTCTCGAGAACATTACAAACTCAACAAAATGTTGGAAATGGATGAATGGAAGGAATGATGCTTGTCCAAGCCAGATAACCACTTCTACTATGCTTAACTCCAGACATGGGTGAACACCCCCAGACTACAAGGCTTTATACCACTAATTACTCACAGTTTGAGGATTAGGTGAACATGGAGAATACTGACCACACCAGCAGATGCACAGGACCCTGTGATGGCCGGATGCAACCAGTAAAGAGGCCTGCAAATCTATTTCCTAATGCACAGACAGGATGACATCTCTCTAGCACTAAGTAAACAGAAACCTACATAACACATTCAATGATACATACTAGACTTCAACACAGAGGTCGGATGACAGCCCCTCTAATGCTAAATATCAAGAGCACATGAACAAATGCATAACATGCACAACCTAGAACAGAATAGAAGTAGATAGTGAGAAATTAACAACAAAAGAAGCTTGTATTAGCCGAAAATGAAGACCAGACGCTGCGAGTATCAAAGTAGTTACAGTCTCCAGAAGTTGAACCTTACATCAAAACTACAACCATCAACCCATTCCGCAGATTACATCTGTTTTCTGGGTATATATAGAGTTTCATTACAAAATTTTATGCTATTCTAAGCGGGGAGGGATCATAATGGACCACCAACCACTTTAACTCTCTGATGGAGTCTCTGCTATAATCTGCTTGCTTTAATGAATGAATTTGACGTTCTCTGGTGCTCTGTTGTCCTTCTCAAGCAGGTGGAGTGTTGCATGAAAGAAGCTCCATAACTGATAAATGCTCTGATCTTCTCGAGGCTGGTCCTTCTCGTTCTCGGCCATTCTGTTTCTTGAATGCAGTGGTTGCAGATGAAATGCGTCAGGTACTAACACTGGCCACCTTTGTCCTTCGAAAGCATGGTACAAGTCGAGGACACGAAGACTATATGGCGGACGAATGAGCACGATGGGAACAGGTATTAGCCGCTGGATCAAGTGAATGGACGGCATCGATCTGTTGGCGAGAATAATTGAGCGGAAGCGGGAGCAGACAAACACGAGTCGTCAGATCTTGGGTGGTCAGATCCGAAGGCCATCAAGCGGAAGAGTAGCACAGGAGATAAAGAGCGGGGACGGGCAAGTGGGCGATAAGCGGTATGTATCGCACCGCTTTTGGGAGGAAAGCGGTAAACGTACAGAGGCCAGCGATTCCATTCAGGTGATGACACGTGGTGGAGGAGAGAAGGGAAAAAACCATTTTATCGCGAGTTAACACGCGGGCGGTTCACGGGATCAGGAGGAGCGAATGTCGTTGGATTAAACGGATGGAAGGCGGAGATTGGTTTGCAGGAGATATCAGGAGATATGAGAGCGAAATGGGCGCAGGCTGTTGGATCTTTGTCGGGACTGATCGGACGGCGGAGGAGTGATCGATGATATGTGATTGCAATCAGATTGCATCGCAATATCGCATCAGCGGAAGTCAAGGGGTGTAACCTTATGCACACATGGATGCGATTTGCGATAGCAATTAGATCGCATCGCAATATCGCATTGGCGGAAGTCAAGCGGTTTGGGCCTTTACACACATGCGATTTGCGATAGCGTTTAGAACCAGACCCGATAAAGGAATTAATTATTTTTAAGACTGGTGCAAGGGAAGGAGAAAATGACTGTTGTGACGAAAAAGGGCTTATGGAAAGTGTGTTGTCACGTGATCATGATCTTATGGGTTTAAACTTTGTGCTCGGGGATATGAGGGAAAGCGGGTTTATCCAGAGTTTTTCGAGGAAAACAAAGATAGCGAGGGCTATGAGAGTATAAGGAAAATGAAGGAGAAGAAGGAAACAGACTGCTGCGAGCTCCTTTTTTGCATAAACACACGGCCAAGCTAGTATCTGGTCCTCTAAATGCTGAAGTATGTAGCAGAGCTAACACTGGCTCCTTCTGGGGATGAGATCCTCCCTGTGAGGTGTCAAGAACTGCAGACCAATGCCTTCATACAAAACAAGCTTAAAAACATTGCCTAGTATTCCATTGGGCATGGAGTCTAATTAAGTGCATGGAGTCTAATTAAGTCTACGCTAAAACATGTATAAGAACATGCTTACAATTATTAAGGCTCGTAAAACCTTAAACAACATAAATCTTCAAAAACTGGCCATCTACTGGACCATCAAAATTGTTTCCCCTTTTCTTGGCCAACGTGCATGTCAGCCGGTTCATCAAAGATTTGCAAAATTGGATTTATTTGACCATTTACCTCAAAAAGTTTAGGGCATTTGACCTCATCAGGTAGAGATGGTTTATACTTCATCCCCTCTTTATATGCTCTCATCTTATGGACTGTATGGGATGCTTTCTTTGGACTGAGATCTAAAGGGGAACTAAAAGAATAAGGAGCTATATGAATCTCTGCAGCTGATTCTTCACTAGCAGTACTAGGTTCTAGATCCTCAAACTGTGTATTCTCAACTAAAACCTTCTCTTGCAGAGACACATAAGAATTCTTGGGCTTACCTGATCCTGATGCTCCTTTCTATGATATTTTCTTCGACTTGACAATCTTTTCAGGGTCAGGCACTGGGTCAACTGGTGATTTCTGAGGATTTCTTCGAGTATGCCTCACAAACTGAGCCAGAATTGCAATGTGGAGTCGCTAAAGGTTGGTCCTCCTCCAGTGGAGTCGCCAGATAGATGATTACAACCAGAAATGTGTCTAGACCTTGTTTATCATCAAAATCTAGAACTGCGTCATTCCCCCAGGGAAGTTGAGCTTCGATTCTCCTCTCCCCGACAATGGCGCCAATTAATGTTATCACCCCAAGAAACTCTCCTAGGTTGTATCTCGAAGATGCTCGGGAACATTACAAACTCAACAAAATGTTGGAAATGGATGAATGGAAGGAATGATGCTTGTCCAAGCCAGATAACCACTTCTACTATGCTTAACTCCAGACATGGGTGAACACCCCCAAACTACAAGGCTTTAGACCACCAATTACTCACAGTTTGAGGATTAGGTGAACATGGAGAATATTGACCACACTAGCAGATGCACAGGACCCTGTGATGGACGGGTGCAACCAGTAAAGAGGCCTGCAAATCTATTTCCTAATACATAGACAGGATTATAACTCTCTGGCACTAAGTAAACAAAAACCTGCATAACACATTCAATGATACATACTAGACTTCAACACAGAGGTGGGATGACAGCCCCTCTAATGCTAAATATCAAGAGCACATGAATAAATGCATAACAAGCACAACCTAGAACAGAATAGAAGTGGACAGTGAGCAATTAAAAGCAAAAGAAGCTTGTATTAGCTGAAAATGAAGACCAGACGCTGCGAGTATCAAAGTAGTTACAGTCTCCAGAAGTTGAACCTTACATCAAAACTACAACCATCAACCCATTCCGCAGATTACATCTGTTTTCTGGGTATATATAAAGTTTCATTACAAAATGTTCTGCTATTCTAAGCGGGGATGGATCATAATGGACCACCAACCGCTTTAACTCTTTGATGGAGTCTTTACTACAATTTGCTTGCTTTAATGAATGAATTTGACTTTCTCTGGTGCTTTGTTGTCCTTCTCGAGCAAGTGGAGTGTTGCATGAAAGAAGCTCCATAACTGATAAATGCTCTGATCTGCTCGAGGCTGGTCCTTCTTGTTCTCGGCCATTCTGTTTCTTGAATGCAGTGGTTGCAGATGAAATGCGACGGGTACTAACACTGGCCACCTTTGTCCTTCGGAAGCATGGTACAAGTCGAGGACACGAAGACTATATGGCGGACGAATGAGCACGACGGGAACATATATTAGCCACTGGATCAAGTGAATGGACGACAACGATCTATTGGCGAGAAGAATCGAGCGGAAGCAGGAGCAGACAAACACGAGTAGTCAGATCTCGGGTGGTTAGATCTGACGGCCATCAAGCGGAAGAGTAGCATGGGAGATAAAGGGCGGGGACGAGCGAGTGGGCGATAAGCGGTATGTATTGCACCGCTTTTATGAGGAAGGTGGTAAACATACAAAGGCCAGTGATTCCATTCAGGTGATGACACGTGGTGGAGGGGACAGGGGAAAAACCGTTTTATCGCGAGTTAACGCGCGGGCGGTTCACGAGATCAGGAGGAGCGAATGTCGTTGGATTAAATGGATGGAAGGCGAAGATTGGTTTGCAGGAGATATCAGGAGATATGAGAGCAAAATGGGCGCGGGCCGTTGGATCTTGTCGGGACTGATCAGATGATAGAGGAGTGATCGACGATATGCGATTGCGATCAGATCGCATTACAATATCGCATCAGCGGAAGTCAAGGGGCGTAACCTTATGCACACATGGATGCGATTTGCGATAGCGATTAGATTGCATCGCAATATCGCATCGGCAGAAGTCAAGCGGTTTGAGCCTTTACACACATGCGATTTGCGATAGCGATTAGAACCAGACCTGATAAAGGAATTAACTGTTTTTAAGAATCGTGCAAGGGAAGGAGAAAATGACTGTTGTGACGGAAAAGGGCTTATGGAAAGTGTGCGGTCACGCGATCACGGTCTTATGGGTTTAAAATTTGCGCCCGGGGACCTGAGGGAAAGCGGGTTTATCCAGGGTTTTGGAGGAAAACAGAGATAGCGAGGGCTATGAGAGTATAAGGAAAATGAAGGAGAAGAAGGAAACAGACTGCTGCGAGCTCCTTTTTTGCATAAACACACAGCCAAGCTAGTATCTGGTCCTCCAAATGCTGAAGTATGTAGCAGAGATAACACACCCAAATCTGGAAATTGGTTAAAAGGATAATTCCTCTTATTAGAGATCAAATATCCAGAAATCCAGGGAATGGCAAAACAATTTCTATCTGGGAGGAATAGAATAACGGTGAAAAACCCCTTAAATTAGCAACAAAATTTAAGAGTACTTCAGAGATGGATGGAAGAGCAAAGTTTTAACACTCTTTATTCTATTTCGGATTGGGATCAGAATAACTGGGTAAGATGGAAAAAGCTAGCTACACCGCCAAGACTAAAAAGTAAGTGGGAAATTTTAAAAGTTCATTTGGCAAGGGCCGCGCCCATCAACAAAGAAGAGCATGATGACTTTTTTTAGGACCCAAATGGAGGGGATTACACAGTGACATCGGGGTACAACCTCCTCCAAAAACTTCATACTCAAAATGATTGGAGTCTTTGGAAGGCAACTTGGAAATCAAAGAGTCTGCCCAAAATTAAAGTCTTCACCTAGACCCTTTTCAAAGGTAAAATTCTTACCTCTGAAAATTTAAAAAAAAAGAAAGAAAAGAATATAAGGGCCCTAAAAATTTGTCATGTGTCAAAAGGAGGAAGAAACCATCCAACACATCTTCATAAATTGTATGGTGGCGAGAGAGTGCTAGAAATAGGCAACAAGCCCTTTCGAAATAAACATAAATCCAACAATTCAGTTGACAACTCTTCATAAAAACTGGGATAAAAGCTACCCATATAGAAAGAAAAAAAGGCAACAATAAATAGGATATGGAAATGTCTCCCTTCAATCCTGTGTTGGCAAATTTGGTTAGCCCGAAACAAATGCATTTTCAAAGAACAAAAGCCAAATCTAGGCAAGATCCTAGCAAAAACTTGGAGCCAAGTTGTAGAGATAATAAGTACAAATGGAATCTCAAAAATGGACTAGAACAATTTACAACAAGAAGAGAAAGACTGGTACGACAAAGCAATGTTAGAAAACAAAGAAAAAGTAGAAGCTATAGCCAAAAATAAAGAACTTCACACAAACAAGAAATGGAAATTAAGATTGGAGGATAAAGAATTTGCAAAATGGATAAAAGAAAAGAAGAGACACATTCTTTTTTTGTTACGGAGTTGCAAAAAATAACCCAGGTAAAGCAGGGGTAGGCGGAGTTATACTAGATCCAAATGGAAAAAAAATAATAACCTATGAATGGAGCCTTGGAGAAATGACAAACAACAGGGCTGAAGCATACAACCTTCTCCTAAGCACAATGCTTTTAAACAAAAAATGCAATCAAGGACCCTATAATAATAGGGGACTCGACTACCATAATAGCCACATTGGATGCCAAAAGGGACTTCAAAAGCATAACCATCAACAAAATCTATTAAAGGATCAGAACAAGTTTTGAAATTCTGGGAAAAATAACCATAAAGCATGTCTTGAGAAACCAAAATAAGGACGCAAATAGCCATGCCAACAAAGAAATTGGTAGACCAGTTGAGATTGTCAAAGAGAATAATGAAGTTTATGAAGAAAGTATACCATGACCCCCTCACCCAGTATGAGGATCGAGAAAGAAGATATAGATCCAAAGAATATCACAAGAAATATTATAGGGGGAGAAAAATAAAAAAGAAGAATCAAAACATCAATTCAAGAAGGAGATTGCATGAGGAAAACAAATAATATATGTCAGCAGAGGTTCTCAACTGTAATCAGCCTTGCTCAGAGCACATGATTCTCACAATCCCAAAAAAGCTACACTATATGATGAATCAAGATTTCAATTGTCCTCCTCTCCTGGGCGAAGACGGCATTAATCATGTCAATCATGAACTCCTGGACCGTAATGGTATTGCAAGTAACAGTTAGGTCTCCATGTACACCCGCCTAGGCTCCCAGGCTACCCGAGATAGTATGGCAATCAACAGCAGCAGGTCTCTCCTCAACAAAGACCAATATATTAGGAATAGAAACCACAAAACACTGAAGAAATGCGGCAAAGTAAGAGTAAGGAGACAAATGAAGAATCATCGCACAGGAACCGTTGGATCTCGAAGATCAATAGACAAGGATTAACTTCAGTAGTAGCGGAAGAGGAACTTGGAGAAGCTGTCACAGTCGTCGATGGTGGCATATCTGCGATCATCAGACGCTAACATGCTCGAGAGTTAGTTAAAGAGAAAAGGCAAGAATATTAGCAGGAATGGTATTTCGGGATGAGAATAAGCGATAAGCGGTTTTAGGAAGGAACCACCCGATTCCACTCACCAATGGACACGTAGCAAGAGGGTGGAGTGAGAATACTACTTTATCGGGCATGTATTTTTCGTGCGATTGCCCACCCGAAATCCTTGATAGTCATTGGATCTATTGCCAGTGGATCGATGGTGGTGAAGTGACATGCAAGTTGACTAATCGGCAATCGGAGGTGTCCGTCAGATTTGATGGAGGAAAATCTACGGTGGAGATTGAGCTTAATAAAGATAAGCATTGAAAATCGCGCCAAGGCTATGGAAAAGCGGAAAATGTTATTTCCCGTGTGTTTGTGTGTATTCCCACCATACGAGGATAAAGTTTTATGGTTAAGACTGTTTTTTTCGAAGTTAAGTGCGGGTTTGGTTACCACGCGAGGCTTAAGGAGATCAAGTCAAAATTTGGAAAGTTATCCCATAGCTCAGAACCACGACACCAACACTATAGTTTTTGAAGTTTATAGAAACATGGTTGTAAAAGTAGTTGTGGGGACTGCGCTCCCATTTTGCGCACTACTTTTGAACCACCCCTCCTCTGAATGTACAAGGAACTAGCTTCCTTTCCTTTTTTTTTCTTCTCTTTTGCAATATATAAAAAGTAACCGACTGTGTTAAAAAAAATAATAATAAAATTTCAATGTAAAGTAATCAATAAAATATTTTAATGAGTAATATTGATGTATACTTAAAAATATATTAATAATAATAAAAATATATTTTAATGTCAATTATCTATATATTATATATGTTTAAAAAAAATATGTATATATCATATAAAACAACTCGAAAAATTAAGTTTAAAGGTTAACATATTTTAAGTAGTCTCACCATTTTACATTTTGGTAATATATATATACATTCAATTTTCCTTGAAATCCAACAAATATTTTTTGGACTCAAGTTTAAGTTATGTACTCTATATAGCATTCAAAAATACAATTTAAACAATAAAAAATTACACATATGGATGAGAGAGATGCGATTTTTTTCTTCAAATTTTACATTTTAATCCCTCTAGCATGCTAAATGTAACAGTCATATCTTATAAATTAAAAAATAACATAATACATAATATATATATATATATATAAAAATTAATATGAAAACCTTGGTTATGGATATATATATATTACTCTACATAAAACATTAATATTGATTAATGTTGTTGTAACACCAGATAGCTTGCGTGTATAACTCGTATGTGCTTAATATTTGCATAGTCCATAATGTTTCTACGATGGTTAGCATTAAATGTTCAGATGGCCTCCGATGCTTTGGCCCTTACTGCCCAACCTTGGGTTAGCTGGTCCTCATAAGCTAGGAAACACGACGTGATCTCGACCGAGGGTGTTGAATGCATATGCCATCTGGTTCTACTCTCTTGTGCCATTTGTCTTGCTTCATCTTTGTTGATTCCTGCCCAACGATCCAATGATGGTGTGGGTCTAGGGTTTTACCCCCTAACCGCTTTCTTGCGCCAAGCACTCGGTGAGTTCATTGTCACTGTTGACCCGAGGTTCCTTACTGTTATGCAATGGCAGTTTGGTTTGTTGAAGGTTTCAGATTGGCAGCTACTTCTCCTATGGCTTGCCCTGGTTATGATGTTCAGTCCAGAGAAGGCAAGTAACATTGGTCATGTGGTTTCAAGCAAGGTCGATAGTTTCCCTTTTCTGCGTGTGTTTGGAATTTTGCCTGATGACGAGATTGACAGGCTGCCGCCTCTGTCCAGGGTATATCGAGGGCATATCAAAACTATGGGAGAGGTTCTGCTCCAGGATTTGGAAGGTAAGCTCATAAACCTTGAGATATTCTTGAGTCATTGATAATCTCCTGAACTTAGAACTATTTATTAAGGGGTTTTGATGTATTTGCAGGTGGTCGCTTGGAGAGGAAACTCTCTAGTTTCAGGTATGACCTATTCCTCTTATTGGTATACACATTTTGGTATTTTTCGCTATCATATAGTCTTATATTAACTGCATACTTGTTTGCGGTTATTAGCAGGTACTTTCCCCTCTATGCTCTGTTCGTGCAAGCTTGGAACATACTCTTAAAAGTTTAATGACTTACGATTTTATTGGTCGTTTCCAGGTTGGCACTTTGGTTCACAACTGTTTAGTTTACGAAGGGTTTATTGCTCCATCGAGCCGAACTCTAAAAATTACTTAGATTTCCTTTACTTCTTAATTAGTTAGTCATTTACGAGAGTCGTCATCCTATGTGCATGGCTTGAGTAATTGGGGGAAAATATCAGTCCCTGTGTTGACCATGAGTTTTTATGGACATATATGTTTTGCGTCTTGTTCTTTTTGTGTTAAGTTATCAGTTGGAAAGAACTTTGCGGGTTTTGGACATATCGACCCAATAGAGTCATTCTGGAATTGTAAGCTATTTTCACAGTAAAACATATATACATATATATTTCAGTTTTGAATGACATCCTTGTTATGTTGTTTCAAATTTGATAATGGGCTGAAGTGCCTCTGTTATAAATTTCAGAGTATTTAAGATTTATCGACTTGTTATAATTTGCTTGATCCCTCTGGAATAATTGGTTTAGTGAGGGTTTATACTAGGACTCTCTACCGTAGGCTAGTAAATTTTTGCATGGATGATTGATGATGATACACCTTTGCTCGTTGGGTGTTTCCGAACAGTTTCTGTTATTATTGAAATTTATATAGGGTAACTAGATTATGGTGCATTAATCAATATGTGTTTGATTTGAAAAGCATAATACGCAAATGGATTTGGTAGAAATCCTGTAGGGTTTTGCACAGTTGGTTCTGTTGTTTATTGATGAATATTTAAGAGCGTAGGCTTATTTATGTACTGTGTAATACTAAATTTACTTGTTGTGTCTTTCACATATTATCATCAGATATTTTCTATTGTTTTGTATACTAAGAAAATAGATAAACCTTATATGTTGTTTTTAATGTACTTTTAAAGAGTTTATTTATTCAATCATATAGGAAATTCTTCTATCATTAAATTGAAATGAGATTTCCTATTTTGTCATTTAAATCATTATTCCATAGTCCAACATTAATTCGCATTAAATCGAAATGAGATTTCATATTTTGTCATTTAAATCATTATTCCATAGTCCAACATTAATTCTTAATAAAACGTTTCATTGTACTTATCTGTTTAGTAATAGCAACCAGTAATTAAAAAATCCTCTCTGGAAAGTCTCTCCTCCCAGCGAAGAGTCTCGCAATTACGTCTAGACCCTTCCTGGAGCACTTTCTTTGGTTCACAGTTAATTGTTTCCAACTACAGTCAAGTACATTAGGCCTTTGGACTCTTGTCTTGCCTCAAGTTTTGTATTCTTTTCTGACTCTTCTTGAGAATTCTCCCACTGGTTTATTTCCCCCAGCTCAAGAAGAATTCTCCCACTGGTTTATTTCTCTTACATATCTCATTCATTCATGCATAATGACATATGCCCATAGCAGCATTCAGATTAGCACCTACTTACCTTCGCTGATATCAGTTCCTTCCGTTCCGTTGGAAGGGAAATTCAGGGTGAGGGTGAGGGTGAGGGGAACTCAAACAGAGAAGAAAGAACCCAGGTACAACAACATAATAAGGTGTTCCCCCAGCTCAAGGATCTCCCCCTAGATTCTTTTGCCCCCATCTAAATCTCCCTTCAAGGCATATGGGTAATTGTCTTTTATCGCTGTTTCTTTTAATCAATGTAAACAATTTCTATTTTTGTTAAGGTATCATTACCAAATAATTTAGGTAACCACAATAATATTTGTTGGCCTTCTATCCTCAGTCACTTATTATTTAACAGCATCATGTAATAAAACTTAAAGTAATAAATACTTAGTAACCTCAATAATTTTATGGATTTTGGAGTGTTACACTAAATTTGTACTTAGAATTAATGTGGCCCCATGTCAGGCCACATTAATGATGCTATAGTCCATGAAATAGCACTTGCCGTGAGAATAGCGAGGTTGCTATTAACCGTCCAGATTTTCGTAGGGTTTTAAAATGCTTTTTCATTTGGTCTTGTTATTGTAAATTTTGAGGTGCTTTAGGTTATTTAAAAGAAATCTGAACTTTTAAATTCACGTCTCTTATATTTTGGCTTTAAATTTTAGTTAAGGAGAATTTAAATTTAAATTTAAAAGAATATATATGAACTCAATAGAGTAAATAATTTTGGCTTAAAGCGTAGTTAAAGAGAATTTAAATTTAAATTTTAAAAAATAAATATAAATTTAATAGACTAAATAATACATTGAAGTATTAGTTTTTAAATTTATATTTATATGTGTTATGTTATATGTTAAGAGTTATGTTATATGTTAATACAAAATATGATTAAAGAAATTTACATTAAATTTATAATAATAAATTAAATTATATATTAATTATTTATGTTTATGAATTTAGAAATCACATTATATGATTATTAAATATTATTAAGATTTTTTTATTTAGAGTTTATAGTTATAGATTAGGGTTTATTTAATAAATAATATTTTCTAATTAATAAATGTTTTTTAATTAATATTAATTAAAAATCAGTTAGAAGTTTGTTTATTATTATGGACTTTAGAGTTTATACTACATCTTGATCACAAGATATTACTAAGGCTTGCATGTTGTTTAGTTAGTATTATTTATGGTTATTAATCTTAGTTGTCTAACTTTTTCTTTCTTGGAATATGGTTCTTTTGACTATTAATGTTAAATAATCAACATCAAAATGGAAAGTAGTTGGTTCTTTCCACGTCACCATGTTTGGCTCACTTGCATGGTCATGATGATATGTAAGTGATAACATGTTCTCGGTAGAAATGAATCTAAATTTAACAAGTCAAACTGTAGATGACTATTTAAACAAATTTTAACCATGACATTCAAAACTAACCTCGTTTGTTTATCATCATAATTACGAAAATATAATTAACTTATTGACATATGACACAAAAAAGATAATGGTTTTGGTTTAGTAATTTTAGATAATTTTGAAAATGCCATAACTACAAATATACTTATACTGGAGTAAGATTGTATTTTGTAAATATCATGACCACAAATAGCCATACATTATAATAAGATTATAGATTACTGAACATTGAATCCTGAGGTCCACTAAAATGTCTTAGGTTCTAATTGTGGAGATACATTATCAAAACTCTTAGAGACATGAAGAAAATATAATCTGTATATGATAATATGGAGATGGAGATAATAGATACTCTAATATCAACAAAAACATTTACTTAAAAAAACTTACAATTATATAATAATATCACATGAATGCACATACATAGAGAAAAAATGACATAAACATTACACACATGGATGTTTTCATTAATCCATTAGTTTACATGTTTCATGATCTAGAATCTAGATGATCTTTGATGATGGTACAAGTTTTCTATGTATAAATTCAAGGTGGTAAATGCCTAATCTTAATAGTGCCATAGCATTTGATATATAAAATCTATTTGTTTTTATAACAAGTGGAAAAGTCCTAACGGCTCTCTACAATTTGGCTCTCTTGTATTCTCTCTCCTTCCAAAGTCTTAAGTATTAGTAAAAAAACTGAATTTTCTTAGATTGGTTGTAAGAAAATTTTAGATATAAATAAAGAAAGATAAACAAAAATATCCATTTTCCTTCCTTGTGAACACATCTTCCGGGCAATGATCAATCAACATAACAAAATGATAAAATAGTCATTCCAATCAAATCCCTGCAGTGCTCTTTCGTGTCTCGCTGGCTAGTAAAAATTGGGAGCCTCTTTGCATGTATGTTCAGTGCTCTTTTAGATAGAAAAGTATATTTATGTAAAAGTTTTATTCATATAAAAAAATAGAAATGTGTATTTGTATAATAATTTCATTCATATAAATGAAAGTGAGACTCAAATTTATATAAAAGAAATTTAGATTATTATAATAATAATCAATTTTTATAATAATAATAATAATTTAATTTTAAAATTAAGCGAATAAAAGTTCCCACACTTCTTTGTCTAATCCTTTGCTTAATACAATCTGACTAAACTACTTGTATTTGCCTAATTATTTGCCTACACTACTTAGCGTAAGTTATATAATTTTTATATGATATCCATAAATCTCTTATTTATCAAGAGCATCAAATATCCTTTTCTGTCTCCGATGCTTTTGCTCAATTTTAACTGGACAGAACAACCAGCCTTAATCCAGTGAGTTTCAACAATACAAGAGGAAATAAAAACCCCGCTCCTCTTTGTACAAATGGAAAGAAAACTGAAAGCCCACTGCTCTGCGCACGAACTAAAGGGATAGAACAAATTACTTTCTTGACAATTGTGAAATTGGCGGGTGCAGTACGGAAGTCATAGGTTGCCATAGCCGAGGTGGTTAGTGTTCCTCAATATTTTCATAGCTTTTAAATTCATGTCTGTTTCATTTGGTATTGTTATTGGAAAGTGGCAGGTCTACTGGCTTTAGGTTATATAAAATTAACCTTAAGCTTTCAAAATTAAATGGGACGATACATTGAGTTCTTTTTGCCTTTTAAATTCATGTCTTTTTTAATTTATGACTGTGTGATAAGTTTGAAAAGTAATTAAGTTGATTTAACTTATGACTGTGTGATAAGTTTGAAAAGTAATTAAGTTGATTTAGGTTATTTAAAACCATATAAATTTAAATTTTAAAATTTTAAAATATATATATAGATAATAAAGTAAAGATCACTGTAACAAGCTCTAACTAACAATAGATTTTCCCACTTTCAAAAAGTAGATTTGATTATCCGTGTTTTTACCGGCATTCAAAGTTTTTTTGAAACCGACATTGTTTTTCTTGTTTTTTTTTTTTATAATTCTAATTTTTTTCTCCTTTTCCCCATAAATTCATCTCTGATGAGCCTTTTTCAGCATATATATGGCTTCGCTTGGCACTGCTGTATCTTCCGTTCCATAAAGAATCGGGAGTCCTTATTTGTTTGGTTTGCAGTTAATACAGGTTACTTGGAAAGGAACAGAGACGCGTGAAATTGGCTGGTGCGGTTAATTGCAGTGGTTCTTTGTTGGTACAATGCAAAATTTTCCCATAGCAAAGGTTAATTGTAGTGGTTCTCCATGGGTAGGTAGGCTTGCATGTTATCTAGTTAGTATTATTTATGGTTATTAATGTTAGTTGTTTAACTTTTTCTTTTTTGGAATATGGGTCTTTTGACTATTATTGTCGTATAATCAACATCAAAGTGGAAAGTAGTTGGTTCTTTCTGCGTCACCATGTTTGGTTCACTTGCATGGTCATGGCGATCTGTAAGGGATAACATGTTCTTGGTGGAAATGAACCTTGACAGGGGAAAATCGTGGTCTCCACATGAACACTATTGTCAATCTAAATTTAACAAATCACACTGTAGATGACTACATAAACAAATTTTAATCATGACATACAAAACTAACTTCCTTATTAAGCTAATTTATGTACTTAAATAGATATGTCATGATTAAATGATACTAGACATATGAATATTGGTTTATAATCACAATCACTAAAATATCGTCAACTTATTGACATATGATACGAAAAAAATGGTTTTAGTTTAGTATTTTAGATAATTTTGAAAATGTCATAACTATAAATATACTTAAACTAGAGTAAGATTATATTTTGTAAATGTCATGAACACAAATAGCCATACATTATAATAAGATTATAGATTACTCAAACATTGAATCATGAGGTCTACTAGTTAAAAGTCTTAGGTTCTCATTGTGGAGATACATTATCAAATCTCTTAGAGACATGAAGAAAATATAATTTGTATCATGATAACATGGAGATGGAGATGCTAGATACTCTAATATCAACAAAATCATTTATTTAAAACAAGTTTACAACTATATAATAATATTACATGAATGCACATGCATAGAGATAAGATGACATGAACTTTACAAACATGGATGTTTTCATTAATCCATTCACTTACATGTTTCATGATCTAGAATCTAGATGATCTTTGATGATGGTACAAGTTTTCTATGTATAAATTCAAGATGGTAAATGCCCAATCCTAATCAAAGGTTTTAGATTCTATTAGTATCATAGCATTTAATATATAAAATCCATTGGTTCCTATCATAAGTGGAAAGGTCCTAACAACTCTACAATTTGGCTCCCTTATATTCTCTCTCCTTCCAAGGTCTTAAGTATCACTCAAGAAAATTGGACATTCTTAGATTGGTTGCTAGCGTTATGGCTTAGTCAATTTTGCAAAATATTCATTTCTATTATTGAATTTTAATTGCATCATAATCATTTATCAAGAAGAATAATGACAAGTTTTAGGCTTTTAAGGATGAATTTTTTTTGTCAAAGCTATCCATTGGTGTAACATCCTAATAGAAAAATTAACAGTGATAACAAGAACATGCAATAAAATCCAACACAAAAAATTTTAGTAAACACCCATGTAACAAAAAATACTCAAACACTCCAAAATGGATAATTTCAGTATGTATATAACTACTGGAGTACAATGTGAAATAGAAAGAGTGAACATGGGCTTGAACAAGGCAAGCTACAAGCCTCAGGTGGTCGATATATCAATGCCCAACTGTTGCAAGAGTTTATCTTCCAGAATTCTGCGTTGGCTCAATAATTATGCATTGTTGGCTGTATTGAGACCTTGATTTGACCCCTCAAATCCGCCCAGAAAACTCGGCAAAATTAAAGCTGAGATCCTTGCCAAAAATCTAGAAAATCCCAAAAAGGGTTTTCCCTAGTTTTCGCCCTCCAAAACTGACCCAAAATTGCTTGGGCCTTCTCCATTGCCAAAAATTTCCATCTGTAGCAGAAAATGGTGTTTACTGCTCCCAAATGGCTAGGAATTTCCCCCACAAATCTACTCCAACCAAAATTTGGACACCCAACTCCTCAATCTTTCGCCCAATCCTTCCCACACTCAACACCCACAAGTGATTGCGCAGGCATGTAAAAGATGATGCAGTCCCACATCCCATAAATTCGTTCTGCTTTGGAGGACGTCCATTGCTCCTGAAAATCATCCCCCTTTAGCCTAAAATTTAGTCAAGAAACACTCCAACAATAATACAATCCTCAACTTGGCACCACCCTTCCTCAAGAACTGCGTGGCCTCTTCTTCTACGTCCCCCCTGAACCAAAATGGCATGGTACTTGTGTAGTGTCTCTCTTCCAGCGTCCAAGTAAAGTTAAAGCCTTCCTAGGGTGGCACTCAGGGTCCACCGAAGAAAGGTTGAGCTTCCTCCTTGGGAAACTCTTGTGCTCAACAGCACTTTGTAACTCGGCTGAACAACTAGAGCAACAATCAAATATCAAATTGTCAAAAAGCCCCAAAATTTTATTTAGGCCCCAATAATGACAAAAATTACAAAATTGGGTTTTCTCCCCTTTAGCAAAATATTTAGGAAGGGACATTACAGTCCTCCCCTCCCAGATGTTGCTTGTCCCCAAGCAATTGCAATGTTGGATGCTATAAGATTTGTTCACTCTCCCATGCAGCATCCTCTTCCGACAAATCTTTCCATTTGACTAGATGCTCTTTGATTACTTGGTTCCTGAACCTCCTCTCCTGGGTCTCAAGTATGGACTCTGGTGTCAAAACTAAGTGCCCCTCATCATCTAGAGGAGGTAATTCAGTTGTTGCTGTAATTTGTTGTCCCAACACCTTTTTCAGACATGAGACGTGGAACACGTTGTGAATCCGACTTTCTGAAGGCAGCTCTAGCTCATAGGCTACCTCCCCGACCCTTCTAATCACCTTATACGGCCCATAAAATCATGGTCGAAGTTTTTCGACCCCCTTCTGCTTTAGTGAAGACTGTCTATAAGGCTGCAAACGTAGGTAGACCATGTCCCCCACCTCAAAATGTCTCTCCACCCTGTGTCAATCAACATACATATTTTGTTGATTTTGAGCCACTTGCAAGTTGTTCTTGAGAGCTCGTAAAATTTCCCGGCTCTCTTGAACCCAACCCTTTAGCCCCTAGGGCCCTGCTATCTCCAAACACCATGTTAGAAAAAGAAAGTGTATCATAACCATAGAGTGCTCGAAAAGGGGACATACCAATCAGCATGTAATAGGTGGTGTTGTAGTAGAATTCTCCTAGATGAAGCCACTTCACCCACGCTCTCTGCTGCCTCGTCACATAGTTGCATAGGTATCCCTGCAACCATTTGTTCAAGATCTCGGTTTACCCATCCGTTTGTGGGTGATAGCTAGTGTTGGGCGTAAGCTCTGTCCCGACCAACCGAAACAACTCCTACCAGAAGGCCCCCATGAATCAGTTGTCCCTGTCACTAACAATGGTCTTGGAAAGACCATGTAATCGGAAGACCTCCTGAAAGAATAACTCAACCACCGAAGAGGCTGAAGATCTCAATGAGATGGCAAAGAAATGGGTGAACTTGGTTAGTATGGCGACCACAACATAAATACAATCTCGTTCCTGTGCAACAGGAAGCTCCGTGATAAAGTCCATGGACATGCTCCCCCACTTCCTCTCCAAAATGGGGAGTGGTTGTAGTAAACCTGTAGGATGTGACAACTCCACCTTGTTCCTTTGACAGTCTACGCACTCTTGCATGTGCCTCAGTACATCTCCCTTGAGTCCCTGTCATGAGAACCTCTCCCTGATGGTATGATATGTCTTGAGGAACCTAGGGCATCCTACTACGGGGAATCGTGGGTTGCCTGCATAATCCTCTCCTTGAGCTGAGATCTTGGCACCAAGTATATCATGTCCTTGTAGTAGATCATGTCATCCATCACTCGGAACCTGTCATCCTTGTGTATGCCATCCAAAATCTCACAAGCCTACTTGTCTTTGGAGAACTCAACCAAAATTTGAGCCTTCCAGTCATGAGTAATGTCCATCAAGGATAGTACTGTGGGCCTCTGGGAAAGTGCATCTACTACTATGTTGTGCTTTCCCTTGATGTACTCAATCTCAAAGTCATAGGCCTTGATCGTGCTCACCCTTTTTCTATCTCTCCTCCAATCACTGTTGCAGAATAAAAAAGTGTCTGAATTTTAATTTTAGCGTGAGAATAGCGAGGTTGCTCCTCATCCTCAAGATTTTCCTACTGTTTAAAATGCTTTTTCATTTGGGCTTGTTAGTGTAAAGTTTGAGGTACTTTCGTTTCTTTAAAAGAAATTAGAATAGCGAGGTTGCTATTTATCTTCAAGATTTTCCTACGGTTTTAAAATGCTTTTTCATTTGGGACTTCGCTATTTATCTTCAATATTTTCCTACGGTTTTAAAATGCTTTTTCATTTGGGCTTGTTTGTGTAAAGTTTTAGGTACTTTAGTTTCTTTAAAAGAAATTTGAACATTCATGTCTCTTTTATTTTGGCTTTAAATTTAAAAAATTTAAAGCCTAGGTAAAGAGAATTTAAATTTAAATTTTAAAGAATATATACGAATTTAGTAAAGAAAATAATACATTGAAGTATTAATTTTTAAATTTATGTTTATAAATTTAAGAGTTATGTTATATGTTAATACATGATATGATTAAGGAAATTCACATTAAATTTACAAATAATAACTTAAATTATATCTTAATAAATTATACCTTAAGTATTTATGTTTATGTTTGTGAATTTAGGAATCATATAATGATTAAATATTAATAAGATTTGTATATTTAGAGTTTATAGTAATGGAATATGGTTCATTTGATAAATAATGTTTTCTAATTACCAAATATTGCCTAATTAGTGTTAACTGAAAATTAGTTAGAAGTTTGTTTATTATTATGGATTTTAATAGTCATACTACATCTTGATTACAAGATGTTATTAAGGCTTGCATGCTATCTAGTTAGTATTATTTATGGTTATTAATGTTAGTTGTTTAACTTTTTCTTTCTTGGAATATGGTTCTTTTGACTATTATTGTCGCATAATCAACATCAAAGTGGAAAGTAGTTGGTTCTTTCTGTGTCACCATGTTTGGTTCACTTGCATGGTCATGGCGATCTGTAAGGGATAACATGTTCTTGGTGGAAATGAACCTTGACAGGGGGGAAATCGTGGTCTCCACATGAACACTATTGTCAATCTAATTTTAACAAATCAAACTGTAGATGACTACATAAACAAATTTTAATCATGACATACAAAACTAACTTCCTTATTAAGCTAATTTATTTACTTAAATAGATATGTCATGATTAAATGATACTAGACATATGAATATTGGTTTATCATCACAATCACTAAAATATAGTCAACTTATTGACATATGATACGAAAAAAAATGGTTTTAGTTTAGTATTTTAGATAATTTTGAAAATGTCATAACTATAAATATACTTAAACTAGAGTAAGATTAGATTTTGTAAATGTCATGAACACAAATAGCCATACATTATAATAAGATTATAGATTACTCAAACATTGAATCATGAGGTCTACTAGTTAAAAGTCTTAGGTTCTCATTGTGGAGATACATTATCAAATCTCTTAGAGACATGAAGAAAATATAATTTGTATCATGATAATATGGAGATGGAGATGCTAGATACTCTAATATCAACAAAATCATTTACTTAAAAAAAGTTTACAACTATATAATAATATGACATGAATGCACATGCATAGAGATAAGATGACATGAACATTACAAACATGGATGTTTTCGTTAATCCATTCACTTACATGTTTCATGATCTAGAATCTAGAATCTAGATGATCTTTGACGATGGTACAACTTTTCTATGTATAAATTCAAGATGGTAAATGCCTAATCCTAAACAAAGGTTTTAGATTCTATTAGTACCATAGCATTTAATATATAAAATCCATTGGTTCCTATCATAAGTGGAAAGGTCCTAACAACTCTACAATTTGCCTCCCTTATATTCTCTCTCCTTCCAAGGTCTTAAGTATCACTCAAGAAAATTGGACATTCTTAGATTGGTTGCAAAATATTCATTTCTATTATTGAATTTCAATTGCATCATAATCATTTATCCAGAAGAATAATGACAAGTATTAGGATTTTAAGGATGCAAATTTTTTGTCAAAGCTATCCATTGGTGTAATATTCCTAATAGAAAAATTAACAGTGATAACAAGAACATGTAATAAAATCCAACACAAAAAAATTTAGGAAACACCTATGTAACAAAAAATACTCAAACACTCCAAAATGGATAATTTTAGTATGTATATAACTACTGGAGTACAATGTGAAATAGAAAGAGTGAACATGGGCTTGAACAAGGGAAGCTACAAGCCTCAGGTGGTCGAAAGAAAAAATAATTGAAAACTAAAAACTAAAATAAAAAAGATCAAGTACTTTATAATAAGAATACTAAAAGAGAGATATGTAATGCATTCAATTATTAATATAAAATTATTATGTGACATTTATGATAATAATAAAATTTCAACCAAAAAATCGTGCACGCAACAGCCCAGCCCGAGCTTGCGCTGACCTAGCCGTCGCTACCCCATCAGATCCCTCTCTCGACAGCCTCCTGTTGCTGAGGCCAACTAGACCATGTAGCCCTCTGAGGAGGGAGATCCTCACTTTTCCACGCAGCTAGGGAATGAAGAAAACGCAGAGGCCTTCGCATCTCTGATCGCAGAGAATGGAGCTCTAAGGAACACGCCATCAGTCAATAAATTTGAAAAGGAACTTGAAAGTATCCCAGAGATTTCTCTCCCTCCAACACTTCCAGGAAGAGCAACCATCTCTCTGGAAGAACGTGGACTTGTTGGACAATTCACAGGGCTATGGCATTCACCCAAATCAGTGCAAAAATGGATTGAAAGAAACTGGAATGAAACCACACAAGGGAAGATAGCAATACGATTTTGTAGAACGGGATACTACACCTTTCTCTTTGAAACAAAGGAGGACAGATATCTGATATTTAGAAATAGTCCTTACTTCATGGACTCCAGAGGTTTATACCTGAACAGGTGGACACCAGACTTTGATCCAGAGATGGATGTCCTAAATGCAGTGCCTGTGTGGGTCAGGCTCCCGCATCTTCCTCTTCACTACTGGGGAGACGAATCTGTAAAGGCTATAGGAAACACAGTGGGCAAATATATTGACATATGTGAGCCAAAAGACAACATGCACGCGTGTGCAAGAATATGTGTGGAAGTAGATCTCGGAAAAGGCCTCCCAGAGGCAATAAAGATCAAGGTTGATCAGTGGACACACATTCAACAGCTGGACTACGAGAAAATACCATTTAAATGCAAGGTATGTCACGAGTATGGTCATTTTGCAAATAGGTGTCTTAAAAAAATAGAGCATGAAAATGTAGAAGAGAAAGAACCTACATGGGAACAAGTGAAAAGGAAAAAACCTACCAATAAGCAGACCGCATCAAATATCTATAAGTCCCAAGAAGCAAACGAAACAGCCTCTCATCCTCCAACGAAGGTTACTCCTCCTGATCATACAACTCCGAATCCTTTTGAGCCATTAGAATACTCCTTTGATCCACCCTCTCCCAGATCCCCACCTTCAAACCCCATCTCTTTAGCTCTCATATCCTCCCGCAACCCTATATCATCTCCACCTTCTCCATCAGTGGACCGCATTCTAACTAGAAACAAAGCCAAAGAAATCCCCCAAGCCTAGGATTAGCGAAAAAAAGTGGGGAGGAAATCCAATAAATAAATTAGAGATGAGGCAGCAGGTAAAGAAATGGCCCTAGGAACGCAATTTCCAATGGATTCATTCCTTGGGAAACAAACAGGAATTCATGAAAAAACTCAACAAAGAGGAAAGAGAGGACCACACCAACACAACAGTAAATAATGATAGTGGGCTCCTAGAATCGTCGCGGCCTTGGCACCTCCTTTAAAGTCAATGCAGCTCGAGACATTTTAGACAAGGAACAACCAAACATATACATGATCCAAAAGACCAAACTAAATAAACAAGAAAATAAAAAAAATAATTCAAAAACTAAAAAATTATGAAGGAGTAGTGTTAGAAGCCACAGGAGCATCAGGAGGAATCAACACCATTTGGGATAAAAGAAAATGGGAATTAATGACCCAAAAAATCAGCAGACACTGGATTCGAACAGAGTTGAGAAATCTCAATACAAAAGAACAGTATAGCATTATAAATGTGTACTCCCCAAATCACTATAGAGAGAAAGAACAATGTTGGAAATCAGTTAAAGAAGAAATAGCAGAGAGACAAAGTGGGAACTTAATCCTAGGAGGAGACTTAAATCTGATAAGGAATACAGAAGAAAATTTTGGTGGAATATTCCACAACGATCTATCAAGAGAAGCTCTTGAAGGAATAATAGAAGAACACAAATTAATAGACATTCTGCCAAGCAATGGAAAATACACTTGGAACAACAAAAGAATAGGAAAAAACAACATAAAAGAAAGGTTGGACATAATTCTTATTCATGAAAGCATAGCAGCTGCTTATACTCTTGTGAAAAGTAAAATTGTTCACAACTCAGCTTCAGATCACAAGCTGGTGGTGCTAACCTTGGGAAAGCTAGAAAATCAAGGACCCCTTCCCTTCAGATATAATTCAATTTTGGACAAGAAGGAAGATTTTGGAAAACAAATAAAGGACAACTGGAAAAAAGTGTCATAGTATCTCCCCAGTATGTTTAGGAAACTAAGCTAAAGAACCTAAGGATGCACTTAAAAAATTGGGCAAGAGAAAATGATCTCCAGGACAAAGCTAGGAAAATCGAATTGCAAAAAAAATGGATAATCTTTGCAAGGAAAAAGAAAACAAGGAAGAAAGTAAGCAAGATCATATACAAGAAAAGGAAATATATTTGGAAATATATAAGCAAAATAGGCAAGAAGAAGAGGAAAACAGATTGAAATCAAGATGCCTCTGGCTAAAATCCGGAGACAAAAATATAGCATTCTTTCATAATATAATGAAAATAAGGAGGTCAAAAAATCAGATTGAACAGATTCAAGTAAATGATCAAGAAATAAAAGGATTTGAAGCAATAAAAAATGCAGCCCATAAACACTTTAAAGAACTCTCAACAAGTGACCAGCAGGCAGCTAATGAAGAAATTTTGCAGCATATAAAAACAAATAAGCAACTAGCAAAACATGGAATTAGACAAAGAAATTACTGAGGAAGAAGTCAGAGAAGCTGTGAGGAATCTCTACCCTGATAAGGCACCAGGTCCATATGGGTTTACAGTGGCTTTTTACAGACAACATTGGGAAATTATCAAAAAAGGATCTAATGAGAATGCTCAAAATGCTTTCCAAAAAAAAAAGATTGGAGGAAATACAAAATCCTCCTTCCTAGCCCTCATTCCCAAAGAACCCAATCCTACAACTTTTAACAGATATAGGCCAATCTCCCTTTGCAACTCGTCTTATAAGATACTTACCAAAATTCTAGCAAACAGAATGAAAAAATTACTTCCGGAAATAATTTCAGAAAACCAAGGAGGATTTGTCCCCAAGAGGCAAATCACAAACAATGTGATAATTGTTCAGGAGGCTATTCATAGCAGTATCCAAAGAAAGGAGAGAGAAATGATTGTTAAGCTAGATATGGCTAATGCTTTTGATGGAGTTAACCATAACTTTCTTGCAACAACTCTCAAAAAGTTTGCCTTTTCAATAAATTTCATAGAGATTATCCAGGCATGTATATCAAATCCATGGATAGCTCCATTAATCAATGGACAACCCAGTAAATTTTTCCAAAGCACACGAGGGCTGAGGCAAGGCTGTCTGCTTTCTCCATTCTTGTACATCATCATGGCTGAATCTCTGAGTGCTATGCTGAAAATCAGAGAAAAGAGAAAAAAATAACAAGGATCCAAATATCGAGAGGAGTCAAAGATATAAACCATTCTCTCTTTGCAGATGATACCTTTCTCATAGGTAGGGCATCTTGCATTATAGCAAGATGATTCAAAAAAGTCTTGGATGAATTTTTGTTAGCTTCAGGAGGAATTTTAAACAACTCCAAATGTAGAATTTATTGTTGGAATACGCTAACAAAAACAATGCAGCGTATCTCACAAATACTGGAAATACCTTTACAAATAAATTGGAGCCACTTCACTTATCTTGGGTTGCCCTTAGCAAAGGAAGTGGTAAAATTAGAAGTCTGGAACAAGCAAGTGGAGAGAATGAGGGAAAAAATTCAGAACTGGGGAGTGATGTGGCTCAACATGGCAGGAAGAGTGACATTGATGAAAGCACTTCCCTCGGACTTGCCTATATATTAGTATGCAATCATTATGGCTCCAACAAGTGCCCACAAGCAAATGGAATTGGTAATTAGAAGCTTCCTCTGGCAAGGAAGAAAACAAGATAATAAAAAATTCGGCCTTGTTAGATGGGAGCAAGTTACTCTTCCCTATGAAAAAGGAGGTATAGTAATATGCCTACCAGGACTAATGAACATTGCTCTAGGGACAAAAATTATCTGGAGAATGATAAATGGGAACGGTCACTAGTGGGAAAATGTTCTAACAATGAAATACTAAAATTGTGATAGAACAAAGATGTTCACTGATATTATTCCAGACAGGCCATGCACCCTGCTATCACCCCAAGAAACTCTCCTAGGTTGTATCTCGGAGATGCTCAAGAACATTACAAACTCAATAAAGTGTTGGAAATGGATGAATGGAAAGAATGATGCTTGTCCAAGCCAGATAACCACTTCTACTATGCTTAACTCCGGAGATGGGTGAACACCCACAGACTACAAGGCTTTAGACCACCAATTACTCACAGTTTGAGGATTAGGTGAACATGGAGAATACTGACCACACTAGCAGATGCACAGGACCCTGTGATGGCCGGTTGCAACCAGTAAAGAGGCCTGCAAATGTATTTCCTAATGCACAGATAGGATGACAACTTTCTGGCACTAAGTAAACAAAAACCTACATAACACATTCAATGATACATACTAGACTTCAACACAGAGGTGGGATGACAACCCCTCTAATGCTAAATATCAAGAGCACATGAACAAATACATAACAAGCACAGCCTAGAACAGAATAGAAGTGGACAGTGAGCAATTAACAGCAAAAGAAGCTTGTATTAGCTGAAAATGAAGACCAGACGCTCCGAGTATCAAAGTAGTTACAGTCTCCAGAAGTTGAACCTTACATCAAAACTACAACCATCAACCCATTCCGCAGATTACATCTGTTTTCTGGGTATATATAGAGTTTCATTACAAAATATTCTGCTATTCTAAGCGGGGAGGGATCATAATGGACCACCAACCGCTTTAACTCTCTGATGGAGTCTCTTCTACAATCTGCTTGTTTTAATGAATGAATTTGATGTTCTCTGGTGCTCTGTTGTCCTTCTCGAGCAGGTGGAGTGTTGCATGAAAGAAGCTCCATTACTGATAAATGCTCTGATCTGCTCGAGGCTGGTCTTTCTCGTTCTCGGCCATTCTGTTTCTTGAATGCAGTGGTTGCAGATGAAATGCACCGGGTACTAACACTACCCACCTTTGTCCTTCGGAAGCATGGTACAGGTCAAGGACACGAAGACTATATGGCGGACGAATGAGCACGATGGGATCAGATATCAACCGCTGGATCAAGCGAATGGACGACAACGATCTGTTGGCGAGAAGAATCAAGCGGAAGCGGGAGCAGACAAACACGAGTCGTCAGATCTCGGGTGGTCAGATCCAACAACCATCAGGCGGAAGAGTAGCACGGGAGATAAAGAGCGGGGACGGGCGAGTGCGCGATAAGCGGTATGTATCGCACTGCTTTTGGGAGGAAGGCAGTAAATGTACAGAGGCCAGCAATTCCATTCCAGTGATGACACGTGGCAGAGGGGACAGGGGACAAAACTGTTTTATTGCAAGTTAACGCGCGGGCGGTTCACGGGATCAGGAGGAGCGAATGTCGTTGGATTAAACGGATGGAAGGCAGAGATTGGTTTGCAGGAGATATCGGGAGATATGAGAGCGAAATGGGCGCGGGCTGTTGGATCTTGTCAGGACTGATCGGACGGCGGAGGAGTGATTGGCGATATGCAATTACGATCAGATCGCATCGCAATATCGCATCAGCAGAAGTCAAGGGGCGTAACCTTATGCACACATGGATGCGATTTGCGATAGCGATTAGATCGCATCGCAATATCGCATCGGCGGAAGTCAAGCAATTTGGGCCTTTACACACATGCGATTAGAACCGAACCCAATAAAGGAATTAACTGTTTTTAAGACTGGTGCAAGGGAAGGAGAAAATGGCTGTTGTGATGGAAAATGGCTTATGGAAAGTGTGTGGTCACGCGATCACGGTCTTATGGGTTTAAACTTTGCGCCCGGGGACCTGAGTGAAAGCGGGTTTATCCAGGATTTTTGGAGGAAAACAGAGATAGCGAGGGCTATGAGAGTATAAGGAAAATGAAGGAGAAGAAGGAAACAGACTGTTGCGAGCTCCTTTTTTGCATAAACACACGCCCAAGCTAGTATATGGTCCTCCAAATGTTGAAGTATGTAGCAGAGCTAACACTGGCTCCTTCTAGGGATGAGATCCTTCCTGTGAGGTCTCAAGAACTGCAGACCAATGCCTTCATACAAAACAAGCTTAAAAACATTGCCTAGTATTCCATTGGGCATGCACTCTAATTAAGTCTATGCTAAAACTGTATAAGAACATGCTTACAATTATTAAGGCCCGTAAAACCTTAAACAACATAAATCTTCAAAAACTGGCCATCTACTGGACCATCAAAATTGTTTCCCCTTTTCTTGGCCAACGTGCCTGTCAGCCAGTTCATCAGCGATTTGCAAAATTGGATTTATTTGACCATCTACCTCAAAAAGCTTAGGGCATTTGACCTCATCAGGTAGAGATGGTTTATACTTCATCCCCTCTTTATATGCTCTCATCTTATGGACTGTATGGGATGCTTTCTTTTGACTGAGATCCAAAGGGGAACTAAACGAATAAGGAGTTGTATGAATCTCTGCAGTTGATTCTTCACTAGCAGTACTAGGTTCTAGATCCTCAAACTGTGTATTCTCAACTAAAACCTTCTCTTGCAGAGACACATAGGAATTCTTGGGATTACCTGATCCTGATGCTCCTTTCTACGATATTTTCTTCGACTTGACAATCTTTTCAGGGTCATGCACTGGGTCAGCTGGTGATTTCTAAGGATTTCTTCAAGTATGCCTCACAAACTGAGCCAGAACTGCAATGTGGAGTCACCAAAGCTTGGTCCTCCTCCAGTGGAGTCGCCAGATAGATGATTACAACTAGAAATGTGTCCAGACCTTGTCTATCATCAAAATCTGGAACTGTGTCGTTCCCCAGGAAGATGAGCTTCGATTCTCCTCTCCCCGGCAACGGCGCTAATTAATGTTATCACCCCAAGAAACTCTCCTAGGCTGTATCTCAGAGATGCTCGGGAACATTACAAACTCAAAAAAATGTTGGAAATGGATGAATGGAAGGAATGATGCTTGTCCAAGCCAGAAAACCACTTCTACTATGCTTAACTCCAGACATGGGTGAACACCCCCAGATTACAAGGCTTTAGACCACCAATTACTCATAGTTTGAGGATTAGGTGAACATGGAGAATACTGACCACACCAGCAGATGCACAGGACCCTGTGATGGCCGGCTGCAACCAGTAAAGAGGCCTACAAATCTATTTCCTAATGCACAGACAGGATGACAACTCTCTGGCACTAAGTGAACAGAAACCTATATAACACATTCAATGATACATATTAGACTTCAACACAGAGGTGGGATGACAGCCCCTTTAATGCTAAATATCAAGAGAACATGAACAAATGCATAACAGACACAACCTAGAACAGAATAGAAATGGACAATGAGAAATTAACAACAAAGAAGCCTGTATTAGCTAAAAATGAAGACCAGATGCTGCGAGTATCAAAGTAGTTACTGTCTCCAGAAGTTGAACCTTACATCAAAACTACAACCATCAACCCATTCCGCAGATTACATCTGTTTTCTGGGTATATATAGAGTTTCATTACAAAATTTTCTGATATTCTAAGCGGGGATGGATCATAATGGACCACCAACCGCTTTAACTCTCTGATGGAGTCTCTGTTGCAATATGCTTGCTTTGATGAATGAATTTGACATTCTTTGGTGCTCTGTTGTCCTTCTCGAGCAGGTGGAGTGTTGCATGAAAGAAGCTCCATAACTGATCAATGCTCTGATCTGCTCGAGGCTGGTCCTTCTGGTTCTCGTCCATTCTGTTTCTTGAATGCAGTGGTTGCAGATGAAATGCGTCGGGTACTAACACTGGTCACCTTTGTCCTTTGGAAGCATGGTACAAGTCGAGGACACGAAGACTATATGGCGGACAAATGAGCACGACAGGAACAGATATCAACCGCTGGATCAAGTGAATGGACGGTAGCGATCTGTTGGCGAGAAGAATCGAGCGGAAGCGGGAGCAGACAAACACGAGTCGTCAGATCTCAGGTGGTCAGATCCGATGGCCATCAGGCAGAAGAGTAGCATGGGAGATAAAGAGCGGGGACAGGCGAGTGGGCGATAAGTGGTATGTATCGCACCGCTTTTGGGAGGAAGGCGGTAAACGTACAGAGGCTACCGATTCCATTCAGGTGATGACACGTGGCGGAGGGGACAGGGGAAAAAACCGTTTTATCGCGAGTTAACGCGCGAGCGGTTCACGGGATCAAGAGGAGCGAATGTCGTTGGATTAAACAAATGGAAGGCAGAGATTGGTTTGCAGGAGATATCGGGAGATATGAGAGCGAAATGGGTGTGGGCCATTGGATCTTGTCGGGACTGATCGGATGGTGGAGGAGTGATCGCGATATGCGATTGCGATCAGATCGCATCGCAATATCGCATCGGCTGAAGTCAAGGGGCATAACCTTATGCACACATGGATGCGATTTGTGATAGCGATTAGATCACATCGCAATATCGCATTGGCGGAAGTCAAGCCGTTTGGGCCTTTACACACATGCGATTTGTGATAGCGATTAGAACCGGACCCGATAAAGGAATTAACAGTTTTTAAGACTGGTGCAAGGGAAGGAGAAAATGACTGTTGTGATGGAAAAGGGCTTATGGAAAGTGTGCGGTCACGTGATCACAGTCTTATGGGTTTAAACTTTGCGCCCGGGGACCTGAGGGGAAGCGGGTTTATCCAGGGTTTTTGGAGGAAAACAGAGATAGCGAGGGCTATGAGAGTATAAGGAAAATGAAGGAGAAGAAGGAAATAGACTGTTGCGAGCTCCTTTTTTGCATAAGCACACGGCCAAGCTAGTATCTGGTCCTCCAAATGCTGAAGTATGTAGCAGAGCTAACACACCCAATCTGGAAATTTGTTAAAAGGATAATTCCTCTTATTAGAGATCAAATATGTAGAAATCCAGGGAATGGCAAAACAATTTCTATCTGGGAGGAATAGAATAACGGTGAAAAACCCCTTAAATCAGCAACAAAATTTAAGAGGACTTCAGAGATGGATGGAAGAGCAAAGTTTTAACACTCTTTATTCTATTTCGGATTGGGATCAGAATAACTGGGTAAGATGGAAAAAGCTAGCTACACCGCCAAGAATAAAAAGTAAGTGGGAAATTTTAAAAGTTCATTTGGCAAGGGTCGCGCCCATCAACAAAGAAGAGCATGATGACTTTTTTTGGGACCCAAATGGAGGGGATTACACAGTGAAATCAGGGTATAACCTCCTCCAAAAACTTCATAATCAAAATGATTGGAGTCTTTGGAAGGCAACTTGGAAATCAGAGAGTCTGCCCAGAATTAAAGTCTTCACCTGGATCCTTTTCAAAGGTAAAATTCTTACCTCTGAAAATTAAAAAAAGAAGAAGAAAAGAATACAAGGGCCCTCAAAATGTGTCATGTGTCAAAAGGAGGAAGAAACAATCCAACACCTCTTCATAAATTGTATGGTGGCAAGAGAGTGCTGGAAGCAGGCAACAAGCCCTTTCGAAATAAACATAAATCCAACAATTCAGTTGACAACTCTTCATAAAAACTAGGATAAAAGCTACCCATATACAAAGAAAAAAAAAGGAAACAATAAATAGGATATGAAAATGTCTCCTTCAATCTTGTGTTGGCAAATTTGGTTAGCCCGAAACAAATGCATTTTCAAAGAACAAAAGCCAAATCTAGGCGAGATCCTAGCAAAGACTTGGAGCCAAGTTGTAGAGATAATAAGTACAAATGGAATCTCAAAAATGGACCAAAACAATATACAACAAGAAGAGAAAGACTGGTACAACAAAGCAATGTTAGAAAACAAAGCAAAAGCAAAAGCTATAGCAAAAAATAAAGAATTTCACACAAACAAGAAATGGAAATTAAGATTGGAGGATAAAGAATTTGCAAAATGGATAGAAGAAAAAAAGAGACACATTCTGTTTTTTTACGGAGTTGCAAAAAATAACCCAGGTAAAGCAGGGGCAGGTGGAGTTATACTAGATCCAAATGGAAAAAAAATAATAACCTATGAATGGAGCCTTGGAGAAATGACAAACAATAGGGCTGAAGCATACAACCTTCTACTAAGCACAATGCTTTTAAACAAAAAATGCAATCAAGGACCCTATAATAATAGGGGACATGCCAAAAGGGACTTCAAAAGCATAACCATCAACAAAATCTATCAAAGGATCAGAACAAGTTTTGAAAGTCTAGGAAAAATAACCATAAAGCATGTCTTGAGAAACCAAAATAAGGACGCAGATAGCCATGCCAATAAAGTAATTGACAGACCAGTTGGGATTGTCAAAGAGAATAATGAAGTTTATGAAGAAAGTATACCATAACCCCCTCACCCAGTATGAGGATCGAGAAAGAAGATATAGATCCGAAGAATATCACAAGAAATATTACAGGGGGAGAAAATTAAAAAAGAAGAATCAAAACATCAATTCAAGAAGGAGATTGCATGAGGAAAATAAAGAATATATGTCAGCAGAGGTTCTCAAATGTAATCAGCCTTGCTCAGAGCACACGATTCTCACAATCCCAAAAAAGCTACACCATATGATGAATCAAGATTTCAATTGTCCTCGTCTCCTGGGTGAAGACGACATTAGTCATGTCAATCACAAACTCCTGGACCATGATGGTATTGCAAGTAACAGTTAGGTCTCCACGTACACCCGCGTAGGCTCCTAGGCTACCCGAGACAGTATACCAATCAACAACAACAGGTCTCTCCTCAACAAATACCAATATATTAGGAATAGAAACCACAAAACACTGAAGAAATGCCGTAAAGTAAGAGTGAGGAGACAGATGAAGAATCATCGCACAGGAACCGTTGGATCTCAGAGATCAACAGACGAGGATTGACTTTAGTAGTAGTGGAAGAGGAACTTGGAGAAGTCGTCACAGTCGTCGATGGTGGCATATCTGCAGTCATCAGACGCTAACATGCTCGAGAGTTAGTCAAAGAGAAAAGGCAAGAATATAAGCAAGAATGGTATTTCAGGATGAGAATAAGCGATAAGCAGTTTCAGGAAGGAACCACCCGATTCCACTCCCCAATGGACACATAGCAAGAGGGTGGAGTGAGAATACTACTTTATCGAGCATGTATTTTTCACGCGATTTGCCCACCCGAAATCCCTAATAGTCATTGGATCTATTGCAGGTGGATCGATGGTGGTGAGGTGACGTGCAAGTTGACTGATCGGCGATCGGAGGTGTCCATCAAATTTGACGAAGGAAAATCTACGGTGGAGATTGAGCCTAATAAAGATAAGCATTGAAAATCGCGCCAAGGCTATGGAAAAGCAGAAAATGTTATTTCCCGTGTGTTTGTGTGTATTCCCACTATACGAGGATAAAGTTTTATGGTTAAGATCGTTTATTCCGAAGTTAAGTGCGGGTTTGGTTACCACGCGAGGCTTAAGGAGATCAAGTCAAAATTTGGAAAGTTATCCCATAGCTTAGAACCACGACACCAACACTATAGTTTTTGAAGTTTATAGAAACATGGCTGTAAAAGTAGTTGTCAGGACTGCGCTCCCATTTTGCGCACTACTTTTGAACCAGCCCTCCTCTGAATGTACAAGGAACTAGCATCCTTTCCTTTTTTTTCTTTTTTCAATATATAAAAAGTAATCGACTGTGTTAAAAAAAATAATAAAATTTCAATGTAAAGTAATCAATAAAAATATTTTAATGAGAAATATTGATGTATACTTAGAAATATATTAATAATAATAAAAATATATTTTAATGTCAATTATCTATATATTATATATTGTTTAAAAAAAATATGTATATATCATATAAAACAACTCGAAAAATTAAGTTTAAAGGTTAACATATTTTAAGTAGTCTCACCATTTTACATTTTGGTAATATATATATACATTCAATTTTCCTTGAAATCCAACAAATATTTTTTGGACTCAAGTTTAAGTTATGTACTCTATATAGCATTCAAAAATACAATTTAAACAATAAAAAATTACACATATGGATGAGAGAGATGCAATTTTTTTCTTCAAATTTTACACTTTAATCCCTCTAGCATGCTAAATGTAACAGTCATATCTTATAAATTAAAAAATAACATAATACATAATAAAAAAAATGTTTAATATGAAAACCTTGGTTATATATATATATATATATTACTCTACATAAAAAAATTATTGATTAATGTTGTTTTAACACCAGATAGATTGCGTGTATAACTCGTATGTGCTTAATATTTGCATAGTCCATAATGTTTCTACGATGGTTAGCATTAAATGTTCACATGGCCTCCGGTGCTTTGGCCCTTACTGCCCAACCTTGGGTTAGCTGGTCCTCATACGCTAGGAAACGCAGCGTGATCTCGACCGAGGGTGTTGAATGCATATGCCATCTGGTTCTACTCTCTTGAGCCATTTGTCTTGCTTCATCTTTGTTGATTCCTGCCCAACGATTCAACTGTTGAGAATGCAACAAGATGATGGAGCTTAGTGGAAAGGAGTCGCCTTCACTAAGTGGACCCGCAGGCAAATTATGACGCAAAGTCTATTTTTAGACATATGGATAATGGTCTACGAGTTGCAAGATGTTGTTTATGTATGATTGATCATGTTGGGAAAAATAGATGGACTTCTATTTCTGGTTCACAGCAGGAGTGATCAAAGTCTATTTTTAGACTGCCAGGCTAAAAATAGAAACAGTGAAATATTATTAGCCCTTAGTAATATTTGGACTCTAAACATTATCTTATCCTCTTGGAGCACTTCAGTTGGAGCTACAGATGTGGCACATGCAGCTGACAGAAGGAAATACGCTTTTATTATGTGTTAGTTGAGCTATTGCATGGAGGACTTCAGTTAGAACTCATGCATGTGAGTTCTGTGGAGTTGGATGTGGAGTTGATGGAGTTGTGTTCAGTTGAACTAGTTGTATTCAATCTAACTGGAGAATACACTAGTGATGAGTTGTGTGAATTAAATGTTAATTAATTCACTAATTGTTAACTCATAAAGTAACTGAACAATACATCAGTTAACTCAGTGCATGGACAGTTCAACAGAGACAGGTGTTAGAGGTAAGTGAAAGGGTGAGTTGTGACTATCAGTTGTGCATGAGGATTTGCACAAGCAGGGATTGAGTTATGCCAATGAGTATTACACAGTATTTTCCCAATAGAATAGCCTGTGCTCACGTGATTTCCAGTGTGAGTGATTCTCAGCAGGTATTGTGCAATAGAGGCAGGAAAAGCAGCGGAGGAGATTTGAACCTGTGACTTGTTCGGATCTGAGCTAGTTTTGTGTGTAACAGGTGGAGATAGTGTTGGATACTTGTGAGGAGTATTGTACTATGTATTGTTACATGTTCTCAATCATTAATATACAGATAGTGTGGGGTTTTCAGCTATAAGCTTTCCCCGGGTTACATACTGTGTTAATGTGTGCATGCTATTGATGTTTCATTGTTTTTGATGCTGCTAAATTGATGATCAACGTAGAGGAGGTTATGTATTATGCATGTATTTCGCAATAGTGTATAATCGGGATAATCCCTGTGAATAAGTGTCATATTATTCAAAATTTCTACATGGTATCAGAGCTAGATTTGTAGAGAATTTTGCAGGAAAATTTCTACATGGTATCAGAGCTGTTGATCATCAGATCTACTATTCAGGAAGTGTTTACATTCTATTTCTTCAGGCAGAGTCTGTAATCGGGCCAAGTAGCCTCTGGATTCATCCTTCCTTTGGAAGGTGAGATATCCTGTAAAAGCCCATACAATCAATCTTTATACGAGAAATACTTTGTTCTCACGAATTCTAGATCAGAGGTGGTTGAGTTTGGAGCTGGTGGAATTCGAATTTGCAGCAATGTTTTCTTGGTATCAACGCGGCAATGTCTTTCAATAGATTGTGATTGGAGTATGCTCTTGAGGGCAGCTCGAACTATATTGCATGGAAGGACATGATGGAGGCAGTGTTAGATGATAATGTGTTGAAGGAGTTCATAGAGGTTGATATCCCAAAGCCTACTGATGTTGCGCAGGTTGATGCTTGGAAAAAGAAGACAGCAAAGTATCGAAGGATTCTGTTGGAGGGCGTGAAGGATCACATTGTGTCCAACCTGCATGGTAAGACTTCTCCATACTTGATGTGGAAAGCTTTGATAGATCAATTCCAAAGCAAGAGCGATCAGAGGAAGATGGCGCTCAAGGATAAACTCAAAAAAATCAAATGTGAGAAGGGAGACAGTATGCCCAACTACCTCACAAAGTTCACTCAGTGCAAAGATGAGCTGGGAAGTGTGGGGGTGACTGTCGATGATGAGGACTTGGTGAGCTTGGCTCTCCTTGGTCTTCTGAAGAGTTGGCATTCCTATCAGGACTCTGTCAATGGTCGGGAGAAATTTCCAGGATGGGAGAGACTTTGGTCAGATCTTGTGCAGGAGGAGATTAGGCAGAATACCAGGGACGGATCTTCATCAAAGGGAGCTGATGAAGAAAATTACGCTTTGGCTGCCAAAGCAAAGAAGGGGAAGAGCAAGAAAGCTTCTCAGTCTAGTGCGAAAGGCAAGAAGTAGGACATGTCCAAGGTGAAGTGCTTTCACTGTCACCAGCATGGACACTATGCCACTAATTGTCCGCAGAAGAAGAAGAACAAGCAAGCTGCTGGATCTGCAGCAGGAGAGGCTCTAGCCTTGCAGTTTGAGCTTGATTTTTCATTGATCACATGCTTGGTTTCAAGTGTGATGGGATCAGTGTGGTTCTTTGACAGTGGTGCATCTTTTCACATGACATGAGATCGAGATTTGTTTTCTGATCTGGAGGACAAAGATCTTGGAGTGCAAATCGAGATGGGCGATGATGGTAGATACAGTGCGACCGGTATCGGTACCATTTCCTTTGAGAGGGAGTTTGGTAAACCCTTCGTATTGAAGGAAGTGATGCATGTTTCAGGATTGAAGAAGAATCTTATCTCTGTGGCGATGTTAGAAGACAAGGGATATGATGTTGTTTTCAGCGAGGGAAAGGCTTTCCTGCGCAGCAAGACAACTGGAGAAACCCAGAAGATAGGGGTTCGAGTGAGGAACCTTTATCAGTTGCATGTAGATGGCTGTGCAGCAATGGCATGCAAGGCAGAAGGATTGGTGAGCCGGGATGATGGCGAGCTGTGGCACAGGAGATTGGGTCACCTTCACCATGGAGCCTTGAAGATACTGCAGCAGATCACTACAGGGCTTCCTAAAGGCACTCTTGCGCAGTCAGATCAGTGCAAGGGGTGTACTTTGGGAAAGTTTGTGAAAGCCACCTTTCACGAGAAGGATAGTTGCACCACGACGATCCTTGAGAGAATTCACACAGACGTGTGTGGACCTTTCTCAGTTGCTTCGACAGGAAAACACATGTATTATGTGATTTTTGTTGATGATTTCTCTAGAGAGTGATGGATCTTCTTCATGCAGAAGAAGAGCGAGACATACTCAAAGTTCTGTGAGTTCAAAGCACTCGTCGAGAAGGAGTCGGGGAAGAAGGTGAAGGCTCTTAGGAGCGACAATGGTGGTGAATACATCTCTGGCGAGTTCAAGGATTTCTGCAAAGTAGAAGGGATTCTAAGAGAGCTCATAGCTCCCCATAACCCACAACAGAACGGGGTTGCTGAGCGGAAGAACAGAATGATCGTGGGTGCTGCACGGGCGATGTTGCATGATCAGGGCGTACCCCTTCACTTGTGGGCGGAAGCATGCAATACAACAGTTTATGTGCAGAACAGTTGTCCTCACAGGATACTTGGCTGAGTACACCCGAGGAGGCTTATTCTGGTAAGAAGCCTGATCTTTCTCATTTGAGGATTTTTGGTGCTAACGTTTACATGCATGTGACGAAGGATGCCAGGAAGAAGTTGGAGCCGACCGCAGAGGTTGGGATATTTGTGGGGTACACTGATACGCCCCACAACTATCGTGTGTATTTGCAAGACAGTGGTAAAACTGTTGTGCGACGGGATATAAAATTTCAGGAGGAGAAAGCCATGAAGTGTTCGCTTGCGAGGGAGCCACACTTGCATGCAGATGAGGAGCTATTAGTTCCTAAGGATGAGCTTCAGGATGTGGATCAGCCACAGGACGAAGTTCATGGAGTGGAAGAGACCACTCATGCAGCGCCAACCATCAGAGGACGAAAGCGCTTGACAGAAGTTGAGCGACTGGCTCAAGATGTAGAGAAAGTTGTAGGACCACCTACAACTCAACGTAGACAGAGACAGTCACCTGATCGGTACACTGGATACATGGCTCTTGTGAGCAAATGTGTTGTGACTGAGCCATCCTCTTTCGAGGAAGCTGTGGAGGATCCCGCATGGGTAGACGCCATGGTGGAAGAGTATGATTCGATTGTTAGAAATAGTGCATGGGAGATTGTTCCTAGACTGGAAGGGAAGTCAGTGGTGGGTTCGAGATGGATCTACAAATTTAAGCAGGCAGCTGACGGGAGTGTGGAGAAGTACAAGGCAAGATTTGTTGCCCGAGGCTTTTCACAGATAGAGGGGATCGATTATGAGGATACCTTTGCACCTGTCGCAAGGTATTCTTCCATACGGACGATTCTTGCTCTCTCATTGCAGATGGGATGGCACATTCATCAGATGGATGTGAAGATTGCGTTCCTTCATGGAGGTTGGAGGAAGGAGGATACTACTTCAACGGAGGTAGTGGATACCACTGTTTATCGACAGTTGGTGGAGTCGCATGTGTGCAGGCTTAAGAGAGGCACATCGGGATATGGATCTTGGTGCAGACGGGAGGATGCAGATTGGGCAGGGAGCTCAACGGATGACATCAGGTACCATCATATCAGAGATTGTGTGCAGCGGAGAATCATGTTACTTTCATACATTCCAACGGAGGATCAGGATGCTGATATCTTGACGAAGGCGCTCACCAGGAGAAAATTCGAATACCACCGAGGCAGGATAGGGGTTGCTGATAATCCATATCTTGTTGAGAAGGAGTGTTGAAAATGCAACAAGATGATGGAGCTTAGTGGAAAGGAGTCGCCTTCACTAAGTGGGCCCGCAGGCAAATTATGGCGCAAAGTATATTTTTAGACTATGTCTATTTTTAGACATATGGATCATGGTCTATGAGTTGCAGGATGCTGTTTATGGATGATTGGTCATGTTGGGAAAAATAGATGGACTTCTATTTCTGGTTCACAACAGGAGTGATCAAAGTCTATTTTTAGACTACCAGGCTAAAAATAGAAACAGTCAAATATTATTAGCCCTTAGTAATATTTGGACTCTAAACATTATCTTATCCTCTTGGAGCACTTCAGTTTGAGCTACAGATGTGGCACATGCAGCTGACAGAAGGAAATACGCTTTTCTTATGTGTTAGTTGAGCTATTGCATGGAGGACTTCAGTTAGAACTCATGCATGTGAGTTCTGTGGAGTTGGATGTGGAGTTGATGGAGTTGTGTTTAGTTGAACTAGTTGTATTCAGTCTAAATGGAGAATACACTAGTGATGAGTTGTGTGAATTAAATGTTAATTAATTCACTAATTATTAACTCATAAAGTAACTGAAGAATACATCAGTTAACTCAGTGCATGGACAGTTCAACAGAGACAGGTGTTAGAGGTAAGTGAAAGGGTGAGTTGTGACTATCAGTTGTGCATGAGGATTTGCACAAGCAGGGATTGAGTTATGCCAATGAGTATTGCGCAGTATTTGCCCAGTAGAATAGTCTGTGCTCACATGATTTCCAGTGTGAGTGATTCTTAGCAGGTATTGTGCAATAGAGGCAGGCAAAGCAGCGGAGGAGATTTGAACCTGTGACTTGTTTGGATATGAGCTAGTTTTGTGTGTAACAGTGGAGATATTGTTGGATACTTGTGAGGAGTATTATACTATGTATTGTTACATGTTCTCAATCATTAATATATAGATAGTGTGGGGTTTTCAGCTGTAAGCTTTCCCCGGGTTACATAATGTGTTAATGTGTGCATGTTATTGATGTTTCATTGTTTTTTATGCTGCTAAATTGATGATCAACATAGAGGAGGTTATGTATTATGCATGTATTCCGCAATAGTGTATAATCGGGATAATATCTATGAATAAGTGTCATATTATTCAAAATTTCTACATCAACGATGGTGTGGGTCTAGGGTTTTACCCCCTAACCGCTTTCTTGCGCCAAGCACTCGGTGAGTTCATTGTTACCGTCGACCCGAGGTTCCCTACTGTTATGCAATGGCAGTTTGGTTTGTTGAAGGTTTCAGATTGGCAGCTACTTCTCTTATGGCTTGCCCTGGTTATGATGTTCAGTCCAGAGAAGGCAAGTAACATTGGTCATGTGGTTTCGAGCAAGGTCGATAGTTTCCCTTTTTTGCGTGTGTTTGGAACTTTGCCTGATGACGAGATTGATAGGCTGCCGCCTCTGTCCAGTGTATATCGAGGGCATATCAAAACTATGGGAGAGGTTCTGCTCCAGGATTTGGAAGGTAAGCTCATAAACCTTGAGATATTCTTGAGTCATTGATAATCTTATGAACTTAGAACTATTTATTAAGGGGTTTTGATGTATTTGCAGGTGGTCGCTTGGAGAGGAAACCCTCTAGTTTCAGGTATGACCCATTCCTCTTACTAGTATACACATTTTGGTATTTTCACTATCAGATAGTCTTATATTAACTCCATACTTGTTTGCGGTTATTGGCAGGTACTTTCCCCTCTCTGCTCCGTTCGTGCAAGCTTGGAACATACTCTTAGAAGTTTAATGGCTTACGATTTTATTGGTCGTTTCCAGGTTGGCACTCTCGTTCACAACTGTTTAGTTTACGAAGGGTTTATTGCTCCATCGAGCCGAGCTCTGAACATTACTTAGATTTCCTTTACTTCTTAATTAGTTAGTCATTTACGAGAGTCGGCAGCCTCTGTGCACGACTTGAGTAATTGGGGGAAAATATCAGTCCCTAGGTTGACCATGAGTTTTTATGGACATATATGTTTTGCGTCTTGTTCTTTTTGTGTTAAGTTATCAGCTGGAAAGAACTTTGCGAGCTTTGGTCATATCGACCCAATAGAGTCATTCTGGAACTGTAAGCTATTTTTACAGTAAAACATATATACATATATATTTCAGTTTTGAATGACATCCTTGTTATGTTGTTTCAAATTTGATAATGGGCTGAAGTGCCTCTGTTATAAATTTCAGAGTATTTAAGATTTATCGACTTGTTATAATTTGCTTGATCCCTCTGGAATAATTGGTTTAGTGAGGGTTTATACTAGGAGTCTCTATCGTAGGCTAGTAAATTTTTGCATGGATGATTGATGATGATACACCTTTGCTCGTTGGGTGTTTCCGAATAGTTTATGTTATTATTGAAATTTATATAGGGTAACTAGAATATGGTGCGTTAATCAATATGTGTTTGATTTGAAAAGCATACTACGCAAATGGATTTAGTAGAAATCCTGTAGGGTTTTTCACAATTGGTTCTGCTGTTTATATGCTGAATATTTAAGAGCGTAGGCTTATTTATGTACTGTGTAATTCTAAATTTACTTGTTATGTCTTTCACATATTATCATCAGATATTTTCTATTGTTTTGTACACTAAGAAAATAGATAAACCTTATATGTTGTTTTTAATGTACTTTTAAAGAGTTTATTTATTCAATGGTTCTGCATAGAGGAAATTCTTCTATCATTAAATTGAAATGAGATTTCCTATTTTGTCATTTAAATCATTATTCCATAGTCCAACATTAATTCGCATTAAATCGAAATGAGATTTCATATTTTGTCATTTAAATCATTATTCCATAGTCCAGCATTAATTCTTAATAAAATGTTTCATTGTACTTATCTGCTTAGTAATAGCAACTAGTAATAAAAAAATCGTCTCGGGAAAGTCTCTCCTCCCAGCCAAGAGTCTCGCAATTACGTCTAGACCCTTCCCCGAGCACTTTCTTTGGTTCACAGTTAATTATTTCCAACTACAGATTGGGCCTTTGGACCCTTGTCATGCCTCAAGTTCTGTACTCTTTTGTGACTCTTCTTGAGAATTCTCCCACTGGGTTATTTCCCCACTTGAGAATTCTCCCACTGGTTTATTTCCCCCAGCTCAAGAAGAATTCCCCCACTGGTTTACTTCCCCCAGCTCAAGGATCTCCCCCTAGATTCTTTTGCCCCCATCTAAATCTCCCTTCAAAGCATATGGGTATCATTACCAAATAATTTAGGTAACCACAATATATATTTGTTGGCCTTCTATCTTTAGTCACTTATTATTTAACAACATAATGTAATAAAACTTAAAATAACAAATAGTAAAAATCAACTTAGTAACCTCAATAATTTTATGCATTTTGGAGTGTTACACTAAATTTGTACTTAGAATAAATCTATACTAGTTAAATATTCAAATTTGAATAACATAATTTTCAAACTTTACAACAACAAAAAAAATGCATATTATTATTTTAGACATATTTATAAATTATAAAATATTTAATTTATATGAAATTTAATCTCTATTAAATTTTAAAATTAAATTAAAACAAAATATTTTCTAAACTGAAAACCATTTATATATATATAATAAACTATAAAAACATCTAAATTTAACCGAGATAACTAAATGACAACTTATTGATAAAAAGTAAACTATAAAGAACATCTGAATTTAACTAGATAACCAAATGACAACTTAGTGATAAATCTAAACAATCTTGTTCTGTTTAACATTAAATCTAAATAATATTTTACATGCAAACAAATCCTGTTTCCCGAACCTAAACGCTACTCATATTCATATTCATATTCATATTCCATAAATAAATAAATAAATGAAAATGAAAGTGACTCGTGTAAATATATGAAGAGCAATTTTCATTTAAAAAGTAATTCGTCCATAAGACAATTTAAATGTCTTGGAAAACCGCTTCCACGTCACTTTGCCATATAAAATGCAATACATTGCGTGTCCACCATGAAGGGTTAATGTTAAATTGTCTTGGAAAACCGCTTCCACGTCACTTTGCCATATAAAATGCAATACATTGCGTGTCCACCATGAAGGGTTAATGTTAAATTGTCTTGGAAAACCGCTTCCACGTCACTTTGCCATATAAAATGCAATACATTGCGTGTCCACCATGAAGGGTTAATGTTAGAAAACCGCTTTTAAAAGGATAATTTAAAACGTCCTGGAATTTGCATACCGCCCTGCGCTTTTCAACAACAAAAAAACATGAGATGCAAGGCCATGGCGGTGGATTTGAAATGCAAGGGGATGGCGGTGGATTTGAAGAGAAAACAAAATTGATGTTACATAAAAAGCGGACGTGACGAGAAATTAGAATTTTGCCGTTTGAAAAGCAGCGGATATAATATATTCTTGAAAAGCAAACATCGTAGCTGTTTTAACCTGTTCTGATGTATTTGGCATTAGATAGTTTGGATTCTCGTAGTTGATTATCCACAGTGTGGCAATGCATGTTAGCTTTTTACAGATCATGTATTCTTTTAATTTTATTCGCAGGTTGTGTTTGTGGTTGATCTGTTATTTTTCTTTTCTTTATTAATTTTGTGTGCATGGCCATGCATCTTGGCTTTTACATTCCATTTCTTCTTTTACATTTGTTTGCAGTTTGTGTTTTTAGTTGATATGTTATATTTTTGTGTGTTTGCATCTTTGAGGTCGATTTGATTTTTGTTTTGGGGATTTAGAGAAGAAATTGACAGATGGAAACGAGATCCATGACTTGGAATTCGGAATTTTTTTTAATGAAGCGTAATAACTGGAATGGACAAGCAGGTACAATTATTTTCTGACTTGTTTTCTTTAATTTGAATCTATATACCTATCTAGATAGTTCCGTATTAGTAAATATTTATATAATGAGAAGTCCTCTGTTTTGGATAATGGCTGCCAGATGGGATAGTTTTTGCATTATCCCGTTTTTGGGGAAAACTCACCGAGTCTTTCAATAAAGAGAAAGTCATTCGAGGTGCTCACTCTGAACTCGCCCATTGTTTTGCTTTTTTGGTACCATTCAGGTTTTTATCTTTAAAATGGGCACCGTTTTTCTTATATTTTTCCCAATTGCTCATACTTTCACCTCTCAGAAGTGTTTTCCGCATGGATGGCTTCATTGTGGGCTTTCCAGTGCTATATGGTCCATCATATACTGAACCTTTATCTTTCTGAGGCGGTGTTTGATTGGATTGCAGTTAATGACAGAGACGGACAACCCACAACCTTTATTACTCATGGTGAAATTGACTAGTTGCAGTGGTTTTCGTTAAGCCTTCACCGCTAGCAGGTACAACCTCAACCCTACATACAATATGTATTATTCTTGGTGGAACTGGCGAGTACAGTACGGTAGTCAATGTTGCCATACCCTGAGGTAGTCAATGTTGCCATACCCTGAGGTTGTTACTGTTCGTCAATATTTTCTTCGCTTTTAAATTCATGTCTGTTTCATTTGGTATTGTTGTTGTTATTGGAATATTTTCTTCAAACTTTCAAAATTAAATGGGTATAGGCACGGCAGATGAAACATTGAGTTATTCTTGCTTTTTAAATTCATGTCTCTTTTACTTTGTGGCCTGTGGTAAGTTTGAAAAGTAACTAAGTTGATTTAAGTTATTTAAAACCATTCAATTTTTAAAATATATATAGATATAATAAGTTAAAGACCACTGGCTAAGAGCTCGTCTTCTTCGGACGTAAGGAAACAGGTTAACGGCCCAAGACCCAGAGGCATCTGGCAGGAGGTAAAGCCTGCTCCCTTACGACCACCAGCGGGTTATTACAGGTGGCGTGGTTTTCCTTGATAACGGTGATGAGTCAAATCGACATTCGCGGATAGCAGCGAGAGATGGTTGTACTCACTGTTGGTTTGACACCTGAGTTTGATAGGTTTTGCCACCTTCGGGAAAAAAACAAGTTAACTGACAATATATTTTCTTACTCTGAAAAAGTAGATTTGATTATCCGTGTTTTTCCCGCATTCAAGATTTTCTTCTTTGAAATCTGCATTGTTTTTTAAAGTCATTTCTAAATTTTTTCTCCCTTTCCCCATAAATTCATCTCTGACAATCCTTTTTCGGAATATGTAAGCCTTGGCTTTGCCCTGCTCTATGTTCCAATCCATAAAGAATTGGGAGGCCTTATTTGTTTCGTTTGCTGGTACGGTTAATTGCAGTGGTTTTTCGTTGGTACGACGTAAAATCTTCATCATCATCAGTAGCAAAATACAGCCTCAGACCTACGGGCTTCATTGCAGGTACGGACAATTCCGTGACCCATCATCTTTTCCCAGAATACAGAAGTGTCCGAACTTTTAGCGTGAGAATAGCGAGGTTGCTATTAATAGTCGAGATTTTCCTAGGGTTTTAAAATGCTTTTTCATTTGGTCTTGTTATTGTAAAGTTTGAGGTGCTTCAGGTTATTTAAAAGAAATTTGAACTTTTAAATTCACGTCTCTTTTATTTTGGCTTTTAGTTAAAGAGAATTTAAATTTAAATTTAAAAGAATATATATGAATTTAATAGAGTAAATAATTTTGGCTTAAAGCGTACTTAAAGAGAATTTAAATTTAAATTTTAAAAAATATATATGAATTTAATAGACTAAATAATAAATTGAAGTATTACTTTTTAAATTTATGTTTATAAATTTAAGAGTTATGTTATATGTTAATGCAAAATATGAATTAAAGAAATTTACGTTAAATTTATAATAATAAATTAAATTATACATTAATTATTTATGTTTATGAATTTGGGAATCATATTATATGATTATTAAATATTATGAATTTTAGGGTTCATATTACATCTTAATCACAAGATATTACTAAGGCTTGTATGTTGTTTAGTTAGTATTATTTATGGTTATTAATGTTAGTTGTCTAACTTTTTCTTTCTTGGAATATGGTTCTTTTGACTATTGATGTTGCATAATCAACATCAAAGTGGAAAGTAGTTGGTTCTTTCCACGTCACCATGTTTGGCTCACTTGCATGGTCATGATGATATGTAAGTGATAACATGTTCTCGGTAGAAATGAATCTAAATTTAACAAGTCAAACTGTAGATGACTATTTAAACAAATTTTAACCATGACATTCAAAACTAACCTCGTTTTGTTTATCATCATAATTACAAAAGTATAATTAACTTATTGACATATGACACAAAAAAGATAATGGTTTTGGTTTAGTAATTTTAGATAATTTTGAAAACGCCATAACTACAAATATAATTATACTGGACTAAGATTGTATTTTGTAAATATCATGACCACAAATAGCCATACATTATAATAAGATTATAGATTACTGAACATTGAATCCTGAGGTCCACTAAAAAGTCTTAGGTTCTAATTGTGGAGATACATTATCAAAACTCTTAGAGACATGAAGAAAATATAATCTGTGTATGATAATATGGAGATGGAGATAATAAATACTCTAATATCAACAAAAACATTTACTTAAAAAACTTACAATTATATAATAATATCACATGAATGCACATACATAGAGAAAAAATGACATGAACATTACACACATATATGTTTTCATTAATCCATTAGTTTACATGTTTCATGATCTAAAATCTAGATGATCTTTGATGATGGTACAAGTTTTCTGTGTATAAATTCAAAGTGGTAAATACCTAATCTTAATACTGCCATAGCATTTGATATATAAAATCCATTTGTTTTTATAACAAGCGGAAAAGTCCTAACGGCTCTCTACAATTTGGCTCCCTTGTATTCTCTCTCCTTCCAAAGTCTGAAAAGGAACAGAGACGCGTGAAATTGGCTGGTGCGGTTAATTGCAGTGGTTCTTTGTTGGTACAACGCAGTGGTTTTTTTTTTTTTAATAATTCTAATTTTTTTCCTCCTTTTCCCCATAAATTCATCTCCGATGAGCCTTTTTCAGCATATATATGGCTTCGCTTGGCACTGCTGTATCTTCCATTCCATAAAGAATCGGGAGTCCTTATTTGTTTGGTTTGCAGTTAATACAGGTTACTTGAAAAGGAACAGAGACGCGTGAAATTGGCTGGTACGGTTAATTGCAGTGGTTCTTCGTTGATACAACTCTCCATCGGTAGGTAGCAAAGTACAGCCTCAGCTCAGCCCAGCCCTACGCGCTTCAATTGCAGGTACGGACAATTCCGTGACCCGCCATCTTTTGCAAGAATAAAAAAGTGTCTGAATTTTAATTTTAGCGTGAGAATGGCGAGGTTGCTCCTCATCCTCAAGATTTTCCTACGGTTTTAAAATGCTTTTTCATTTGGGCTTGTTAGTGTAAAGTTTGAGGTACTTTCGTTTCTTTAAAAGAAATGAGAATAGCGAGGTTGCTATTTATCTTCAAGATTTTCCTACTATTTTAAAATGCTTTTTCATTTGGGCTTGTTTGTGTAAAGTTTTAGGTACTTTAGTTTCTTTAAAAGAAATTTGAACATTCATGTCTCTTTTATTTTGGCCTTTAATTTTTTAAATTTAAAGCCTAGTTAAAGAGAATTTAAATTTAAATTTTAAAGAATATATATATGAATTTAGTAAAGAAAATAATACATTGAAGTATTAGTTTTTAAATTTACGTTTATAAATTTAAGAGTTATGTTACATGTTAATGCATGATATGATTAAGGAAATTCACATTAAATTTACAAATAATAACTTAAATTATATTTTAATAAATTATATCTCGAGTATTTATATTTTAATAAATTATATCTCAAGTATTTATGTTTATATTTTAATAAATTATATCTCAAGTATTTATGTTTATGTTTGTGAATTTAGGAATCATATAATGATTAAATATTATAAGATTTGTATATTTAGAGTTTATAGTAATGGAATATGGTTCATTTGATAAATAATGTTTTCTAATTACCAAATATTGCCTAATTAATGTTAACTGAAAATTAGTTAAAAGTTTGTTTATTATTATGGATTTTAATAGTCATACTACATCTTGATTACAAGATGTTATTAAGGCTTGCATGCTATCTAGTTAGTATTATTTATGGTTATTAATGTTAGTTGTTTAACTTTTTCTTTCTTGGAATATGGTTCTTTTGACTATTATTGTCGCATAATCAACATCAAAGTGGAAAGTAGTTCTTTTGACTATTATTGTCGCATAATCAACATCAAAGTGGAAAGTAGTTGGTTCTTTCTGGTCACCATGTTTGGTTCACTTGCATGGTCATGGCGATCAGTAATTGATAACATGAAAACTAACTTCCTTATTAAGCTAATTTATGTACTTAAATAGATATGTCGTGATTAAATGATACTAGACATATGAATATTGGTTTATCATCACAATCACTAAAATATAGTCAACTTATTGACATATGATACGAAAAAAATGGTTTTAGTTTAGTATTTTAGATAATTTTGAAAATGTCATAACTATAAATATACTTAAACTAGAGTAAGATTATATTTTGTAAATGTCATGAACACAAATAGCCATATATTATAATAAGATTATAGATTACTCAAACATTGAATCATGAGGTCTACTAGTTAAAAGTCTTAGGTTCTCATTGTGGAGATACATTATCAAATCTCTTAGAGACATGAAGAAAATATAATTTGTATCATGATAACATGGAGATGGAGATGCTAGATACTCTAATATCAACAAAATCATTTACTTAAAACAAGTTTACAACTATATAATAATATTACATGAATGCACATGCATAGAGATAAGATGACATGAACTTTACAGACATGGATGTTTTCATTAATCCATTCACTTACATGTTTCATGATCTAGAATCTAGATGATCTTTGATGATGGTACAAGTTTTCTATGTATAAATTCAAGATGGTAAATGCCCAATCCTAATCAAAGGTTTTAGATTCTATTAGTACCATAGCATTTAATATATAAAATCCATTGGTTCCTATCATAAGTGGAAAGGTCCTAACAACTCTACAATTTGGCTCCCTTATATTCTCTCTCCTTCCAAGGTCTTAAGTATCACTCAAGAAAATTGGACATTCTTAGATTGGTTGCTAGCGTTATGGCTTAGTCAATTTTGCAAAATATTCATTTCTATTATTGAATTTTAATTGCATCATAATCATTTATCAAGAAGAATAATGACAAGTTTTAGGCTTTTAAAGATGAATTTTTTTTGTCAAAGCTATCCATTGGTGTAACATCCTAATAGAAAAATTAACAGTGATAACAAGAACATGCAATAAAATCCAACACAAAAAATTTTAGTAAACACCCATGTAACAAAAAATACTCAAACACTCCAAAATGGATAATTTTAGTATGTATATAACTACTGGAGTACAATGTGAAATAGAAAGAGTGAACATGGGCTTGAACAAGGCAAGCTACAAGCCTCAAGTGGTCGATATATCAATGCCCAATTGTTGCAGGAGTTTATCTTCCAGAAATCTGCGTTGGCTCAATAATTATTCATTGTTGGCTATGTTGAGACCTTTATTTGACCCCTCAAATCCGCCCAGAAAACTCTGCAAAATTAAAGCTGAGATCCTCGCCAAAAATCTAGAAAATCCCAAAAAGGGTTTTCCCTAGTTTTCGCCCTCCAAAATTGACCCAAAATTGCTTGGTCCTTCTCCATTGCCAAAAATTTCCATCTGTAGCAGAAAATGGTGTTTACTGCTCCCAAATGGCTAGGAATTTCCCCCACAAATCTACTCCAACCAAAATTTGGACACCCAACTCCTCAATCTTTCGCCCAATCCTTCCCACACTCAACACCCACAAGTGATTGCGCAGGCATGTACAAGATGATGCAGTCCCACATCCCATAAATTCGTTCTGCTTTGGAGGACGTCCTCTGCTCCCGAAAATCATCCCCCTTTAGCCTAAAATTTAGTCAAGAAACACTCCAACAATAATACAATCCTCAACCTGGCACCACCCTTCCTCAAGAACTGCGTGGCCTCTTCTTCTACGTCCCCCCTGAACCAAAATGGCATGGTACTTGTGTAGTGTCTCTCTTCCAGCGTCCAAGTAAAGTTAAAGCCTTCCTAGGGTGGCACTCAGGGTCCACTGAAGAAAGGTTGAACTTCCTCCTTGGGAAACTCTTGTGCTCAGCAGCACTTTGTAACTCGGCTGAACAACTAGAGCAACAATCAAATAACAAATTGTCAAAAAGCCCCAAAATTTTATTTAGGCCCCAATAATGACAAAAATTACAAAATTGGGTTTTCTCCCCTTTAGCAAAATATTTAGGAAGGGACATTACACTCCTCCCCTCCCAGATGTTGCTTGTCCCAAGCAATTGCAACGTTGGATGCTATAAGATTTGTTCACTCTCCCACGCAACATCCTCTTCCGACAAATCTTTCCATTTGACTAGATGCTCTTTGATTACTTGGTTCCTGAACCTCCTGTCCTGGGTCTCAAGTATGGACTCTGGTGTCAAAACTAAGTGCCCCTCATCATCTAGAGGAGGTAATTCAGTTGCTGCTGTAATTTGTTGTCCCAACACCTTTTTCAGACATGAGACGTGGAACACGTTGTGAATCCGACTTTCTGAAGGCAGCTCTAGCTCATAGGCTACCTCCCCGACCCTCCTAATCACCTTATACGGCCCATAAAATCATGGTCAAAGTTTTTCGACCCCCTTCTGCTTTAGTGAAGACTGTCTATAAGGCTGCAAACGTAGGTAGACCATGTCCCCCACCTCAAAATGTCTCTCCACCCTGTGTCAATCAACACACATCTTGTGTTGATTTTGAGCCACTTGCAAGTTGTTCTTGAGAGCTCGTAAAATTTCCCCGCTCTCTTGAACCCAATCCTTTAGCCCCTAGGGCCCTGCTATCTCCAAACACCATGTTAGAAAAAGAAAGTGTATCATAACCATAGAGTGCTCGAAAAGGGGACATACCAATCATCATGTAATGCGTGGTGTTGTAGTAGAATTCTCCTAGATGAAGCCACTTCACCCATGCTCTCTGCTGCCTCGTCACATAGTTGCATAGGTATCCCTGCAACCATTTGTTCAAGATCTCGGTTTACCCATCCGTTTGTGGGTGATAGCTAGTGTTGGGCGTAAGCTCTGTCCCTACCAACCGAAACAACTCCTACCAGAAGGCCCCCATGAATCAGTTGTCCCTGTCACTAACAATGGTCTTGGAAAGACCATGTAATCGGAAGACCTCCTGAAAGAATAACTCGACCACCGAAGAGGCTGAAGATCTCAATGAGATGGCAAAGAAATGGGTGAACTTGGTTAGTATGGCGACCACAACATAAATACAATCTCGTTCCTGTGCAACAGGAAGCTCCGTGATAAAGTCCATGGACATGCTCTCCCACTTCCTCTCCAAAATGGGGAGTGGTTGTAGTAAACCTGCAGGATGTGACAACTCCACCTTGTTCCTTTGATAGTCTACGCACTCTTGCATGTGCCTCAGTACATCTCCCTTGAGTCCCTGTCATGAGAACCTCTCCCTGATGGTATGATATGTCTTGAGGAACCTAGGGCATCCTACTAGGGGGGAATCGTGGGTTGCCTGCATAATCCTCTCCTTGAGTTGAGATCTTGGCACCAAGTATATCATGTCCTTGTAGTAGATCACGTCATCCCTCACTCGGAACCTGTCATCCTTGTGTATGCCATCCAAAATCTCACAAGCCTACCTGTCTTTGGAGAACTCAACCAAAATTTGAGCCTTACAGTCATGAGTAATGTCCATCAAGGATAGTACTGTGGGCCTCTGGGAAAGTGCATCTACTACTATGTTGTGCTTTCCCTTGATGTACTCAATCTCAAAGTCATAGGCCTTGATCGTGCTCACCCTTTTGCTATCTCTCCTCCAATCACTGTTGCAAGAATAAAAAAGTGTCTGAATTTTAATTTTAGCGTGAGAATAGCGAGGTTGCTCCTCATCCTCAAGATTTTCCTACGGTTTAAAATGCTTTTTCATTTGGGCTTGTTAGTGTAAATTTTGAGGTACTTTCGTTTCTTTAAAAGAAATGAGAATAGCGAGGTTGCTATTTATCTTCAAGATTTTCCTACGGTTTTAAAATGCTTTTTCATTTGGGACCTCGCTATTTATCTTCAAGATTTTCCTACGGTTTTAAAATGCTTTTTCATTTGCGCTTGTTTGTTTAAAGTTTTAGGTACTTTAGCTTCTTTAAAAGAAATTTGAACATTCATGTCTCTTTTATTTTGGCTTTAAATTTAAAAAATTTAAAGCCTAGGTAAAGAGAATTTAAATTTAAATTTTAAAGAATATATATGAATTTAGTAAAGAAAATAATACATTGAAGTATTAGTTTTTAAATTTATGTTTATAAATTTAAGAGTTATGTTATATGTTAATACATGATATGATAAAGGAAATTCACATTAAATTTACAAATAATAACTTAAATTATATCTTAATAAATTATACCTTAAGTATTTATGTTTATGTTTGTGAATTTAGGAATCATATAATGATTAAATATTAATAAGATTTGTATATTTAGAGTTTATAGTAATGGAATATGGTTCATTTGATAAATAATGTTTTCTAATTACCAAATATTGCCTAATTAATGTTAACTGAAAATTAGTTAAAAGTTTGTTTATTATTATGGATTTTAATAGTCATACTACATCTTGATTACAATATGTTATTAAGGCTTGCATGCTATCTAGTTAGTATTATTTATGGTTATTAATGTTAGTTGTTTAACTTTTTCTTTCTTGGAATATGGTTCTTTTGACTATTATTGTCGCATAATCAACATCAAAGTGGAAAGTAGTTGGTTCTTTCTGTGTCACCATGTTTGGTTCACTTGCATGGTCATGGCGATCTGTAAGGGATAACATGTTCTTGGTGGAAATGAACCTTGACAGGGGGGAAATCGTGGTCTCCACATGAACACTATTGTCAATCTAAATTTAACAAATCAAACTGTAGATGACTACATAAACAAATTTTAATCATGACATACAAAACTAACTTCCTTATTAAGCTAATTTATTTACTTAAATAGATATGTCATGATTAAATGATACTAGACATATGAATATTGGTTTATCATCACAATCACTAAAATATAGTCAACTTATTGACATATGATACGAAAAAAAAATGGTTTTAGTTTAGTATTTTAGATAATTTTGAAAATGTCATAACTATAAATATACTTAAACTAGAGTAAGATTATATTTTGTAAATGTCATGAACACAAATAGCCATACATTATAATAAGATTATAGATTACTCAAACATTGAATCATGAGGTCTACTAGTTAAAAGTCTTAGGTTCTCATTGTGGAGATACATTATCAAATCTCTTAGAGACATGAAGAAAATATAATTTGTATCATGATAATATGGAGATGGAGATGCTAGATACTCTAATATCAACAAAATCATTTACTTAAAATTTTTTTACAACTATATAATAATATTACATGAATGCACATGCATAGAGATAAGATGACATGAACTTTACAAACATGGATGTTTTCGTTAATCCATTCACTTACATGTTTCATGATATAGAATCTAGAATCTAGATGATCTTTGACGATGGTACAAGTTTTCTATGTATAAATTCAAGATGGTAAATGCCTAATCCTAAACAAAGGTTTTAGATTCTATTAGTACCATAGCATTTAATATATAAAATCCATTGGTTCCTATCATAAGTGGAAAAGTCCTAACAACTCTACAATTTGCCTCCCTTATATTCTCTCTCCTTCCAAGGTCTTAAGTATCACTCAAGAAAATTGGACATTCTTAGATTGGTTGCAAAATATTCATTTCTATTATTGAATTTCAATTGCATCATAATCATTTATCCAGAAGAATAATGACAAGTTTTAGGATTTTAAGGATGCAACTTTTTTGTCAAAGCTATCCATTGGTGTAATATTCCTAATAGAAAAATTAACAGTGATAACAAGAACATGTAATAAAATCCAACACAAAAAAATTTAGGAAACACCTATGTAACAAAAAATACTCAAACACTCCAAAATGGATAATTTTAGTATGTATATAACTACTGGAGTACAATGTGAAATAGAAAGAGTGAACATGGGCTTGAACAAGGCAAGCTACAAGCCTCAGGTGGTCGAAAGAAAAAATAATTGAAAACTAAAAACTAAAATAAAAAAGATCAAGTACTTTATAATAAGAATACTAAAAGAGAGATATGTAATGCATTCAATTATTAATATAAAATTATTATGTGACATTTATGATAATAATAAAATTTCAACCAAAAAATCGTGCACGCAACAGCCCAACCCGAGCTTGCGCTGACCTAGCCGTCGCTACCCCAGCAGATCCCTCTCTCGACAACCTCCTGTTGCTGAGGCCAACCAGACCATGTAGCCCTCTGAAGAGGGAGATCCTCACTTTTCCACGTAGCTAGGGAATGAAGAAAACGCAGAGGCCTTCGCATCTCTGATCACAGAGAATGGAGCTCTAAGGAACACGCCATCAGTCAATAAATTTGAAAAGAAACTTGAAAGTATCCCAGAGATTTCTCTCCCTCCAACACTTCCAGGAAGAGCAACCATCTATCTGGAAGAACGTGGACTTGTTGGACAGTTCACAGGGCTATGGCATTCACCCAAATCAGTGCAAAAATGGATTGAAAGAAACTGGAATGAAACCACACAGGGGAAGATAGCAATACGATTTTGTAGAAGGGGATACTACACCTTTCTCTTTGAAACAAAGGAGGACAAAGATCTGATATTTAGAAACAAACCTTACTTCATGGACTCCAGAGGTTTATACCTGAACAGTGGACACCAGACTTTGATCCGGAGATGGATGTCCCAAATGTAGTGCTTGTGTGGGTCAGGCTCCCGCATCTTCCTCTTCACTACTAGGGAGACGAATCTGTAAATGCTATAGGAAACACAGTGGGAAAATATATTGACATATGTGAGCCAAAAGACAACATGCACAAAATATGTGTGGAAGTAGATCTCGGAAAAGGCCTCCCAGAGGCAATAAAGATCAAGGTCGACCAGTGGACACACATTCAACAGCTGGACTATGAGAAAATACCATTTAAATGCAAGGTATGTCACGAGTATGGTCATTTTGCAAATAGGTGTCTTAAAAAAATAGAGCATGAAAATGTAGAAGAGCAAGAACCTACATGGGAACAAGTCAAAAGGAAAAAAACCTACCAATAAGCAGACCGCATCAAATATCTATCAGTCCCAAGAAGCAAACGAAACAACCTCTCATCCTCCAACGAAGGTTACTCCTCCTGATCATACAACTCTGAATCCTTTTGAGCCATTAGAATACTCCTTTGATCCACCCTCTCCCAGATCCCCACCTTCAAACCCCATCTCTTTAGCTCTCATATCCTCCCGCAACCCTATATCATCTCCACCTTCTCCATCAGTGGACCGCATTCTAACTAGAAACAAAGCCAAAGAAATCCCCCAAGCCTAGGATTAGCGAAAAAAAGTGGGGAGGAAATCCAATAAATAAATTAGAGATGAGGCAGCAGCTAAAGAAATGGCCCTAGGAACGCAATTGCCAATGGATTCATTCCTTGGGAAACAAACAGGAATTCATGAAAAAACTCAGCAAAGAGGAAAGAGAGGACCACACCAACACAACAATAAATAATGATAGTGGGCTCCTAGAATCGTCGCGGCCTTGGCACCTCCTTTAAAGTCAATGCAGCTCGAGACATTTTAGCCAAGGAACAACCAAACATATACATGATCCAAAAGACCAAACTAAACAAACAAGAAAATAAAAAAAATAATTCAAAAACTAAAAAATTATGAAGGAGTAGTGTTAGAAGCCACAGGAGCATCAAGAGGAATCAACACCATTTGGGATAAAAGAAAATGGGAATTAATGACCCAAAAAATTTAGCAGACACAAGATTTGAACAGAGTTGAGAAATCTCAATACAAAAGCACAGTATAGCATTATAAATGTGTACTCCCCAAATCACTATAGAGAGAAAGAACAATGTTGGAAATCAGTTAAAGAAGAAATAGCAGAGAGACAAAGTGGGAACTTAATCCTGGGAGGAGACTTAAATCTGATAAGGATACAGAAGAAAATTTTGGTGGAATATTCCACAACGATTTGTCAAGAGAAGCTCTTGAAGGAATAATAGAAGAACACAAATTAATAGACATTCTGCCAAGCAATGGAAAATACACTTGGAACAACAAAAGAATAGGAAAAAACAACATAAAAGAAAGGTTGGACATAATTATTATTCATGAAAGCATAGCAGCTGCTTATACTCTTGTGAAAAGTAAAATTGTTCACAACTCAGCTTCAGATCACAAGCTGGTGGTGCTAACCTTGGGAAAGCTAGAAAATCAAGGACCCCTTCCCTTCAAATAAATTTAATTTTGGAAAAGAAGAAAGACTTTGGAAAACAAATAAAGGACAACTGGAAAAAAAGTGTCATAGTATCTCCCCAGTATGTTTAGGAAACTACTAAAGAACCTAAGGATGCACTTAAAAAATTGGGCAAGAGAAAATGATCTCCAGGACAAAGCTAGGAAAATCGAATTGCAAAAAAAATGGATAATCTTTGCAAGGAAAAAGAGAACAAGGAAGAAAGTAAGCAAGCTCATGTACAAGAAAAGGAAATATATTTGGAAATATATAAGCAAAATAGGCAAGAAGAAGAGGAAAACAGATTGAAATCAAGATGCCTCTGGCTAAAATCCGAAGACAAAAATATAGCATTCTTTCATAATATAATGAAAATAAGGAGGTCAAAAAATCAGATTGAACAGATTCAAGTAAATGATCAAGAAATAAAAGGATTTGAAGCAATAAAAAATGCAACCCATAAACACTTTAAAGAACTCCTCTCAACAAGTGACCAGCAGGCAGCTAATGAAGAAATTTTGCAACATATAAAAACAAATAAGCAACTAGCAAAACATGGAATTAGACAAAGAAATTACTGAGGAAGAAGTCAGAGAAGCTGTGTGGAATCTCTACCCTGATAAGGCACCAGGTCCATATGGGTTTACAGTGGCTTTTTACAGACAGCATTGAGAAATTATCAAAAAAGATCTAATGAGAATGCTCAAAATGCTTTCCAAAAAAAAAAGATTGGAGGAAATACAAAATCCTCCTTCCTAGCCCTCATTCCCAAAGAACCCAATCCTACAACTTTTAATAGATATAGGCCAATCTCCCTTTGCAACTCATCTTATAAGATACTCACCAAAATTCTAGCAAACAGAATGAAAAAATTACTTCCGGAAATAATTTCAGAAAACCAAGGAGGATTTGTCCCCAAGAGGCAAATCACAAACAATGTGATAATTGTTCAGGAGGCTATTCATAGCAGTATCCAAAGAAAGGAAAGAGAAATGATTGTTAAGCTAGATATGGCTAATGCTTTTGATAGAGTTAACCATAACTTTCTTGCAACAACTCTCAAAAAGTTTGCCTTTTCAATAAATTTCATAGAGATTATCCCGGCATGTATATCAAATCCATGGATAGCTCCATTAATCAATGGACGACCTAGTAAATTTTTCCAAAGCACACGAGGGCTGAGGTAAGGCTGTCCACTTTCTCCATTCTTGTACATCATCATGGCTGAATCTCTGAGTGCTATGCTGAAAAATCAGAGAAAAGAGAAAAAAATAACAAGGATCCAAATATCGAGAGGAGTCAAAGTTATAAACCATTCTCTCTTTGCAGATGATACCTTTCTCATAGGCAGGACATGTTGCATTATAGCAAGATGATTCAAAAAAGTCTTGGATGAATTTCTCTTAGCTTCAGGAGGAATTTTAAACAACTCCAAATGTAGAATTTATTGTTGGAATACGCTAACAAAAACAATGCAGCGTATCTCACAAATACTGGAAATACCTTTACAAATAAATTGGAGCCACTTCACTTATCTTGGGTTGCCCTTAGCAAAGGAAGTGGTAAAATTAGAAGTCTGGAACAAGAAAGTGGAGAGAATGAGGGAAAAAATTCAGAACTGGGGAGTGATGTGGCTCAACATGGCAGGAAGAGTGACATTGATGAAAGCACTTCTCTTGGACTTGCCTATATATTAGTATGCAATCATTATGGCTCCAACAAGTGCCCACAAGCAAATGGAATTGGTAATTAGAAGCTTCCTATGGCAAGGAAGAAAACAAGATAATAAAAAATTCGGCCTTGTTAGATGGGAGCAAGTTACTCTTCCCTATGAAAAAGGAGGTATAGCAATATGCCTACCAGGACTAATGAACATTGCTCCAGGGACAAAAATTATCTGGAGAATGATAAATGGGAACGGTCACTAGTGGGAAAATGTTCTAACAATGAAATACTAAAATTGTCATAGAACAAAGATGTTCACTGATATTATTCCAGACAGGCCATGCACCCTGCTATCACCCCAAGAAACTCTCCTAGGTTGTATCTCGGAGATGCTCAAGAACATTACAAACTCAATAAAATGTTGGAATGGAAGAATGGAAGGAATGATGCTTGTCCAAGACAGATAACCACTTCTACTATGCTTAACTCCAGAGATGGGTGAACACCCCCAGACTACAAGGCTTTAGACCACCAATTACTCACAGTTTGAGGATTAGGTGAACATGGAGAATACTGACCACACCAGCAGATGCACAGGACCCTGTGATGGCCGGTTGCAACCAGTAAAGAGGCCTGCAAATGTATTTCATAATGCACAGATAGGATGACAACTTTCTGGCACTAAGTAAACAAAAACCTACATAACACATTCAATGATACATACTAGACTTCAACACAGAGGTGGGATGACAACCCCTCTAATGCTAAATATCAAGAGCACATGAACAAATGCATAACAAGCACAGCCTAGAATAGAATAGAAGTGGACAGTGAGCAATTAACAGCAAAAGAAGCTTGTATTAGCTGAAAATGAAGACCAGACGCTCCGAGTATCAAAGTAGTTACAGTCTCCAGAAGTTGAACCTTACATCAAAACTACAACCATCAACCCATTCCGTAGATTACATCTGTTTTCTGGGTATATATAGAGTTTCATTAGAAAATGTTCTGCTATTCTAAGCGGGGAGGGATCATAATGGACCACCAACCGCTTTAACTCTCTGATGGAGTCTCTGCTACAATCTGCTTGTTTTAATGAATGAATTTGATGTCCTCTGGTGCTCTGTTGTCCTTCTCGAGCAGGTGGAGTGTTGCATGAAAGAAGCTCCATTACTGATAAATGCTCTGATCTGCTCGAGGCTGGTCCTTCTCGTTCTCAGCCATTCTGTTTCTTGAATGCAGTGGTTGCAGATGAAATGCGTCGGGTACTAACACTGGCCACCTTTGTCCTTCGGAAGCATGGTACAGGTCGAGGACACGAAGACTATATGGCGGACGAATGAGCACGATGGGATCAGATATCAACCGCTGGATCAAGCGAATGGACGGCAACGATCTGTTGGCGAGAAGAATCAAGCGGAAGCGAGAGCAGACAAACACAAGTCGTCAGATCTCGGGTGGTCAGATCCGACGGCCATCAGGCGGAAGAGTAGCACGGGAGATAAAGAACGGGGACGGGCGAGTGTGCGATAAGCGGTATGTATCGCACTGCTTTTGGGAGGAAGGCAGTAAATGTACAGAGGCCAGCAATTCCATTCTGGTGATGACACGTGGCAGAGGGGACAGGGGACAAAACTGTTTTATTGCGAGTTAACACGCGGGCGGTTCACAGGATCAGGAGCAAATGTCGTTGGATTAAACGGATGGAAGGCAGAGATTGGTTTGCAGGAGATATCGGGAGATATGAGAGCGAAATGGGCGCGGGCTGTTGGATCTTGTCAGGACTGATCGGACGGCGGAGGAGTGATCGGCGATATGCAATTGCGATCAGATCGCATCGCAATATCGCATCAGCAGAAGTCAAGGGGCGTAACCTTATGCACACATGGATGCGATTTGCAATAGCGATTAGATCGCATCGCAATATCGCATCGGCGGAAGTCAAGCAGTTTGGGCCTTTACACACATGCGATTTGGGATAGCGATTAGAACCGGACCCGATAAAGGAATTAACTGTTTTTAAGACTGGTGCAAGGGAAGGAGAAAATGATTGTTGTGATGGAAAATGGCTTATGGAAAGTGTGCGGTCACGCGATAACGGTCTTATGGGTTTAAACTTTGCGCCCGGGGACCTGAGGGAAAGCGGGTTTATCCAGGGTTTTTGGAGGAAAACAAAGATAGCGAGGGATATGAGAGTATAAGGAAAATGAAGGAGAAGAAGGAAACAGACTGCTGCGAGCTCCTTTTTTGCATAAACACACGGCCAAGCTAGTATCTGGTCCTCTAAATGCTGAAGTATGTAGCAGAGCTAACACTGGCTCCTTCTGGGGATGAGATCCTCCCTGTGAGGTCTCAAGAACTGCAGACCAATGCCTTCATACAAAACAAGCTTAAAAACATTGCCTAGTATTCCATTGGGCATGGAGTCTAATTAAGTCTATGCTAAAACTGTATAAGAACATGCTTACAATTATTAAGGCCCGTAAAACCTTAAACAACATAAATCTTCAAAAACTAGCCATCTATTGGACCATCAAAATTGTTTCCCCTTTTCTTGGCCAACGTGCCTGTCAGACGGTTCATCAACGATTTGCAAAATTGGATTTATTTGACCATCTACCTCAAAAAGTTTAGGGCATTTGACCTCATCAGGTAGAGATGGTTTATACTTCATCCCCTCTTTATATGCTCTCATCTTATGGACTGTATGGGATGCTTTCTTTTGACTGAGATCCAAAGGAGAACTAAACGAATAAGGAGTTGTATGAATCTCTGCAACTGATTCTTCACTAGCAGTACTAGGTTCTAGATCCTCAAACTGTGTATTCTCAACTAAAACCTTCTCTTGCAGAGACACATAGGAATTCTTGGGCTTACCTGATCCTGATGCTCCTTTCTATGATATTTTCTTCGACTTGACAATCTTTTCAGGGTCAGGCACTGGGTTAGCTGGTGATTTCTAAGGATTTCTTCAAGTATGCCTCACAAACTGAGCCAGAACTGCAATGTGGAGTCGCCAAAGCTTGGTCCTCCTCCAGTGGAGTCGCCAGATAGATGGTTACAACTAGAAATGTGTCCAGACCTTGTCTATCATCAAAATCTGGAACTGTGTCATTCCCCAGGAAGATGAGCTTTGATTCTCCTCTCCCCGGCAACGGCGCTAATTAATGTTATCACCCCAAGAAACTCTCCTAGGTTGTATCTCAGAGATGCTCGGGAACATTACAAACTCAAAAAAATGTTGGAAATGGATGAATGGAAGGAATGATGCTTGTCCAAGCCAGATAACCACTTCTACTATGCTTAACTCCAGACATGGGTGAACACCCCCAGATTACAAGGCTTTATACCACCAATTACTCATAGTTTGAGGATTAGGTGAACATGGAGAATACTGACCACACCAGCAGATGCACAGGACCCTGTGATGGCCGACTGCAACCAGTAAAGAGGCCTACAAATCTATTTCCTAATGCACAGACAGGATGACAAATCTCTGGCACTAAGTAAACAGAAACCTGTATAACACATTCAATGATACATATTAGACTTCAACACAGAGGTGGGATGACAGGCCCTTTAATGCTAAATATCAAGAGAACATGAACAAATGCATAACAGACACAACCTAGAACAGAATAGAAGTGGACAATGAGCAATTAACAACAAAGAAGGCTGTATTAGCTAAAAATGAAGACCAGATGCTACGAGTATCAAAGTAGTTACAGTCTCCAGAATTTGAACCTTACATCAAAACTACAACCATCAACCCATTCTGCAGATTACATCTGTTTTCTGGGTATATATAGAGTTTCATTACAAAATTTTCTGCTATTCTAAGCGGGGATGGATCATAATGGACCACCAACCGCTTTAACTCTCTGATGGAGTCTCTGCTACAATATGCTTGCTTTAATTAATGAATTTGACGTTCTTTGGTGCAATGTTGTCCTTCTCGAGCAGGTGGAGTGTTGCATGAAAGAAGCTCCATAACTGATCAACGCTCTGATCTGCTCGAGGTTGGTCCTTCTCGTTCTCGGCCATTTTGTTTCTTGAATGCAGTGGTTGCAGATGAAATGCGTCGGGTACTAACACTGGTCACCTTTGTCCTTTGGAAACATGGTACAAGTCGAGGACACGAAGACTATATGGCGGACAAATGAGCACGACAGGAACAGATATCAACCGCTAGATCAAGTGAATGGACGGTAGCGATCTGTTGGCGAGAAGAATCGAGCGGAAGCGGGAGCAGACAAACACGAGTCGTCAGATCTCAGGTGGTCAGATCCGATGGCCATCAGGCAGAAGAGTAGCGGGAGATAAAGAGCGGGGACAGGCGAGTGGGCGATAAGTGGTATGTATCGCATCGCTTTTGGGAGGAAGGCGGTAAACGTATAGAGGCTAGCAATTCCATTCAGGTGATGACACGTGGTGGAGGGGACAGGGGAAAAAACCGTTTTATCGCGAGTTAAAGCGCGAGCGGTTCACGGGATCAGGAGGAGCAAATGTCGTTGGATTAAACAGATGGAAGGCAGAGATTGGTTTGCAGGAGATATCGGGAGATATGAGAGCGAAATGGGCGTGGGCCATTGGATCTTGTCGGGACTGATCGAATGGTGGAGGAGTGATCGACGATATGCAATTGCGATCAGATCGCATCGCAATATCGCATCGGCTGAAGTCAAGGGGCATAACCTTATGCACACATGGATGCGATTTGTGATAGCGATTAGATCACATCGCAATATCGCATCGGCGGAAGTCAAGCCGTTTGGGCCTTTACACACATGCGATTTGCGATAGCAATTAGAACCGGACCCGATAAAGGAATTAACAGTTTTTAAGACTAGTGCAAGGGAAGGAGAAAATGACTGTTGTGATGGAAAAGGGCTTATGGAAAGTGTGCGGTCACGTGATCACAGTCTTATGGGTTTAAACTTTGTGCCCAGGGACCTGAGGGAAAGCGGGTTTATCCAGGGTTTTTGGAGGAAAACAAAGATAGCGAGGGCTATGAGAGTATAAGGAAAATGAAGGAGAAGAAGGAAACAGACTGTTGCGAGCTCCTTTTTTGCATAAACACACGGCCAAGCTAGTATCTAGTCCTCCAAATGCTGAAGTATGTAGCAGAGCTAACACACCCAAATCTGGAAATTTGTTAAAAGGATAATTCCTCTTATTAGAGATCAAATATCCAGAAATCCAGGGAATGGCAAAACAATTTCTATCTAGGAGGAATAGAATAACGGTGAAAAACCCCTTAAATCAGCAACAAAATTTAAGAGGACTTCAGAGATGGATGGAAGAGCAAAGTTTTAACACTCTTTATTCTATTTCGGATTGGGATCAGAATAAGTGGGTACGATGGAAAAAGCTAGCTACACCGCCAAGACTAAAAAGTAAGTGGGAAATTTTAAAAGCTCATTTGGCAAGGGTCGCGCCCATCAACAAAGAAGAGCATGATGACTTTTTTTGGGACCCAAATGGAGGGGATTACACAGTGAAATCGGGGTACAACCTCCTCCAAAAACTTCATAATCAAAATGATTGGAGTCTTTGGAAGGCAACTTGGAAATCAGAGAGTCTGCCCAAAATTAAAGTCTTCACCTGGATCTTTTTCAAAGGTAAAATTCTTACCTCTGAAAATTAAAAAAAGAAGAAGAAAAGAATACAAGGGCCCTCAAAATGTGTCATGTGTCAAAAGGAGGAAGAAACAATCCAACACCTCTTCATAAACTGTATGGTGGCAAGAGAGTGCTGGAAACAGGCAACAAGCCCTTTGGAAATAAACATAAATCCAACAATTCAGTTGACAACTCTTCATAAAAACTGGGATAAAAGCTACCCATATACAAAGAAAAAAAAGGAAACAATAATTAGGATATGGAAATGTCTCATTCAATCCTGTGTTGGTAAATTTGGTTAGCCCGAAACAAATGCATTTTCAAAGAACAAAAGCCAAATCTAGGCAAGATCCTAGCAAAGACTTGGAGCCAAGTTGTAGAGATAATAAGTACAAATGGAATCTCAAAAATGGACCAGAACAATTTACAACAAGAAGAGAAAGACTGGTACAGCAAAGCAATGTTAGAAAACAAAGCAAAAGCAAAAGCTATAGCAAAAAATAAAGAATTTCACACAAACAAGAAATGGAAATTAAGATTGGAGGATAAAGAATTTGCAAAATGGATAGAAGAAAAGAAGAGACACATTCTGTTTTTTTACAAAGTTACAAAAAATAACCCAGGTAAAGCAGGGGCAGGTGGAGTTATACTAGATCCAAATGGAAAAAAAATAATAACCTATGAATGGAGCCTTGGAGAAATGACAAACAATAGGGCTGAAGCATACAACCTTCTACTAAGCACAATGCTTTTAAACAAAAAATGCAATCAAGGACCCTATAATAATAGGGGACTCGGCTATCATAATAGCCGCATTGGATGCCAAAAGGGACTTCAAAAGCATAGCCATCAACAAAATCTATCAAAGGATCAGAACAAGTTTTGAAAGTCTAGGAAAAATAACCATAAAGCATGTCTTGAGAAACCAAAATAAGGACGCTGATAGCCATGCCAACAAAGCAATTGACAGACCAGTTGGGATTGTCAAAGAGAATAATGAAGTTTATGAAGAAAGTATACCATGACCCCCTCACCCAGTATGAGGATCGAGAAAGAAGATATAGATCCGAAGAATATCACAAGAAATATTACAGGGGGAGAAAAATAAAAAAGAAGAATCAAAACATCAATTCAAGAAGGAGATTGCATGAGGAAAATAAAGAATATATGTCAGCAGAGGTTCTCAACTGTAATCAGCCTTGCTCAGAGCACACGATTCTCACAATCCCAAAAAAGCTACACTATATGATGAATCAAGATTTCAATTGTCCTCCTCTCCTGGGTGAAGACGACATTAGTCATGTCAATCACAAACGCCTGGACCATAATGGTATTGCAAGTAACAGTTAGGTCTCCACGTACACCTGCGCAGGCTCCCAGGCTACCCGAGACAGTATGGCAATCAACAACAGCAGGTCTCTCCTCAACAAATACCAATATATTAGGAATATAAACCACAAAACACTGAAGAAATTCCGTAAAGTAAGAGTGAGGAGACAGATGAAGAATCATTGCACAGGAACCGTTAGATCTCGGAGATCAATAGACGAGGATTGACTTTAGTAGTAGCGGAAGAGGAACTTGGAGAAGCCGTCACAGCCGTCGATGGTGGCATATCTGCGGTCATCAGACGCTAACATGCTCGAGAGTTAGTCGAAGAGAAAAGGCAAGAATATAAGCAAGAATGGTATTTCAGGATGAGAATAAGCGATAAGCGGTTTCAGGAAGGAACCACCCGATTCCACTCACCAATGGACACGTAGCAAGAGGGTGGAGTGAGAATACTACTTTATCGAGCGTGTATTTTTCACGCGATTTGCCCACCCGAAATCCCTGATAGTCATTGGATCTATTGCAGGTGGATCGATGGTGGTGAAGTGACGTGCAAGTTGACTGATCGACGATCAGAGGTGTCCATCAAATTTGACGAAGGAAAATCTACGGTGGAGATTGAGCCTAATAAAGATAAGCATTGAAAATCACGCCAAGGCTATGGAAAAGCAGAAAATGTTATTTCCTATGTGTTTGTGTGTATTCCCACTATACGAGGATAAAGTTTTATGGTTAAGACCGTTTTTTCCGAAGTTAAGTGCAGGTTTGGATACCACGTGAGGCTTAAGGAGATCAAGTCAAAATTTGGAAAGTTATCCCATAGCTTAGAACTACGACACCAACACTATAGTTTTTGAAGTTTATAGAAACATGGCTGTAAAAGTAGTTGTCGGGACTGCGCTCCCATTTTGCGCACTACTTTTGAACCAACCCTCCTCTGAATGTACAAGGAACTAGCTTCCTTTCCTTTTTTTTCTTTTTTGCAAAATATAAAAAGTAATCGACTGTGTTAAAAAAAATAATAAAATTTCAATGTAAAGTAATCAATAAAATATTTTAATGAGAAATATTGATGTATACTTAAAAATATATTAATAATAATAAAAATATATTTTAATGTCAATTATCTATGTATTATATATTGTTTAAAAAAAATATGTATATATCATATAAAACAACTCGAAAAATTAAGTTTAAAGGTTAACATATTTTAAGTAGTCTCACCATTTTACATTTTGGTAATATATATATACATTCAATTTTCCTTGAAATCCAACAAATATTTTTTGGACTCAAGTTTAAGTTATGTACTCTATATAGCATTCAAAAATACAATTTAAACAATAAAAAATTACACATATGGATGAGAGAGATGCAATTTTTTTCTTCAAATTTTACACTTTAATCCCTCTAGCATGCTAAATGTAACAGTCATATCTTATAAATTAAAAAATAACATAATACATAATAAAAAAAATGTTTAATATGAAAACCTTGGTTATATATATATATATTACTCTACATAAAACATTAATATTGATTAATGTTGTTGTAACACCGGATAGATTGCGTGTATAACTCGCATGTGCTTAATATTTGCATAGTCCATAATGTTTCTATGATGGTTAGCATTAAATGTTCACATGGCCTCCGGTGCTTTGGCCCTTACTGCCCAACCTTGGGTTAGCTGGTCCTCATACGCCAGGAAACGTGGCGTGATCTCGACCGAGGGTGTTGAATGCATATGCCATCTGGTTCTACTCTCTTGAGCCATTTGTCTTGCTTCATCTTTGTTGATTCCTGCCCAACGATTCAACTGTTGAGAATGCAACAAGATTATGGAGCTTAGTGGAAAGGAGTCGCCTTCATTAAGTGGGCCCGCAGGCAAATTATAACGCAAAGTCTATTTTTAGACATATGGATAATGGTCTATGAGTTGCAGGATGTTGTTTATGGATGATTGGTCATGTTGGGAAAAATAGATGGACTTCTATTTCTGGTTCATAGCAGGAGTGATCAAAGTCTATTTTTAGACTGCCAGGCTAAAAATAGAAACAGTCAAATATTATTAGCCCTTAGTAATATTTGGACTCTAAACATTATCTTATCCTCTTGGAGCACTTCAGTTGGAGCTACAGATGTGGCACATGCAGCTGACAGAAGGAAATACGCTTTTCTTATGTGTTAGTTGAGCTATTGCATGGAGGACTTCAGTTAGAACTCATGCATGTGAGTTCTGTGGAGTTGGATGTGGAGTTGATGGAGTTGTGTTCAGTTGAACTAGTTGTATTCAATCTAACTGGAGAATACACTAGTGATGAGTAGTGTGAATTAAATGTTAATTAATTCACTAATTGTTAACTCATAAAGTAACTGAAGAATACATTAGTTAACTCAGTGCATGGACAGTTCAACAGAGACAGGTGTTAGAGGTAAGTGAAAGGGTGAGTTGTGACTATCAGTTGTGCATGAGGATTTGCACAAGCAGGGATTGAGTTATGCCAATGAGTATTACGCAGTATTTGCCCAATAGAATAGCCTGTGCTCACGTGATTTCCAGTGTGAGTGATTCTCAGCAGGTATTGTGCAATAGAGGCAGGAAAAGCAGCGGAGGAGATTTGAACCTGTGACTTGTTCGGATCTGAGCTAGTTTTGTGTGTAACAGGTGGAGATAGTGTTGGATACTTGTGAGGAGTATTGTACTATGTATTGTTACATGTTCTCAATCATTAATATACAGATAGTGTGGGGTTTTCAACTGTAAGCTTTCCCCGGGTTACATATTGTGTTAATGTGTGCATGCTATTGATGTTTCGTTGTTTTTGATGCTGTTAAATTGATGATCAACGTAGAGGAGGTTATGTATTATGCATGTATTCCACAATAGTGTATAATCGAGATAATCTCTATGAATAAGTGTCATATTATTCAAAATTTCTACATGGTATCAGAGCTAGATTTGTAGAGAATTTTGCATGAAAATTTCTACATGGTATCAGACTGTTGATCATCAGATCTACTATTCAGGAAGTGTTTACATTCTATTTCTTCAGGCAGAGTCTGTAATCGGGCCAGGTAGCCTCTGGATTCATCCTTCCTTTGGAAGGTGAGATATCCTGTAAAAGCCCATACAATCAATCTTTGTATGAGAAATACTTTGTTCTCACGAATTCTATATCAGAGGTGGTTGAGTTTGGAGCTGGTGGAATTCGAATTTGCAGCAATGTTTTCTTGGTATCAGCACGGCAATGTCTTTCAACAGATTGTGATTGGAGTATGCTCTTGAGGGCAGCTCGAACTATATTGCATTGAAGGACATGATGGAGGCAGTGTTAGATGATAATGGGCTGAAGGAGTTCATAGAGGTTGATGTCCCAAAGCCTACTGATGTTGCGCAGGTTGATGCTTGGCAAAAGAAGACAGCAAAGTATCGAAGGATTCTGTTGGAGGGTGTGAAGGATCACATTGTGTCCAGCCTACATGGTAAGACTTCTCCATACTTGATGTGGAAATCTTTGACAGATCTATTCCAAAGCAAGAGCGATCAGAGGAAGATGGCGCTCAAGGATAAACTCAGAAACATCAAATGTGAGAAGGGAGACATTATGCCCAACTACCTCACGAAGTTCACTTAGTGCAAAGATGAGCTGGGAAGTGTGGGGGTGACTGTTGATGATGAGGACTTGGTGAGCTTGGCTCTCCTTGGTCTTCCAAAGAGTTGGCATTCCTATCAGGACTCTGTCAATGGTCGGGAGAAATTTCCAGGATGGGAGAGACTTTGGTCAGATCTTGTGCAGGAGGAGATTAGGCAGAATACCAGGGACGGATCTTCATCAAAGGGAGCTGATGACGAAAATTGCGCTTTGGCTGCCAAAGCAAAGAAGGGGAAGAGCAAGAAAGCTTCTCAGTCTAGTGCGAAAGGCAAGAAGCAGGACATGTCCAAGGTGAAGTGCTTTCACTGTCACCAGCATGGACACTATGCCACTAATTGTCCGCAGAAGAAGAAGAACAAGCAAGCTGCTGGATCTGCAGCAGGAGAGGCTCTAGCCTTGCAGTTTGAGCTTGATTTTTCATTGATAACATGCTTGGTTTCAAGTGTGATGGGATTGGTGTGGTTCTTGGACAGTGGTGCATCTTTTCACATGACAGGAGATCGAGATTTGTTTTCTGATCTGGAGGACAAAGATCTTGGAGTGCACATCGAGATGGGCGATGATGGTAGATACAGTGCGACCAGTATCGATACCATTTCCTTTGAGAGGGAGTTTGGTAAACCCTTCGTATTGAAGGAAGTGATGCATGTTTCAACATTGAAGAAGAATATTATCTCTGTGGCGATGTTAGAAGACAAGGAATATGATGTTGTTTTCAGCGAGGGAAAGGCTTTCCTGCGCAGCAAGACAACTAGAGAAACCCAGAAGATAGGGGTTCAAGTGAGGAACCTTTATCAGTTGCATGTAGATGGCTGTGAAGCAATGGCATGCAAGGCAAAAGGATTGGTGAGCCGTGATGATGGCGAGCTGTGGCACAGGAGATTGGGTCACCTTCACCATGGAGCCTTGAAGATACTACAGCAGATCACACAGGGCTTCCTAAAGGCACTCTTGCGCAGTCAGATCAGTGCAAGGGGTGTACTTTGGGAAAGTTTGTGAAAGCCACCTTTCACGAGAAGGATAGTTGCGCCACGACGATCCTTGAGAGAATTCACACAGACGTGTGTGGACCTTTCTCAGTTGCTTCGACAGGAAAACACATGTATTATGTGATTTTTGTTGATGATTTCTCTAGAGAGTGATGGATCTTCTTCATGCAGAAGAAGAGCGAGACATACTCAAAGTTCTGTGAGTTCAAAGCACTGGTCGAGAAGGAGTCAGGGAAGAAGGTGAAGGTTCTTAGGAGCGACAATGGTGGTGAATACATCTCTGGCGAGTTCAAGGATTTCTGCAAAGCAGAAGGGATTCTAAGAGAGCTCATAGCTCCCCATAACCCACAACAGAATGGGGTTGCTGAGCAGAAGAACAGAACGATCGTGGGTGATGCACGGGCGATGTTGCATGATCAGGGCCTACCCCTTCACTTGTGGGTGGAAGCATGCAATACAACAGTTTATGTGCAAAACCGTTGTCCTCACAGGATACTTGGCTGAGTACACCCGATGAGGCTTATTCTGGTAAGAAGCCTGATATTTCTCATTTGAGGATTTTTGGTGCTAACGTTTACATGCATGTGACGAAGGATGCCAGGAAGAAGTTGGAGCCGACCGTAGAGGTTGGGATATTTGTGGGGTACACTGATACGCCCCACAACTATCGTGTGTATTTGCCAGACAGTGGTAAAACTGTTGTGCGACGGGATATAAAATTTCAGGAGGAGAAAGCCATGAAGTGTTCGCTTGAGAGGGAGCCACACTTGCATGCAGATGAGGAGCTATTAGTTCCTAAGGATGAGCTTCAGGACGTGGATCAGCCACAGGACGAAGTTCATGGAGTGGAAGAGACCACTCATGCAGCGCCAAACATAAGAGGGCGAAAGCGCTTGACAGAAGCTGAGCGACTGGCTCAAGATGCAGAGAAAGTTGTAGGACCACCTACAGCTCAACGTAGATAGAGACAGTCACCTGATCGGTACACAGGATACATGGCTCTTGTGAGCAAATGTGTTGTGACTGAGCCATCCTCTTTCGAGGAAGCTGTGGAGGATCCCGCATGGGTAGACGCCATGGTGGAAGAGTATGATTCGATTGTTAGAAATAATGCATGGGAGATTGTTCCTAGACTGGAAGGGAAGTCAGTGGTGGGTTCGAGATGGATCTACAAATTTAAGCAGGCAGCTGACGGGAGTGTGGAGAAGTACAAGGCAAGATTTGTTGCCCAAGGCTTTTCACAGATAGAGGGGATCGATTATGAGGATACCTTTGCACCTGTCGCAAGGTATTCTTCCATACGGACGATTCTTGCTCTCTCATTGCAGATGGGATGGCACATTCATCAGATGGATGTGAAGACTGCGTTCCTTCATGGAGGTTGGAGGAAGGAGGATACTACTTCAACGGAGGTAGTGGATGCCACTGTTTATCGACAGTTGGTGGAGTCGCATGTGTGTAGGCTCAAGAGAGGCACATCGGGATATGGATCTTGGTACAGACAGGAGGATGCAGATTGGGCAGGGAGCTCAACGGATGACATCAGGTACCATCATATCAGAGATTGTGTGCAGCGGAGAATCATGTTACTTTCATACATTCCAACGGAGGATCAGGATGCTGATATCTTGACGAAGGCGCTCACCAGGAGAAAATTCGAATACCACCGAGGCAGGATAGGGGTTGCTGATAATCCATATCTTGTTGAGAAGGAGTGTTGAAAATGCAACAAGATGATGGAGCTTAGTGGAAAGGAGTCGCCTTCACTAAGTGGGCTCGCAGGCAAATTATGGCGCAAAGTCTATTTTTAGACTATGTCTATTTTTAGACATATGGATCATGGTCTATGAGTTGCAGGATGCTGTTTATGGATGATTGGTCATGTTGGGAAAAATAGATGGACTTCTATTTCTGGTTCACGGCAGGAGTGATCAAAGTCTATTTTTAGACTACCAGGCTAAAAATAGAAACAGTCAAATATTATTAGCCCTTAGTAATATTTGGACTCTAAACATTATCTTATCCTCTTGGAGCACTTCAGTTGGAGCTACAGATGTGGCACATGCAGCTGGCAGAAGGAAATACGCTTTTCTTATGTGTTAGTTGAGCTATTGCATGGAGGACTTCAGTTAGAACTCATGCATGTGAGTTCTGTGGAGTTGGATGTGGAGTTGATGGAGTTGTGTTTAGTTGAACTAGTTGTATTCAGTCTAACTGGAGAATACACTAGTGATGAGTTGTGTGAATTAAATTTTAATTAATTCACTAATTATTAACTCATAAAGTAACTGAAGAATACATCAGTTAACTCAGTGCATGGACAGTTCAACAGAGACAGGTGTTAGAGGTAAGTGAAAGGGTGAGTTGTGACTATCAGTTGTGCATGAGGATTTGCACAAGCAGGGATTGAGTTATGCCAATGAGTATTGTGCAGTATTTGCCTAGTAGAATAGTCTGTGCTCACGTGATTTCCAGTGTGAGTGATTCTCAGCAGGTATTGTGCAATAGAGGCAGGCAAAGCAGCGGAGGAGATTTGAACCTGTGACTTGTTTGGATCTGAGCTAGTTTTGTGTGTAACAGGTGGAGATATTGTTGGATACTTGTGAGGAGTATTGTACTATGTATTGTTACATGTTCTCAATCATTAATATACAGATAGTGTGGGGTTTTCAGCTGTAAGCTTTCCCCGGGTTACATAATGTGTTAATGTGTGCATGTTATTGATGTTTCATTGTTTTTTATGCTGCTAAATTGATGATCAACATAGAGGAGGTTATGTATTATGCATGTATTCCGCAATAGTGTATAATCGGGATAATATCTATGAATAAGTGTCATATTATTCAAAATTTCTACATCAACGATGGTGTGGGTCTAGGGTTTTACCCCCTAACCGCTTTCTTGTGCCAAGCACTCGGTGAGTTCATTGTTACTGTCGACCCGAGGTTCCTTACTGTTATGCAATGGCAGTTTGGTTTGTTGAAGGTTTCAGATTGGCAGCTACTTCTCTTATGGCTTGCCCTGGTTATGATGTTCAGTCCAGAGAAGGCAAGTAACATTGGTCATGTGGTTTCGAGCAAGGTCGATAGTTTCCCTTTTCTGCGTGTGTTTGGAACTTTGCCTGATGACGAGATTGACAGGCTGCCGCCTCTGTCCAGGGTATATCGAGGGCATATCAAAACTATGGGAGAGGTTCTGCTCCAGGATTTGGAAGGTAAGCTCATAAACCTTGAGATATTCTTGAGTCATTGATAATCTTATGAACTTAGAACTATTTATTAAGGGGTTTTGATGTATTTGCAGGTGGTCGCTTGGAGAGGAAACTCTCTAGTTTCAGGTATGACCTATTCTTCTTACTGGTATACACATTTTGGTATTTTCGCTATAATATAGTCTTATATTAACTGCATACTTGTTTGCGGTTATTAGCAGGTACTTTCCCCTCTATGCTCTGTTCGTGCAAGTTTGGAACATACTCTTAAAAGTTTAATGGCTTATGATTTTATTGGTCGTTTCCAGGTTGGCACTCTGGTTCACAACTGTTTAGTTTACGAAGGGTTTATTGCTCCATCGAGCCGAGCTCTAAACATTACTTAGATTTCCTTTACTTCTTAATTAGTTAGTCATTTAGGAGAGTCGTCATCCTATGTGCACGGCTTGAGTAATTGGGGGAAAATATCTGTCCCTGGGTTGACCATGAGTTTTTATGGACATATATGTTTTGTGTCTTGTTCTTTTTGTGTTAAGTTATCAGTTGGAAAGAACTTTGCGGGTTTTGGTCATATCGACCCAATAGAGTCATTCTGGAACTGTAAGTTATTTTCACAGTAAAACATATATACATATATATTTTAGTTTTGAATGACATCCTTGTTATGTTGTTTCAAATTTGATAATGGGCTGAAGTGCCTCTGTTATAAATTTCAGAGTATTTATGATTTATCGACTTGTTATAATTTGCTCGATCCCTCTGGAATAATTGGTTTAGTGAGGGTTTATACTAGGAGTCTCTATCGTAGGCTAGTAAATTTTTGCATGGATGATTGATGATGATACACCTTTGCTCATTGGGTGTTTCCGAACAGTTTCTGTTATTATTGAAATTTATATAGGGTAACTAGAATATGGTGCGTTAATCAATATGTGTTTGATTTGAAAAGCATACTACGCAAATGGATTTAGTAGAAATCCTGTAGGGTTTTGCACAATTGGTTATGCTGTTTAAATGCTGAATATTTAAGAGCGTAGGCTTATTTATGTACTGTGTAATTCTAAATTTACTTGTTATGTCTTTCACATATTATCATCAGATATTTTCTATTGTTTTGTATACTGAGAAAATAGATAAACCTTATATGTTGTTTTTAATGTACTTTTAAAGAGTTTATTTATTCAATGGTTCTGCATAGAGGAAATTCTTCTATCATTAAATTGAAATGAGATTTCCTATTTTGTCATTTAAATCATTATTCCATAGTCCAACATTAATTCGCATTAAATCGAAATGAGATTTCATATTTTGTCGTTTAAATCATTATTCCATAGTCCAGCATTAATTTTTAATAAAATGTTTCATTGTACTTATCTGTTTAGTAATAGCAACTAGTAATAAAAAAATCGGCTCGGGAAAGTCTCTCCTCCCAGACAAGAGTCTCGCAATTACGTCTAGACCCTTCCCCGAGCACTTTCTTTGGTTCACAGTTAATTATATTTCCAACTACAGATTGGGCCTTTGGACCCTTGTCCTGCCTCAAGTTCTGTACTCTTTTCTGACTCTTCTTGAGAATTCTCCCACTGGTTTATTTCCCCTAGCTCAAGAAGAATTCCCCCACTGGTTTACTTCCCCAGCTCAAGGATCTCCCCCTAGATTCTTTTGCCCCCATCTAAATCTCCCTTCAAAGCATATGGGTAAGTATCATTACCAAATAATTTAGGTAACCACAATATATATTTGTTGGCCTTCTATCTTTAGTCACTTATTATTTAACAGCATAATGTAATAAAACTTAAAATAACAAATAGTAAAAATCAACTTAGTAACCTCAATAATTTTATGCATTTTAGAGTGTTACACTAAATTTGTACTTAGAATAAATCTATACTAGTTAAATATTCAAATTTGAACAACATAATTTTCAAACTTTACAACAACAAAAAAATGCATATTATTATTTTAAACATATTTATAAATTATAAAATATTTAATTTATATGAAATTTAATCTCTATTAAATTTTAAAATTAAATTAAAACAAAATATTTTCTAAAGTGAAAACCATCTATATATAATAAACTATAAAAACATCTAAATTTAACCATCTATATATAATAAACTATAAAAACATCTAAATTTAACCGAGATAACTAAATGACAACTTATTGATAAAAAATAAACTATAAAGAACATCTGAATTTAACTAGATAACCAAATGACAACTTAGTGATAAATCTAAACAATCTTGTTCTGTTTAACATTAAATCTAAATAATATTTAACCTAAACGCTACTCATATTCATATTCCATAAATAAATAAATAAATGAAAATGAAAGTGACTCGTGTAAATATATGAAGAGCAATTTTCATTTAAAAAGTAATTCGTCCATCAGACAATTTAAATGTCTTGGAAAACCGCTTCCACGTCACTTTGCCATATAAAATGCAATACATTGCGTGTCCACCATGAAGAGTTAATGTTAGAAAACCGCTTTTAAAAGGATAATTTAAAACGTCCTGGAATTTGCATACCGCCCTGCGCTTTTCAACAACAAAAAAACATGAGATGCAAGGCCATGGCGGTGGATTTGAAATGCAAGGGGATGGCGGTGGATTTGAAGAGAAAACAAAATTGATGTTACATAAAAAGCGGACGTGACGAGAAATTAGAATTTTGCCGTTTGAAAAGCAGCGGATATAATATATTCTTGAAAGGCAAACATCGTAGCTGTTTTAACCTATTCTGATGTATTTGGCATTAGATAGTTTGGATTCTCGTAGTTGATTATCCACAGTGTGGCAATGCATGTTAGTTTTTTACAGATCATGTATTCTTCTAATTGGTTGATCTGTTATTTTTCTTTATTAATTTTGTGTGCATGGCCATGCATCTTGGCTTTTACATTCTATTTCTTATTTTACATTTGTTTGCAGTTTGTGTTTTTAGTTGATATGCTATATTTGTGTGTGTTTGCATTTTTGAGGTCGATTTGATTTTTGTTTTGGGGATTTAGAGAAGAAATTGACAGATGGAAACGAGATCCATGACTTGGAATTTGGAAATTTTTTTAATGAAGCGTAATAACTGGAATGGACAAGCAGGTACAATTATTTTCTGACTTGTTTTCTTTAATTTGAATCTATAGACCTATCTAGATAGTTCCGTATTAGTAAATATTTATATAATGAGAAGTCCTCTATTTTGGGTAATGGCTGCCAGATGGGATAGTTTTTGCATTGTCCCGTTTATGGGGAAAACTCACCGAGTCTTTCAATAAAGAGAAAGTCATTCGAGGTGCTCACTCTGAACTCGCCCATTGTTTTGCTTTTTTAGCTTTGATTATTGGGTTTTGGCACCATTCAGGTTTTTATCTTTAAAATGGGCACCGTTCTTTCTTATATTTTTCCCAATTGCTCATACTTTCATCTCTCAGAAGTGTTTTCCGGAATCCGCATGGATGGCTTCATTGTGGGCTTTCCAGTGCTATATGGTCCATCATATACTGAACCTTTATCTTTCTGAGGCGGTGTTTGATTGGATTGCAGTTAATGAAGTGATTTGGAAGACAGAGACGGACAACCCACAACCTTTATTACTCATGGTGAAATTGACTAGCTGCAGTGGTTTTCGTTAAGCCTTCACCGCTAGCAAGTACAACCTCAACCTCAACCCTACACACAATATGTATTATTCTTGGTGGAACTGGCGAGTACAGTACGGAAGTCATTGTTACTGTTCGTCAATATTTTCTTGGCTTTTAAATTCATGTCTGTTTCATTTGGTATTGTTATTGGAATATGGGAGGCGTGCTGGATTTAGGCTATATAAAATTAATCTTCAAACTTTCAAAATTAAATGGGTATAGGCACGGCAGATGAAACATTGAGTTATTCTTGCTTTTTAAGTTCATGCCTCTTTCAATTTGTGCCTTGTGGTAAGTTTGAAAAGTAATTAAGTTGATTTAAGTTATTTAAAACCATTTAATTTTTAAAATATATATAGATATAATAAGTTAAAGACCACTGTAACAAGTTAACTAACAATAGGTTTTCTTACTCTGAAAAAGTAGATTTGATTATCCGTGTTTTTCCCGCATTCAAGATTTTCTTCTTTGAAATCTGTGTTGTTTTTTTAAGTAAATTCATCTCTGACGAGCCTTTTTCAGCATATGTAAGCCTTGGCTTTGCACTGCTCTATGTTCCAATCCATAAAGAATTGGGAGGCCTTATATTTGTTTCGTTTGCAGTTAATACACTGGTCACTTAGGAAAGAAACAGAGACGCTATGTTTAGTGAAATTAGCTGGTACGGTTAATTGCAGTGGTTTTTCGTTGGTACAACGTAAAATCTTCATCATGATCGGTAGCAAAATACAGCTTCAACTCAGACCTACGGGCTTCATTGCAGGTACGGACAATTCCGTGACCCGCCATCTTTTCCCGGAATACAGAAGTGTCCGAACTTTTAGCGTGAGTACGGAAGCGTGAGAATAGCGAGGTTGCTATTAATCGTCGAGATTTTCCTAGGGTTTCAAAATGCTTTTTCATTTGGTCTTGTTATTGTAAAGTTTGAGGTGCTTTAGGTTATTTAAAAGATATTTGAACTTTTAAATTCACGTCTCTTATATTTTGGCTTTAAATTTTAGTTAAAGAGAATTTAAATTTAAATTTAAAAGAATATATATGAACTTAATAGAGCAAATAATTTTGGCTTAAAGTGTAGTTAAAGAAAATTTAAAGTTAAATTTTAAAAAATACTACATCATTACTAAGGCTTGCATGTTGTTTAGTTAGTATTATTTATGGTTATTAATGTTAGTTGTCTAACTTTTTCTTTCTTGGAATATGGTTTTTTTACTATTAATGTTGCATAATCAACATCAAAGTGGAAAGTAGTTGGTTCTTTCCATGTCACCATGTTTGGCTCACTTGCATGGTCATGATGATATGTAAGTGATAACATGTTCTCGGTGGAAATGAATCTAAATTTAACAAGTCAAACTGTAGATGACTATTTAAACAAATTTTAACCATGACATTCAAAACTAACCTCATTTGTTTATCATCATAATTATGAAAATATAATTAACTTATTGGCATATGACACAAAAAAGATAATGGTTTTAGTTCAGTAATTTTAGATAATTTTGAAAATGCCATAACTACAAATATACTTATACTGGAGTAAGATTGTATTTTGTAAATATCATGACCACAAATAGCCATACATTATAATAAGATTATAGATTACTGAACATTGAATCTGAGGTCCACTTAAAAGTCTTAGGTTCTAATTGTGGAGATACATTATCAATCTACATTTAACAAATCAAACTGTAGATGACTACATAAACAAATTTTAATCATGACATACAAAACTAACTTCCTTATTAAGCTAATTTATTTACTTAAATAGATATGTCATGATTAAATGATACTAGACATATGAATATTGGTTTATCATCACAATCACTAAAATATAGTCAACTTATTGACATATGATACGAAAAAAATGGTTTTAGTTTAGTATTTTAGATAATTTTGAAAATGTCATAACTATAAATATACTTAAACTAGAGTAAGATTATATTTTGTAAATGTCATGAACACAAATAGCCATACATTATAATAAGATTATAGATTACTCAAACATTGAATCATGAGGTCTACTAGTTAAAAGTCTTAGGTTCTCATTGTGGAGATACATTATCAAATCTCTTAGAGACATGAAGAAAATATAATTTGTATCATGATAATATGGAGATGGAGATGCTAGATACTCTAATATCAACAAAATCATTTACTTAAAACAAGTTTACAACTATATAATAATATTACATGAATGCACATGCATAGAGATAAGATGACATGAACTTTACAAACATGGATGTTTTCATTAATCCATTCACTTACATGTTTCATGATCTAGAATCTAGATGATCTTTGATGATGGTACAAGTTTTCTATGTATAAATTCAAGATGGTAAATGCCTAATCCTAATCAAAGGTTTTAGATTCTATTAGTACCATAGCATTTAATATATAAAATGCATTGGTTCCTATCATAAGTGGAAAGGTCCTAACAACTCTACAATTTGGCTCCCTTATATTCTCTCTCCTTCCAAGGTCTTAAGTATCACTCAAGAAAATTGGACATTCTTAGATTGGTTGCTAGCGTTATGGCTTAGTCAATTTTGCAAAAATATTCATTTCTATTATTGAATTTTAATTGCATCATAATCATTTATCAAGAAGAATAATGACAAGTATTAGGCATTTAAGGATGCAAATTTTTTGTCAAAGCTATCCATTGGTGTTAACATCCTAATAGAAAAATTAACAATGATAACAAGAACATGCAATAAAATCCAACAAAAAAAAATTAGTAAACACCCATGTAACAAAAAATACTCAAACACTCCAAAATGGATAATTTTAGTATGTATATAACTACTAGAGTACAATGTGAAATAGAAAGAGTGAACATGGGCTTGAACAAGGCAAGCTACAAGCCTCAGGTGGTCGATATATCAATGCCCAAATGTTGCAGGAGTTTATCTTCCAGAAATCTGCGTTGGCTCAATAATTATGCATTGTTGGCTGTGTTGAGACCTTGATTTGACTCCTCAAATCCGCCCAGAAAACTCTGCAAAATTAAAGCTGAGATCCTTGCCAAAAATCTAGAAAATCCCAAAAAGGGTTTTCCCTAGTTTTCGCCCTCCAAAATTGACCCAAAATTGCTTGGTCCTTCTCCATTGCAGAAAATGGTGTTTACTGCTCCCAAATGGCTAGGAATTTCCCTCACAAATCCACTCCAACCAAAATTTGGACACCCAACTCCTCAATCTTTCGCCCAATCCTTCCCACACTCAACACCCACAAGTGATTGCGTAGGCATGTACAAGATGATGCAGTCCCACATCCCATAAATTCGTTCTGCTTTGGAGGACGTCCTCTGCTCCTGAAAATCCTCCCCCTTTAGCCTAAAATTTAGTCAAGAAACACTCCAACAATAATACAATCCTCAACTTGGCACCACCCTTCCTCAAGAACTGCGTGGCCTCTTCTTCTACGTCCCCCCTAAACCAAAATGGCGTGGTACCTGTGTAGTGTCTCTCTTCCAGTGTCCAAGTAAAGGTAAAAGCCTTCCTAGGGTGGCACTCAGGGTCCACCGAAGAAAGGTTGAGCTTCCTCCTTGGGAAACTCTTGTGCTCAGTAGCACTTTGTAACTTGGATGAACAAGCAGAGCAACAATCAAATATCAAATTGTCAAAAAGCCCCAAAATTTTATGTAGGCCCCAATAATGACAAAAATTACAAAATTGGGTTTTCTTCCCTTTAGCAAAATATTTAGGAAGGGACATTACAGTCCTCCCCTCCCAGATGTTGCTTGTCCCCAAGCAATTGCAACGCTGGATGCTATAAGATTTGTTCACTCTCCCACACTGCATCCTCTTCCAACAAATCTTTCCATTTGACCAGATGCTCTTTGATTACTTGGTTCCTGAACCTCCTCTCCTGGGTCTCGAGATGGACTCTCGTGTCAAAACTAAGTGCCCCTCATCATCTAGAGGAGGCAATTCAGTTGCTGCTGTAATTTGTTGTCCCAACACCTTTTTCAGACATGAGACGTGGAACACGTTGTGAATCCGACTTTCTGAAGGTAGCTCTAGCTCATAGGCTACCTCCCCGACCCTCCTAATCACCTTATACGGCCCATAAAATCATGGTCGAAGTTTTTCGACCCCCTTCTGCTTTAGTGAAGACTGTTTATAAGGCTGCAAACGTAGGTAGACCATGTCCCCCACCTCAAAATGTCTCTCCACCTTGTGTCAATCAACATACATCTTTTGTTGATTTCGAGGCACTTGCAAATTGTTCTTGAGAGCTCGTAAAATTTCCTGGCTCTCTTGAACCCAATCCTTTGCCCCCTAGGGCCCTGCTATCTCCAAACACCATGTTAGAAAAAGAAAGTGTATCATAACCATAGAGTGCTCGAAAAGGGGACATACCAATCAGCATGTAAGAGGTGGTGTTGTAGTAGAATTCTCCTAGATGAAGCCACTTCACCCACGCTCTCTGCTGCCTCGTCACATAGTTGCATAGGTATCCCTGCAACCATTGGTTCAAGATCTCGGTTTACCCATCCATTTGTGGGTGATAGCTAGTGCTGGGCGTAAGCTCTGTCCCGACCAACCGAAACAACTCCTACCAGAAGGCTCCCATGAATCAGTTGTCCCTGTCACTAACAATGGTCTTGGGAAGACCATGTAATCGGAAGACCTCCGGAAAGAATAACTCGACCACCGAAGAGGTTGAAGATCTCAATGAGATGGCAAAGAAATGGGTGAACTTGGTTAGTATGGCGACCACAATGTAAATACAATCTCATTCCTTTGCAACAGGAAGCTTCGTGATAAAGTCCATGGACATGCTCTCCCACTTCCTCTCCAAAATGGGGAGTGGTTGTAGTAAACCTGCAGGATGTGACAACTCCACCTTGTTCCTTTGACAGTCTACGCACTCTTGCATGTGCCTCAATACATCTCCCTTGAGTCCCTGTCATGAGAACCTCTCCCTGATGGTATGATATGTCTTGAGGAACCCAGGGCATCCTACTAGGGGGGAATCGTGGGTTGCCTGCATAATCCTCTCCTTGAGCTGAGATCTTGGCACCAAGTATATCATGTCCTTGTAGTAGATCATGTCATCCATCACCCGGAACCTGTCATCCTTGTGTATGCCATCCAAAATCTCACAAGCCTACCTGTCTTTGGAGAACTCAACCAAAATTTGAGCCTTCTAGTCATGAGTAACGTCCATCAAGGATAGTACTGTGGGCCTCTGGGAAAGTGCATCTACTACTATGTTGTACTTTCCCTTGATGTACTCAATCTCAAAGTCATAGGCCTTGATCGTGCTCACCCTTTTGCTACCTCTCCTCCAATCACTGTTGCTCCAGGAAAAATTGAAGACTATTGTGGCCGGTCTTCACCTTGAACCGGTTGTCCACCAGACACTGTCTGAACTTGGCCAGTGCATGCATCACGACCAACATCTCTTTGTCATAGACAGAGTACAACTTCTTGTGGAGCAACAGTTTCCTACTCTCAAATGCAATAATAGGAAGATCTCCCTGCGTCAACACGACCACAACTCCCTCACTGGAAGCATCATACTCCAGTACAAAGGGTCGCGTGAAATTTGGCAAAGCCAAAACAGGACAGTTTCTCATAACCTTCTTGAGGCGCTCAAAGGCCTCCTGTGTCACCTTTGTCCACTCAGTAGCCCCCTTTTTTGTCAAATCAGTGAGGGGTGTTGCAAGATGTGGGAATCCTCTTACGAATCCCCTGTAGTAAGTGCAAATGCCCAGGAACCCCCTCATCTTAGTCACGTTCTTGGGTGTTGGCCAATCTAAAATGGCCTTGATTTTCTCTTGGTGTACCTTCACTTTGTCCTCCCCAATCACATGCCCAAGGTACAACATTTTTGTTAGTATAAACTCACATTTGGATATCTTCTCATACAATTGTTGCTCCTCTAGTATGCGAAGTACTACCTCCAAGTGCTAAAGGTGCTCCTCCCAAGTCCGGTTATAGATGAGTATATCATCAAAGAAGACAAGAAAAAAGCGACGCAACTGCCCACGAAACACGTGGTTCATACAAGATTGAAATGTGGCCGGAGCGTTGGTTAGCCCAAAGGGCATCACCAAGAACTTGAAGTGTCCATAATGGCAACGAAAGGTAGTCTTAGGGATGTCCTACTCCCTCACCCGGATCTGATGGTACCCTAAGAGTAGATCTATCCTAGAGAAGTATTTTGCTCCCCTAAGTTCATCCATGAGCTCGTCAATACGCGGAATAAGGTAGTTGTTCTTCAACGTTCTCTTGTTGAGGGCCCTGCAGTCAATGCACATGCGGAGGGTCTCATCCTTCTTCTTCACCAACACCACGAAAGAAGCAAAGAGACTCGAGTTGGGCCTGATGTGCCCCAACCTCAGCGGATCTTGGATGGCCCTCTCCATCTCGTCCCTATAGGATTTGGGGTGCCTATATAAAGTAGTGATGATTGCATTCACTACCTCCTCCAAAACAGTAGTGTACTCAAACCCACAATTTGGTGGTCTGCCTGTTGGGATCTCCCATCTCCCCAAATATCTCCCCAAAAACCCCCTGTTGCCTATGTTGACTCTCCAACAGGGCCAGTATGTCTGGATGTAAAGGTTTTATTGGAGCCCTTGTCTCTAAGATCCTCAACTCCACTGCCCACTCTATATCCCCGTGTCATAGATCTGCCTCCATCCTGTGAGCAGAAACTATCTGGGTTAGATAGGAGTGCATTCCCCTCAACACTACCAGCGTCCCATTGGGACTTGTAAACTCCATCTCTAACTTCTTCCAATCAGTGGTGACCCTCCCCAATGAGTACAACTACTGGACACCCAACACTACATTGGTGTCTGGAACATCAACTACAAAAAAGTGATCAGTGACTGAGTAGTTCTCCATCACCACAGTCAACCCGGGAACATACTTCGTGCACTGCATAGTCCAGTCTCCTGGCACCAACATGGAGAACTATTAATTTTAGGTATGTTCTATGCTAGAGCAATTTATTTCAATTTCTTTTCCACATTAGCAATCACATCAGCATAAAGTAAACTGCAGATAGAACATAAATATAAATCGCAGAAGACAAGCCAAGACAAGAGGACACAAGATGTGGCGCTAGCTAGGGACAAACCCCACAATGTGGGGAAACCCTTGATCAATTCTTCTTTTATGTTCTTCAAAGTTCAACAGAGAAAGTGAGAGAGATAGTACATTTACAATAGAAGTCAATCACTTTGACTTTTGATATCGGCATGAGATCAGTTGAAGACATATTGCTTCAACTGATTCTCTAAGGTGACTCGTTCACCTATCATAGTGCTGCATCTCGTCTATTTGCTGCACATTACCATGTGACACCTTGCTGTACTGTCACATGTGTTGAACCTTGATGACCGAGTTTTTCTCATCTTCATGCTGCTCATCATGCTGCATCTTCCATGGTCTTATTCATCATCAAGCTGCCCATGCTCATGATCTCATTCATCATTATGCTGCCCATGCTCTGCTCATCATGCTGCATCTTCCATGGTCTTATTCATCATCAAGCTGCCCATGCTCATGATCTCATTCATCATTATGCTGCCCATGCTCATATCATCATGCATCATTATGCTGCCCATGCTCATATCATCATGCTGCTTATTATGTTGCCCATGATCTCATACATCATGCTGCCTTCCTTCAGAGACAGATGCTTTGGCTGTTTTGGCAGTTCCCGGTAGTTTTGGATTTTTTGGCTTTTTCGGCAATTCTGGCTTTTCTGGTAGTTCCAGCTTTTCCGGTAGTTCCGGCTTTTCCGGCAGTTTTGGTTTTTCTGGCTTTTCCAGCAGTTCCAGCTATTCCAGCTTTTTCGGCTATTCCGACTTTTCTGGTTTTTCTGGCAGTTTCGACTTTTTCGGCTTTTTCGGCAGTTCCGGCTTTTCCGGCTTTTCCTTAGGATCTCTCCTCGTACTAAAACCCAAAGACAAGTAGAGAGAGGAAGATATCCAAGCGTGTGTAGAAATGACTTAAGTCCTCTTCTATTTATACTAAAACGTAGAGGTTGAATATACATGACTGTTGGGCTTCTGAGCCTACATAAGTTGCTGGCCGACTTAACAATTTGTCCATAACATAAATAAATTCATAACTTCATAAATACTTATCAGAATCGGATGATCTTTAGATCAATCCTACACCTCTCAATGAGAGGGATCCAATAAAAATATCAGCTGCCATAAATAATATGACCCACATGGAGTTTGGCCCTAGTTTCCAATTTTAACACTCCCTCTCAACTAGGGAGAACTCCATCCGCTGATCCATATGTCCAACTGTACTATCTTTGCCATCAGTGCCCTGCACTGCTCTGCTCAGCTCAGCTCAGCTCTGCTTTGCTCAACTCTACTGGTTCTGCTGGCTTGGCTCTGCTCTGCTCAACTTAGCTCTGTTGAACCATGAAGAAGAAGAATTGATCGAGAATGTGTCATACCATTCTCTACTGACCCGAAGTCAGTCTCAAAGTGTGTACCACTAGTCCTAGACCAGTCCTCAACCGACCCGAAGTCAGTGTCATAGTAGGTACAACTCCTACCACTGGTCCCAGACCAGTACTCCACTGACTCGAAGTCAGCCTCAAAGTATGTACCACTGGTCCCAGACCAGTGCTCTACTGACTCGAAGTCAGTCTCAAAGTATGTACCACTGGTCCCAGACCAGTTCTCAACCAACCCGAAGTTAGTGTCATAGTGGGTACAACTCCTACCACTGGTCCCAGACCAATACTCTACTGACTCGAAGTCAGTCTCATAGTATGTACCACTGGTCCCAGACCAGTCCTCAACCGACCCGAATTCAGTGTCATAGTGGGACTGGGTACAACTCCTACCATTGGTCCCAGACCAGTACTCTACTGACTCGAAGTCAGTCTCAGAGTATGTACCACTGGTCCCAGACCAGTCCTCAACCGACCCGAAGTCAGTGTCATAGTGGGTACAACTCCTACCACTGGTCCCAGACCAGTATCATTGATCCCAGATCAATGAAGGTCATCCTAGCATAGGGAGTATGGTAGATACAGCGATGTGTCCATCAGTACTACTATGGTCCCTATCCTCATTTCCCTGCTCATTGATCAGATGAGAGGTACTTCCCATGAGTCCCAGACTGCATGGGTAGGATGCCTCGACAGGAGAACTTAATCAATCCTGTCCTCACAGGAGAACTAATCATCCTGCTACACAATCACCATGGAGAACACATCGTCCAGGCCAGGGTTGCAGGAATCGCCCCCCCCCCGCCGGATCCTAACCCGGAACCGCGACCCGTGCGGAAGCGTTCCGGAATCTCCACAGGAATCGCGATTCCGAAATTTAGGTTGCGCGCTTCCTTGTTTTTGAAACGATTCCTGCCAATGAGGTTGCGGCCCCCCCGGAATCGCGCTTCGGCATGCGGTTCTGGCATGAGGTGGCGCCACGCAACCTGCCCGGAAGCGCACGCCACCCGCACGCCACCCGGGCGCAACCCGCACGCAACCCGCGGATATCAAATTTTTTTTTTAATTTCATTTAAAATCTAACTTAACTAAGCATGAGGGGGTGGGTTAGGGGTGGGTTAGGGTCACTTTAGGGTGAGTTTAGAAAAGAATAAAGCCCCCATTCTCTTCTCATTTTCTCACTTTGAGTTTATGAGAGTTGGAGAAGAGAAGAGAGGAGAGGAGAAGAGAAGAGAGGAAAGGAGAGGAGAAGAGAGGAGAAGAGAGGAGAGCTTGGAGGAGTGAAGAAGGAGGAGCTAGGAGAAGGAGGAGGAGCTTGGAGCAAGAGCTTGGAGGACTTCATCTACAAGAGCTAAAGAGGTAAGTTCAAACCCCAAACTCCCTTGTTTTTTTGAAAAAAAAATTGTATTTTTCTCCTCCCTCTCCTACTCTTTCCCATTGTTTCTACTTGCTCCTTTATTTACAGGTTGTCCACCACCTATATCCATATTCCAAGATGGTGTTCTTTTGGCTTCTATGTATCATTCCACTCTTGGTTTTAATGATGGCAAGGGTGAGGAATAGAGGGGAAGAGGAAGGGGATGAACTTGGTGACCCAATGTATGATGAGGAGGAAGGGTTTGAAGAGGAAGGGGATGAACTTGAAGAGGACACTGAAGCACAAGATGGGAAAGGTACATCAAATCCCTTGTGGAACTATGTGACCAAACTTGAAGGGGGAAAGGGTGGTGGATCTTACAAATTTTTGTGCCCTCATGGTTGTCATGGAGGAAAACCATATACGGGTTCATATACCCGTCTGAGGAGGCATCTTTGTGGGGCGCTGGAGAGTGATGAAAAAAAGGGTTCTGTGGGGGTAACCATTTGCCCAAACATTTCAAGTGAACAAAGAAAAAAATACATCCAAATAGAGATGGCTGCACAACGAAAAAACAAGAAACAAAAAACTCATTCTGAATCAAGTGCAACCTCTAAATTTGGTAGTTGCCCATCTCCTCATGGTACTTTTGCAACCTCTGGAGGTAGAAAAACAATAGGGGATTTCCTTAATGTTGCTGGGAGGGATGATGTGGATGGAAAGATAGTCCGTTTTCTTTGTGCTTGCGGTGTACCATTCAATGTGCTTCGCTCTCCCTATTGGCATGAAATGGTAAAGGCCATCAATGAAGCCCCAAAAGGATACAAGGCCCCCAACTATGAGAAAGCTAGAACAATGTTATTAGAAAGAGAAAAAGCTAAGGTTCAAAGAGCTTTGACACGTTTTACACATGAGTGGGTGGATTCTGGGGTATCCATTGTATCAGATGGGTGGACAAATATTAGAAACCAACATTTGATAAATGTTCTTGGTGTTTCTTCTAGTGGTGCAGTATTTATTGCATCTCATGACTCCTCCTCCATCAGTGCAACTGCACAAAACATTGCAGATCTCCTATTGAAATCAATCAAAGATGTTGGTCCGAATAATGTGGTTCAAGTGATCACAGATAATGCAGCAAATTGTAAGTTAGCAGGAAAAATTATTGAGCGTACTCATCCACACATCTTTTGGTCTGGGTGCCTGGTTCACACATTGAACCTTTTGATGCATGATATTGTGAAACACAAAGATTGTGGGTGGATTGCTGAGGTTTACAGGAAAGGGAAGCAGCTCATTAAATTCATCACAGGGCATACAAGGGTAAACTACTTCTATGGCACTTACTCCAAGTTGCAATTGCTTAAAATTGCAAAGACAAGATTTGCTAGTTATTACCTCACCTTTAGGCGGCTAGTGAGGGTGAGACAAGCTTTAACTAATCTGGTGTGTGCTGAAACATGGGATGAAATTAACACTGACACAGATGGTGCTAATGAAGTCAAGGACACTGTTCTTGACAGTTACTTTTGGTCACAGGTTAAATATGTTTTGCAATTCACCAAACCAATTTATTACATGATCAAGTTTGCAGATTCAGATCGACCAGTAATTGGGGAGGTGTATGAGCAAATGGATAGCATGTTGGGGCAGATTAAAGAGATTGTTGAGCCTAGAGATACCACCTTGTACAATTATATTCGTGAAGAGGTGGAAAACTGATGGGATATGCTAAATGTTCCATTGCATGCATTAGCATATGTTTTGACACCTAAATACTATCATCCATCATGGCTTTCAAAACCAGCACCTGGGGGGGGAGTCAGGAAAAAACCACACCAAGATAAAGAGGTTCACGAAAAATATATGGCTGCATTGAGTAGATTAATCCCTGATAATGAGGAGGCTGCATTGGTACGGAGACAGGTGAGCAACTATACGAGCAACACTGGTCCATTTGGGAGCATGCATGCAATTCAAGATCGAGAGCATTTTTCTGCTCTTGAGTGGTGGAACATGCATGGAGGGCCTACTCCACTTCTACAGAGTTTGGCATTGCGGGTGCTATCACAGGTGGTAAACACTTCTTCTGCAGAGAGGTGTTGGAGCTCTTATTCTTTCATCCACAGTGTTAAAAGGAACAGGTTGAATTTAGACCGGGCAGAGAGCTTGGTTTATGTTCATTACAACTTGCGATTGTTGTCCCATTACTGTGAAGATGCAAAGTCTAATAAAGACTTGTTGACTTGGGACAAGAATCCAGAGGAGCCCAATTTGGAGGATGGAGTGTTGCGACTAGAGAAATTAGAGGATTCTCTTATCCAGGTATGTCCATTGTGGTATGAATTTTCCAATTTTCCCTTATAAAGCATTTCTCTAATTCATGTTTTTAATTTTTTTGTTAACTAGTGTTTTTTTTTTTGCATGAATTTTTTGAGCGATTCTAGGATGATGACACGGGTGTTGATATGCCACAACCCCCACCCCCATCTGGTCCCTTGGTTTCTAGGTTCCATGGTTCAACACCAACGGCAGGGGGTTCTTCTTCATCAGTTCCAGTGCCACGACTTACACAGGGACCATCTTCTTCATTGCCACCACGTGGAGGCCCGCCATCACGTTCTATTCGTGGTGGAAGGAGGAGAGATTAGTAGATATATTCACAATCTACTTCTTTTTGTCATAGATTACTCATTAGACTTGTAGACTTGTGAATTTGAATTTTGAACCTTTTTGGCTTGGCGGTGACCAAGTGACATATTTTGTAAACATTATTATTTGAATTTTGGACATGACAAATGTTGACAGTTGCTCACTTGCTAGATAAATCATAATATGCTCTATGTTTTATGTTTTATAATATGCTTAAATGTTTTATGTTTTATAATATGCTTAAAAATTTGATGTATGTTTGTAATAGCTAGAATATAGATGATTGTTGTACATACTAGTAACTACAATGGAATCATGGATGCCATATCTATCTTGATTTATGCAAAAATATGCATGTTTTCATGTCTTCTACAATTAATTTGGTATTTGGGATGTTTGTTTTGAGTATAAATGCAAAAAAATATAAAAAAATATATATATATAGCAGACGCTTCCGCGGACGCTTCGCTTCCTAGATTTTTGGAAAATGACGCTTCCGCGCTCCGCGCTTCCGCTTCGCTCCCGCTTCGTGCAACATTGGTCCAGGCTTCACAGGAGAACTAATCATCCTGCTACACAATCGTCATGGAGAACACATCATCCAGGCCTCACAGGAGAACTAATCATCCTGCTACACAATTTTCATGGAGAACACATCATCTAGACCTCACATGAGAATTAATCATCCTGCTACACAATCGTCATGGAGAACACATCATCTAGACCTCACAGGAGAATTAATCATCCTGCTACACAATCGTCATGGAGAACACATCATCCAGACCTCACAGGAGAATTAATCATCTTGCTACACAAGAGAGCGAATCATCCTGTCCCACAAGAGAGCGAATCATCTTGTCCCACAAGAGAGCAAATCATCTTGTCCATAGGAGAGCGAATCATCTTGTCCCACAAGAGAGCGAATCATCTTGTCCCACAAGAGAGCGAATCATCTTGTCCACAGGAGAGTGAATCATCCTGTCCATAGGAGAGCAAATCATCCTGTCCCAGTGCGCACCACCAGGGGAGGGTGAGTCACCCTGTGGTCGTATGTTGCTCCAGTAAGAACCGCAAGCCCCCAGAGCTCCCAGAGCTCAATGTATGCAACATGCAGGACCTTTTTACAAGGGTCTCTCGATGACTCCAAGTCGTTCGGGAAAATCACAAATTTGATCTTTCCTCGAGGCTCTGACAAAGTGTAGCGACCTATACATCATCTCAGTGTGATGGAGCCTCCTTGCTCATCGACTTACCATATCCCAGATAAGGCAGTATCTGATGTCTATCTGCTGGAGCAATCATTGAATACGGGATTCCTCAATAATCGAATCCCACCTCTGGTTGTCACAGAGAATCACAGTGGTATTCATCATGTGTACTCACTAAAGAGTTTCCACAACCAGGCAACTTCATACGAGGTCATACTCGTAGTTATGTATTTGGTGTTGGCAATACTTATAACAATCGATTTCTGCTTCCTGCTCATCCATGATATCAAAGTAGAATCCAAAGAGAACCAGCACTGAGAAGTGCTCTAGTGATCCTCCACATTGCCTGCCCAATCAACATTCGAATAATCATGCAGTTTTCATATTTCCGGCAGTGTATCTCAATCCATGAGAGATTGTGCCCCAAAGATATCTCAGAGGATTCTTGGTACCAATCCAGTGATGCTCAACCAAATATGAGTTCACCATGCTAATTGCAAAACATATGTCCAGAGTTCACCAAGAACATCAACGTGATTGAGTTTATGAAACTCAGAGGCATTTCCCAAATCTGGTCTGACATCACTACCATATAACTTCTGAAAGTTAATATCCTCAAGGTAGTCACAGGCTTGCAGTTTATCATTCCACATTCGGAATCCAACTCCCTCTTACTTCTACAAATGAGAGGGTATGCACCTGTCAGAAATAGGTCGTCCTTATGAGGTGCCAGTATGAGAGGTCTATCATCCACAACCTTCGGGTAATGGTTTGGATCGGTTTCACTCCTAGTGAATCTCAGCTTCATCAAACAGCTATCAGTCCTCTCATACTACGCCTGAGGTGTTTTGCTTCAAGCCATAGAGGGCTTTCTTCCACTTGTATACATGAGATTCCTGTTCATGAATCTCAAACTCCACGGGTTGTTCCAAACCTGTGGACCTGCTACAAGAGGGGAATGGTCCCCTTGTAAGATTTTCCTTTGATACATCTCATACATGTACCTTCATGCTCTTTTTGAATTTAGGCATCCCGGTCACCATCTGACTCACAGACCTCCAGTGCTGAGTCAATGGACATGGTCCCTAGTGGACTTGATACAACCATGAACTCTAAAACATCTTTGAAAAATCTATTTTCAAACACGTACCTTTCCATCGATGAGTGGCACCTTGAAACCTTAAACTTCCATTTTCGAGATGGACACTAGGTTCTTCTTGCGATCAGGTACATAAAAGAGATTCTGGGGTTCCTTGCTTTCTTTGAAGAGTCGACCATTTCCTTGATGACATGCATTACTTATCATTCCTCTGATCATTGAAGATGTCCTTGGAATGATTTTTATCTTCATCAAGAGATGTGTCTCTGCTATTCGGACACTCCTTTGAATGATGGCTGAACTTATTGCAACCAAGGCATCTGCCTTTCCTTCCACCCTTAGATCTGAACTTCCCAATGAAGTGATCTTTCGCTGTGCCATTCTGATAATATTCTCTGCTTCCACTTCACCCTTAGCGAACTTAGAAGAGAGATGTGGAACTCATTGATCCTTTTGTCTTGTCCCTATTGTCTTTAGTGATTGCTCTTTCACTCTTGCTTGGGCATTGTATTCACGTCAACTTTGATACCATTTTAATTTTAGGTATGTTCTATGCTAGAGAAATTTATTTCAATTTCTTTTCCACATTAGCAATCACATCAGCATAAAGTAAACTGCAGATAGAACGTAAATATAAATCGTAGAAGACAAGCCAAGAGAAGAGGACACAAGATGTGGCGCTAGCCAGGGACAAACCCCACAATGTGGGGAAACCCTTGATCAATTCTTCTTTTATGTTCTTCAAAGTTCAGTAGAGAAAGTGAGAGAGATAGTACATTTACAATAGATGTCAATCACTTTGACTTTTGATATCGGCATGAGATCAGTTGAAGACATATTGCTTCAACTGATTCTCTAAGGTGACTCGTTCACCTATCATAATGCTGCATCTCGTCTATTTGCTGCACATTACCGTGTGACACCTTGCTGTACTGTCACATGTGTTGAACCTTGATGACTGAGCTGCTCTCATCTTCATGCTGCTCATCATGCTGCATCTTCCATGGTCTTATTCATCATCAAGCTGCCCATGCTCATGATCTCATTCATCATTATGTTGCCCATGCTCATATCATCATGCATCATTATGCTGCCCATGCTCATATCATCATGCTTCCCATGATCTCATACATCATGCTGCCCATACTCATATCATCATGCATCATTATGCTGCCCATGCTCATATCATCATGCTGCTTATTATGCTGCCCATGATCTCATACATCATGCTGCCTTCCTTCGGAGACAGATGCTCCAGCTGTTTCGGCAGTTCCCATTAGTTCTGGCTTTTCCGGCAATTCAGATAGTTCCAACATTTTCGGCTTTTCGGCTTTTCTGGCTTTTCCAGCTTTTTTGGCTTTTCTGGTATTTCCAGCTTTTTCGGCAGTTTCGGCTTTTTCGGCAGTTCCGACAATTTCGGCTTTTCCAGCTTTTTCGGCTTTTCCGGCAGTTCTAGCTTTTCCGGCTTTTCCTTAGGATCTCTCCTCCTACTAAAACCCAAAGACAAGTAGAGAGAGGAAGAGATCCAAGTGTGTGTAGAAATGACTTGAAGTCCTCTTCTATTTATACTAAAACGTAGAGGTTGAATAGACATGATTGTTGGGCTTATGAGCCTACATAAGTTGCTGGCCGACTTAATAATTTGTCCATAACATAAATAAATTCATAACTTCATAAATACTTATTGGAATCAGATGATCTTTAGATCAATCCTACACCTCTCAATGAGAGGGATCCAATAAAAATATCAGCTACCATAAATAATATGACCCACATGGAGTTTGGCCCTAGTTGCCAATTTTAACAAGAACCCCTCAAATGTCTTCATGTGAATGCCCCTACGCTCCACCATTTGGGCATCGATAAAGTTGTGGGTGGCCCCACTGTCTACCAGTACTGAAACTCACTGCCCTTGCACCATCCCCCTGATCCATACTTCGGAACTCCCTGAAGTGAAGCAAGAACTCCCCGTGATGGGGCAAATGGTCCTCCTCTAGGGCAAATGGTCCTCCTCTATGTGGTGGTGTTGGTGCTCCCCCTGATGATGGTCCTCCCTCATCTCCCTGATCTGCTCCAACATCTGACTCCTCATCTGGCTCACTGTCTGAATAAACATCAATGTAGTGGGCCTTGCCCTTGGTGCACTTGTGCGTACATGCCCAAGGCTCCTGGCACGTGAAGCACAACTTCCTCCTCTTAAGGTATCTTTGGGTCTCCTTGTCCATCTAACCACGTACTCCATCCCTCTAAGATGGTTTGATGTCTTTATTCCCCTGTGTGGCAGTGGGGCTAGTGGGAACAAAGGCCTGAGTCTTGGGCACTGCGTCAACCATATCTCGAGTCCTGCAGATAACATCTGTTAAAGATGTGGGCTTGTAGGTCCTCACCCAACAACGCAATGGTTCTGCTAGCCCCTCCACAAATAACATGATCAACCGAGCCTCCGAGATGTCAGTCACCATCATTGCCAATATCTAAAACTCCATGATGCAAGCCTCTGTGTTGCCAGTCTGTGTCAGAAGGGCTAACTCCTTGAAATGCAACTCCGGTTCTTTCCTCTCAAATCTCTCCAACAAGCTCCGGGTGAACTCGATGTAAGAAGTGGTGTGTATATGTCCCAGCGTGATTAGCCCATGGTACCACCACTCCTGGGCATCCCCCTCCAAGTGAAGAGTAGCAAACTGAATAACATCAGTCTCCCGCATGGGGTTCAGGTGGAAGTATGTGTCTAACTTTTGAACCCAAGCTTTGGATGAACTCTTGGTCGGCCCATCAAAGTTAGGAAGTGTAACATTCCATGCTATCTTTTGCATCTCTTGATTAGCGGGTCCCCCTCGGTAGTGTACTCTAGCCTCCATAGTACGTCTCTCCTTGAGATGTACGTACTCTCCAACAGACATCAACTACTTAATTTGGGCATCCAACCCCTCACATTCATCAATTCCTTATAGAACTGAATTGACCAAGTATGCAACCAGGTCTGGCTCCGTCTCTGGTTTTGGCTCATTCACAAAGTGAGGCATAGTGGGACGACTAGCTTGCCCACGTTGGGGTGTGTGTGAGATTTGATAGGGGCGGCTGCCCCCTCCTTCTCTAGAACCTCCATCACCATGGAGCTCTCCCTCAGGGCTCCCATTCATCTACAACCCCATCACCTGCTGCATCATGTCCATCGTGAGCTGACCTTGCTTCAACATCTGCTGATTGGTTCTCATTAGCTCCTATAAAACCTGGTTTTGGCCCATTTGCCTAGGCTACTCATTGTCTTCTCAGTTGTCCGCCCAACCTCTAATATTTTCCACTTTAGTGTCTGAAAATGGATCTGGGTCTCCTTCTCTACCTTGACCCCTGCCTCTGCGTCTACCACGACCCCTATAGAAAACCACTCCGTGATACCTTGGTGGCATTACGTGCTCTTGTTCCCCATGTTGGCCAATAACATGCATTGATACCACTGTAATATTCCTAATGGAAAAATTAACAATGATAACAAGAACATGCAATAAAATCCAACACAAATTTTCAGTAAACATCCATGTAACAGAAAATACTCCAAACACTCGAAAATGGGAATTTTATTATGTATATAATTGCTGGAGTACAATGTGAAATAGGAAGAAGGCACCTGGGCTTGCACAAGGCAAGCTACAAGCCTTAGGTGGTCGATATATCAATGCCTAACTGTTGCAGGAGTTTATCTTCCAGAATCTGCGCTGGCCCAATAATTTTGCATTATTGGTTGTGTTGAGACCCTGAATTGACCCCTCAAATCCACCCAAGAAATTCTGCAAAATTAGAGCTGAGATCCTTGCCAAAAACCTAGAAAAACCCAGAAACGGTTTTCCGTGTTTTTGACCCTCCAAAATTGACCCAAAATTGCTTGGCCCTTCTCCAATGCCATAAATTTCCACTTGTAGCAGAAAATGGTGTCCACTACTCCCATATGACTAGGAATGCCCCCTACAAATCCACTCCAACCAAAATCTGGACACCCAACTCCTCAATCCTTCACCCAAGCCTTCCCACACTCAACACCCACAAGTGACTGTGCAGGCCTGTACAAGATGACGCAGTCCCACATCCCAGAAATTTGTTCTGATGTGGAGGATGTCCTCTGCTCTTGAAAACCCTCCCCTTTAGCCTAGAATTTAGTCAAGAAACACTCCAACAATAATACAATCCTCAACTCGACACCAACCTTCCTCAGGAACTGCATGGCCTCTTCTTCTGCATCTAGCTGAACCAAAATGGCATGGTACCTGTGTAGTGTCTCTCTTCCAGCATCCAAGTAAAGGTAAAAGCCTTCCTAGGGTGGCACTCTGGGTCCACCGAAGAAAGGTTGAGTTTCCTCCTTGAGAAACTCTTGTGCTCAGCAACACTTTGTAACTCAGCTGAACAACTAGAGCAACAATCAGATATCAAATTGTTAAAAAGGCCCAAATGATGTTGCCTTCCTCTTATTTATACTTGTTGGACCTTGGCCTCATGTGGGTCCCTCCAATAATTTCGATCTCCTTGGGCAATTCGAAATCCTTCACTAAGTAGACCATATTATTTTGTGGAAGGTGCCCCCCACATTCCACCAAAAATATTTTGACCCACTTTAACCAAGTGTTTCTCCAAAAAAAATTAGGCCCCAAAAATGACAAAAATTACAAAATTGGGTTTTCTCCCCTTTAGCAAAATATTTAGGAAGGGACATTACAATTGGGTAAACATAAGAATATTATCTACCTGAATTGTAGTTCACAGAAAGGTGATGTGGTGAGGTTTATTTTGATACTAATTGAAGTGTTGAGCTGGGAAGAACATGGATATGATGAAAATATTAGCAATGGTGTTATCATGGATTGAGGGCATGAGATTGGACCAACAACCAAGCAAGGATATTAGGGACACCATTATGCATTGGAAGTTTGAGCAAGAATAGGTGAAGGCCATCACTAGTTAAACCACAAATTTAGACATAATCAGTATAGTCTAATTTGAAAACATCAACAAGGTGGATGGAAGTGATTGTCAATCTTGAGGGTAAAAGCACCAAATAAACTTGGCTAGAGATGATGGTGAAGAAATTGACAATATGTTATAATTATGCAAAAATAATTCATTTTAAATGCTATTTTAATTGTACTTAATGTTATAGAACAAAAAAATTAACCCCTTGTGTTATTCCACCTTGTGATGATTTTTAGAACCTTTTAACCTTTCGTAGTTATTCCCCCTTCCTTTATTGTCTCTTCTACCGCCCTCAATTTAATTTAATTATATGGGATCCTCTTGATGCAAGAAGCCCTACCTAGACATGTCTTCTCACATTTAGTTTAGAATAAACTCAAGTATCACTGGCACTTGAGGCACTCAAGTATCACTGCCAATTGGGATTATTGGCGAATTGTTCCACACAATACCAATTGAGAGCATTGCCTCTGATTACTTGGCTTAGCGTAGAACCCAAATTAATTAAATTAATTTAGTGGAGGATCCGTTGCCTTGTTTTTTCCTTTGTCTTTGTAAGTGGGTCCCATGTGACATCTTTCTTTTCTAAGATCAAACTACCATCCTCTCTCCTTTGACCTGCCCTTTTTCCTTTTTGGTCATTTCAGCTTTTTGTTTCCTTTGAATTCAGGAAATTTTGGAACACTACACACAATTTCATCAATCATGATTTTATGTCGTGTTGTTTTGTGAGAGTTTTCTAGTTACAAATGGAATAAAGATATTATTTTCTTGTTTCTTGTGGAATAAAGATAGATTTTCTTGTTGACAATTTTTCTTACTATTTCTTTAAATTAGGTGCAATTATTTTATTTTAGAGTATATTTTCTTTTCCTTGAACCGTCTTCTCCTCTTGGGACTTTTGGTAGATTTTCCATAAATTTTCAGGTCCTCTTGGAGGTATTGCTCCTCCCTTTTTCTTTTTTGGATTTCTGAAATTTCCTTGGAAATCCACGACCCTCCTCTTTCCATTCTTTCTTTATTTTGGAGGTATGGGAGTGGAGGAGTGGCTTGGTGATTTCCATGTCTTCCATCACAGATTTTGGAACCTATAATTAGAGATATTTTCACATGAGAATCCATATCTCCACCATCTGTGGATGTCCAAACCCATGGTTTCTTGCCATACTAGTTACAAGTCTCCATTCATGGAGCTTTCATTAGGGTTATCAATCTTATTCCCTTGCTCATGGTTTGAAACATATCTCTTTTGCTTCATGCCAAAAATCTTCTCACTAACCCTTTACTTGGCTCCCATTTCCTCTTGCTTACACCTCCTCTACCCTCACTTTTTCTCATTTCTATCTCTTTCTCTTGGCTTGAATCTTGGAGCAATGTTGAGGGATAGGACTACACTTTCAATCAGGGACTATGAAAGGATGACTATTGCATTACAAACATGTTGAGGGAGAAGAGTACATTTTTGCCTAGCAATTTTGAAAGGATGACTATTGCATTAGAAGTTGGAAGTTTCATACCTTCAATTTTTGGGGAACTTTGGTTTCTTCTTTCTTTGTTTCTCTCATGCTAGAAGACGACATTTTCACCTAGAAACTTTGGAAGGATGACTAGTGTATTATAGGTTGGAGGTTTCATACATTTGAATTTTAGGGCACTTTGGAGATTCCCATTCTTTGTTTTTCTTTTGTTGGATCTAAGATGCTATTTTATTATGTTTTCTTGCTCTAGCATAATTTTATTTTCTTTGTAATAATTTATGGTGCTTAGTGGGAATCACCATTGTTTTTTGGCTCTCCATCATAGACAAGTGCACAATAGGTCCTTGCCCCTTTGTTTGTATTATTTTTTTGTGTTCTATCACTTCCGTTGTTTGGTATTATATTTTGCAAAGGGAGATGAATGACCATGTAGGAAACAATATAGCCATTAATGTCACTGTCTACAATGGGTTAATGAATAATTTTGTCTTGAGATGTTTCATTGAATTTGAAGGAATCTATCTCCCTCACTTTCTTGCTTTATTTCACTAGTCTAAATATGCTAAGTAGGATCACGTGAATGAAGTTGGATAAATGGACCATTCTTTTGTTCTATAATGATATATGCAAATCATGTAAAGCATGTAGCCAAATCCATTGAAAAATTACAATTCCTACAACTTAGATTATTGAACCCTCCCTTTTTGGCCTATCTTTACCTTTTCCCAAGCTTAGCCTTGGTGGACTCTGTGTGGATTAAGATAGTATTCATCCATCTTCTTTGAGATTTGACAAGTAGTTTGGGTATCTTATACATTATTTTAACTCCATTATGGCCCCATATTGCATATTAAGCTAGTTCAATATCTTGGCCGTTCCTTGTGGTATAAACATGCTATCTGTCGATTAGATCTACTCTTCCTTGGGAAAGATCCCTTCTTCTCCTCTTTCTTTTTCTTTTTGTGAGAGAATTATCCTCCTCACCTCCCTCTTCCTCTTTCCCTTTCTAGCTCCTTCTTTTCCATTGGCGAATGCTTTGGATCTCTTCAAGCTAATATATCACTTCTCTTGAATTTGTGTTGGATCCTATTCAGAAAGAGGGCCTCTGCTATGTTATTATTTGGGGAACATCTCTCCCCCTCAACCATCCTTGGGTGTGTCACATTTCTTTTGGCCTCCCTCTCTTTTAGCCTTACATAGTTGTCACCTTAATAGTTTTTGTGCATATACCCACCCAAATTGTTGGAGTTGCTTTTCCTTTACCTTGGCTTCTTGGACACAATGATGTGATCTTGGGAGCAGACCCTTATTTTCCCTTAGCCTTTCTCCTTTAAGCATTCTTTTTTTCTTGTTGACTTGGTCCCTTTGTAGCCTTTTCACTTTTTCAAGTGAACCCCTATTGCAACCTTTTGTTGCTCGTTTTATATTTTTCATCTTATAAGTATTTTGGGGAATTGAGTAGCTTTGAAGCCTCCTTTCAGTTGTAGTGATGCACCCTTCACCTATGAAGATTCTCTAAGAAGCATTACATAATTTACATCCTCTTGTTAGTATTAATACCCTGGAACCTTATACAACTCTGCTATATGATTTCCATTGAGCTTGTTGTTTACACCTTGCTATATTTTTATTTCTCTTTTGTTTTTTCTTTGGTGGGTCTATGGAGAAATGAAACAACTTGAAATTCTACTTTGGCCCCCCTTAAAAGAAGTGCATAGTCCCTTAAAGGAGCCATAGTATATGAAATAAGATAAGATACTTTTCTTATTGTCCACAGGGTGACCAATGTTTCTCAATGGACCTAGAATATATGATAAACCACTATAGTGGTTTGGGAGTGTCGAGGCTAATTCTAAGTGACCACAGAAATGCATATAAAAGTATCGAGTAGAACTGACAAAACCATGTGGAAAATCAAGATGAGTACATCCTTATATAAAAGGATAAAAAAGGGGTGCCACTGCTTTGCACTAGAGGTAGATGTAGAGTTTGAAGGATATAATTCCTACAACATTAATAATTGTGAAAATACTAATGAAAAGTTTGATGATATTGATATCCTTTTAAGGTAAATTTGAAAAGTCTTTGCATAGATTTTTTTAGAGGACATCCTCAGGATTATGTATATGCTCAAATGTTGTGAAAGGTGATGTATTAAGGAAAGACAATTAACCATATGCATAATAAACCAATCCTTGTTATCAATGCTTGAATGATACCCAAACACAAATTCACGCATTTAGATTTGTTTAGGAGAGAAACATAAAGAGTTTTCATACCATATAACACTTCAAAACATTCTCCAATCTGAAGCAATAGCCTTCAAAACCTTGGATGTTGAGTTGAAGAGAGATAATGTTAAAATGTCAAATCGTTTGCTTGTTCAATAGGTCGGTGCACCTTTTAAGTGATTGATTTACCATCTTCACACACGAAGATCATAAAATGGTGCAAAGTTAGCATAAAATCCTTGTATATGCAATAGGTTGGTGCACCTTTTAAGTGATTGATTTACCATCTTCACACATGAAGATCATAAAATGGTGCAAAGTTAGCATAAAATCCTTGTATATGCAATTTAAAGAGAGAAAATACTAACATTTACCAAGTGTTTCCAGACATGAAATTAGGTAAACAATATAGACATTGAATCTTTAAATAGTTTCATATTTTCCTTCAAACATTTAGGGTTAGATCCATAGATTAGCAAATGAAAAACAATGATCCAAACACTAGATCATGCCAATACTAAAGGTTGATCCTGAAATACTACTTATCATGTGGATGATCCAATCATATATATGATATAATAATGAAAACAATTTGATCTAGCAATCTAGTTCCATATATCAATCACATTCAAATTCTATATAGCGAAAACAACTAAAAAAATAAAAAAAGAGAAATGTTGAATATTTTTAAGGCTTTTTGGATGAAGATGATAGATCGATGCCTTAAGAGGGTTATGAGATCACTACACAAATTCTACGTGACACTTAGAGTTTAGGATGAGACAATGTTGAGGGCACCAAGGAAGATTGTCTCTCAAGCATTGGCTAGGACCTAAGCTGCAGGAAATGTTGGAGAAGAAACGAAAACAAGGAAACTCGTACCGTACAGCTTGGAAACGTGTTTTCGGCTATACTGGCCCATTTCTCGAGGAGGAAACATGGCCAATATGGTCGGAAACGCGTTTCTGGGCCGTACGATGGAGTTTCCTCTTCTAAATTGACTTTTTCTTGTATTTTTTTATTTTTATTATTTCGCTTTTAATTTTTTATTGGGTGACTACATTTTCATCATTTTACTTAAATTTTTAACGTTACCATGAAATGACTCAGGATGTTTGAAAGTGGTTTCACCCTCATTGGATTTCATATGGAGAAAGGAGAAATTTAGATCTCACTCAAAATCCAGCAGACTTATCTGTTTTTCAGGATTTCAGGATTGGGGGGATTGCAATATTTCCATTGGATTTTGTCATGTACTAGGGTATGGAACTTGTATATAATCAAGAGAACGAAACCCTCTATGCAGGGGAGACTCCCAATAATCAAGAGCACGTAGGATACTAGGGTATGGAATTTGTATTTAATCAAGAGCACTAAGGTCGTTCAACTATGTAGGAGGAGACTCCCAATCAAGCACAAGACAAGAAATTAGAAATTTCTCGTGGTTGATTTTGGATATTGCTATTTTCATTATGTGATCATTCATGAGTAAATGTGATGTAAATTTAGAGACTTATAGTTTATGCATTGACAATTGACAATTTAATCATAATGTAATAAATTAGAATGTATCATATATGTTTTATGATTGCACATATTTCTTAAATGTCTATATATATATATATATATATATATATATATATATATATATTGCGTTTCCCCGTTTCCAAAATTTGGGGGGTCACATTTTGTACCCGTGCCAATTTCGGAAACTTGTACCCGTTTCCCCGTTTCGTGCAACTTAGCTCAATAAGTTTCAAGAAAGTCAGGGGAATACTCTTGACTATATTTCTTCCAATGTCTTTGAGGAGGGATCTCTCAAAGAAGGAAGAAGAGCGGTGCACCACCACCAATAGAGAAGAAAACCACATTTGCAACATGGAAATGAAGAGACCACATACTGATCAAATCACACACAATGCCACTCATTGCAATGAACAACATTCATTGAGAAACATCTACAAATAATACCTTCATGAGAGCACCTTATCTAGTCATCCATAATACAACGAAGAAGAATAAAAGTCAAAACAAAATTTTCAGAAATCCTGAGGGATTTCTTCCCCTATCCAACCATGAGTACAAATGAAGAAGTGCATTTCTATTTATAGAGATATGCTCAACTTTATTTACAATAAAATATTATTACCTGAAAGTGAGGTTTGCCAATCCAACTTAAGGAGAAGTAAAAGATACTTCTCTTCCAATTAACTAATCTAAAAATACAATCAAAATGAAGTGTTCAAGTTACATGTACAATGATTTAATCCAAAAATCCCCTAGAGAGAGGGACGTCTCCAAAACTGAAGGAGGAGGGGAATAGTCAAAATGCAATGTTCAGCTTCCAAAGGCCTCCAAAGGGGGATGTCTTCAATTGTTTTCCACAAATTGGGAAAGAAAAGACTTTCAAGCGTCATCTAAGGTTGACGCCTCAGCCTCCAAAAGCTTCTTTAGGGGTTTGTAACTTCCGTAAATCAAGCAAATAAGGCTTAAGTATCATCCAAAGTGGATGTATGGGATTTCAAGGATAGTGTTCCCAAGGGTAGTTATGTTTTCATTAATCCATCACCATATGTGCCTAGCTGCCTTTGACTATGCCTCATTTACCTTCTTTAAATGAGAATTGGATATATTTAAAAGGGGAGTGCTTATCTACTTCTATCTTTATATATGCAGAATATCCTTTCTATCATGTTTCATAAGATGGACTCTTCCTCAAATAATGCCCTTATGGCCCTTGATCAAGTCGTTTTGCCCTTTCATGTGCATTTATTACCTCCTAAAGGAAGTGCTACCCAATCAAGTACTTGATCTTTGAAGAGGATACTGAGAACCGAGCACAACCACATGACACAAAAATTATCATCCATAATATTTCCAATTGTAATAAACCTAAGCTAAGACATACCTTATCTAGAGGAAAGTGTTCAGAATTTTTTTAGGGCTTCTTCAAGATGATAATTGTGGCTGAATTGATTGTTCATGTACCTGCAATAGGTCAAAATCAGGTAGAAAGATTGTTTCAATTATATTTCTATATCCCTAGATCCATTGAAAGTTCACCTAGTGCAAATATCCTAGGTCTTTTCCATATTCTCCTTCAGAAACATAACTTGTGTACTAACATTTAGGTCTACAATTACATTTATGCTTCACAATACCCACAATTATAGAATCCCCATTAGCTTTTTCATGTAAGGTGCTTAGTTTCCTTACCTATACTCCTGTCAACAAACTATGAACACAAATCTGTTGAATGAAGCATTCTTCCTTGTAGATTAGATCTACAAATCAATGCTATATTCACTCAAAATATTTGATATACGTTTATTATCAATATTGGAAGTCAAGCAGATTGGTCGCTTCAAGTGTAGTTGTTATGCATTCAGGTGTAAAATCAATAAATCACATGTCTCTATACACAGATGTCGCGAATTTGTTCATTCTATTGCATAACATCTTATACGACAACGCCCAGGATATTCACATGGTTTTAATTGTGATAGGGCAAATAATGACATTAACAAGGATCCAAGTGTGTAGGTTTTCATAGTTAATCAATATGTTGCTTAATATTTCTGGAAGTAAACTGTGTCAGTTTATGAAATTTCCAACATGTCACTTCAATACCATTGGTTTTATCTACGTGCCCTTCCCCCACCCTTCTATCATAAATTTATCATACTCTTGCCTCATAATTGTTCCAATATTCAACCCAACGGATATTTTGAATTTAATTGATTTCCCTTTGGAAAACCCTTAATTATTTTTCTATAAATCTTAATAATTTTCCCCTTAATTTTGTCATTTGGATTGAAACGTTAATCTAATTCATTTCATAAATAACTTAATTATATTGTCTTATCTTTCCAACTCATTGATTATTGTCACAAAGCTCACGAGATTTATTTATTACTCAAATCGTAAGTGCCCCAATAATTTATTATTATTTAATATTTATAATCTTATGTCCCAATCGTTAATTTCTTTTACCAACATTCGTCTATATAATATTTTTTTCTAACATTAGTCTATTTATTTTCCATCATTTATCTATTTATTTTCCAATATTTATCTATTAGCTGATAATTTCCTTCCAATATGTATCCTTTATTTTGTTTATTTAAATCTCCTCCAGCAGTGGTTTCATCATTTTTTTTTACCTAATGAGGGGTGGAGTGATCACTTGAAATGTTTGACATTTCTTAAATTGACATAGTTTACTTCTAGAAATATTAAGCAACAATAACAAAGATATCTACTAGCTTGATTTTGCTGTGAGTAGTGTTGAATGAGGACAAAATCAACCTTAAAGATGTGCCCAGAGATTCTTGAAAAAGTGTAAATATTTGCCAAAGGAGGACCATGTTTTTCATATGATACTGTTGTTTACGTGACCACTAAGATTGACCTCTTTCTTTATAGTTGACTGTTAATTACCTTAAAAAATAGCTATCTATTGAGATTTGGTAGCTTGGGAGGTAGTACTCCAAGCCCTAAGGTTTGGGGTTTGGAGGTTGGAGTGCCGCAAAAGCACTTTGTGGGCATGGAACCCAAGGTGTGGGCTTTGCACCCAAGTTGGTGGGTGTGGAACCATGAGGCATTTTGGTGATTTGACACTTGGAGGTGTTAGAGGACCCTTAGAGGAGAAAGGGGCAGCGAAAATCATTGAAATCCGAGTTGTCTAGCATGAGATATTAATTTTTCTGTCATTGTTGGGCTTGCACAAGAAGAGTTAAGGTCGGCTGGGTTATTAGAGACCTTATGATAGGTTGGCAAGCCCATAGAAGGCAGTTCATTGGAGCCCTTGTGTTTAGTATAAATACAAGGTTGAGATGGAGGCATTTAGCATCATCCTTGTGCAACACAAAGCAACTCCACTTGAAGGAGAATCTTTGTTTTGGGGCCACAGATTAGGAGCTACTTCAGCTAAGAAAAGAGGAACCATTTGGGGTCTCTTGTGACTGTTTTGGAGGGCGCAAGGATCTGTTGCTAGGCTAAGTTGGTAAGGAGAGTCTTGGAGCTCTTCTGAGCTTATTTTGGCATGTTATTTCATCCCTGAACAGGCCAAGAGGGTGACTGATCTGTGGTGACTAGGCCGCAGTCTTGTAGTGGTTGTTTGGAGGGCTAAACAAGCCTAAAATAGGGTGTTAGAGCAGTCAGTTAGGACAACGAAGTTACCAGACTTGTAGAAGGAAGGAAGCTGCAGTTTTGTGAGGCAGGTTTGACCATGGATGGTGGACTGAAGTGGGCTACAGTTGTGCCCTAACTAGTGATCAGACCTCGGCAGCTATGAACAACAGTCTTCAAGGTATGTTTCTCCTTTATTGTTGCTAGTTGTTGGATCCTAGTTTGGATCAGATTGGATGGTCAGTTGTTTTGTATTGTATTGGGCATTTGAGGTCTGTTGGAGGATAGTGTGAAAGTGCCCAAGCTTGGCCCTAAGTGCAGAATTTAGGGTGGACTTTAAGGGCTGCTAGAAGAGGCAGATTTGACAGCCTATGTTCATTGTTGGAGATGTGACATTCAATGATGATAGGTGGCAGCCCTCTTGCCCTATGTTAGTCTTCATTGGAGCAGCGCAGGAAGACTATAGTGGGAAGACAAGTCCCAAAAGAGCCGAGGAGCAGCAATGGGAAGAAGTCTCAAAGTGTTGTGACTTTGAAGGACGAAGGAGCAGCTAGTGAACATGAAGACCCTATATATTGATGATAGATGGACTTATGATCAACTGAGGGCAGATTGATGAGTCGAGGTTCAATGGCCTAAAGGAGTTGGTGCATTGATAGAGGCAGGTGCTGCAGAATGGAAGCAAAGAATCTATAGTGTATAAGATACGACAAAGAAGTTGTGATCATGCACTACATCAGCCAGACCTTCAGTGTATCTTGTATTTTGTATTCTTGTACTAGTGGATATTTGAGGGCCATTATCCCTCATATGGGAGCCCTAGATTGTTGTATCATTCAATTGGATTAATATAACGAAGATTGGGTTATTGTACATATTGTGTATATTTTGTGCACTAGTAGATTTACTGTTGTTTATATTCTGTTGTGCAAAGTAGACTTGTTGTGATACTTGGTTTGGTAGCGTCAGTGATTTAAGATTCTATCCTAGACACCAGTATTGTGGAAAAACAACATGGTATCAAAGGTACTTTGAAGGACCAGTGAATTAGAGTGTGCACAACGAAGTATAACTTAAGAGGGAGTTGGTCACATTGTTGGTGAAGGGCTCACAACAATGTCGAAGTTGCAGGTTGGTCTCTGGTATGAGGACAGGTTGGAAGGGCTGTCAAACTATAGTTCGTGGAAGGAAAGGATTAAGTTGGTCTTGCAGGTCAATAGGATTTGGGAATTTGCCGAGAAAGCAATAAAGAAGCCAACAGACCTTAAGGAGTTGGAACTGTATGAAGAGATGGCTACGAAGGCCAAGTTGATCATCCTAGATGGTGTGAAGGAATCCTTAATACCTCATTTGTTTGGGAAGAACACTGCCCATGAGATGTGGGAGGCTCTTCAAAATTTGTTTCAGAATAAGAACAAGAACTGAGTATTGGTATTGGAGGATAAGTTGAAGTCCACCAAGATGATATAGGGTGAAGGGGTGACTTCGTATCTGACAAGGTTGTCTTAGGTTCGAGATGAGCTTGTCGTTGTTGGTGTGACTATTGCAGATTCTAAGACGGCAAGGATTGCCTTGAAGGGGTTTACTCTAGAGTAAAAGTTGTTCATCAAGGGGATCATTGCCAGGGACAAGTTTCCAGACTGGAATAGGTTGTGGGATGACTCCATTCAGGAAGAGTTGCGTGATGAAGATTTTCATCCGAAGAAGAAGGCTTCAGATGATGATGTAGCACTTGCAGTGCGAATGAAGGGTAAGCAAAAGGACTTGAGTACGATCAAGTGTTTCAACTGTGGCGAGATGGGTAATTTTTCGACGAGATGTTCGATGAAGAAGAAGGGAGATGAAGAGAAGAAGAAAGGAAAGCAAGTCATAGGTGTCGCCCCTTTTGTCGAGATAGATGATCTCTCCACGAGGTTGGAAAAGGAGGACTTTGCTTTGATCTCTCATTTCCCGCAGGGTACCATCGATGAGGTTGCATGGTACGTGGATAGAAGAGCATAAGCATATGATAGGGTCATTAGAGCTATTCGAGAATCTAGCTGAGTGGGGCTCAAAGTTGCACATGGTGTTGGATGACAAGAGTTAAAATCCATCCGAGAATCGGTAGTGGTGCCATTCAGGATGGAGTCAGGATAGGTGATGCGAGTTCAGGATGTATGGTTTGTACCAGGAATTAGATATAGCGTGATGTCTATCTCGGCGATTGAGCAAAAGGGGTTTGAGGTAATGAGGCCCAGAGGATCTATCTCCACAGGTGTTGTGATTGGAGTTAGAGAGCATGGTCTATACAGGCTGACGAGCAAGCCTATAGACCATGGCAAGAAGGAGGATTAGGTGCAGGTTCAAGAGAAGTAGGTGCACGCTTAAGAGGAGTAGGTACAATTTCCAGAGAAGAAGGTCTAGGTTCCAGAGGCTCAAAGGGAGTCGAGTTCTAGAGGGAGTTTATAGCTTCAAAGAGAAACTTTGCAGCCCAAGAAGAGCGTGTGGGTAGTGGGGATGAAGGGGGCTTCTACAACTGCCAAGAAGGAATCATGGAGAGAGTGGAAGACATTTCAGGAGAAGAAGAAGAAGCAGGATGCTTCCAGTGACAGTGACACTTCCAAGAGAGGCGTAGTCCATGCTACAGGGATTGCTGCAGTTTTGGGCGCCAAGAGTTGGGAGAGTGTTGTGAGCAGTGACAATGATGATGACGAGCTACTTCCTAGTCTTGGAAGTACATCCCTCGCTAAGAGGGAGTGTTGATATTTGGTAGCTTGGGAGGTACTCCAAGCCCTAGGGTTTGGGGTTTGGAGGTTGGAGTGCCACAAAAGCACTTTGTGGGCGTGGAACCAAAGGTGTGGCCTACGCACCCAAGCTAGCGGGTGTGGGACCACAAGGCATTTTGATGATTTCACACTTGGAGGTGTTTGAGAACCCTTAGAGGAGAAAGGGGCAGTGAAAATCATCAAAATCCGAGTTGTTTAGCATGAGATATTAATTTTTCTTTGTCACTGTTGGGCTTGCACAAGAAGACATAAGGTTAGATGGGTTATTAGAGGCCTTATGACAAGTTGACAAGCCAATAGAAGGCAGTTCGTTGGAGCCCTTGTGTTTAGTATAAATACAAGGTGAGATGAAGGCATTTAGCATCGTCCTTGTGCAACACAAAGCAACTTGACTTGAAGGAGAATCTTTGTTTTGGGGCCGCAGACTAGAAGCTACTTCAGCTAAGAAAAGAGGAGCCGTTTGGGGTCTCGTTTGACTATTTTGGAGAGCGTAAGGATTTGCTGCTAGGCCGAGTTGGTAAGGAGAGTCTTGGACCTGTTTTGAGCTTATGTTGGCATATTATTTCTTCCTTGAACAGGCCGAGAGGGTGACTGATCTGTGGTGACTAGGTTGTAGTCCTGTAATGGTTGTTTGGAGGGATAAACAAGCCTAAAATAGGGTGTTGGAGCAATCGGTTAGGACAATGAAGTTACCAGACTTGTAGAAGGAAGGGAGTCATAGTTTTGTGAGGTAGGTTTGACCATAGATGGTAGACTACAGTGGGCTACAATTGTGCCCTAACTAGTGATAAGACCTTAGCAGTGATGAACAACAATATTCAAGGTATGTTTCTCCTTCATTGTTGCTAGGTGTTGGATCCCAGTTTGGATTAGATTGTGTTAGAAAACTAGAAAGGTAGAAATATTTTCTTATTTTAACAAACACTTGTGATATTTTTATGTTCTTATTAGCTTTCTTTATGTTCTTCTCAACAAGCAATGATCAAATAAAAAATATGAAGATCAATAACACCAAAACTAAGCAATCAGCCAGGGCTAAAACCCCTAAGAAGGGGAAAACCTAGTTAAACTTTTCCACTAGAATATTCAAATCATATTGAGACAACCAAGACCTTAGACCTGACCGAAAGACCTTCCTCCTCCACCAAGTCAACCTTCCAAGATGATGAACCAAATACTAGAAGTAGACTTTTTTCAAATTGCTTCGATCCAACTTCACGTTAGAATTTCAACCCTACTACAACCCTGCAACTTTGTCCCTCCAACAACTTCAAAATTTCGCACATGTGAATCAAAGGAGAGAGAAAATGGTCTCCAAACTTCTTTGCTAGGGTTTCTTCTACTTCACTAGGGCTTTTCTCCTTTTTCCAAGAATTTCGCACTCTCTTTTCTTCTCCAACAACTGCAGATTGAACTTGTTGTGAATGTGCTCCAAATGAGGTCGAGTTGCTACCTTTATATAGTGGATTCTGCCTCCCAATGAGGTCGACTTGTTTAGGTTGAGGCCGACTTGGTGGAGGAGGCCTAAATGACTCATTTTACATAAAAAAATATTTTTCTTTCTTGATAAACAAAGCCCAAGAAGGGTCTATTACATGATGACATGGACAAGGACTCTTGACATAAACCCTAGAAGCCTACAATGGAGGCTTTGACTTATTAATCATTGACCCAAGCATGAAACCCATGCTTTAATAAGTCAATTTCTTTTACAATAGAATTTCTTTTTTTTTTCTTTTTCTTTTGATAAATACATTACATTATGACTCAAATATACTTATGAAGACCAACACTAGTTACATTCTTCAACACCCCCTCTTAACTAGGGAGGTATTCATAATTACATATATATAGAGGTACATGTAAGATCTCAAAATGATATGCTCTATGAAGAGTCATAACACACGTGGTGCTATAGATTAGATACCTGCGCAGGGTATCTAACTAGGTGGGGCTAAGGTGTGTTCCAAGATTTATCCACTCTAGGTACCATTAGGCTTTAGCTCTAACACCAACTTAGGGATCTAGGTGTGTATCCAAGGTCAGAGCTCCAAGACCAATGCCACCCTCCCTACTTCAGGATCTAGACATCATCACAGGCCAGCCAGATGTCCTCCCAAGCATCTTGTCACCCCAAGATGCTTCATCTCTCCTTATCAACTAAACAAATATATCCACCAATCCAAGCATGTTTCAAACGTTCAACCTTCTTATGGAGAGATCCTGCACAATCACAACCCCAATCAATAATAATCTTTCAATATATACATATATGTTTAGCACAAACCTTCGGGGTCTTTAGTTATTTTGATGCTGCTTAAATCATCATCACATTATCCAAATACATCTCGTCGGAAGCTTCCTTCAATTTTCTAGCAGCACCAAACTCAGCCTCAACACCTCATCCAAGTTTTGTTCACAACTTTATCAATCACAAATAGCCATTAGCAGTGCTTCAACTATTGTTCGATCTCAAACATCCTCATGGCCTTTTCATCAAGTCATTCACTTCTCTTCAGGCTCCCTCTCAACTAGGGAGATAACTACAAGACAAGTCCATCAACTATCTGATTCTTCACACAGGCTCTTTTTTTGCATCAACAATTTATCGGAGAATTTTAGACCTTCCAAAACTTTATCATTCCTTCACATGGTAACAAGGTCATATATCGAACTTTAATGTCATCGAGGTTCTCATAACTCCCTCTTTCCATCATGTTATCACTCAGGTTGTTCCCAAAGTTGTAAGAAAGGGAATACGGCCGAGGTAACCACAGACCAATATTTTAGATACAGATTTTAGCCAATCTGCATCCAGAGAGGGCTATCTTTTTATGATTTAGCTTTGTTTTTAAAGGTGTTAGGCTAGTTATGAAGTTCAATGGTTTTGTTTTGAGTTTGGGTGGTGAGATTCAATAGAACAGAGAGGTAAAACTGAGGAGTTCAGTCCATTGGGCATGGTGGAGTCAAAGGAGATGGTTTTCTGGATTTGGTTTCTAACAGAGGATGGCATCACAGAGCAAGGTAGTCAAACAGGGAACAAATAAAGGCTGGAATTAGATGGAATGGGCTCAAATGGGTGAAGGGAAATTAAGAATCCTTCAACATATTGAAAGAGGGAAAATGGATGATTACTGATAAGGAGCAGTTAAGAATTCCTTAGCAAATACTCAACATGAGAATCAGGAAACAGGAGCAATTAAGAATTCACTGTTTATGCTAATTCTGAAGAAAACACAGAATAATAAAGACTGAAAACAGAGTGCAGCCAAGCAAATTCTGAATTAATCTTTTTCTTTATCATTCAGATTATGAAACACAGATGATATAAAAACTCAGAAAACTGTAAAACATAAGATATAAGGGACTTATTGATCCGGAGGTTGATTCAAGAATTCTGTGACAAGTCCTCTGCTTCAATTCTTCATCCAGTAGGTCAAACAACAGTTGATTCTAACAACCTTTTATTCCAAAGGTTCAATATTACAGCAAAGTCTAAGGAAATCTACACACACCCAACCTGTTCAAAACTCTGATCAAGGGGGTAATTATACAACAAAATATGTACAATAGATATCTCATAAAAGCTGTGAGATAATATCTAGATCTTAACCTAAATTAGTTTACAAGTAACATAGAAGCGGCTCGAGAAAGATAACTGATGTTGTGCTGGAGGCAGGCCTTTAGGGTTCGGCCTGCAGCTGTCTTTTGCAATAACTCTGCGCCGACTGCCTGTCTTAACTGCGCTTTTAAATTCTGATCTGCTTCATTTAGTCGGCTCCGATACTCTTTAATTCTGATTTGATTTGCCTTTACTTCTGCACTGATACTCTTTAATGCTCCTCTGATACTCTTTGACTTGTTGTGTACCCTATTTTCTTTGTTCATATATGTCCGGTGCTTAGCCCAAAATATCCCTGTATATCTCTATTTCCTTCTTCTGTGAGCACGAAAGTCTCTCTGTTTGCTTTCAACTGTGTTTAAAAGGGAAGAAAAACTGTAAATGGCAGTTTGGCTGAGGCTGCGAGCTCATTGCTGGAGCTTTTCTGGTTAGGAGGCGGTTGAAACACTGGAAATGCGACCTCGGCAGATATCATACCTGGAGCGCTGTTCGCAAACAAAACCGTAGCAAAAATGACCCTTTCTCCCTTTATTCGACAAAAATAAAGTTTGGCAGGAAATTTTGGTTCGAAGGATGGATGAAGTCAGCATGACGTACGGGACAGATGACATGGCGGGGACATGGAGGGTGATGTGGCGGTGACATCAACAAAGGTCGGAGGACGTCAGCTGATGACGTCAGTAAAGGGTCAACGGGAGGGTGGTAAGCTGTTTTGCCCGCACCGCTTTTGGGCTTGGGCGGTTTCAGGTGGGGAGGGAGCGAGCATAGCGACGGAGTGATGCGTGGCAATGGTACGAGGGCAATACCGCCGGTTCCCCGGGAGTTAAAGCTCGGCGATGGAGGGGGCAGCGAAATGGTTCTAGGCTGTCGGATGAACAGGTGGAGATCTAACGGTGGACGGGTCCTGCATATGCGGAGTTTTAATGCGCGGGCCCGGCATGATAAACCACTTTTTAATGGTTTCGGGCGCGTTTCTATTGGTTCGAGGCTAGGATATTAATTAACGTGGGGTTAATTAATCCCTGTTTTAAGTAGTGATATGGTTATAGTTAACCGGGGCGGGATATTAATATTTTTTTTTTGGGGGTTTTCATTATATTTACATAATACGGGATAAGGGTTTTGCAAAGGATTTATATAATAAGTGTTAATAATTAATATGAAAGAAAATGTAAATGAAAGCGCTAAGTGATAAACTTAGGCTTAGGGAAAAAAGAGGGGTTTATGTGATATTTGTGCGATTTCCTAAGTAAAATGGAGTTTTACTTAGGCACTTTATGAAATGAGATGGAGTGTTTTGTGAGTGATATTAAGCAAATCTTAATACCTTTGGGGGGAAATTAGCAAATGATTTGGGGAAAAGCATGAAGGGGAGTTAGTTATGAAATCTACCTCGCTTGAGCTGCTCCAAGAGTAATGTCTGCCATAGCACTTTGTGATAGAAGTGTAAGTTAACACATTTTTTAGAGACAAAACCTATCACAAGTCTCATTCTGCAACAACAATCTACTTACCTTGCCTACTTTGCTTAACATTTTTTCCTTCTTTATTGGGTGTACTTAGACTGGCAAACCCTCATCAATTTTTCTTTTCTTTGTATGGTAAGCCTACCTAAGTCTACACTTATTACTTCCAAGGGCTCAGATTAAACTGTTGAGCTCCTTTGTTTCTCTACCTGTCTACTTATCTGCCAAGATTAAACAGTTTGGTCAGATTTTATTCTCTATCTCTAAAACAGGAAATTCAAACATGAACTAGCCAAGATTAAGCTGTTTGGCCATTCAACAATTGTGGCAAAAGTTCACACGCTGCACACAATGCTTTATTTGTAGAAAAATGAAATAGTAGTGGCATTTTGGACTTGCACACTTTCTTGGTCTTTTTATTTGGAGTTCATTTCTTCTCATTTTTTCTTTTGACCATTTTATTCTTTTTACCCTTTGATTTTTCTTTTAGGGCATATCTTTTTTTGATTTTTTGATTTTTTGATAATATGAAAAACTTTATAGCAAGGAAATGATGAACATATTACAAAGCTCGACCAGTCAATCATGAAATATGACACCTATTACTATAGGAGTACAACACTGGCTCCACTTGGGGACAGTGTTTTAAAAAACCGTTTTTGAAAACCGGTTATCGGTCTAACCGGCCGGTTAGCAAGCCCGCCGGTCTTAATCGGCCAAAAAACCCGATTTAAATGCTGATTTCTCCATTTTTTTGCCCTAACCGGTGAAAACCGGCCGGTTTAGGACGGAACCGGCCGGTTTGTAACAAACCGGCCGGTTCCGTCCTAAACCGGCCGGTTTTAGGCACACCCACCATAAAGTTAAAAAAGCATATTTTTGACTGTGTTTGAGGGGTTTTGGGGGGGAACTAAGGGTGTTTCAACCCTAACAATGTTGGCAATTAATGGTAATGTTAAATTCTTAAAGTAAAAGTGACATTTCCTTTAATTTTCATTTTCATCCTTTTACTTAAATTTTTAACATTACCATGAAATGACTCAGGATGTTTGAGAGTGGTTTCGACCTCATTGGATTTCATATGGAGAAACTAGAATTTTAGATTTCACTCAAAATTCAGCAGACTTAATGGTTTTCAGGATTTCATGGTTTGGGGGTAAACAATAAATGCAATTAGAGCTCCAAATGATGAGAAAAACTCCTGATCTAGATCCCATTGTGTTGGACGATATTGATCCAACATCAGAATGGGTGGAGGAGACTGAAGAACCTGTGTTTGAGGCTGATTTTGATATCGACATGGCTTTGGCAGGGGATGAAGCAGATTATGTGGTGGCATCAGAACCAGGATCAATAGCGGCATCAAGGAAAGGCAAAGAACCAATGGAAGGCACTAGTCATGCAGGTCGACAAACTCGTGCTTCCATTAGGTCCACTTCTATTGTCATTGGTGGCATTGATACTGAGGTTGCAGATCAGGCTAAGGCATCCTCAGACTCTGAACCAAATGATGTCTATGTAGCTCCTGATGATGATCTTGTGTCTAGTAGTGGTGATGAACTTGATGATTGATCATGTGTACACTGTAGACTTGTAGTAGGCCAATGGCCTCATAGCTTGCAGCATTTTTTTTGGACTTTATAGGCCATTTAGAGCCTCATTTCTTATGTATTTTGCTATTTTGTTGATGATATGTATTGCACTCGGTGCCATTTTGATATATTCACCTTTACATGGCATATAAATGAGCAAAATTTGCATATTTTGTCTCTATCGGCTTGGAATCATGGTTTTACATATTAAAAATAGTTTTGTTTCATTAAAAATTAATTATTTAATGTATTTTTTTAAAACCGGTTCGTTTAGACCAAACCAGTCCCAGTTAGACCGGTTCCGGTCGGTAAACCGGTTCATTAGGTGGATCGGTCCGGTCACCGGTTCCGGTTTTAAAAACATTGCTTGGGGATGGCTTTCCCAGGTGGAAAGTCAAGAACAACAGGTTAGATGGCCTTATGAATAACTTTTGCTGTGCTCTAAAATCTTCCTTTGCTGAATCTAGAACTGTACAAAAGGATGCTGTAAAAAATATATACACTATTCTTGAGCTGATTCAAACAACTGTACATCTGTTCTGGATAGCTTTTAGTTGGACTCTTTGTTCTTGCTCCCAAGTCTTCTTCTGCAATGTGACATTCAATGGCATTTTGGGGCTCTGATAAATTGAAATGAGGCAAAACAAAATGGTAAAGTTCCTTCATTGATTTCAACATTTACTGCACTTTCCTCCTCATTCTCATTGTTGCAATAAACAAGTTGATTACTTCTTTCAAGCTGTTGAATTTGAATTTCCTTATGTACATGTTAGAGTCATAACATATCAACATACTGGATCAAAGTAATGTTTCGGCATTTGACCATTCACTGGTCCTTTTCTTGTTTCTGTACCATTCAGGCTCTTCAGAAAGTAAGTATTGTTGCCTTGCAATGCTTGGATGATAAATGGCCCTTTCCATAGGAAGTCAAACTTCCCATGTTTTCCTTTGTTTTCTCTCATGGAATCCCACTTTAGAACTTTGTCTCCAATGTAGAAATCTTCTGCTTTGGTCCTTTTATCAAATATCTTGAGTTTTTCTTGTAACACTTGGGATCTTTGGTGCACTTCTTCCCTGGTTGCTGCAAATGGATGGTCTGATTTATTCTCCTTTGGATGGCATTGGGTTCCACCTGAGCTTCTTGCTGCAATTTCATCACAGGAAATCCTAAAGATGATGAAACATAGCCTCCATGCAATAAACTAACTCATAAGGGCTGGTTCCAATAGATCTCTTTGTAGTAAGTCTGTGTACCCATAGTGCATTTATAAGCTTCTTGTGCTAGTTTTTCTTGTTTTCTTCCAGCAGTTTCTTAATAATATTAATCAGGCTTTTATTGGAGGATTCAGCTAGACCATTACCTTGAGGGTAATAGGCTGTGGAATGGCCTAAAGTGATATGGTATTTGCTGCAGAATTTTATCAGTTTCTTGGACTTGAAGGCAGCATCATTATCGGTTATGATATTTTTAGGACAGCCAAATCTAGACAAGGTGTTGGTTTCTAAGAATTCTATAATCACTATATCATTGGCTTGTCTGGAATAAATGGCTTCTATCCATTTGGTGAAATAGTCTGTGGCAGTAAGAATCCATTTATGTTGGCCAGAAGAAGGAGGATCGATTTCTCCAATGAATTCCAAACCCCATTGTTGAAATGGTTTTTCAGTGGAAATTGGTCTCAAGGGTAAGGGCAACAGTTTTTTGTTGCCTTCAAAAATTTGGCATTTGTGGCAAGCAGTGACAAACTTCTTTACATCAACGAACAAGGTTGGCCAGTAAAATCTGGCCCTTAGGATTTTTTCTGCAGTTGATTTCCAGTACAGATGTCCACCGCAATCCCTTGCATGAAATTCTTTGAGAACCTTGTCAGCTTCTTCTTTTATCAAACAATTCAATAAAATACATTCATGATTTTTCCAAAAAAGAGCATTATCTAAAATACAGAATTTTGAAGCTTTCATCTTTAAAAATCTTTTCTTTGTTCTGGATAACCCTCAGGTTTAATAATACATGAATTATATCAGCATACCAAGGTGATTCTAAAAAGGCCTGGCTGATTTGTGGAGTCGCCTTCTCCTGTTCGTTATCCAGTTCATTAATGTCTAGGGCTTGAAAGTTTGTTTCAGTCACGAGTTTAGCTAATCCTTGTCCTTTTATCAGCTTTGTAGGTTTTATTTAAATGTCATACTCCAATATTTTAGCAATCCATTTACCTCGTTTGCCTTCAATTCCATCTTGAGTCGGGATGTCTTTGACAATAGTATTTGGTACATAAGCTATCACGTGTGAGTACAATATGTAGACTCTGAAGTCTTGAATAGCTTTTACAAGTGCGTAAGCCTGTTTTTCCATGATTTTGTATTTCAGAGGTGCATCTCTAAGTGCTTTACTAAAAAAGGCTATGGGTTTTTCACATCCTTGATCATCTTTTTGGAGTAAAACAGCTACTATGGTGTATTCTAATGTGAATGAGAAAATTATGAAGTCTCTATCGAATCTTGGACTTGTGAGGACTGGTGTTCTGGTCAAAGCCAATTTAATTTCTTCGAATGCTTGTTTGGCTTCTGCTGTCCATTTAAATTTTGAATCTTTTTTTAACATGTTGTTCAACAATCTTATTAGTTCAGCCAAATTAGGTATGAATGTTCTCAAAAAGTTAAACTTCCCTAAGAAAGCTTGAAGTTCTTTGACATTTTTGGGGTGAGGTATTTGTAGAATAGCTTCTATTCTAGTAGGATCAATTCGGATGCCATCTTTAGAAATGATATGGCCTAGCAGTTTGCCTTCTTCTAGACCAAACAAAGATGTTTTAGGATTCAATGAAATACCATATTCTCTGCATTTTACAAACACTTGTCTCAAATGGTCTAAATGTTGCTAATCTGATTTGGAAAACACAGTGAGGTCATCTAGATATACAACCAGAAAATCGTGAATCTCTTTTGCAAAAGCTATGCCCATTGCTCGTTGAAAGGTTGCCCCTGCATTCTTAAGCCCGAATGGAATTTTAACATATTTGAATGTACCTCGTGGTGTTGTGAACGCAATGTTTTCTTGATCATCAGGATGAACTAGAATTTGATTAAAACCTGAAAACCTATCCAAAAGTGAAATCCTAGAAGCACCTACTACGCTTTGTAAAATATGATCCATCTTGGGTAAAGGGTTTGTCCTTCAAAGAAACTTTGTTTACATTCCTCAAGTCAACACATAATCTAATCTGTCCTGTTTTCTTTCTGGTAGGCACTAAATTAGACACCCACTCCGAAAATCTGATTGGAGCAATTATCCCTGCATCATGCATTCGTTTGATTTCTTTTTCAATTAAAGGAAGCAGTACAGGATTGATTCTTCTGAGTTTTTGTCTGAATGGTTTTTGATTTTTCTTGAGGGGTATTGTATGCTGAATTACAGAGGTGTCATAAGATTTGAGGTCTTCATAGCTCCAGACAAAAACATCTTGGAATTCTTTGATCAGTTCAACATATTTCAGTTTTTGATCAGGGGGCAAAGATTTGGACAACTTTATCATTTTTGGATTCTGTTCAGTTCCTATGTTGTAGTTTTCAGTGTCTGCTTTTGGAGGTTCCGTTTGAGGTTTCTTTAGAATGTCGTTGAAATCAAAGAGATCTTCCAAATGAGTTAATCCTTTGGGCAAATGATTGTCTTTCAGATTAATAATTTCAGATTCTCCTTCAATAATCTTATCAACATCTGTTTCTTTAAGGTCCTGCATTTCCTCTTTAGTAAATTTTGTTGGATGAGGCATTTGATTTGCGTTTTCTGCTGAAATATCTGTTTCTGTCTGATTTGTTGAATTAAACTCACAGACTATATCTCCATCAACGTTAGCGTTAGAAAATTCTTCTTCTAGGGTCAAAAATTTGTTGATCTGTTTATCATTGTCAAACACTTGCCAATTTTTCACATTATCGGGTATGGCTGGCCCGTGTCTAATTTCTGCTGTGAACTGATGATTTGGTTTGAATGGTAGTTTACAGGTGTCGGCAAACATTGCTAGGCTGTGAGCTTGCAGGTTATGTTTTCTTGGGATTTTGGCAAGCTGAATTTCTAGAAATGTGTTAAGGATCTTTATGGTTGTCCCTCTGTACTCTCTCAATCTGGGATCATTTGTCAATAACTTCCCTTTTATCTGTTGAATGATTAAATCAGAATCACCTAGGACTGACACTCTAGTTGCTCCCAATTTCTTGACCAGTTTGAGACCCAGCAACAGAGCTTCATATTCAGCCATATTATTAGTGCATCTAACGTTTAACGTGTAGGCATGACCTTCAGCATGATCGTTTTCAAGATTGTGCACCCAGACTCCTGCTCCAGCTCCTAATTTGTTGACAGAACCATCAAATTCTAAGTACCAAAGGATTTTATGTTCATGATTTGTATCAGGTGTTTCAGGGATCTGTTTAAGAGGGAGGTCTGGTTTTTTAGTTTTTTCTGATATTTTTGATGTTTCATGATTTTCAAAAATTTCTTGGATTCAGACACTAGACCTTTCGTTTGCAATTTTTTCTGTTTCAGCCGTTAGGAGTTTTATTGTATGTGGAGGATCAATTTCAACATTGTAAAGGATAAAAGAATCCATATCTGAATGTATTGAGTAGATAGGGAAATTTTGAGGTTTCTTTTGACTATTTACTACATACTTTATTAAGGTTTCTCTGTATAGTCTCTTGAGTTGACCAAATACTGAAATGGTAACATAAGACATGTCTAACTGCAGATATCCTTGAAGCTTTGCACCCCAAGATCCAGATAATAACATACCATACTTTGGAGGAATATCGGCTACTACTACGTCCATTAAGATGGTTTTGGCAGGATATTGGACTAGTGACACACATAAGTCTTTGATTAAACCCAAACATTTGACCTGACTTGAATCAAAAGAGAAAAGGTCTTTGTATGGCCTGGTGATGTCAAGGTCAAGTTTCTCCATTACAGATTTAGGCATTAAGTTGTGAGAAGCACCAGAATCAAACATGGCGTTATGAAGTATTTTATCATGTATGTTTAAAGCCATATAGAAAGGAGGAAATTCTCCCTCTGCTGTTTTTCCATTTACTTCAGGGCCAAATCTCAGTTTCGGCTGGTCATAAAAAACGTTTACTGAATCTTTGTTGATAGAAATTTTGAGCGATCTGCTGATTTGACTTCTGTAGACATCATGTTTAGCTAATTCTGATAATGGAATAGCTATCTTTAGTTTGCCTACTTCTGTCTCAAAATTGAAAGGTTTTTCGGTCTGAGTTTTTGTAATTTGGACAGCTGAATTTTCTGCGTTTTTATCTTCTTCAGGCGTAGGATTATGGGCTGCAATTTTTTCCAAGTTAAGTTCTAGAGGCTCTTCTTCTTTTCCTTTGGCAGGAATAGCAATGGAAGGTTGCCTGTTAGGTCGCTGGTTGTCTGACACATCTTCAATAACTGGATTATCAGGGTTAGGGCCTGTTTTAGAAAGAATATGTACAGGGAGGTTACTGATTTTACCTTTGTTATGCTGCTTGGTATTTTCCTGTTTGCTAATTTCAGGGACATCTATTCTTCTGCTCCTCAGATTGTGTTGTTTGTGGACTTCATAAATGGCTGTATCATATCCCTCCCTAAAGTCAAATGATTCACCTGACTAAGTTTGGAATTGTTTCACAATGTGAACTTCTTGATCCTCTTGGGTCAAGAAAACTTTTTGTTCATTGTTGAGTCCCATCAGATTAATTTGAGTGTCTTCTGTTGGTTCATCAAAAGTTGAGGCTTGAGCATAATTTTCTTGAAATGGAGGCCTAATATTTTGGTCAGCCCCTGTCTGTCCAGTGTTAGGATTTTGATTTTTCCTGAAATTTGAATTTCTCCCAGTATTGCTTGGTTGACCATCCCAAGGGGATTTTCTCACAATTGTCTCCACTCTATCTCGAAGTCTGTCCATTCCTTTGATGATTGCATCTAATTTCTGTTCAAAGGCAGAAAGTTCTTCTTTGAAAGGTGTTCTTCTTTCAGCTCTAGGTCTAGATCGTTTAGATATCAGATTGGCTTCAACGCTGACAGCTATGCTCTGCATTTCTTCTAAGTTTCGAGGAGCTCTTTCCCTAAGTTGGTATGCCATATCAGGGTCAAATGCATAAGGAAATTTGATCAAGGCCAAATCTGGGGGAGGTCTGAGATTCTGAGGAATAGTGTTGTAAATATTATTAAATCTGGCACAATAATCTTGGACAGTTTCTTATGTGCCTCTTCTTAGGTTTTCATATTCTGATAAAATGTGGAGAGGATCTTTCTTCTTTTCCCATCTGTTCAAGAAGGTCTGATAAAGAGCTTGAGGGTCATTAATATTGTTTGCGGGGAGAGCTCTAAACCAGGTTCTAACATCTCCAGTTAAACTTTGAACAAATACTTTCATTCTGACATCATCATCATCAATCTCATAGTTTTCAAAATAGTTAGTCATCTTCTTGGTATGTGGTTGAGTTGTGTAAGTGCCAGTACTGTCAAAATAGGTGATTTTACTTTGATAATCTTGAGGCATAGCACCTGGATTAGAAGGTAAGTTTAGGGGAGTATATCGATTTGCCATGGTTGTAGAGATGGATGTAACAACTAGAAGAGTAGGGATAATAATGGAAATGTGGATTGTGGATGGGGGAGTGAAAAGAGTGGTTTGAAGTGCCGATGATGAACTTGGAGAAGCTGCAGTAATCACAGAAAGGTTTGGTGTTTTTTCAGAGGTAAGCTCAGATTGAATGGGGTTCTGCAGATTTTTGTTAAGGTGTGGACTAACAGAATATTCTTGGCTGTCTTGGCTTCTACGAATCCTAGATATCAGATTAGGATTTTCAAACACAGGTGGGGGATTAGGATCAGGATTTGATCTGGTGTAATGAATCTTTTTTAAAGCCAGTTTCTAGATATGTTTTTGGTTTTTTGGTTTTTTTTGGTTTTTTCTTGAAATAATTTAACAATACAACTTTAACAGTCTCTTCTAGGAGTTTTTGATGTAGGAGTTTTTGAACTTTCCTAAAGATTTTATTGAAAAGAGGAACTGATCAAGTATTTGGAACCAACTGTTCACTACATAAACTAGACCGGAGATAGACTGAAGCAGCATTCATTTACTTCTGTAATTGCAAAGCAAAAGCAGTTTCAAAGGCTACCTGGCTAACTTCAGGCTCTGTCTGTAGCTTGTGAAATAAACAACAGTAACAAACAATTATTCAGGTCCCCAGTGGAGTCGCCAATGATGTTATCACTCAGGTTGTTCCCAAAGTTGCAAGAAAGGGAATATGGCCGAGGTAACCACAGACCAATATTTTAGATACAGATTTTAGCCAATCTGCATCCAGAGAGGGCTCTCTTTTTATGATTTAGCTTTGTTTTTAAAGGTGTTAGGCTAGTTATGAAGTTCAATGGTTTTGTTTTGAGTTTGGGTGGTGAGATTCAATAGAACAGAGAGGTAAAACTGAGGAGTTCAGTCCATTGGGCATGGTGGAGTCAAAGGAGATGGTTTTCTGGATTTGGTTTCTAACAGAGGATGGCATCACAGAGCAAGGTAGTCAAACAAGGAACAAATAAAGGCTGGAATCAGATGGAATGGGCTCAAATGGGTGAAGGGAAATTAAGAATCCTTAAACATATTGAAAGAGGGAAAATGGATGATTACTGATAAGGAGCAGTTAAGAATTCCTTAGCAAATACTCAACATGAGAATCAGGAAACAGCAGCAATTAAGAATTCACTGTTTATGCTAATTTTGAAGAAAACACAGAATAATAAAGACTGAAAACAGAGTGCAGCCAAGCAAATTCTGAATTAATCTTTTTCTTTATCATTCAGATTATGAAACACAGATGATATAAAAACTCAGAAAACTGTAAAACATAAGATATAAGGGACTTATTGATCCGGAGGTTGATTCAAGAATTCTGTGACAAGTCCTCTGCTTCAATTCTTCATCCAGTAGGTCAAACAACAGTCGATTCTAACAACCTTTTATTCCAAAGGTTCAATATTACAGCAAAGTCTAAGGAAATCTACACACACCCAACCTGTTCAAAACTCTGATCAAGGGGGTAATTATACAACAAAATATGTACAATAGATATCTCATAAAAGCTGTGAGATAATATCTATATCTTAACCTAAATTAGTTTACAAGTAACATAGAAGCGGCTCGAGAAAGATAACTGATGTTGTGTTGGAGGCAGGCCTTTAGGGTTCAGCCTGCAGCTGTCTTTTGCAATAACTTTGCGCCGACTGCCTGTCTTAACTGCGCTTTTAAATTCTGATCTGCTTCATGTAGTCGGCTCCGATACTCTTTAATTCTGATTTGATTTGCCTTTACTTCTGCACTGATACTCTTTAATGCTCCTCTGATACTCTTTGACTTGTTGTGTACCCTATTTTCTTTGTTCATATATGTCCGGTGCTTAGCCCAAAATATCCCTGTATATCTCTATTTCCTTCTTCTGTGAGCACGAAAGTCTCTCTGTTTGCTTTCAACTGTGTTTAAAAGGGAAGAAAAACTGTAAATGGTAGTTTGGCTGAGGCTGCGAGCTCATTGCTGGAGCTTTTCTGGTTGGGAGGCGGTTGAAACACTGGAAATGCGACCTCGGCAGATATCATACCTGGAGCGCTGTTCGCAAACAAAACCGTAGCAAAAATGACCCTTTTTCCCTTTATTCGACAAAAATAAAGTTTGGCAGGAAATTTTGGTTCGAAGGATGGATGAAGTCAGCATGACGTACGGGACAGATGACATGGCGGGGATATGGAGGGTGATGTGGCGGTGACATCAACAAAGGTCGGAGGACGTCAGCTGATGACGTCAGTAAAGGGTCAGCGGGAGGGTGGTAAGCTGTTTTGCCCACACCGCTTTTGGGCTTGGGCGGTTTCAGGTGGGGAGGGAGCGAGCATAGCGACGGAGTGATGCGTGGCAATGGTACGAGGGCAATACCGCCGGTTCCTCGGTAGTTAAAGCTCGGCGATGGAGGGGGCAGCGAAATGGTTCTAGGCTGTCGGATGAACAGGTGGAGATCTAACGGTGGACGGGTCCTGCATATGCGGAGTTTTAATGCGCGGGCCCGGCATGATAAACCACTTTTTAATGGTTTCGGGCGCGTTTCTATTGGTTCGAGGCTAGGTTATTAATTAACGTGGGGTTAATTAATCCCTGTTTTAAGCAGTGATATGGTTATAGTTAACCGGGGCGGGATATTAATATTTTTTTTTTGGGGGTTTTCATTATATTTACATAATACGGGATAAGGGTTTTGCAAAGGATTTATATAATAAGTGTTAATAATTAATATGAAAGAAATGTAAATGAAAGCGCTAAGTGATAAACTTAGGCTTAGGGGAAAAAGAGGGGTTTATGTGATATTTGTGCGATTTCCTAAGTAAAATGGAGTTTTACTTAGGCACTTTATGAAATGAGATGGAGTGTTTTGTGAGTGATATTAAGCAAATCTTAATACCTTTGGGGGGAAATTAGCAAATGATTTGGGGAAAAGCATGAAGGGGAGTTAGTTATGAAATCTACCTCGCTTGAGCTGCTCCAAGAGTAATGTCTGGGACTCTGGCATAGCACTTTGTGATAGAAGTGTAAGTTAACACATTTTTTAGAGACAAAACCTATCACAAGTCTCATTCTGCAACAACAATCTACTTACCTTGCCTACTTTGCTTAACATTTTTTCCTTCTTTATTGGGTGTACTTAGACTGGCAAACCCTCATCAATTTTTCTTTTCTTTGTATGGTAAGCCTACCTAAGTCTGCACTTATTACTTCCAAGGGCTCAGATTAAACTGTTGAGCTCCTTTGTTTCTCTACCTGTCTACTTATCTGCCAAGATTAAACAGTTTGGTCAGATTTTATTCTCTATCTCTAAAACAGGAAATTCAAACATGAACTAGCCAAGATTAAGCTGTTTGGCCATTCAACAATTGTGGCAAAAGTTCACACGCTGCACACAATGCTTTATTTGTAGAAAAATGAAATAGTAGTGGCATTTTGGACTTGCACACTTTCTTGGTCTTTTTATTTGGAGTTCATTTCTTCTCATTTTTTCTTTTGACCATTTTATTCCTTTTACCCTTTGATTTTTCTTTTAGGGCATATCTTTTTTTCATTTTTTGATTTTTTGATAATATGAAAAACTTTATAGCAAGGAAATGATGAACATATTACAAAGCTCGACCAGTCAATCATGAAATATGACACCTATTACTATAGGAGTACAACACTGGCTCCACTTGGGGACAGTGTTTTAAAAACCGTTTTTGAAAACCGGTTACCGGTCTAACCGGCCGGTTAGCAAGCCCGCCGGTCTTAATCGGCCAAAAAACCCGATTTAAATGCTGATTTCTCCATTTTTTTGCGCTAATCGGTGAAAACCGGCCGGTTTGTTCCGTCCTAAATCGGTCGGTTTTAGGCACACCCACCATAAAGTTAAAAAAGCATATTTTTGACTGTGTTTGAGGGGTTTTGGGGGGGAACTAAGGGTGTTTCAACCCTAACAATGTTGGCAATTAATGGTAATGTTAAACTCTTAAAGTAAAAGTGACATTTCCTTTAATTTTCATTTTCATCCTTTTACTTAAATTTTTAACATTACCATGAAATGACTCAGGATGTTTGAGAGTGGTTTCGACCTCATTGGATTTCATATGGAGAAACTAGAATTTTAGATTTCACTCAAAATTCAGCAGACTTAATGGTTTTCAGGATTTCATGGTTTGGGGGTAAACAATAAATGCAATTAGAGCTCCAAATGATGAGAAAAACTCCTGATCTAGATCCCATTGTGTTGGACGATATTGATCCAACATCAGAATGGGTGGAGGAGACTGAAGAACCTGTGTTTGAGGCTGATTTTGATATCGACATGGCTTTGGCAGGGGATGAAGCAGATTATGTGGTGGCATCAGAACCAGGATCAATAGCGGCATCAAGGAAAGGCAAAGAACCAATGGAAGGCACTAGTCATGCAGGTCGACAAACTCGTGCTTCCATTAGGTCCACTTCTATTGTCATTGGTGGCATTGATACTGAGGTTGCAGGTCAGGCTAAGGCATCCTCAGACTCTGAACCAAATGATGTCTATGTAGCTCCTGATGATGATCTTGTGTCTAGTAGTGGTGATGAACTTGATGATTGATCATGTGTACACTGTAGACATGTAGTAGGCCAATGGCCTCATAGCTTGCAGCATTTTTTTTGGACTTTATAGGCCATTTAGAGCCTCATTTCTTATGTATTTTGCTATTTTGTTGATGATATGTATTGCACTCGGTGCCATTTTGATATATTCACCTTTACATGGCATATAAATGAGTAAAATTTGCATATTTTGTCTCTATTGGCTTGGAATCATGGTTTTACATATTAAAAATAGTTTTGTTTCATTAAAAATTAATTATTTAATGTATTTTTTTAAAACCGGTTCGTTTAGACCAAACCAGTCCCGGTCGGTAAACCGGTTCATTAGGTGGATCGGTCCGGTCACCGGTTCCGGTTTTAAAAACATTGCTTGGGGATGGCTTTCCCAGGTGGAAAGTCAAGAACAACAGGTTAGATGGCCTTATGAATAACTTTTGCTGTGCTCTAAAATCTTCCTTTGCTGAATCTAGAAACTGTACAAAAGGATGCTGTAAAAAATATATACACTATTCTTGAGCTGATTCAAACAACTGTACATCTGTTCTGGATAGCTTTTAGTTGGACTATTTGTTCTTGCTCCCAAGTCTTCTTCTGCAATCTGACATTCAATGGCATTTTGGGGCTCTGATAAACTGAAATGAGGCAAAACAAAATGGTAAAGTTCCTTCATTGATTTCAACATTTACTGCACTTTCCTCCTCATTCTCATTGTTGCAATAAACAAGTTGATTACTTCTTTCAAGCTGTTGAATTTGAATTTCCTTATGTACATGTTAGAGTCATAACATATCAACATACTGGATCAAAGTAATGTTTCGGCATTCGACCATTCACTGGTCCTTTTCCTGTTTCTGTACCATTCAGGCTCTTCAGAAAGTAAGTATTGTTGCCTTGCAATGCTTGGATGATAAATGGCCCTTTCCATAGGAAGTCAAACTTCCCATGTTTTCCTTTGTTTTCTCTCATGGAATCCCACTTTAGAACTTTGTCTCCAATGTAGAAATCTTCTGCTTTGGTCCTTTTATCAAATATCTTGAGTTTTTCTTGTAACACTTGGGATCTTTGGTGCACTTCTTCCCTGGTTGCTGCAAATGGATGGTCTGATTTATTCTCCTTTGGATGGCATTGGGTTCCACCTGAGCTTCTTGCTGCAATTTCATCACAGGAAATCCTAAAGATGATGAAACATAGCCTCCATGCAATAAACTAACTCATAAGGGCTGGTTCCAATAGATCTCTTTGTAGTAAGTTTGTGTACCCATAGTGCATTTATAAGCTTCTTGTGCTAGTTTTTCTTGTTTTCTTCCAGCAGTTTCTTAATAATATTAATCAGGCTTTTATTGGAGGATTCAGCTAGACCATTACCTTGAGGGTAATAGGCTGTGGAATGGCCTAAAGTGATATGGTATTTGCTGCAGAATTTTATCAGTTTCTTGGACTTGAAGGCAGCAGCATTATCGGTTATGATATTTTTAGGACAGCCAAATCTAGAAAAGGTGTTGGTTTCTAAGAATTCTATAATCACTATATCATTGGCTTGTCTGGAATAAATGGCTTCTATCCATTTGGTGAAATAGTCTGTGGTAGTAAGAATCCATTTATGTTGGCCAGAAGAAGGAGGATCGATTTCTCCAATGAATTCCAAACCCCATTGTTGAAATGGTTTTTCAGTGGAAATTGGTCTCAAGGGTAAGGGCAACAGTTTTTTGTTGCCTTCAAAAATTTGGCATTTGTGGCAAGCAGTGACAAACTTCTTTACATCAACGAACAAGGTTGGCCAGTAAAATCTGGCCCTTAGGATTTTTTCTGCAGTTGATTTCCAGTACAGATGTCCACCGCAATCCCTTGCATGAAATTCTTTGAGAACCTTGTCAGCTTCTTCTTTTATCAAACAATTCAATAAAATACATTCATGATTTTTCCAAAAAAAAGCATTATCTAAAATACAGAATTTTGAAGCTTTCATCTTTAAAAATCTTTTCTTTGTTCTGGATAACCCTCAGGTTTAATAATACATGAATTATATCAGCATATCAAGGTGATTCTAAAAAGGCCTGGCTGATTTGTGGAGTCGCCATCTCCTGTTCGTTATCCAGTTCATTAATGTCTAGGGCTTGAAAGTTTGTTTCAGTCACGAGTTTAGCTAATCCCTGTCCTTTTATCAGCTTTGTAGGTTTTATTTAAATGTCATACTCCAATATTTTAGCAATCCATTTACCTCGTTTGCCTTCAATTCCATCCTGAGTCGGGATGTCTTTGACAATAGTATTTGGTACATAAGCTATCACGTGTGAGTACAATATGTAGACTCTGAAGTCTTGAATAGCTTTTACAAGTGCGTAAGCCTGTTTTTCCATGATTTTGTATTTCAGAGGTGCATCTCTAAGTGCTTTACTAAAAAAGGCTATGGGTTTTTCACATCCTTGATCATCTTTTTGGAGTAAAACAGCTACTATGGTGTATTCTAATGTGAATGAGAAAATTATGAAGTCTCTATCGAATCTTGGACTTGTGAGGACTGGTGTTCTGGTCAAAGCCAATTTAATTTCTTCGAATGCTTGTTTGGCTTCTGCTGTCCATTTAAATTTTGAATCTTTTTTTAACATGTTGTTCAACAATCTTATTAGTTCAGCCAAATTAGGTATGAATCTTCTCAAAAAGTTAATCTTCCCTAAGAAAGCTTGAAGTTCTTTGACATTTCTGGGGTGAGGTATTTGTAGAATAGCTTCTATTCTAGTAGGATCAATTCGGATGCCATCTTTAGAAATGATATGGCCTAGCAATTTGCCTTCTTCTAGACCAAACAAAGATGTTTTAGGATTCAATGAAATACCATATTCTCTGCATTTTACAAACACTTGTCTCAAATGGTCTAAATGTTGCTAATCTGATTTGGAAAACACAGTGAGGTCATCTAGATATACAACCAGAAAATCGTGAATCTCTTTTGCAAAAGCTATGCCCATTGCTCGTTGAAAGGTTGCCCCTGCATTCTTAAGCCCGAATGGAATTTTAACATATTTGAATGTACCTCGTGGTGTTGTGAACGCAGTGTTTTCTTGATCATCAGGATGAACTAGAATTTGATTAAAACCTGAAAACCTATCCAAAAGTGAAATCCTAGAAGCACCTACTACGCTTTGTAAAATATGATCCATCTTGGGTAAAGGGTTTGTCCTTCAAAGAAACTTTGTTTACATTCCTCAAGTCAACACATAATCTAATCTGTCCTGTTTTCTTTCTGGTAGGCACTAAATTAGACACCCACTCCGAAAATCTGATTGGAGCAATTATCCCTGCATCATGCATTCGTTTGATTTCTTTTTCAATTAAAGGAAGCAGTACAGGATTGATTCTTCTGAGTTTTTGTCTGAATGGTTTTTGATTTTTCTTGAGGGGTATTGTATGCTAAATTACAGAGGTGTCATAAGATTTGAGGTCTTCATAGCTCCAGACAAAAACATCTTGGAATTCTTTGATCAGTTCAACATATTTCAGTTTTTGATCAGGGGGCAAAGATTTGGACAACTTTATCATTTTTGGATTCTGTTCAGTTCCTATGTTGTAGTTTTCAGTGTCTGCTTTTGGAGGTTCCGTTTGAGGTTTCTTTAGAATGTCGTTGAAATCAAAGAGATCTTCCAAATGAGTTAATCCTTTGGGCAAATGATTGTCTTTCAGATTAATAATTTCAAATTCTCCTTCAATAATCTTATCAACATCTGTTTCTTTAAGGTCCTGCATTTCCTCTTTAGTAAATTTTGTTGGATGAGGCATTTGATTTGCGTTTTCTGCTGAAATATCTGTTTCTGTCTGATTTGTTGAATTAAACTCACAGACTATATCTCCATCAACGTTAGCGTTAGAAAATTCTTCTTCTAGGGTCAAAAATTTGTTGATCTGTTTATCATTGTCAAACACTTGCCAATTTTTCACATTATCGGGTATGGCTGGCCCGTGTCTAATTTTTGCTGTGAACTGATGATTTGGTTTGAATGGTAATTTACAGGTGTCGGCAAACATTGCTAGGCTGTGAGCTTGCAGGTTATGTTTTCTTGGGATTTTGGCAAGCTGAATTTCTAGAAATGTGTTAAGGATCTTTATGGTTGTCCCTCTGTACTCTCTCAATCTGGGATCATTTGTCAATAACTTCCCTTTTATCTGTTGAATGATTAAATCAGAATCACCTAGGACTGACACTCTAGTTGCTCCCAATTTCTTGACCAGTTTGAGACCCAGCAACAGAGCTTCATATTCAGCCATATTATTAGTGCATCTAACGTTTAACGTGTAGGCATGACCTTCAGCATGATCGTTTTCAAGATTGTGCACCCAGACTCCTGCTCCAGCTCCTAATTTGTTGACAGAACCATCAAATTCTAAGTACCAAAGGATTTTATGTTCATGATTTGTATCAGGTGTTTCAGGGATCTGTTTAAGAGGGAGGTCTGGTTTTTTAGTTTTTTCTGATATTTTTGATGTTTCATGATTTTCAAAAATTTCTTGGATTCAGACACTAGACCTTTCGTTTGCAATTTTTTCTGTTTTAGCCGTTAGGAGTTTTATTGTATGTGGAGGATCAATTTCAACATTGTAAAGGATAAAAGAATCCATATCTGAATGTATTGAGTAGATAGGGAAATTTTGAGGTTTCTTTTGACTACTTACTACATACTTTATTAAGGTTTCTCTGTATAGTCTCTTGAGTTGACCAAATACTGAAATGGTAACATAAGACATGTCTAACTGCAGATATCCTTGAAGCTTTGCACCCCAAGATCCAGATAATAACATACCATACTTTGGAGGAATATCGGCTACTACTACGTCCATTAAGATGGTTTTGGCAGGATATTGGACTAGTGACACACATAAGTCTTTGATTAAACCCAAACATTTGACCTGACTTGAATCAAAAGAGAAAAGGTCTTTGTATGGCTTGGTGATGTCAAGGTCAAGTTTCTCCATTACAGATTTAGGCATTAAGTTGTGAGAAGCACCAGAATCAAACATGGCGTTATGAAGTATTTTATCATGTATGTTTAAAGCCATATAGAAAGGAGGAACTTCTCCCTCTGCTGTTTTTCCATTTACTTCAGGGCCAAATATCAGTTCCGGCTGGTCATCAAAAACGTTTACTGAATCTTTGTTGATAGAAATTTTGAGCGATCTGCTGATTTGACTTCTGTAGACATCATGTTTAGCTAATTCTGATAATGGAATAGCTATCTTTAGTTTGCCTACTTCTGTCTCAAAATTGAAAGGTTTCTCGGTCTGAGTTTTTGTAATTTGGACAGCTGAATTTTCTGCGTTTTTATCTTCTTCAGGCGTAGGATTATGGGCTGCAATTTTTTCCAAGTTAAGTTCTAGAGGCTCTTCTTCTTTTCCTTTGGCAGGAATAGCAATGGAAGGTTGTCTGTTAGGTCGCTGGTTGTCTGACACATCTTCAATAACTGGATTATCAGGGTTAGGGCCTGTTTTAGAAAGAATATGTACAGGGAGGTTACTGATTTTACCTTTGTTATGCTGCTTGGTATTTTCCTGTTTGCTAATTTCAGGGACATCTATTCTTCTGCTCCTCAGATTGTGTTGTTTGTGGACTTCATAAATGGCTGTATCATATCCCTCCCTAAAGTCAAATGATTCACCTGACTAAGTTTGGAATTGTTTCACAATGTGAACTTCTTGATCCTCTTGGGTCAAGAAAACTTTTTGTTCATTGTTGAGTCCCATCAGATTAATTTGAGTGTCTTCTGTTGGTTCATCAAAAGTTGAGGCTTGAGCATAATTTTCTTGAAATGGAGGCCTAATATTTTGGTCAGCCCCTGTCTGTCCAGTGTTAGGATTTTGATTTTTCCTGAAATTTGAATTTCTCCCAGTATTGCTTGGTTGACCATCCCAAGGGGATTTTCTCACAATTGTCTCCACTCTATCTCGAAGTCTGTCCATTCCTTTGATGATTGCATCTAATTTCTGTTCAAAGGCAGAAAGTTCTTCTTTGAAAGGTGTTCTTCTTTCAGCTCTAGGTCTAGATCGTTTAGATATCAGATTGGCTTCAACACTGACAGCTATGCTCTGCATTTCTTCTAAGTTTCGAGGAGCTCTTTCCCTATGTTGGTATGCCATATTAGGGTCAAATGCATAAGGAAATTTGATCAAGGCCAAATCTGGGGGAGGTCTGAGATTCTGAGGAATAGTGTTGTAAATATTATTAAATCTGGCACAATAATCTTGGACAGTTTCTTATGTGCCTCTTCTTTTCCCATCTGTTCAAGAAGGTCTGATAAAGAGCTTGTGGGTCATTAATATTGTTTGCGGGGAGAGCTCTAAACCAGGTTCTAACATCTCCAGTTAAACTTTGAACAAATACTTTCATTCTGACATCATCATCATCAATCTCATAGTTTTCAAAATAGTTAGTCATCTTCTTGGTATGTGGTTGAGTTGTGTAAGTGCCAGTACTGTCAAAATAGGTGATTTTACTTTGATAATCTTGAGGCATAGCACCTGGATTAGAAGGTAAGTTTAGGGGAGTATATCGATTTGCCATGGTTGTAGAGATGGATGTAACAACTAGAAGAGTAGGGATAATAATGGAAATGTGGATTGTGGATGGGGGAGTGAAAAGAGTGGTTTGAAGTGCCGATGATGAACTTGGAGAAGCTGCAGTAATCACAGAAAGTTTTGGTGTTTTTTCAGAGGTAAGCTCAGATTGAATGGGGTTCTGCAGATTTTTGTTAAGGTGTGGACTAGCAGAATATTCTTGGCTGTCTTGGCTTCTACGAATCCTAGATATCAGATTAGGATTTTCAAACACAGGTGGGGGATTAGGATCAGGATTTGATCTGGTGTAATGAATCTTTTTTAAAGCCAGTTTCTAGATATGTTTTTGGTTTTTTGGTTTTTTTTGGTTTTTTCTTGAAATAATTTAACAATACAACTTTAACAGTCTCTTCTAGGAGTTTTTGATGTAGGAGTTTTTGAACTTTCCTAAAGATTTTATTGAAAAGAGGAACTGATCAAGTATTTGGAACCAACTGTTCACTACATAAACTAGACCGGAGATAGACTGAAGCAGCATTCATTTACTTCTATAATTGCAAAGCAAAAGCAGTTTCAAAGGCTACCTGGTTAACTTCAGGCTCTGTCTGTAGCTTGTGAAATAAACAACAGTAACAAACAATTATTCAGGTCCCCAGTGGAGTCGCCAATGATGTTATCACTCAGGTTGTTCCCAAAGTTGCAAGAAAGGGAATACGGCCGAGGTAACCACAGACCAATATTTTAGATACAGATTTTAGCCAATCTGCATCCAGAGAGGGCTCTCTTTTTATGATTTAGCTTTGTTTTTAAAGGTGTTAGGCTAGTTATGAAGTTCAATGGTTTTGTTTTGAGTTTGGGTGGTGAGATTCAATAGAACAGAGAGGTAAAACTGAGGAGTTCAGTCCATTGGGCATGGTGGAGTCAAAGGAGATGGTTTTCTGGATTTGGTTTCTAACAGAGGATGGCATCACAGAGCAAGGTAGTCAAACAAGGAACAAATAAAGGCTGGAATCAGATGGAATGGGCTCAAATGGGTGAAGGGCAATTAAGAATCCTTCAACATCAGTGTTGCAGGAATCGCCCCCCCCCCCGGATCCGAGGCCGGAATCGCGTCCCGTACGGAAGCGTTCCGGAACCTCTCCCCGAAGCGCGATTCCAAATTTCTGAAGCGCGATTCCTTTTTTTAAAAACGATTCCTGGAATTCATGAAGCGTTGGCCCGGATCCGCGCTTCGGAGGGCGCTTCGGGCCTCCGGAAGCGCAACGCTTCAGGCCCGGAAGCGCACGCTTCACGAGGCCCGGAAGCGCGCTTCCAGTAAACTCCGCGCGGGCAGCATATAACTCGGTTTTTTTTTTTAATTTTTTTAAAAAGTTCACTTAAGTTAGCATGAGGGGGTGGGTTAGGGTGAGGTTAGGGTTAGTTTAGGGTGAGTTTAGAAAAGAATAAAGCCCCCATTCTCTTCTCATTTTCTCACTTTGAGTTTATGAGAGTTGGAGAAGAGAAGAGAGGAGAGGAGAAGAGAAGAGAGGAAAGGAGAGGAGAAGAGAGGAGAGCTTGGAGGAGTGAAGAAGGAGGAGCTAGGAGAAGGAGGAGGAGCTTGGAGCAAGAGCTTGGAGGACTTCATCTACAAGAGCTAAAGAGGTAAGTTCAAACCCCAAACTCCCTTGTTTTTTTGAAAAAAAAATTGTATTTTTCTCCTCCCTCTCCTACTCTTTCCCATTGTTTCTACTTGCTCCTTTATTTACAGGTTGTCCACCACCTATATCCATATTCCAAGATGGTGTTCTTTTGGCTTCTATGTATCATTCCACTCTTGGTTTTAATGATGGCAAAGGTGAGGAATAGAGGGGAAGAGGAAGGGGATGAACTTGGTGACCCAATGTATGATGAGGAGGAAGGGTTTGAAGAGGAAGGGGATGAACTTGAAGGGGACACTGAAGCACAAGATGGGAAAGGTACATCAACACCCTTGTGGAACTATGTGACCAAACTTGATGGGGGAAAGGGTGGTGGATCTTACAAATGGATGTGCCCTCATGATTGTCATGGAGGAAGACCATATTGTGGTTCATATACCCGTCTGAGGAGGCATCTTTGTGGGGTGCTGGACAGTGATGAAAAAAAGGGTTCTGTGGGGGTACAAATTTGCCCAAAAATTTCAGCTGAACAAAGAACAAAATACATCCAAATAGAGATGGCTGCACAACAAAAAGACAAGAAACAAAAAACTCATTCTGAATCAAGTTCAACCTCTAAATTTGGTAGTTGCCCATCTCCTCATGGTACTTCTGCAACCTCTGGAGGTAGAAGAACAATAGGGGATTTCTTTAATGTTGCTGGGAGGGATGATGTGGATGGAAAGATAGTCCGTTTTCTTTGTGCTTGCGGTGTACCATTCAATGTGCTTCGCTCTCCCTATTGGCATGACATGGTAAAGGCCATCAATGAAGCCCCAAAAGGATACAAGGCCCCCAACTATGAGAAAGCTAGAACAGTGTTATTAGAAAGAGAAAAAGCTAAGGTTCAAAGAGCTTTGACACGTTTTACACATGAGTGGGTGGATTCTGGGGTATCCATTGTATCAGATGGGTGGACAAATATTAGAAACCAACATTTGATAAATGTTCTTGGTGTTTCTTCTAGTGGTGCAGTATTTATTGCATGTCATGACTCCTCCTCCATCAGTGCAACTGCACAAAACATTGCAGATCTCCTCTTGACATCAATCAAAGATGTTGGTCCGAATAATGTGGTTCAAGTGATCACAGATAATGCAGCAAATTGTAAGGCAGCAGGAAAAATTATTGAGCGTACTCATCCACACATCTTTTGGTCTGGGTGCCTGGTTCACACATTGAACCTTTTGATGCATGATATTGTGAAACACAAAGATTGTGGGTGGATTGCTGAGGTTTACAGGAAAGGGAAGCAGCTCATTAAATTCATCACAGGGCATACAAGGGTAAACTACTTCTATGGCACTTACTCCAAGTTGCAATTGCTTAAAATTGCAAAGACAAGATTTGCTAGTTATTACCTCACCTTTAGGCGGCTAGTGAGGGTGAGACAAGCTTTAACTAATTTGGTGTGTGCTGAAACATGGGATGAAATTAACACTGACACAGATGGTGCTAATGAAGTCAAGGACACTGTTCTTGACAGTTACTTTTGGTCACAGGTTAAATATGTTTTGCAATTCACCAAACCAATTTATTACATGATCAAGTTTGCAGATTCAGATCGACCAGTAATTGGGGAGGTGTATGAGCAAATGGATAGCATGTTGGGGCAGATTAAAGACATTGTTGAGCCTAGAGATACCACCTTGTACAATTATATTCGTGCAGAGGTGGAAAACCGATGGGAAATGCTAAATGTTCCATTGCATGCATTAGCATATGTTTTGACACCTAAATACTATCATCCATCATGGCTTTCAACACCAGCACCTGGGGGGGGAAGCAGGAAAAAACCACACCAAGATAGAGAGGTTCACGAAAAATATATGGCTGCATTGAGTAGATTAATCCCTGATAATGAGGAGGCTGCATTGGTACGGAGACAGGTGAGCAACTATACGAGCAACACTGGTCCATTTGGGAGCATGCATGCAATTCAAGATCGAGAGCATTTTTCTGCTCTTGAGTGGTGGAACATGCATGGAGGGCCTACTCCACTTCTACAGAGTTTGGCATTGCGGGTGCTATCACAGGTGGTAAACACTTCTTCTGCAGAGAGGTGTTGGAGCTCTTATTCTTTCATCCACAGTGTTAAAAGGAACAGGTTGAATTTAGACCGGGCAGAGAGCTTGGTTTATGTTCATTACAACTTGCGATTGTTGTCCCATTACTGTGAAGATGCAAAGTCTAATAAAGACTTGTTGACTTGGGACAAGAATCCAGAGGAGACCAATTTGGAGGATGGAGTGTTGCGACTAGAGCAAATAGAGGAGGCTCTTATCCAGGTATGTCCATTGTGGTATGAATTTTCCAATTTTCCCTTATAAAGCATTTCTCTAATTCATGTTTTTAATTTTTTTGTTAACTAGTGTTTTTTTTTTTTGCATGAATTTTTTGAGCGATTCTAGGATGATGACACGGGTCTTGATATGCCACCACCCCCACCCCCATCTGGTCCCTTGGTTTCTAGGTTCCATGGTTCAACACCAACGGCAGGGGGTTCTTCTTCATCAGTTCCAGTGCCACGACTTACACAGGGACCATCTTCTTCATTGCCACCACGTGGAGGCCCGCCATCACGTTCTATTCGTGGTGGAAGGAGGAGAGATTAGTAGATATATTCACAATCTACTTCTTTTTGTCATAGATTACTCATTAGACTTGTAGACTTGTGAATTTGAATTTTGAACCTTTTTGGCTTGGCGGTGACCAAGTGACATATTTTGTAAACATTATTATTTGAATTTTGGACATGACAAATGTTGACAGTTGCTCACTTGCTAGATAAATCATAATATGCGCTATGTTTTATGTTTTATAATATGCTTAAATGTTTTATGTTTTATAATATGCTTAAAAATTTGATGTATGTTTGTAATAGCTAGAATATAGATGATTGTTGTACATACTAGTAACTACAATGGAATCATGGATGCCATATCTATCTTGATTTATGCAAAAATATGCATGTTTTCATGTCTTCTACAATTAATTTGGTATTTGGGATGTTTGTTTTGAGTATAAATGCAAAAAAATATAAAAAAATATATATATATAGCAGACGCTTCCGCGGACGCTTCGCTTCCTAGATTTTTGGAAAATGACGCTTCCGCGCTCTGCGCTTCCGCTTCGCTCCCGCTTCGTGCAACATTGTTCAACATATTGAAAGAGGGAAAATGGATGATCACTGATAAGGAACATTTAAGAATTCCTTAGCAAATACTCAACATGAGAATCAGGAAACAGGAGCAATTAAGAATTCACTGTTTATGCTAATTCTGAAAAAAACACAGAGAATAATAAAGACTGAAAACAGAGTGCAGCCAAGCAAATTCTTAATTAATCTTTTCCTTTATCATTCAGATTATGAAACACAGATGATATAAAAACTCAGAAAACTGTAAAACATAAGATATAAGGGACTTATTGATCCGGAGGTTGATTCAAGAATTTTGTGACAAGTCCTCTGCTTCAATTCTTCATCCAGTAGGTCAAACAACAGTTGATTCTAACAGCCTTTTATTCCAAAGGTTCAATATTACAGCAAAGTCTAAGGAAATCTACACACACCCAACCTGTTCAAAACTCTGATCAAGGGGGTAATTATACAACAAAATATGTACAATAGATATCTCATAAAAGCTGTGAGATAATATCTATATCTTAATCTAAATTAGTTTACAAGTAACGTAGAAGCGGCTCGAGAAAGAGAACTGATGTTGTGTTGGAGGCAGGCCTTTAGGGTTCGGCCTGCAGCTGTCTTTTGCAATAACTCTGCGCCGACTGCCTGTCTTAACTGTGCTTTTAAATTATGATCTGCTTCACGTAGTCGGCTTCGATACTCTTTAATTCTGATTTGATTTGCCTTTACTTCTGCACTGATACTCTTTAATGCTCCTCTGATACTCTTTGACTTGTTGTGTACCCTGTTTTCTTTGTTCATATAGGTCCGGTGCTTAGCCCAAAATATCCCTGTATATCTCTATTTCCTTCTTCTGTGAGCACGAAAGTCTCTCTGTTTGCTTTCAACTGTGTTTAAAAGGGAAGAAAAACTGTAAATGGCAGTTTGGCTGAGGCTGCGAGCTCATTGCTGGAGCTTTTCTGGTCGGGAGGCGGTTGAAACACTGGAAATGCGACCTCGGCAGATATCATACCCGGAGCGCTGTTCGCAAACAAAACCATAGCAAAAATGACCCTTTTTCCCTTTATTCGACAAAGATGAAGTTTGGCGGGAAATTTTGGTTCGAAGGATGGATGAAGTCAGCATGATGTACGGGACAGATGACATGGCGGTGACATCAGCAAAGGCCGGAGGATGTCAGCTGATGACGTCAGTAAAGGGTCAGCGGGAGGGTGGTAAGCTGTTTTGCCCGCACCGCTTTTGGGCTTGGGCGGTTTCAGGTGGGGAGGGAGTGAGCATAGCGACGAAGTGAGCGTGGTAGTGGTACGGGGGCAATATCGTCGGTTCCCCGGGAGTTAAAGCTCGGCGATGGAGGGGGCAGCGAAATGGTTATAGGCCGTCGGATGAACAGGTGGAGATCTAATGGTGGACGGGTCCTGCATATGGAGGAGTTTTAACGCGCGGGCTCGGCATGATAAACCACCTTTTAATGGTTTCGGGCGTGTTTCTATTGGTTCGAGGCTAGGTTATTAATTAATGTGGGGTTAATTAATCCCTGTTTTAAGTAGTGATATGATTATAGTTAACCGGGGCGGTATATTAATATTTTTTTTTTGGGTTTTCATTATATTTAAATAATACGGGATAAGGATTTTGCAAAGGATTTATATAATAAGTGTTAATAATTAATATGAAAGAAAATGTAAATGAAAGCGCTAAGTGATAAACTTAGGCTTAGGGCAAAAAGAGGGGTTTATGTGATATTTGTGCGATTTCCTAAGTAAAATGAAGTTTTACTTAGGCACTTTATGAAATGAGATGGAGTGTTTTGTGAGTGATATTAAGCAGATCTTAATACCTTTGGGGGGAAATTAGCAAATGATTTGGGGAAAAGCATGAAGGGGAGTTAGTTATGAAATCTGCCTCGCTTGAGTTGCTCCAAGAGTAATGTCTGCCATAGCACTTTGTGATAGAAGTGTAAGTTAACACATTTTTTAGAGACAAAACCTATCACAAGTCTCATTCTGCAACAGCAATCTACCTACCCTGCCTACTTTGCCTAACATTTTTTTCTTCTTTATTGGGTGCACTTAGACTGGCAAACCCTCATCAATTTTTCTTTTCTTTGTATGGTAAGCCTACCTAAGTCTACACTTATTACTTCCAAGGGCTCAGATTAAACTGTTGAACTCCTTTGTTTCTCTACCTGTCTACTTATCTGCCAAGATTAAACAGTTTGGTCAGATTTTATTCTCTATCTCTAAAACAGGAAATTCAAACACGAACTAGCCAAGATTACGCTGTTTGGCCATTCAACAATTGTGGCAAAAGTTCACAAGCTGCACACAATGCTTTATTTGTAGAAAAATGAAATAGTAGGGGCATTTGGGACTTGCACACTTTCTTGGTCTTTTTATTTGGGGTTCATTTCTTCTCATTTTTTCTTTTGACCATTTTATTCTTTTTACCCTTTGCTTTTTCTTTTAGGGCATATCCTCTTTTCATTTTTTAATTTTTTGATTGTTTTGATAATATGGAAAACTTTACAGCAAGGAAAGGATGAACATATTACAGAGCTCAACTAGTCAATCATGAAATATGACACCTATTACTATAGGAGTACAACACATCATGCTCCAGATCATTATCAAATTATCATCAAATATGAGGTAAGCATTTTCATCATCTTGAAGTCTATGTACCTGTAAACCTTCAACAAGAAGTCAAGCTTGTCATTATAATAGGTGCATAATAAATTAGATTTTAGACATTTAAGACCTAAACCTAGTTAGGTTTTATAATCAATCAAGAGTTTCATCCAATAGACTTCTTGCATCACCATTTACTAGGGTTTCAACTTTAATCACAAACCCTAGATTTCATCATCAAAACTAAATCATATCAATAATCGAAAACATTATACTTCTAGGGTTTTATTATCATGCCTTATAATATCAACTACTATGGTTTTGTTACAAACCCTACATTTCAAAAACTAAATCATGAATATCAACATACCAACATTTCATTTCTAGGGTTTCATTATTATTTCCTAGAAACTTATATCACTGTGATACTAGGGTTTTTTCGTAAACTCTATATACAAACATCAAAATCCGAAAATTAGATATACAACAAATTTTGACCAGGCTAGGGCTTCAATTATACATAAGCATATATACCCAGAGATCCATTTCTAGGGTTTTATATTGACTATTACAAGTGTTTTGTCATAAACCCTAATTTTCCAAACCCTAAGAAAACTAGGGTTTCTAGACATCAACAACAAACCCTAAAAGGCTAGGGTTTTACCGTAACATGACCAAAATCCTAAACATTAAGAGTAGGATTTCGACAAGAGATCTAAACTTTATCAATAAACACTAGGAAGATAGGGTTTCATCATTAGCATAACCTAAGCGTTGAAAGGTTAGGGTTTTATAGTGAACCCTAAGGTTAGGGTTTTATCAAAACAAAATGACAAGAGATAGAATGATAAGGGTAGATTCAATCTAGCGATTAATCACCCTAACAAGAATCCTTATGATTCAAAATCGTAGACATAAGAGAGTTGGTAATATATAAAGAAAATTTCAAAAGAGAATGATCATACCTTTTTATATGAAGAAAATCTTAGAACAAATATTGTAGTCTAAGACATACCTTGAGTTGTTCTTCAACAAACCTTGTAGAGTTTCTTCAACAACATGCTTACTTTTATGATACAAGTACTTTTTTGAAGTTTCCTCCATAACCTTTGTGTATTCCCTCAAGCTTTCCTACCAAGGAAAATACAAAGAAAAGATTATGAGTATGCAATACAAATAAATCTAGGTGTGTGGAGGAAATCAAACATGAAAGAGGAAACAAAGAACAATATACTTATCTTTTGGTAAAATGGTGAAGGCTCCCTCTTAATCCAATCTTTCTGAGGGATACCTACAACTTATCAAAACAATTCAAGAACTTCTAACAAGACATATTAGATCTATGAATTCTAGAAATCAAAACATAAAAGAAAACATTACAAAACGTAAGGTAGAAGGATATGCAAGGGATAACATCCCTAAGTGACTTAAGAAAATAAGTCTTTGACTTTGTATTCTTCAGTCTTGTTCTTCTTTGGTGGAGCTTCATCAACAATAGTTGCATGTTCTCTTTCTCTCTTTTTATTCCTTGGATTTTCAGGACATTGACTCTTGTAATGTCCCACCTTATGACAACCGTAGCATTCAATCTTTGATGGATCAACCTTTTTCTTTGGTCCTTTGAATCTCTTGTATCCTCCCTTATTCGTGTGACTAGCAAAGTATGCATTGAAGGTGTTGTCCTCATCTTCTTCCTTCTTATTATTTGCTAATGAGATGTGAGCTTCTTCTTGACTACAAGCATTCCACATTTGTTCAAAGGATGGTGTGTCCTTCTAACTACTAATACTTGATGCAAAAGTGCTTCATGATTTTGGTAAACTTAATAGTGCAAGAATCACAACTTCTTTCTCTGGTATAGATTCATCAATGGCTCGGAGCTCATCCTTATTCGGGAAATCTTCACAAAATATGAAGATATAGTATCATCTTTTGTCATCTTGATTATTCTTAGTTCATTCTTAATATTAGATATATGTCCCATGTTCTTGATCGTGAATAGTTGGATAGAGCTTCATACATCCCTTGTGCAGTATTTATGTTGGATAGGTAGGGGATTAGATTGACTTTTACTCCATGCACAATTAGATTCATGACTAAGATGTCAGTTTACATGTACTTTTCTTTTTCTGCATCATCTGTTGGTTTCTGAACTTTCCCTTGAACAAATTCTAATACTTTATGTTTTGCAAGGATGAGATCCATCCTTTTCTTCCATGCTCTATAGTTGGTGGTTCCTTCTAACTTATTCTTTGTCTTCATTGAAGTTGCCATAGATTTTCTAGATGTTGATTCTTCCCTTCTTCTTATGATCTTGTCTTGAATCCTTTCTTTTTGATCCTTCCTTCTTTCAATAGATCTTCAAGCTGCCTTTTTCTCTTCTTTTACCTTAGCTCTAATACCATGTTAGAAAACCTGAAAGGCATAAATATTTTCTTATATCGAAAAACACTTGTGATATTCTTATATTCTTATTAGCTTTCTTTATGTTCTTCTTTTATCTTCTTCTCAGCAAGCAACCATCAAATCAAAAGCATGAAGGTCAATGACACCAAAAGTAGGCACTCAGCTAGGAATAGAACCCCTAAGGAGGGGAAAAACCTGTCAAACTCTTCCACTAGAATATTCAAATCAAATTGAGACAAACCAAGACCTTGTACCTTCCTCGTCCACCAAGTCAACCTTCCAAGATGATGAACCACACACCATAAGTCAACTTTTGTCAAACTGCTTCAATTTAGCTTCAAGTCAGAATTTCGGCCCTGCTGCAACCCTGCAACTTTGGCCCTCCAACAACTTTAGAATTTCAAACGTGAGTCAAAGGAGAGAGAAACTGGTCTCCAAACTTCTTACCTATGGTTTCTTCTCCTTCGCTAAGGTTTTTCTCCTTTTTCCAAGAACTTCGCACTCTATTTTTCTCTCCAACAAATGTAGATCAAACTTCTTGTGAATGTGCTCCAAATGAGGTTGAGTTGCTGCCTTTATATAGTGGATTATGTTGAAGGAAATGTAAGTAGGTTTGGTTTTCATAAATGTGCTTTTGATATTTGTACTTATTCAAGAAAAGAAATATTATTTTTTTATAATATATGTCAATGAGTTTCTTGCTCATTGAAGTAGGTCTAGCACATGTTAAAGTGCTATAGGTGAGTCAAAGAGTCAAAAGAATAATGTTGAAGACTTTAAAGGCATGTTACACATTGTATATTTATGTATGAAAGTCAAAAAAGACACCTCCAAGCAAAGTCAAGTCTCCTCCTAGCAAAGACACCATCAAAAGAAGCAATGGCACCATTAAAAGCACCCATTGAAGCAAAGGAAGTCAAGTCGGCCTCAAGGCAGCAAGTCGGCCTACAAGTTGGCCTAAAGGAGGGACAATCCTCTATATATAGAGGTTTTCCACTCCCTCAAACGACAAGCTAATCACTTTGAAACAGTGTTGCAGGAATCGCCCCCCCCCCCCCCCCGGATCCGAGGCCGGAATCGCGTCCCGTACGGAAGCGTTCCGGAACCTCTCCCCGAAGCGCGATTCCAAATTTCTGAAGCGCGATTCCTTTTTTTAAAAACGATTCCTGGAATTCATGAAGCGTTGGCCCGGATCCGCGCTTCAGAGGGCGCTTCGGGCCTCCGGAAGCGCAACGCTTCAGGCCCGGAAGCGCACGCTTCACGAGGCCCGGAAGCGCGCTTCCAGTAAACTCCGCACGGGCAGCATATAACTCGGTTTTTTTTTTTTAATTTTTTTAAAAAGTTCACTTAAGTTAGCATGAGGGGGTGGGTTAGGGTGAGGTTAGGGTTAGTTTAGGGTGAGTTTAGAAAAGAATAAAGCCCCCATTCTCTTCTCATTTTCTCACTTTGAGTTTATGAGAGTTGGAGAAGAGAAGAGAGGAGAGGAGAAGAGAAGAGAGGAAAGGAGAGGAGAAGAGAGGAGAGCTTGGAGGAGTGAAGAAGGAGGAGCTAGGAGAAGGAGGAGGAGCTTGGAGCAAGAGCTTGGAGGACTTCATCTACAAGAGCTAAAGAGGTAAGTTCAAACCCCAAACTCCCTTGTTTTTTTGAAAAAAAAATTGTATTTTTCTCCTCCCTCTCCTACTCTTTCCCATTGTTTCTACTTGCTCCTTTATTTACAGGTTGTCCACCACCTATATCCATATTCCAAGATGGTGTTCTTTTGGCTTCTATGTATCATTCCACTCTTGGTTTTAATGATGGCAAAGGTGAGGAATAGAGGGGAAGAGGAAGGGGATGAACTTGGTGACCCAATGTATGATGTGGAGGAAGGGTTTGAAGAGGAAGGGGATGAACTTGAAGGGGACACTGAAGCACAAGATGGGAAAGGTACATCAACACCCTTGTGGAACTATGTGACCAAACTTGATGGGGGAAAGGGTGGTGGATCTTACAAATGGATGTGCCCTCATGATTGTCATGGAGGAAGACCATATTGTGGTTCATATACCCGTCTGAGGAGGCATCTTTGTGGGGTGCTGGACAGTGATGAAAAAAAGGGTTCTGTGGGGGTACAAATTTGCCCAAAAATTTCAGCTGAACAAAGAACAAAATACATCCAAATAGAGATGGCTGCACAACAAAAAGACAAGAAACAAAAAACTCATTCTGAATCAAGTTCAACCTCTAAATTTGGTAGTTGCCCATCTCCTCATGGTACTTCTGCAACCTCTGGAGGTAGAAGAACAATAGGGGATTTCCTTAATGTTGCTGGGAGGGATGATGTGGATGGAAAGATAGTCCGTTTTCTTTGTGCTTGCGGTGTACCATTCAATGTGCTTCGCTCTCCCTATTGGCATGACATGGTAAAGGCCATCAATGAAGCCCCAAAAGGATACAAGGCCCCCAACTATGAGAAAGCTAGAACAGTGTTATTAGAAAGAGAAAAAGCTAAGGTTCAAAGAGCTTTGACACATTTTACACATGAGTGGGTGGATTCTGGGGTATCCATTGTATCAGATGGGTGGACAAATATTAGAAACCAACATTTGATAAATGTTCTTGGTGTTTCTTCTAGTGGTGCAGTATTTATTGCATGTCATGACTCCTCCTCCATCAGTGCAACTGCACAAAACATTGCAGATCTCCTCTTGACATCAATCAAAGATGTTGGTCCGAATAATGTGGTTTAAGTGATCACAGATAATGCAGCAAATTGTAAGGCAGCAGGAAAAATTATTGAGCGTATTCATCCACACATCTTTTGGTCTGGGTGCCTGGTTCACACATTGAACCTTTTGATGCATGATATTGTGAAACACAAAGATTGTGGGTGGATTGCTGAGGTTTACAGGAAAGGGAAGCAGCTCATTAAATTCATCACAGGGCATACAAGGGTAAACTACTTCTATGGCACTTACTCCAAGTTGCAATTGCTTAAAATTGCAAAGACAAGATTTGCTAGTTATTACCTCACCTTTAGGCGGCTAGTGAGGGTGAGACAAGCTTTAACTAATCTGGTGTGTGCTGAAACATGGGATGAAATTAACACTGACACAGATGGTGCTAATGAAGTCAAGGACACTGTTCTTGACAGTTACTTTTGGTCACAGGTTAAATATGTTTTGCAATTCACCAAACCAATTTATTACATGATCAAGTTTGCAGATTCAGATCGACCAGTAATTGGGGAGGTGTATGAGCAAATGGATAGCATGTTGGGGCAGATTAAAGACATTGTTGAGCCTAGAGATACCACCTTGTACAATTATATTCGTGCAGAGGTGGAAAACCGATGGGAAATGCTAAATGTTCCATTGCATGCATTAGCATATGTTTGGACACCTAAATACTATCATCCATCATGGCTTTCAACACCAGCACCTGGGGGGGGAAGCAGGAAAAAACCACACCAAGATAGAGAGGTTCACGAAAAATATATGGCTGCATTGAGTAGATTAATCCCTGATAATGAGGAGGCTGCATTGGTACGGAGACAGGTGAGCAACTATACGAGCAACACTGGTCCATTTGGGAGCATGCATGCAATTCAAGATCGAGAGCATTTTTCTGCTCTTGAGTGGTGGAACATGCATGGAGGGCCTACTCCACTTCTACAGAGTTTGGCATTGCGGGTGCTATCACAGGTGGTAAACACTTCTTCTGCAGAGAGGTGTTAGAGCTCTTATTCTTTCATCCACAGTGTTAAAAGGAACAGGTTGAATTTAGATCGGGCAGAGAGCTTGGTTTATGTTCATTACAACTTGCGATTGTTGTCCCATTACTGTGAAGATGCAAAGTCTAATAAAGACTTGTTGACTTGGGACAAGAATCCAGAGGAGACCAATTTGGAGGATGGAGTGTTGCGACTAGAGCAAATAGAGGAGGCTCTTATCCAGGTATGTCCATTGTGGTATGAATTTTCCAATTTTCCTTTATAAAGCATTTCTCTAATTCATGTTTTTAATTTTTTTGTTAACTAATGTTTTTTTTTTTTGCATGAATTTTTTGAGCGATTCTAGGATGATGACACGGGTCTTGATATGCCACCACCCCCACCCCCATCTGGTCCCTTGGTTTCTAGGTTCCATGGTTCAACACCAATGGCAGGGGGTTCTTCTTCATCAGTTCCAGTGCCACGACTTACACAGTGACCATCTTCTTCATTGCCACCACGTGGAGGCCCGCCATCACGTTCTATTCGTGGTGGAAGGAGGAGAGATTAGTAGATATATTCACAATCTACTTCTTTTTGTCATAGATTACTCATTAGACTTGTAGACTTGTGAATTTGAATTTTGAACCTTTTTGGCTTGGCGGTGACCAAGTGACATATTTTGTAAACATTATTATTTGAATTTTGGACATGACAAATGTTGACAGTTGCTCACTTGCTAGATAAATCATAATATGCGCTATGTTTTATGTTTTATAATATGCTTAAATGTTTTATGTTTTATAATATGCTTAAAAATTTGATGTATGTTTGTAATAGCTAGAATATAGATGATTGTTGTACATACTAGTAACTACAATGGAATCATGGATGCCATATCTATCTTGATTTATGCAAAAATATGCATGTTTTCATGTCTTCTACAATTAATTTGGTATTTGGGATGTTTGTTTTGAGTATAAATGCAAAAAAATATAAAAATATATATATATATATATATATAGCAGACGCTTCCGCGGACGCTTCGCTTCCTAGATTTTTGGAAAATGACGCTTCCGCGCTCTGCGCTTCCGCTTCGCTCCCGCTTCGTGCAACATTGCTTTGAAATCAACGAAGATGGAGGACCAAAAAAGAAGCCGAGAAAGGGACGAATAAGGAGCCTCTAATGCAGCGAAGAAGTAAGAAGGAAGAGCGAAGGTTTTGGGACTATTTTAGGGCCAATACCAACCATAGGTGCGAAGATAAGGAAGGGCTATATGCGTTAGGACAACAGCAAGTCACCTCCCATCATACCTCATCATTTGGGCTACAAACTAGGCCTACTAGGCCTCCTATCCAAGCGAAGAAGGAAGGACCTCAAGCGAAGGAAAGAGGAGCCATATAACATCAACAAGACCTCTCACACATGTGAGAATTAGTGCTGCAATGCTGTCACACTAAGCCTACCACTATACAACAAGAAGGGACTCGGTTGATCAAGAGAAGGAAGAAGTATCCTTAGGTGAAGGATATCAATAAGTACAAAACGTAACTGTCTCTTCTAGAAGGTTTACTAATAGTGGAAGGAAGAACAAAGTGCCGAGGAACGAAGTGCCAGAAGGAGGTGGACAAAGTGTCGGGGAAACATAGTGCAGAGAAAAGGAGGGACTTGACTTGTACTTGGAGGATTTTCTAGTCAAGGGTCTAGGGTTTGGCATCGATTAAGAAAGAAGATTCAATAAGAGAAAACTTACCGAAGGGTTTTTCTCTCAAGAGAAGAGAGGTTTTGGCCCTGACAGAGAGCCAACATCTTGTGTTCTTGTTTTATGTTTTGATATTAGTTTGATGAATCACACACACATGCATTAATAAGAGAAGAAAAATATTAAGCTAACAAAGACAAATTGTAAAACGACTTCACAAATTGTTATCTAGTCTCGAAGAATCAATCTACCCCTAATTGCCCTAGATTCTTCAACATGGTATCAGATCTAAGGAGACTGATCCGGATTTAAACAGGTACACAACAAATTACAGAGGTAACCGTAAACACAGAGATGCAGCGGAAATAATACTTCATTTCATTAATGTAAAACACTGAAATATGCTTACAAATAGGAATGGAAATAAACCAACTAGGGCGATGGTAGCTTATCTCTGAGAAGAGATGTGGCGGCTACATGCCTCTGAACTGTCTTACAATGAGGCTCAAGGGCCTTTTTATTATTGAACAATAAGAGCAAGCCCTAAACAACCAAAACCCTAACCCGAGGAGATGTAACACCAAGAGTTTATGGGCCCCGTTGGGGTGAGTTGGACAACCAACTTCCCGAGGTCACGACTTGGTCATATTATCTCCGTTTGATGCGCATGATAGCCTGTTGGAAAGATCTCTTCAAGGACTACGACGGAAAAAACGATTTTAGACAAAAAATCGCTGGTGGTAGATTTTCCAGAAAAGTCGTTTAGGGTCTCAAAACGGCTCCGAAAGTTTAGGACCCGAAAAACTGTTAAAAATAGTAAACTGTGCTATAATTAAGGAAACTGAAAAACTGGAAGAAGCAATGGTGGGGGTCCAAGTGAAATTGGCGCGTGGCCACCAATATCCACCTGGATCATTCCTCCCCCCTTAGGAAGCAATGGTCCCCATTGCGTTGAGTTCCTCCATGAGATGAGGGAACTTTTGCCGAACTTGGTCCCTGGTGAGCTACTTGCCCTGGTGAAGGAGTTGGCTTGATTTGACAACTCGATATAGTTGGATATTCTGTTGGCGAGTGTGCTTGATCTGTGAGTCCATCATCCGATTAGTTGCAGCTTGTTCCATGCAATCTGGATTTAACTCTGTGGGTGTGACCTATTCTGCAATGTACGATGTGTCTAGTAATGGTGGAAAGTATGGTCGAAGGTGGTCCACATTGAACACTGGGTGCAGGCCAAGGAATGGGGGAATGCTGAGCTCAAATGCATTGTCTCCCACTGCCTTGGTAATGGTGTAAGGACCATATCGGAGTGGTCTGAGTTTTCGATAGGCTCTGGTAAGACATTCCTTTTGCAAATGCAACCAGGCTTTGTCACCCACCTGAAACTTGTGTGGCACCCGATGTTGATCATGTCGCTGCTTGTGCTTGGCATTTGATTCTCCAAAATGTCATGGACCTGTTGGCGAATATGTTGGATGTGCTCAATGAAGTTGTTTACCTTATCTGTTTTGGACTTGACATGAGCCAAATCTACGTGAGTAGCTGCAAATGGCATGGCCACATCAATGGGACATAGTGGCTGGAATCCTAGGCCCACCTGAAAAGGGTTGTGGCCAGTCGAGCTGTGGAGAGCCCGGTTGTAGCTGCGTTGAACATAGGGGAGGCTCTCGTCCCATGTGCGTGGATGCTTTGAGTTGTACATGCGCAGAATGTGTACGATCATCTTGTTGACAACCTCTGTCTGACCATCAATTTGAGGATGGAAGGCTGTGGACTTAGTGAGTTTGGTGTCCAACATCGACCAGAGACTGGACCAAAATGTACCGAGGCACCTGCTGTCTCGATCTGAGATGATAGACTGTGGGATCCCAAAGTGTACCCACACTTGTCCAAAGAAGAGTTTAGCAGTGGCTTCTTGTTAAATTATGGTATGTTCTATGCTTGTAACAGTTTACTTCTTTTTCTTATTATATTCCACCGATTAGCAATCACATGTACATAAAGTAAAGTGCAGATAGAACATTAAACGATCGACAGAAAACAAGCCAAGAAAAGAGACACAAGATGTGGTGGCTAGCCAGGGACAAACCCCACAATGTGTGGGGAAACCCTTTGATCAAATCTTCTTTTATCTTCAATAATTCAGCAGAGAGAAATAGTACAATAAATCTGTTTCATATCAGCAGTAGCAAACCCTAGATCAGTAGCATCAACATTAGCGGCTTCATTATCAAACTAGGGCAGACCATATCTCACAAACCGACCGTCGGATTGATTTCATTCCACCACCAAAAGTTTCGGCTTCCAGAGGAGGTTCAGATGAACCTACAGCGCAGTTCAGATGAGGAGATCTTCTAGGCCACGCAAGTCAATCTTTACTTATGCAGTTGCAGCGTCAGTTTCAGCAGTTTCCGGCTTCAAACTAGGGTAGTCGATATCTTGCAAACCGTTCGTCGGATTGACTTCATTCCAGCACCAAAAGTTGCGGCTTTCAAAGGAGGTTTAGATGAACCTATAACGCAGTTCCAAAGAGGAGATCTTCTAGGCCACGCAAGTCAATCTTTACTTCTGCAGTTGCAGCTTCAAATTCAACAGCTTCCGGCTTCACATGTGTGAGAGAGAGAGAGACCCATTTCAGCGCAGTAGAGAAGAGACTCATATCTGTGCAGTAGAGAGAGAGAGATGTGATGAGATGAGTGAGTCCAAATGAGGAAAAGTCCTCTTATATTTATACACAACGTTGATGGGTGAATAGATGCGATTGTTGGGCTTCTGAGCCTACATGAGTTGTAGGTCAGCTTGATAATAATTCCATAATCAAAATAAATTCATATCTCCATGAATACTTATCGGAATTGGATGATCTTTATATCAATCCTACACCTCTCTACTAGAGGAATCTAATAAAAATATTATTGGCCATGAATAAGATGACCCACATGAAGTTTGTTGGGTTGTGTTATATTCTTTCCACGTAGTTAATAGGGGGTTTGAAGGGAACCCGTAACCCCACTTTATGGGGTCCGGGACAGCGCCCCGGAAAATTTTGGTTTTGGACCATATGTTAGGTTGGGCGGACCCACCTATGGTTTTGTGCATGTTTTTCGCACATGTTTTTTGGACGCGATGGTTTTCGGTCCATGGTATTGGATGCTTCGGCATGTATAAATATGTATTGTTACATTGAAAGGAACATAATGAAAAATCAAGCTGGTAGTCCCGGTTTTGGGATCCAGGGAAAAATCTCTGTGCATATGTGTTTTATGGGTTATGCTCTCGCATTGTTTATTTTCTTTGTTTAAGAATTCGTATGCAGGTAATTTCTGTACAGGGTTAAAACCTACATTTGGTATCAGAGCTGTTTTGGCTTCAAGGGGACGCCTTTGTTGCTGAGGGGTTTCGCTCAGGCCTGTGGTAGACCCTGTTCAGTGGGAGATCTGCGAGATCGATTCTGGTGGTGAAAGAAGATGGCGAGCAGTGGAAAGATAGAGATTGAGAAGTTTAATGGTCAGAATTTTGAGTTGTGGAAACTCAAGATGGAGGATCTATTGGTGGATAAAGATCAGTGGATCGCTGTAGATCCGGGTACTAAACCATCGGGAGTGACCGATGAAGAATGGAAGAAGTTGGATCGGAAGGCAAAGAGCACAATACGATTGTGTGTCTCGGATTCAGTATTGCTGAATGTATCAAGGGAAGCTACGGCAAAGGCTTTGTGGGTCAAGTTAGGGACTTTGTACCAATCTAAGTCTCTGGTGAATAAACTGTTCCTGCAGAAAAAGCTGTATAACCTGAGGATGAAAGATGGAGACTCGGTGATAGAGCATCTGAATGCGTTTAATACTGTGGTAAGTCAGTTATTATCTGTTGATATTAAAATTTCAGATGAAGATAAGTGCATCAGTCTGTTGTGTTCTCTACCAGATTCGTGGGATAGTATGGTTATTGCAATAGGTAGCAATGCAACTGCTTTGCAGTTTGATGAAATAGTCTCAGCCTTGCTGACGGAGGAGATGAGACGAAAAAATATGGACAACTAGAATGGTGATGCCTTGTCTGTATGAGGACGGTCCCAGAACAGAAACAAAAATAAGTCATCGAGTGGGAGATCTAAATCTAGAGGGAGATCTAAATCTCCAGGAAAACCTACAAAGGTGGTGTGCTGGAAATGCGGAAAGGAAGGGCACTTCAGAAGGGATTGTAAATCTAAAGCTCCTGATAAAGGAAAGGGATCTGACGATGCTCCTTCTGCAGAGGCGAAAACCACCTCAGATGAAGGTGGGGATGTGTACTTGCTTCTTCAAGTACACATGTAGATCATGAGGCATGGTTGATTGACTCAGGTGCATCCTTTCACTTCACTCCCCATAGAGAGTGGTTCTGCGAGTATGAGAAATAAGATGGTGGTGATGTCTTCTTAGGAGATGATAGGAAGGCTAGAATCATTGGTCGGGGAAAAGTAAAGTTGAAGTTGCAAGGTGGAAGGGTTAGAACACTTCCGAGTGTTCTACATATTCCTGCATTGGCCAGAAATCTGATTTCTATAAGCAAGTTGGATGATGCAGGTGTAAAGACGCTGTTCGAGAAAGATACCTGCAAGATGGTTCGAGGAGCACTGATATTAATGCGGGGAGTTCGGATTGGAACTCTGTACAAGCTGCAAGGTAGCACTGTTGTTGATGGGTGCAATAGTTCTATGGTTCCTGAAAATGGAGTAGAGAATCTAGTGGTCTCTGGAGAGAAGACCATGTTGTGGCATCAAAGGCTTGGACATATTGGAGAGAAGGCCTTCGAATACTTCATGGTAAAGGTATGAATAATAGCTCTCTGGATTTTGATTTCTGTGAAAATTGTGTATATGGGAAGCAGAATCGGGTGCGTTTCCCCTCTGGTGGTAAGAGGACGAAACAGATATTAGAGCTTGTGCACAGTGATGTGTTTGGACCTATGAAGGTTCCATCACTGGGTAAGTCTGTGTACTATGTATCATTCATAGATGACTTCTCAAGGAATACATGGATATATTTTCTTAAGAAGAAATGTGAAGTCTTTGACAAGTTTAAAGAATTTAAGGCTCTGGTGGAAAATCAGACAGAGAAGAAGATAAAGGTGCTGAGGACAGATAATGGTGGAGAATTTTGCAGCAAGGAATTTGAAGAATTTTGTAAGAAGTGTGGTATAGCACGGCAGAAGACTACTCCATATACACCTCAGCAAAATGGAGTCGCAGAAAGAATGAACAAGACGTTGATGGAAAGGGCAAGAAGCATGCTCAGTGGTGCCGGGTTAGGACAGGAATTCTGGGCAGAGGCAGTGGATACTGCATGTTACCTGATCAACAGATCACCTTCATCAGCGTTGGAGGATAAGACTCCACAAGAAGTATGGACTGGTAAGAAACCCTCTCTTTCACATCTAAGGGTATTTGGATGTGATGCATATGTACATGTTCCAAAGGAGAAACGAACCAAGTTGGATAGTAAATCTGAAAAGTGCATCTTTATTGGGTATAAGGATGGTTTAAAGGGTTATAAGCTTTGGAACCCAGTCACACGGAAGGTTGTGTACAGCCAAGATGTGTTGTTCAGAGAGGTAAAAGATGTTATTCAACATGAAGTCCAACCAAAGGAACCTGAGAAGATAGAGTTTGAGCCAAAGGAGGAAGAATCAGACTCTGCAGCAGAGGAGGAATCAGAAGATGAAGAGCCACAAACTCCGGCTGTGAGAAGATCAGTTCGAGAAAGAAGGCAGCCAGAAAGAAATAGTCCATCTGCTTTCAGTTCAAATTTTTCTTTGTCTGTTACTGATAATGATCCCAGAACTGTGACGGAAGCAGTGGATTCAGAGGATAGAAAACTCTGGAAAGAGGCCATGGTCGATGAAATGGCATCTTTGCACAAAAATGAGGCTTGGGATCTGGTGGAGTTGCCGGCTGGAAGGAAACCCATTGGCAGCAAATGGGTGTTCAAGAAGAAGACAAATGCAGAAGGAAAGGTGGAGAAATACAAAGCTCGGTTGGTAGCAAAAGGTTATTCCCAGCTGCCGGGAATTGATTTTGGTGATATTTTTTCTCCTGTTTCCAAGGTAACTTCTATTAGATTACTTTTATCTGTTGCTGCTGCTTTTGATTTTGAGGTAGAACACATGGATGTGAAGACAACATTTCTTCACGGGGATTTGGAAGAGGAAATCTACATGAAGCAACCTGAAGGCTTTGCGGTGAAGGGTAAGAAAGAATTGGTATGCAAGTTAAAGAAGTCTCTGTATGGGTTAAAATAGTCACCAAGGATGTGGTATCAGAAATTTGATACATTTATACGGGGACTTGGCTTCACCAGAAGCAAAGCAGATCATTCTGTGTATTTTAAATTAATTGGTGACCGTATTATTTATCTGGTCTTGTATGTGGATGATATGTTGCTGGTTGGAAATGACAAAGAAATTATCCAGGATTTGAAGACCCAATTGTCCTCCAAATTCGACATGAAAGATCTTGGTGCTGCAAACTATATTTTGGGCATGGAAATTAAAAGAGATCGGTCAAAGAGGAAGCTCTGGTTAAACCAGAGGAAGTATGTCGAGACAATACTCCAGAGGTTTAATATGCAGGATAGTAAACCGGTGAAGGTTTCTATTCCTGTAGGTGTGAGGTTATCTGCTGAACAGTGTCCCAAGACACAAGAAGAGGAAGAGGACATGTCCCGTGTTCCATATGCAAGTGCAGTGGGTAGCCTGATGTATGCAATGGTTTGTACTAGACCAGACATTGCACATGCAGTGGGAGTATTGAGCAGGTTTATGTCAAAACCTGGGAAGGAGCACTGGACAGCAGTGAAGCGGGTTTTCAGGTATTTGCGTGGCACTAGTGATTATGGTTTATGCTACCAAGGAAGACCAGGATTGGACAGAGTGTTGGATATTCATGGCTTTGTTGATGCAGACTAGGCTGGAGATCTGGATCAGAGAAGATCTACAAGTGGGTATGTGTTTAACCTATTTGGAGGTGCAGTCAGTTGGATGAGTAAGAAACAATCTGTAGTGGCACTATCAACTACAGAGGCAGAATACATGGCAGCCACTCATGCAAGCAAGGAAGCAGTTTGGTTGCAGAGATTGTGTTCAAGTATGGGGTTAGTACAGGGAGCTATAAGAATAGACTATGATAGCCAAAGTGCAATTTTCTTGGCAAAGAACCCTGCTTATCATTCAAAGACAAAGCACATTGATGTTCAGTATCACTTTGTGAGGGATATGATAGAAGACAGAAAGGTGTTGCTGGTAAAGGTGGACACTTTGAAGAATACTGCAGATGCATTGACAAAATCTGTGAGCTCTGAGAAGTTCTCTTGGTGTAGAGAAGCAATGGGAATTTCAGGGCTGAAAAAATGACTAAGCTCTCCTGTGGCCCCCTGTGGAAAGAAAACAACAAGTGGGAGATTGTTGGGTTGTGTTATATTCTTTCCACGTAGTTAATAGGGGGTTTGAAGGGAACCCGTAACCCCACTTTATGGGGTCTGGGGCAGCGCCCCGGAAAATTTTGGTTTTGTACCATATGTTAGGTTGGGCGGACCCACCTATGGTTTTGTGCATGTTTTTCGCACATGTTTTTTGGACGCGATGGTTTTCGGTCCATGGTATTGGATGCTTCGACATGTATAAATATGTATTGTAACATTGAAAGGAACATAATGAAAAATCAAGCTGGTAGTCCCGGTTTTGGGATCCAGGGAAAAATCTCTGTGCATATGTGTTTTATGGGTTATGCTCTCGCATTGTTTATTTTCTTTGTTTAAGAATTCGTATGCAGGTAATTTTTGTATAGGGTTAAAACCTACAAAGTTTTGCCCTGGTTGCCAATTTTAACACTCCCTCTCAACCATGGAGAACTTCATCTGCAATCTGTCTATCGGTCGTTATTATTCATCCATCAAATGCACTGCCTTGTACAGCCTGACCCTTGCCCTGCTCTGCTCTATTTTGCCTGTTCTGCTTTGTCTTGTTCTGCCCTGCACTGATCTGTATTGTTTTGTTCTGTTCTGCTCTGCTCTTGCATTGTTCTGTTCTACTCTGCTTTTGTCTGAATTATGAAGAAGAAGAAATGATCGAGGATGTATCATACTGACTCAAAGTCAGTCTCAGAGTATGTACCAATGGTCCCAGACCAGTCTCAACCAACCCAAAGTCAGCGTCATAGTGAGTACAACTCCAATGGTCCCAGACCAATATCATCCTCCACTAACTCAAAGTCATTCTCAGAGTATGTACCATTGATCCCAGACCAGTCTCAACCGACCCGAAGTCAGCGTCATAGTATGGTACAACTCCTACCACTGGTCCCAGACCAGTACAATTGATCCCAGATCAATGGAGATCATCCTAGCGTAGGGAGTACGGTAGTTACAACGATGCGTCCATCGGTACTACTATGGTCCCTAACTTCATTTCCCTGCTCATTGATCAGATGAGAGGTACTTCCCATGAGTCCCAGACTGCATGGGTAGGATGCCTCGACAGGAGAACTAATCAATCCTGTCCTCACAGGAGAACACATCAATCTTGCTACAATTGCCATGGAGAACACATCAATCCAGGCCTCACAGGAGAACACATCAATCCTGCTACAATTGCCATGGAGAACACATCAATCCAGGCCTCACAGGAGAACACATCAATCCTGCTACAATTGCCATGGAGAACACATTAATCCAGGCTGCCATGGAGAACACATCAATCCAGGCCTCACAGGAGAACTAATCATCCTGCTACACAGGAGAGCGAATCATCCTGTTCCACAAGAGAGCGAATCATCTTGTCCCACAAGAGCGAATCATCTTGTTCCAGTGTGCACCACCAGGGGAGGGTGAGTCACCCTGTGGTCATATGTTGCTCCAGTAGGAACCACAAGCCCTCAGAGCTCCCAGAGCTCAATGTATACAACATGCAGGACCCTTGTACAAGGGTTTCTTGCCGACTCCAAGTCGTTTGGGAAAATCACAAATTAGATCTTTCCTCGGGGCTTTGACAAGGTGTATCAACCTATACATTATCTTAATGTGATGGAGCTTCCTTGCTCATCGACTTACCATATCCCAGATGATGTCTATCTACTAGAGCAATTGACGAATACGAGATTCCTCAATAATCGAATCCCACCTCTGGTTGTTATAGAGAATCACAGTGGTATCCAATGTAAATCCAAACAGCTCACTGAAGAGCTTTCACAACCAGAGTGCCTCACACGAGGTTATGCTAGCAACAATATATCCTGCTTTGGCGGTGCTCAAAGCCACCGACTTTTGCTTCCTGCTCATCCAAGATATCGAAGCAGATCCCAAGGTGAAACGGTACCCGGAAGTGCTCTTACGGTCCACCACACTGCCTGCCCAATCAACATCAGTATATCCAAGTAGTCTCACATCTCTGACAGTGTATCTTAATCCATGAGAGATTGTGTCCTGAAGACATCTCAGAAGATTCCTGGCATCAATCCAGTGAGGCTCAAACAAATATGAGCTCACAACGCTAACTGCAAAACATATGTTCGGACGGAGGTTCACCAAGAACATCAATGCAAATGAGTTTTTGAAACTCATAGGCATTTCCAAGTCTGGTCCGACATCACTACCATATAACTTCTAAAAGTTAAGATCCCTGAGGTAGTCACAGGCTTGCAGTCCATCATACCGAATCTTTCCAATATATTTACCACATATTTTCCTTGAGATAGGAAAATTTCCCTTGGCTTCTGCCACACTTCAAGTCCTTAATCCTTCATTTCAAATTCAGAAGCCATCTCCCTCTTACATTTGTGAATGAGAGGGTTTGCACCGGTTAGAAAGAGATCATCCACATACAACACCAGTATGAGAGGCTTGTCATCTTCAACCTTAAAGTAAAGGTTAGGATCAGCTTCACTCCTAATGAATCCCAACTTCATCAAGTAGCTATCGATCCTCTCATACCATGCTCGGGGTGCTTGCTTCAGCCCATAAAGAGCCTTCTTCAACCTGCATACCTGAGATTTTCAATCATAAATCTCAAATCCTTTAGGTTGCTCCACATAGACCTCTTCTTTGATAGAACCATGCAAGAACCCGGTCTTGACATCCATCTGATGTAGTTTCCATCCTTGTGAAGCCACAAGGGCTATGATCAAGCGAATGGTCGTATATCTGGCAACAGGTGCAAATATCATAGTCTATACCTTCCTTCTGGGATAAACCACGAGCAACAAAATGAACCTTATACTTTTCCATACTTCCATTTGCTGCATGATTTATCTTGTAAAGCCATTTTGAAGTAACAATTGTCTTGTCCAGGGTCTGGGAACTACTTCCCAGACATCATTCTCCATAATAGACTCATATTCTATGGTCATAGCATCCTTCCATAGTTAATGCTTGATGCCATCTGAGAATGATGAAGGCTCATTTCGTATGATCGTGCTCATGATGGTCAGGTATCCTTGATACCTATTAGGTTTCTTACTTTCACAAAAGGTTCCTCGGGGTGCAGCAGGTCCTTCAGCATCATCAAGTAACCCCTTAAGCCATGAAGGCCTCTTCCTAGAGGAGGAAGGCTCATATGGAGGAGGATCAATCGGATCCATGGGTTCTTCTACATCAGGAATTGATTCATCATCCTTTTCTTTCGGTTCCCTGGTGTCGGCTTCTTGAGAGCTCCTCAAAGTCGGAAGATTGATCACCTTGCTGAGAGCCATATCTTCGTCAAAGGTGACATCATGACTAATTATGACTTCCCTTTGACCGGCTACATAGATTCTATAGCCTTTAGTATTTTCACCATAGCCCACGAAAATTCCCTTCTTTCCAGATGCTCCCAAGTTATTTCTTTTCTCTTTCAGCACATGAAAGTATACAGGGCTTCCAAAATTTTTAAAATGAGAAACATCAGGTTTCTTATCGGTGAATTTTTCTTCAGGAGTCTTGGAACCCAATGCTTGATGAGGGCATCGATTTTGTACATATACGGCGGTGATTGTAGTTTCAGCCCATAGAAAATTTGGAAGTCTTTGATCATGTAGCATGGCCCGGATAGCTTCCATCATCGTGTGGTTCTTCCTTCCCACCACACCATTCTGCTCAGGAGTATGAGGTGAAGTAGTCTTCCTTTTAATGCCAACCTCAGGTATGCCTGAGTAAACCAATTGTAATATATCGGAGGTCTTGCTTTGGCTTGAGGGGAATGGTCCCCTTTTGAGCTTTCCTTTGGTACATCCCGGACATACACCTTCTTTCTCTACTTGGAATTCGGGCATCCCTGTTACCATCTGTCTTACATCGGGTAGAGCTTTGTAATGAAGATGGGCAAACCTCCGATGCCAAAGTTCGGACTAAAGAGTTGTGTCACAAGACATGACACCTAGCGGACTTCCATCGACCTGTTATAATGAATCAACACTAAACCCAAGAGTAAAGGCATCTTTAACATTAATTTTCCATATACATACCTTGCCATCGCTGAAGGTTACCTTCTAGCCTCTGTTTTCCTTTGCTGAGATGGACACTAGGTTCTTTTTGAGGTCAGGTGCATTTAATACATCCTAGAATTTCTAGCCTTCTTGAATGGTTGTCCTCTTCCTTGATTCCCAGCTCTCCTCTTACCTTTGCTGTTGAATTTGTCATTCCTTTGATTGCCATCAGAGGGATTTCGAGTTGCACCACTGCATACTGTACCATGCTTCTCTAATCATGATTATCATCATGCTGCCCATGTCCATGATTTTATCCATCATAATGCTGCTCAAACTAGTGTGCATCATCATCACGCTATCCTATATGTCCATGATCTCATGTTGCCCTTTATGTCCGTGATCTCATTCATCATGATGCTCATGATCTCATACATAGTGACTTGCTTTATCGCAAATGTAACATCGTCATTTTATTCTAGCCTTAGGTCCAGCCTTTCCTTTTGATTTAGTCTCGGAATTATTTCTTTTCTTTGCATGAGAAGAAAAAGGCAGCAGGAGGACCTTTAGGCATGGGCATTTCTTGCACTTCTTCCCTTGATTCTTCTTGAATGCATCTAGTCATTAATTCCTCGAAACCAGGAATTACATTATAGTTCAAAAGAGTAGTCCTGAACACATACCATTCAAATGGCAATCCTCCAAGAGTTGAGTGCCATTTCTCTGTCAGTAATAGTTTCCCCAATAGATAGGAGATCGTTCTTGATCTTGGTGATTCTTAAGAAGTATGCTTGCATACTTTCATCTTTACCCTTTTTGATTTCCCTCAACTTATTTCTAAGAAACAAAACTTGATTTGCATCATTAACTTTAAATAAACTCACCAGTCTGTCATAGATTTCCTTGGAGGTGTCTAGATCAGAGATGTAGGCCACCAAGCGCTTGTCGATAGAGTCCCGGATGATCTTCTTTGTTTTGACTTCTCCATTTTTCCATTTGTTCCAGGCAGCAGTAGATGCATTTGATGAAGGCTTAACAATATTGCCTCTTACATGGTCCAGCACTCCTTGATCTTCAAGGGTTAGATCAATAGACATCTTCCATCCGTGATAGTCAGCTTTCTCATGGAGCTTGTCTTCGGCGGGAAAGAGTGTTGAGGACCCCATAGTTCTTTTAGGATAGCCTTGCCAATCTTCTCTTCAATGATTGCTCTTTCTCTTGCTCGGGCTTTGTCTTCACCTTAGCTCCGATACCATGTTAAATTATGGTATGTTCTATGCTTATAACAATTTACTTCTTTTTCTTATTATATTCCACCGATTAGCAATCACATGTACATAAAGTAAAGTGCAGATAGAACATTAAACGATCGACAGAAAACAAGCCAAGACAAGAGACACAAGATGTGGCAGCTAGCCAGGGACAAACCCCACAATGTGTGGGGAAACCCTTTGATCAAATCTTATTTTATCTTCAATAATTCAGCAGAGAGAAATAGTACAATAAATCTGATTCATATCAGCAGTAGCAAACCCTAGATCAGTAGTATCAGCATTAGTGGCTTCATTATCAAACTAGGGCAGACCATATCTCACAAACCGACCGTCGGATTGATTTCATTCCACCACCAAAAGTTTCGGCTTCCAGAGGAGGTTCAGATGAACCTACAGCGCAGTTCAGATGAGGAGATCTTCTAGGCCACGCAAGTCAATCTTTACTTCTGCAGTTGCAGCTTCAGTTCCAGCAGTTTCCGGCTTCAAACTAGGGCAGTCGATATTTTGCAAACCGTTCGTCGGATTGACTTCATTCCACCACCAAAAGTTGCGGCTTTCAAAGGAGGTTTAGATGAACCTACAGCGCAGTTCCAAAGAGGAGATCTTCTAGGCCACGCAAGTCAATCTTTACTTCTGCAGTTGCAGCTTCAAATTCAACAGCTTCCGGCTTGACATGTGTGAGAGAGAGAGAGACCCATTTCAGCGCAGTAGAGAAGAGACTCATATCTGCGCAGTAGAGAGAGAGAGAGATGTGATGAGATGAGTGAGTCCAAATGAGGAAAATTCCTCTTATATTTATACACAACGTTGGTGGGTGAATATATGCGACTGTTGGGCTTCTGAGCCTACATGAGTTGTAGGTCGGCTTGATAATAATTCCATAATCAAAATAAATTCATATCTCCATGAATACTTATCGGAATTGGATGATCTTTATATCAATCCTACACGTCTCGACGAGAGGAATCTAATAAAAATATTATTAGCCATGAATAAGATGACCCACATGAAGTTTTGCCCTGGTTGCCAATTTTAACACTTATGCTGTGATATTCTTCTTGCAGGCCACCATAATGGTCATCTTCGAGAACCTGTCGACGACCACAAAAACACAGTGATTTCCATGCTTAGTGGAAGGAAGGCCTGACATGTAATCCATGGAGATGGATTCCCAAGGTCAACTAGAGTAGGCAGCGGGGTATAGAGGCGTTGCTTCTTGATGGTCGGTTTGGCAATGGCGCAGGTAGTGCATGATTTGATGTACTTCCTGACATCCTGTCGAAGATTCGACCAATAGAAATACTTCTGCAGTACTGCCACCGTTTTTCGACCCCGAAATGCCCAGCAACCCGACTGTAGTGTGCTTCCCAAATCATCTTGGCACGCTCGCTTGAAGGAACACAGAGGTGACCCAGGTGGCATAACAGGGCATCCTGGAGGTGAAAATCTGGAACATGTTGACCCTCTAAGAGTGTTTGGTATGTGTGGTCGAATTCTGGGTCAATTTTGTAGAGAAGTGGCCAATCAGAAGTCTCGTGCCCACAAGAGTTGTGCACGATGGTTAACGCCATGATCGGTGGTCGACTGAGGCAATCTGCAACATTATTGGTGTTGAACTTCTTATACTTGATATTCGAATGGAACTGTTGCAGGTATGTGGACCACTTCTGATGGAGATCATTCTGCAATTTCCCTTGGGTCTGTATGAACTGCAGGGGTTGGTGGTCTGTGTGGATGACCGTTAGGCTTGCACAATGGAATACATCTCTTTGTCATAAGTGGGATACTTCCGGACTGTGTCTGAAAGTGTCTCACTGTGATATGCCACTGAATGCCCGTGTTGAGTAAGGACTGCCCCAATAGCATAGTCAGAGGCATCTGTCACGACCTCAAATCGTTGTTGCAAGTCTGGTAATGCAAGAACTAGTGCTGAGCAGAGGCGATCTTTCAACTCTGTAAATGCCTTCTGTTGAGATTCAGACCAAAAGAATTTTGCTTTCGCTCCTCCCTTTGTGACTTGACTCAAGGGCCAAGTGATATGAGAAAATCCCAACCTACGGTAGAAGTTGGCAAGGCCTAGAAAGCTGCAAAGCTCTGTCAGAGTGGTTGGTGATGGCCAATCCCGAATGACTTGGATCTTAGCTGGATCCACATGCACTCCCTGTTCATCAATAATGTATCCTTGATATTGAACCTAGGTCATGCCAAAAGTGCATTTCTCCAAATTGGCATATAACTTGTGTTGCCGCAGTGTTTGGAGAACCTGTCGGATGTGGTGGAGGTGCTCTTCCCAACTCTGGCTGAAGATCAGGATGTCATCCAAGTATACCACTACAAATGAGTTGGTGAATGGCCGCAAGATGTCATTCATTAGCCTCATGAAGGTTGCAGGAGCATTCGTCAATCTGAAAGGCATAACCAACCATTCGAAAAGGCCCTCCTTGGCTTTGAAGGTAGTCTTCCACACATCGGAGGGTTCGATTGGTACTTGGTGATATCTTGACTTCAAATTGATCTTGCTGAAATATTTTGCCCTCTTCAGTTGGTCTAGGAGGTCATCAATCCCTGGGATTAGGTACCTATTACGGACAGTGAACTTGTTCAGCGCCCGATAGTTAATACAGAGTCTCCAAGTCCCATCCTTCTTCTGTACCAACACGATTGGGCTCCCATAGGGCGATGAACTTGGACGGATGTGACCTTTTTGCAGCAGCTCCTGAATCTGCCTCTTAATTTCATCGTTCTCCAGAACGGAGCGCTGATAGATTAGTCCATTGGGCAGTGGCGCACCTGGGGTCAGATCAATGGAGTGCTTGACCTAATAGTGCAGAGGAACCCTTGTGGGGGAGGTGAAGATGTCCTCGCACTCCTCCACGACCTTTTCCATCTGTAGTTGTCATGCGGAAGGGCCCTATTTGGAGGTCGTGACCACCGTCTTCTTCTTTCCTTGAGGGTGTATCATCAAGAAAACAAATTTCTCGGTTTTGGAAATGAGCTTACTGCATTGTTTTGCAGTAACCAAAGAGATGGTGGTAGGCAGTGCTACCTCTGGTATCCTGTACAACTTATTTCCCAAAGTAAAAATAAAAGCACGGGGCCTTGATTCATACACAACATGTCGCTTCCACAAGTATGGTTGTCCTAATAATGCATCACAAACTTCAAGGGGAGCAATGTCACACAATACCTCATCCGTGAAGGGCTTGATGTTGTATGGAAGGCGACACTGTTGGCTCACGCGAAGATCCCGTCCTTGGTGAAGCCACCCGATGGTGTAGGTTGTGGATGTGCTGTGGTCGGTAAGCCCAGCCGCTTCATGACCTCTGCCGAAGTGAGGTTCTTTTGGCTCCCGCTGTCGACAATGAACTGTAGCAGGGAGCCCTTTACCCACATCTGGGAGTGGAAGAGATGCTCCTCCTCCTTTGGATCTTCGGGTTCCTCCTCCTGGATCTTCGTGGTGGAAACGGTGGCGTTGGGATCCGCATCAATAATCTGCTTCCCTTTGTCATTCCCCTTATCGGGTTCTGACTCACAGTCGGAACATGCATCTGATTCTGAAACCTTTAGCTCGGCCACCAGTGAGTGCTTGGCCCGACACTCACTTGTGTTGTGAGTGGAGCTCTTATGGAACTCACACCACTTTCCTGTGTCTTTTTTCGACTTTACGACACTGTTCTTTGCTTGCAGCTTTGGCGGGTTGTCTTGGGCTGCCCCGCCTTGGCTTTGTCCTTTGTTCTGTGGTTTGGGGGAACCTTTCCCTTGTTTCGGATTCACAGATCCAAAGTTTCGCTTCTTCTGTTTAAACTTTTGCTTGACCTTGAAGGCATATCGGTATGCCGTGCTGAGCGAGGAGATGTTCAGGAATTCTATTTCTTCCTAGATGTACTTGTGCAGGCAGCCACAGTATTTGAGTACCAAATGTTGCTCTGAATCCTTGATACCCAACTTTGTGCGAAGGGTATGGAAAATATTGGTAAACTTTGGCACGTCTTGGTCCCTTCCCTGCTGCAGCGTGGTCCACTTTATGTATTGATCCTCATAGCTTCCGACAGGGTAGTACTACTCCTTGATGGAATTCCGGAATGAATTCCAAGTGGGTGCGACTGAAAATAGTGAGCCTGTAGTTTCATCCTTCTGCTCGCAGTAGGTTTCCCACCAATCCTTGATGTGGGGGGCTGCTTTGAGAAGAGCGAAAATAATCTTTTCCCGACTGGAAAAATCATGAACGGAAAAATACCCCTCTAGCACATTTAACCATTTATCGACGACATCTGCGTCTATCTGACCCTCGAATATGGGGATTTCAAAATTAACTTCTACCTTAAATGGTGTGGCGTTTCCAGAGTTGCTGTTGGAAGCTGATGCGTCGCCCTTGGTAGCTGCTGAAGGATCTGGGCAAAGTTGTCCATCATCACGTTCCTTTGTCGCTCGAGGGCTTCTTCGAGCAAGATTTTAATAGGATCTCGTGCCCCCCTGTCTTTCTTTTCATCCACCATGGGAGGCCGTCGGGATTTGTGAGGCTGGTCTTGTAAAGGTTCGACTAGTTCAAGCCCTAACTCCTTATATCCCGACCTCGTTGGGGACATGCAAAGAAAAACAGAGAAGAAAAGTAGACCGCTCTGATACCACTGATCCGGATTTAAACAGGAACACAAAAAATTATAGAGGTAACCCTAAACACAGAGATGTAACGGAAATAATACTTCATTTCATTAATGTAAAATACTGAAATATGCTTACAAACAGGAATGGAAATAAATCAGCTAGGGTGATGGTAGCTTATCTCTGAGAAGAGATGTGGTGGCTACATGTCTCTGAACTGCCTTACAATGAGGCTCAAGGGCCTTTTTATTATTGAACAATAAGAGCAAACCCTAAACAACCAAAACCCTAACCCGAGGAGATGTAACACCAAGAGTTTATGGGCCCCGTTGGGGTGAGTTGGACAGCCAACTTCTTGGGGTCGCGACTTGGTCATATTATCTCCGTTTGACGCGCATAATAGCCCATTGGAAAGATGTCTTCGAGGACTACGATAGAAAAGATGATTTTAGGCAAAAAATTGTTGGCGGTAGATTTCCCAAAAAATGTCGTTTAGGGCCTCAAAATGGCTCTGGAAGTTTAGTACCCAAAAAAATGTTAAAAATAGTAAACTGTGCTATAATTAAGGAAACTGAAAAACTGGAAGAAGCAATGGTGGGGGTCCAAGTGGAATTGGTGGGTGGCCACCAATATTCACCTGGATTAGAAGTCTACAAAGCTAGACGAAGAACCTTACATAAAGGCACCTACAAGAAGAGCAGATCAAAGAGGGACCTGCATCAAGCTACAAATCATCAAGCAAGTCTCATCATCAAGCAAGCCCACTTGGAGAAAGCAACTTGAAAAACATCAAGATCCAAGGAAGGCAAGCCATCAAGACTTCAAGGAGAAAAGAAGTCAACTACATCTCAAAATCTATCAAGTAAGTATATGCCCCCTTTTGAATATACATCAATGTATTTTTGCAAGGAAAACAACAAATTGGTAGGTACAAATAACTTTCTTGCATGGAAGAAAAGGACTGATCTACTTCTCAAGGAGAATGAACTTCTAGAACATATCAAAGGGAATATTACTATCCCTGCTAAGGAACAAACTCAAGCCTTAGCCAAGTACCATAAGGATGATACAAGAGCTCAAAGGATTCTACTAGAATCTATCAAGGACTCTCTCATTCCTTATGTCTCCAAATTTGAAACATCAAAAAAAATTTATGATAAGCTAGTAGAGCTATTCTCGGTAACCAAAACGAGAGAAGTGATATCTCTAAGCAATGAATTGTACAAGATGAAGATATCAAAGGAAGGAATAGCTCCCTACTTCATGAAGATCTTTGAGATGAGGGATCAACTTCAAGAGCTTGGGGAAGTCATATCTGACAGAGAAATGACAACTGTAGTACTCAATGGTCTACCTGAGGATTGGGGCAACTTCACATTAAGCATATATGCCAAGAAGGAAGCTACCACACTCAGGGAAATGTGGTCTCTATGCAAGATAGAGGAAACAAGACTTAAAGAAAAAGAAGATGTGATCAAAGGAGCAAGCATTTGCTACCATGGCCAAGAGAAAGGGAAAATTTGGTCCACAAAGAACAAACAACAAAGACATGTCCAAAATCCAATGTTTTGGATGCCAAGAATATGGACACTACAAAAGGAATTATCCTAAACTTAAGAAGGACAACAACAACAAGAGAAAAAGGGAAGAAGCTCATATGACTCAAAAAATAAAAGAAGAAGACAAGCAAAAGAAGGAAGATCCTCCAGATCTCTACTATGACTAAGTCAACCTCATTGCTTAAGTCTTATTTAGAAGTTTGGAGTAGTATAGGAGCATGTAGGAATAGAATAAAATTGCATGGCTAGAAACATCTTCTAGAATCTAGAAGCATGATATACATAGAGTTCAAAATACTCATGTAGAAGGAGAATTTATAAATAGAACAAAATGCATGGTTAGAAATATCTTCTAGAATATAGGATCATGGTAGATATAGCTCAAGATATTCATGTAGATGGAGAATACCTAGTATATGACCTCGTCCACAATGAAAGAAAATCGATCATGATTAAGAATCTTAGAAGACCTACATCTTCAAAAGGAAAGAAACATTTGCAGGGTAAGGGTCTTCAAGATCCTATGATGGAATCCTCAAAAGAAGATTCATAAACAAAAGCAGTTGTCTCATTGGGAATCCCATTCTTGGGATTCAATAAAAAGGATGATATGCAGGCAAGCTAAGATAAAGCAAGAAGGGCCACACCAAGGACAACCAAATGAAGCTAAGATGATCAGAGAATCAAGATGAGGTATGTATGCATCAAAGTTTAGTCATGTTATTATATGTATATTGTTGAGTCATGGGAATAGTTCTATAACATGATCAAGTGGTGAAAATATCTTTCACCAATGAGATGCTCAAAGGCATGTACTACAATACAATGAAGGTCAACAAAAGGAAATACTCACATAAGGAGTATAAAATTGCTGACTAAGAAGCATGTGAAGAAGAAATGTTGACTAGTCCTAGAAGCAAGCGATGAAGAAGTGCTCACACAAGGAGTAGAAGGTGGTTGACCAATCTCTCCATGAAGAAGAAAATGAAGAAAGAGATCAAGCATGTGAAGAACACCATGATCACAAAGAAACACTATTTGACAAGATACATTGAAGACATCTCCCGAAAGAAGGCATGACAACTCTGACAAAGGAAGAAAAAGATCAAAGGACCCTTGACACTTATGAAGGCCTTGGAGATATGAAAGATGCAAATAATTGATTCTACTCTATGAAGATGTCATGATGAAAAAGCTATCCAACAAAAACCCCATTTAATGTTGAAGCCATATGAGGATGAAGTCATGAAGGGCTAATAGATCAAAGCATGGAAACAAACAAGTACAAAGAAACATCCATGTGAATAGTAGTCCGAAGCGTAGACAAGGTGACAAAGAATGACCAGATGACAAGAGAACCTGACATATGACAAGAAGGCCACTTTCCACGAAGGAAGCAATGACATGACTAGCCAGGAAGGAAAGTGATTGATGGATGGTGCCCTACCAAAAAGGAAGTTCGAACACAGACTTCATGACATCGAAGGAAAGAAGAAAATCGAGCGGCGGAAGGACCCACGAAGAAGAAGTTGTTGACAAATGGACAAGTCCCTAGCTAAGAGGGAGTTCTGACAAGTTCCCAAAGGAACTTGGGCAAGTTACCTGTCAAAGGAAACTTGGGCATGTCTTCCTCATTCTAGAGGAAGGGATAAACACAACATTCTTGTCTTCACTTGGGAAGAAAGAATGGGAGGATTGGGTAATCATCTGGCATCCGATACTATTTGAGGACGTGTAGGGCATCCAAGGCAAGAGGACCGATATTCTTTGAGGGCTAGGAAACCAAGATAAGAATAGTGCTAGAAGGTCATACTCAGTGAACACCTGGGTGTGTATGTACCTTGAGAGAAAATGACAATGGTGTCTATATGTCATTGGTCTTGCCAACATTGTGCTCTAATCTATTGAGAGATAGAGTTGTCAGTCAAGGCCTTGTTGTGGATACAATGTTGGTTACTATGATGCTATAACAGATGGATTTCCAATCCGGTTTCTCTTATGTGAATTCTTCAAGATTGATAATAGCCAAACACCTTGTAATGTTGTATGAATACCTCCCTAGTTAAGAAGGAGTGTTCAAGGAAATGTAACTAGGTTCGGTCTTCATAAATGTACTTTTGATATTTGTACTTATTCAAGAAAAGAAATATTATTTTTTTATAATATATGTCAACGAGTTTCTTGCTCATTGAAGTAGGTCTAGCACATGTTAAAGTGCTATAGGTGAGTCAAAGAGTTAAAAGAATTATGTTGAAGACCTTAAAGGCATGTTACACATTGTATATTTATGTATGAAAGTCAAAGAAGACACCTCCAAGCAAAGTCAAGTCTCCTCCTAGAAAATACACCATCAAAAGAAACAATGGCACCTTCAAAAGCACCCATTGAAGCAAAGGAAGTCAAGTCGGTCTCAAGTCAGCAAGTCGGCCTAAAAGTTGGCCCAAAGGAGGGACAATCCTCTATATATAGAGGTTGTCCACTTGCTAAAACAACAAGCAACTCAATTTGAAATCAATGAAGATGGAAGACAGAAAAAGAAGTCGAGAAAGGGACGAAGAAGGAGCCTCTAGTGCAGCGAAGAAGCAAGAAGGAAGAGTGAAGGTTTTGGGACTACTTTAGGGCCAATACCAACCACACGTGCAAAGATAAGGAAGGGCTATATGCTGTTAGGACAACAAGAAGTCACCTCCCATCATACCTATTCGTTTGGGCTACAAACTAAGCCTACTAGGCCTCCTATCCAAGCGAAGAAGGAAGGACCTCAAGCAAAGGAAAGAGGAGCCATATAACATCAACAAGACCTCTCACACGTGCGAGAATTAGGGTTGCAGTGCTGTCACACTAAGCCTACCACTATATGTTGATTTAGGGTAGCCATGAAAATTGGTGGAGAGGCTAAGGCACATGAGATCTCCAAGACGGAGAAATCGTTTGGGGAAATTCCACCCGAATGGAGAGATATTAAAATAATTAATATTTTTAATGAGACCCTAAGTCTAAACTTAGGAAAATTAAAATATTAAGGTGTATTAATATAAAATGGGTGAGAAAGTTCTAACTAACGAGGATCAAGCCAAATCTAATCTTAGCCGTTGATTAACTTAATCTCGGTCGTTTAATTGTCGATAGGAAAAGTATAAGAGGAGGCCTGAGGGTTAGTTGGAGATACACCAAGTTGATCAAGAATTCGATTTTCAGGGGCAGGGTTTGCTGAGAAATCGAGCTAGTGATCTATCGCAGCAAGGGGCAGTTCAGTAGAAGGCTGAGAATACATATCAGAGAGGCAGAGAGAGTGCCAGAGAGACAACATAGAGCCTTGGAAGGTTGACCCAGAGGCAGCCAGGACTGATGCAGATGCTAAGGAGGCCAGCGCAGAGGACGGAGAGGGCCAAGAGCTGTCGCTGGGCTGAAAAGGCAGCGTTGAGGAATTTTCATGGGGCAGATTGAGAGCTGGTTAGCTAATGTAGTCTCTGGAGGGTGACGCAGTTCTTGAGGGTAGCTTGGAGCAGCTTTCATTGTCTAGCTAAGGGAGTAGTCGAAGTCATTGTGAGGCTATTCATCCAGTTGCTGATTAGCTAGAATATCTGTCTCCAAAGAAACGTACTCTTGCCAAGGAAAATCTTTGAAGGGTGAGCCATTTTTGGCACCCTAGTTGTATTCAGTAAACTACTTAATAATAAAACCCTAATATCTACTGCACCAGTTTTCCCGTATTGGTTTTTTTAGGGGACGATTGTCCAAAAATAACGATATCCCTTGTGTTGTCTCAGTTATTTCAGTTGCTGATTTGTATGTGTGAGCGCTGCATTTGTGTTTATTTCAATTTTTATATTAGTAAATAACTTGTTAATGGAATGAACAAGTAGGAGATAATAAACCAGATAATACAGTAGGGATTTCTAATGTGTCAAACTTAGATATTTCCACATGGTATTAGAGCATTACAGATCACAAAAGGATTGAAGGCACCAACAGAAATCTGAAATTTGCAGTAGTAGCAGTTGTCCTGAGAGACAATGTTGTTCCAGAGCAGAAGCAGCAGGAGAGGAAGTGATGCAAAGCTTGCGTCATCATTTTGAGCCAAGGGAAGGGCTAACGCAGAAGCAGAGAGAGGCAGAAGAGGCTCACAAAGAGCCATGTCATCCTGTTCAGCTAGGTAGGATTAACGCAGATGTCCGGAGGAGCAGATTCAACCTTTGTTGGGATTGCGCAGAGCCTGAAAGGCTCAGTTTCTTCAGTTGCTAGAGCTTGGGGAGCTGTGGGCAAATTGTGATTTGAGGCGCTGATGGGACATTGTTTCTGTCGATACAGAACAATATCTAAGGAGACAGAACCAAGGTAGAGGGAGTCACTACCTCGACGAATTTCTAACTGAGGAATCCAGATCCGAGTTGTAGTTGCAAGGAGGATTGGAGAGGAGCGGTTCGACAGCTGGCCAGAGGATTTCTAGGAGGGAAATCAGGACTTAGAGGGAGATTTCTAAGAGGGGAGTCGAGACTCAGAGGGAGTCCAAAAGAGGAGCTGAAATGGCAGTGAACGGATTGAGGGATCAGGACAGGTTGGACGGGGCTTCCAACTTTGTCATTTAGAAAGCCAGGATCCTGGTAATTCTGGATCGATATCACATCAAGGACTTTGCCTTGAAAGTAGTGGCTATCCCAGTTGATCCAGCTGAGAATGAGAAGTATGAGGAGGCAATGGAGAGGGCAAACTGCATGATCCTAGACGGGGTCAAAGATCATGTCATACCACATATTACTGAGAAGAACACAGGAAAGGAGATGTGGGACACCCTGACCACCTTATACCAGGGATCTTCCATGCAGCAGAAGATGCTATTGGAAAATCAACTGAGATCATATTAGATACAAAAAGGAGAGCAAATAGATCCATTCCTTCTCAAGTTGCAGGAGATTCGCAACCATCTTACTTCCATGGGGTCTACACCGGATCCAGAGTTTATGGTCAAGACTACCCTGAATGTAGTCTCTGAGGAGTGGGAGACATTTGTCCAAAGTATTTTGGGCAGGGCTACTCTTCCTGGTTGGGAGGAGATTTGGGCAGCTCTTTGACAGGAAGAGATCAGGAGGATGACCAAGGCGGGGAGTAGGGGTAAGGGAGCTCGAGTCAAAAAGAGGAGGAGGATGTGGCTCTAGCATTTACGGGACAACAAGGGAAGAGGAAGAAAAAGGACGTCTCCAAGATTAAATGCTTCCATTATGGGGAGCTAGGGCATTATGCATCCCAGTGTCCCAGGAAGAAAAACAAGGGAGAGGCTTTCGATTCAAAGGCAACTCCAGCTAAGGCGGAGAAAGAGATCAAGACCGATGACAATTGTGCCATGAGTGCTCATGCACCTCTAGAGAAGAGGTGGGCAGACATTGAGTTGTAGTCAGGAGGACTACACACTAGGGGCAGGATCCTTAAGGTGCCTAAAATCTTGGATCACATCCGGCTACAGGAGCCCTTAACGACAGTAACATGATGATAGATGTCGGGTGGAGCAACAAGGCAGGGCTAGAGTGCAGAGTTTTGTAGTAGTGCAATAGAGGTTGCAGCAATGCAAGAGACACAGAGTTGTTTGTAGCAGCGCAGTGGCAGCAGAGGGAGCACGGGTTAGCAGCAGAGGCAGCTTTAGCATCACGAGGCTTCCAAACTGAATGGGATGTCAGTATTTGGGGGAAGTCAGTTACTTACTTCTCAGTAATTGATTTGCAGTGCAACAGTTAGCAGTGGCAGTGATAGGGGCAACATGGGCAGCATGTTGAGATGGAGATGTAGTATAGATGTAGCAGTGGCAGTGGCAGTGTCATGGGCAGCAGTGTAGTGAATGTGTGGCAGCAGACCAAGCATCAAAACAGGGACCGATTCAGAGGATCAGTGAGATGTTTCAGTGGTGAAGCATTACTAGAGCACATTCCTCTCTAAGAGGGAGTGTTGATTTGTGGTAGCATCAGATGTGCCCTAGCCATGAAAATTGGTGGAGAGGCTAAGGCACATGAGATCTCGAAGACCCATAAATCGTTTGGGAAATTCCACCTGGATGGAGAGATATTAAAATAATTAATATTTTTAATTAGACCCTAAGTCTAAACTTAGGAAAATTAAAATATTAATGTGTATTAATATAAAATGGGTGAGAAATTTCAAAATAATGAGGATCAAGCCAAATCTAATCTTAGTTGTTTATTAGGGACTTTAGCTCGGTTGTTGAATCATAAACAGGAAAAGTATAAGAGGAGGCTTGAGGGTCAGTTGGAGATACACCAAGTTGGTCGAGAATTCTATTTTCTGTGTCAAGGTTTGCTGAGAAATCGAGTTAGTGATCTGTTGCAGCAAGGGTCAGTTCGGCAGAAGGCCGAGAATACATAGCAGAGAGGCAGAGAGAGTGCCAGGGAGATAGCATAGAGCCTTGGAAGGCTAAAGTAGAGGCAACCAGGATTGACGCAGACGCTGAGGAGGCCAGCGCAGAGAGGGCTAAGAGCTGACGTTGGGCTGAAAAGGCAGTGCTAAGGAATTTTTGTTGGGCAGAATGAGAGCTAGTTAGCTGACGCAGTCTCTGGAGGGCGACACAGTTCCTGAGGATAGCTTGGAGTAGATTTCACTATCCAGCTAAGGAAGTAGTCGAAGTCATTGTGAGGCTATTCATCTGGTTGCTGATTAGCCGGAATATCTGTCTCTGAAGAAAGGTACTCCTGCTAAGGAAAATCCCTAAAGGGTGAGCCATTTCTGGCACCCTAGTTGTATTAAAAAAACTGCATAATAATAAAACCCTCATATGTGTTGCACTGGTTTTCCCGCATAAGGTTTTTCCGGGGACGATTGTCCAAAAATAACGGTGTCCCTTGTGTTGTCTCAGTTATTTCAGTTGTTGATCTGTATACATGTGAAGCATGCATTTGTTTTTATTTCAGTGTTTATATTAATAAATAACTTGTTAATGGAATGAACAAGTAAGAGATAATAAACCAGATAATGCAGTAGGGATTTCTAATGTGTCAGACTTAGAAATTTCCACACTATACATCAAGAAGGGACTCGGTTGATAAAGAGAAGGAAGGAGTATCCTTAGGTGAAGGATATCACTAAGTACAAAAGATAAGTATCTCTTCTAGAAGGTCTACTAACAGTGGAAGGAAGAATGAAGTGTCGGAAGAAGGACGAAGTGCCAGGGAAAGAAGTGCCGGAAGGAGGTGGACAAAGTGCCAGGGAAACATATTGTAGAGAAAAGGAGGGACTTGACTTGTCGTTGGAGGATCTTCTAGTCAAGGGTCTAGGGTCTGGCATTGATCAAGAAAGAAGCTTAAATAAGAGAAAACTTACCGAAGGGGTTTCCTCTAAAGAGAAGGGAGCTTTTGGCCTTGGCAGAGAGCCAACATCTTGTATTCTTATTTTATGTTTTAATAGTAGTTTGATGAAGTACACACACATGCATTAATAAGAGAAGAAGAATATTAAGCTAACAAAGACAAATTGTAAAAAGACTTCACAAATTGTTATCTAGTCCCGCAGAATCACTCTACACCTAATTACCCTAGATTCTTCAATAGATTCTGCCTCCCAATGACGAATGCTTGTTTAGGTTGAGGCCGACTTGGTGGAGGAGGCCTAAATGACCCATTTTACATAAAAATAATTTTCTTTCTTGATAAACAAAGCCCAAGAAGGGTCTATTACATGATGACATAGACCCGGACTCTTGACATAAACCCTAGAAGGCTACAATGGAGGCTTTGATCTATTAATCATTGACCCAAGCATGAAACCCATGCTTTAATAAGTCAACTTCTTTTACAATAGAAATTATTTTTCTTTCTTTTGACAAATACATTACATTATGACTCAAATATAATTATGAAGACCGACACTACTTACATTCTTCAATAGATTGGATGGTCAGTTGTTTTGTATTGTATTGAGCATTTGAGGTCTGTTGGAGGGCAGTGATGAGCCCCATAATTATAAATGGGGAATTATATGGGCTCATTTTGCCTCCTAACTTAGCTTAATCCACCATTCTCTTAGCTTATTGCATGTTTTTTGATTATATTTATGCTTCTACAGTGAGTTGGGTTGTTTATTATGCCATGGAGTCTAATGTGTGTTTAATGCAACTTTTTGTTGAATTTTGGAAACAAAGTCAAAGATTTAATGGGCATTTGGCAGCAAATATTCGAAGAAGACAAGGGAGAGGATTTATAGGAGGGTGTCCCCCTCATTTATGACTCCCTACTTTGAATTCTCCTTCAGGAAGCTCAGAGCACAAACAGCCAAATCAATGCACTAGGAGGCAGCCGAGCAAGTGAAGGATAACTTCTGTTTATCTCAAGTTTTGGGAGCCAAGCCTCCCTGATTTTAAGGAAGCTGTTGGGAGCTTCAGTTGTATAAGTAGAGAGGCCTAGGGCCTCATTAGGTTGTTGGAAGTTAGTCAAATTTTCGAATTTTTGTTGCAGCTTTGCTCTGCTCAACTTCGAGCTTACTTTTGTTGACAGTTTCATGTAATCCTATTATTATTTTGATAATGAAGATGAGATCTTGTTCGAGCTAGCACTGAGTTACCTCAGAGGGTTGAAGCTCTTGGGTTAGGGCCCAATCCAAGCAGCCAAGCTCCTCTTGTTTATATTTATATGTTTTGTTTCAGTTTATGAATTAGTTGCTATTAGATAGATTTCTTTCTTAGTTAAGAATATGTTGCTTTTGGTGATTTAAAAGGTTGTTTCCATTTCAGTTTGCTGTAGCAGGTTGAATAGTGATAGGAAAAAGATACAAAAAGGCCATCAACAGAGCCTTGGCCTCCTTTCCTCCCTCTGGGACCATGAGTTGAGGCCAAGACCCTCTTGCTGCCACAAAAACATAGATTTGCCTTTTCCATAGGATTTCTGGTGTTGCAATTTGTTAGAAGGTTAATGCTTTGCTGTAGATCTATTTCACCATGCTCATTTTTGTCTTTGCAATAAATTTCCCTCCATGCTTTCTTTTCATGTAGCATTTTTTAGCATTTACTTTCCTAGATCAGAATTTAGACTAGTTTGATGCAAAGTGTTGTTTTTTTGATATAGCTAGTTTCCTTGCTTGCTTAATCTCATGATGTGAGTTTGAGTTCTATTGCAGCAATCCCCTTCTCACAATAAGTCAGCCAATCAACCATCACCATTTCTCTTTGATCTATGTTCCACAGGTCACCTAAAATCCCTCACAAATCTGCCTTTGTTTTCTGCACTTTTCTCATAAGCTTTTCTCTCTTTCCTTGAACAAGTCCAACCATCTTTCTCTTTCCTGATCCTTCTTGATGAACCCTAGACACCTTAACACATCACCCTAGCCTTCAGCTACCCTTTCCCACCCGCTTTCCCACCTTCAAAATCTCTAAAAATGCTCTCGGCATCCTCCTATAGACCTCCTGTAGATCCCCTGCAGCCTCCTGTAGATTTCCATGTAGGTGTCTTTTTGAAGTTCGATTGCAGGAAAAACCTCCAGACGGCCACCTGGGACCTTGTAGGACCCATCCACACCTTCCTACGCCTCTACAAACTCCAAAGTCGCCCTCCATTGCCACCTAATCGCTGCCACATTCACAAACAAATAAATTACATGCATGACAATTTCACCTAAAAATACATAAAAATCCAAAAATATGTTTTTTTCTCATTTCCTTCTAGAAATAGCTTGAGTAGATGTTGTTTACTTCCTAAGTAGGTAATGGCATTCATTTTATGGTTTTTCATCTCTCTTTCTGCAAAAGTAGGATTAGTTGGTTAATTAGGGTTTGCTAGGTTTACTTCACATTTCAGTCTTCTTTTCATTTCTGCAAGTAGAGTAGCCTCTATAGAGTAAGCTTTCCTTTCTTTCATCACATATAGAGCTTCTTCTGGAATCCATAGAAGTTGGCTTGAGCTCTTAGTGATCTTGCGCCAGCTGACCAAGTGACAGCCTGCAGTAAGAACTAGTACTTGTGCATACAGCACCGTCGCTTCCAAGTTTGTTACGAACTATCGGGTTGATAAAAGTAAAGTAGGAAGCCCAGGAGTTGCAGCATTATTGCTGCAATACTGGTGCTCACCAAGAAGCGTGAAAGTGCACAAGCTTGAGCCCCAAATTCAAACTTTAGGATGGACTCTAAGGGCTATTAGAAGAGGCAAATTTGAGGAGCTCAATGTTTGGCCAACCATGGGAAAATTTGATAGCCCGTGTTCATTGTTGGAGCAACATTTGATGATGATAGGTGGCATCCCTCCTACCCTATGTTAGTCTTCACTAGAGCAGCGCAGAAGACTATAGAGGGACACAAGTTTGAAAGGAGCTGAGGAACAATAGTGGGCAGGAGTCTCAAAGTGTTGTGACCTTGAAGGACAAAGAAGCGACTAGTGAGCATGAAGACCCTATTTGCTGATGATAGATGGACTTATGATCAACTAGAGTGCAGATTGATGAGCCGAGGTTTAGTGGCCTAAAGGAGTTGGTGCATTGACAGAGGCAGGTGTTGCAGAATGGAAGCGAAGGGCCTGCAGTGTACAAGATATGACAAAGAAGTTGTGATCATGCACTACATCAGCTAGACTGTCAGTGTATTTTGTATTTTGTATTCTTGTACTAGTGGATATTTCTGTTAGTTTTTGTAGCATCAGATGGTGTTCTAGCCTCGACAATTGTTAGAGAGGCTAAGAAACAATAAGACTCAAAACCTAGAAAAGGTTTCAGGAAAATCCACCTAGAAATTCCTTAATTAAGTTAATTAATCAATAATTAAAATTTTCCTAAGTCTAACTTAGGGAAAATGATTAATTAAGAGGAATTAATTAAGGAAGGTTAGATTTCTCTAGAAATTCACCCGGATAGACTAGGAAATAATCTCATCCATTGATTAAGTTTTGATCTTGGCCGTTGGAGTCCCACAATGAGATTATAAGAAGTCGATGGGTAGATGGGGGTACACACTTGGGATCGATTTCCTTGGGCAGTTCAACTTTCTAGAGAGCAGCAACTGAAAGAGTTCGAGCTAGAGAGGGGATGTAGAGACAGAGAGGGGCAGAGAAAGTAAGTCCAAAGGAAGTTTTCTAGTTTTGGAGAGTTAGAAAGAGGAGGTCGATATTTTTTCCAGGAAGCAACGCAGGGACTACGCAGTTGCTTCAGAAGAGCAATTCGATCCAGCTGAAGAGGAAGATGTTTTCAGTTCCAGAGGCCATGAAGATTTTCTAGAGGGACGAAGAAGCATTTTCCTAGTTATCAGTAGGTAGGACGGCTAGGTCAACAGTCTAATCAGGAAGTAAATGTCGCAGACAGCGCTAGAGTGACGTAGGGCCTACGCAAACCATTTGGACGACTAGCTTTTCAAAGGTCAGACAGTGCCAGGATTGCTTGGAGAGAGGATAAAATTCCTCAGAAATTTTTTGCCAGTATTTCTCTTGGATAGATTTGCTAGTTTGGTGACATTTAATGTAATAAGATTTTTCTCAATGCTGCTTAATAATAAAAACCCTTAGCTGTTGCATCGGTTTTCCCATGTTGGGTTTTTCTGGGGACTTTTGTCCAAAAATAATGGTATTAAATTTTTTGTGTGTGCCAGTGTTTTCTTAGTTTCCAGTTTATCTTCTGCAGTATTTATTTTTGTGAAGATTGCAGTGTGATTAATTTGTTGTTGTCGTAGCAATAAATTGCATAATTAATTTACAGTTAGAAGAATTAATTCCAGTTGCTGCAATAGAATTTCAGTAGTGAAATTTTTACATGGTATGAGAAAAAGTTTGCTTAGACAAGGGAGCTCAGAAGCGGAAGAAGAAAATTCGTTGTTTAGAGGGAGCAGCAGGACGAATTTTCTTGGCGCTGCACAGTGCCTAGCCAAGCACTGCGAATTGCTTGAGCAATTTGATTTTTTATTGCAAGGTGGTAGAAAAAATCGACTTGCCAGATTGAGTGATTCCGGCAAGCAAAGGGAGCAACAATATAGTATTTTCGCTGTGCAGGTTCCTTTTTTGGGCATAGAGGGTTTTGCAGTAGTTGCTAGAGAAAAATCAGGGTCGGGTGGAAGAGAAAAGTGCACACACAGAGTAAAATTTCTCTTAGAGGGTTTCTATCTTAGAAATCCAAATTTCCAATTGCAGTCGGTAGTAGCTGCACATAGATTTTTTCACTCCATAAGGGAATGCAAATAGCATATTCAACAACCAAGTTGGTGAAAGAGGGATTTTTCAATTTTACTTTCAGAAATGGCTGCAACTGGGCTTAGAGACTAGGATAGGTTGGAGGGAGCCTCCAACTATGTCATCTGGAAGGCTAGGATCTCCTTTTTGCTAGATGAATTTGACCTGAAGATCTATGCAGATAATGTTGTGGTAGTACCGACTGATGCAGATCAGCTGAAGGAATACAAGAAAGAAATGGCCAAGGTGAAGCAGATGATCTTGGATGGAGTCTAAGACCATATAGTCTCACATATATCTGGCAAGAACATTGCCAAGGAGATGTGGAATGCTCTCATAGGGTTGTTTCAGAATCCTTCCGAGCAACAAAAGTTGTTCTTGAAGGAGAAGTTGAGAAACATCAAGGTGCAGAAGGGTGAAGGCATAGATCCCTTCCTCACTAGAATTCAGGAAATCTGGGATCAACTTGTAGCCGTTGGGGAAGTGCCTCAACCTACAGAGCTTGTGCGTTTGGCCCTAAATAGTATCTTAGAGGAACGGGAAGTCTTCATCCAAGACATTTTGGCACGATACACATTACCAGGGTGGGACAGGGTATGGTCAAACCTACAACAAGAGGAGATGAGGTGAGATCTAGTAAGGAGCTTCATCAATGGCAACAACAACAAGGGTTCGAATGGTGAGGAGGAGAATGTGGCCCTTTTATCAAAGGGTCCGAGTCAGGGACACAGGGAGAAGAAGAAAAAGAAGGACCTATCTAAGGTCAAGTGCTTCAGGTGTGGAAAGTTTGTCCACTACAGTACTCAGTGTCCTCTAAGAAAGAAGGACAAGCATGACCAAGCGATATCATCCAGAGCGATAGGAAAATTGTCCTCCAGGTTGGAGGAATATTTTACCATGTTTGCAGCTATACCTCTAGGAGTGAGGTGGAGTGATATGGAGTTATAGTCCAAGAGTTGTGCAAATTTGGGCAGGGTCCATTGAGGTGTCTTCCTCATGGAGCATTACCTTGCTACATGGGCCCACAGTATTCAGTAGCAGGATGGATCAGTGTTAGTTGATGCAGTCAGATTCCAGAGTGATAGTTGCAGACTAGTTGTAGTCAGGTACTGAGGAGCGCAGATGTAGTGTTGACAATAGAGTTGGAGGCTCAACAACAATGAAAATTCCTTAGTAGATAGTGCAAAGTCTGGTAGTAGTCAGATACTCAGGAGACAAATGCAGCACAAAGACACAGTTGATTCAATATTTTAGATGCTTCTCTGTTGCAATAACAACAACAACAGTTGAGAGAGAGTTGCAATGTAGATGCAAAGTTGGAAACAATATAACAGTGTCAGCAACAACACAGATGCAACATCAAAGTTGTGCAGTGTTTGGTGGGCAGTGGCAAGCAATCACAGAGGCCAAACATCAATAACGTGTATAGAGGGTGATGCAGAGACAAGGTGTTGTAGAAGTATGACACTAGAACACCTCCTCGATAAGAGGTAGTGTTAGTTTTTGTAGCATCAGATGGTGTTCTAGTGTCGATAGTTGTTAGAGAGGCTAAGAAACAATAAGACTCCATAAACCACAAAAGGTTTTAGGAAAATCCACCTAGAAATTCCTTACTTAAGTTAATTAAAAAGTAATTAAATTTTTACTAAGTTTAACTTAGGGAAAATGATTAATTAACAGGGAATATTTGAGGAAGGTGAAATTTCTCTTGAGACTCACACGGATCAACTAGGAAATAATCTCAGCCATTGATTAAGTGTTAATCTTCGCCGTTGGAGTCCCACGGTGAGATTTTAAGAAGAAATCGATGGGTAGATGGAGGTACACACTTAGGATTGATTCCCTTGGATAGTTTGACTTTCCAGAGAGCAATAGTCTGAAGAGTTCGAGCTAGAGAGGGGATGCAGAGACAGAGAGGGCCAGAGATAGTGAGTCTGAAGGAAGTTTTCTAGTTCTGGAGAGTCAAAAAGAGGAGACTGAGATATTCTTCGGGAAGCAGCGTAGGGAATATGTAGTTGCTTCAGAAGAGCAGTTCGATCCAGTTGAAGAGGAAGATGTTTTCAGTTCTAGAGGTTGGGAAGATTTTTTGGAGTGTCGGAAAAGCATTTTCCTAGTCAGCAGTAGGTAGGACGACTAGATTGGCAGTTGATTCAGACAATACATGTGGCAAGCAGCGCTAGGTTGGCGTTGGCCCTGCGCAAACCACTTGGACGACTAGCTTTTTCAGAGGTTAGACAGTGTCGGGATTGCTTAGAGAGAGGGTAAAATCCCTTAAAAAAATTTTGCTAGTATTTCTCTTGGATAGATTCACCAATTTGGTGACATTTTTGTACTCAGATTTTTCTCACTGTTGCTTAATAATAAAAACCGTCAACTACCACACCGATTTTCCCACAATGGGTTTTTCCGGAGACTTTTGTCCAAAAATAACGGTGTTAAATTTTGTGTGTGTGTGCCAGTATTTTCTCAGTTTCCAGTTTATCTTCCGCAATATTTATTTTTGTGAAGATTGCAGTGTGGTTGATTCATTGTTGTTGTAGCAATAAACTGCAAAATTAATTTACAGTTAGGAGAATTAATTACAGTTGCTGCAATAAAATTTCAGTAGTGAAATTTTCATAATTTGAGGGCCATCATCCCTGGTACGGGAGCCCTAGACTATTGTATTATTCGGTTGGATTAATATAACGAAGATTGGGTTATGTACATATTGTGTAAAAAGTTGTGCATATTTTGTGCACTAGTAGATTTTCTGTTGTTCATATTCTGCTGTGCAAAGTAGACTTATTGTGATACTTGGTTTGGTAGCGTTAGTGATTTAAGATTCTAGCCTAGACACTAGTATTGTGGAAAAACAACACTATCTACTTTTAGCTGCCTGAGTAGGTCCTTTTTAGGGCAGACAATAATGATATTTTGCTGGGTTCTTCTACTGCTGGACACCCTCCTTCAAACCTGTTGTCTAACCATGTAAAAGGGAATTTCTTGTCAAAAGTCATACTTAATAGATTGTGCATCCTTCTTCTCATTAGGACGAGTCGTGAATGCTCAAGAAAGAAGGACCCTCTTACACAATGGTGGATAACATTTAGGTCCAACTTGGGGACATGTGCTCACTTCGAGAGTGTAGAAGAAACTTAGAGTCTCATCACCTGAAAAGTAAAATTCCTTTTTCCTCTTTTCTTAATCATCATCCAGAACAAGGACACATTAACGTTTGAATGTTTTTGTTGTTGTAGGCATCATTATTTTTCGTGGGTACATGAAACTGGACACTACTTGATTTCCATTCGGGTATCTTGAATGTTGTCCAGATTTTTGCTGCTAAGGACATGGTTGAGTGTCCATCACATGAAGATAACCTGAAATTTTTCCTTTCCATTTATGTCCCAATTCAGTGGTAGACCACTCCAACATTTTGTAGCTTCTTTGTTCATAGATGTTTTAAATCTATGTGGAAAAATTTCGATGTACTGTTATTTCTTGGCTTTAGCCTCTGCATTTCAAGTTCCTCTTTTACGAGTTTCATCTTGAACAATGTGGAATCCATGGTTGCTTTAGTATCAATCCAAAAACTCTTGTAGAGATGAATCCTTTCAACACTTTCCTTTAGTTCAGTCCTAGAGTGCAGCTTCAAATTCTCAAACAGGTTTTGTAATTTACCATGTTTCCTTAGAACGTTGTTGTGAAAATTTGTTGCATCGTAATCATAGTGCTCAGGCGTTTCAAAGTGGTAGGACAAGGCTAGAACTCCAAGGAATTGTTTGACTTTTAAAACTCAACAGTCTGATTTACAATTTACTAAATTTTTATACCAAAAATTGCAATATTGAAAGTGCAGAACTGAAATTTAAATTGTAAATGCTACTTAGTTTCTAGCCATAGCATGCACATTAGAAAATTAAAAGACTGAAGACAAACACAACATAAAACATAAACACCAGAAATACCCAGGAAACTCCAACTCTGTGGAAAACCTGCAAACTTGTGTTCTTATTAGCTTTAGCAATATTTTGAGATAAAAATATAGCTAGGTAAAATCCCTTCCAGCAAAATGTTCTTGTTTTTCATTGACCTCACTCAACTCGACTTTACCCTGAGAGGCCACAACTTGTACGATGTACGACTACCTGTGCTGGTCATAGGGTGCGGACACGATGAACCCGACCTCCCTCCTGCACCTTTCAAAGTGATTTGGACTTGATGATTAGCTGAGAGTGAGGTCGTACGACATTCTTCCATGCTCTCTTAGACACTGAAACACTCCAACTAATTGCTGACTTGCTGAATCGAGCTCCTCTTGTTGAGTACTCTAAACACAAGTGGTGTCAGTCAATTTGATTTTCAATTCAGCGTTATTTCCTCTTTATAGGGTGACTTTGTCCTTCTAGAGGATCCAAGGGCTGATATTTACCCTTGCTCCTTGAAGATCAATGGTCACGATCTAATGTTATGTTGAATTAACACTTTTTATTTTTTACAATGTCTAGCATTAGGAAATAATTAAATTTTTTAATTAATTCTATTTGAGTGAACTGATTTGAGATTTCTGCATGCCTTGGCACCTGGGCAATTGGAGAATCACCTCTTTCTCTACTCCATTTAACACTCCCTCTTAGAGAGGATGGTGTGTTGCACTACTCCCAACTTGTCTCTGAAGTAGGAAAACACCCCTTCATCAATGCCTTGGTTAGAATGTCTGCAACCTACTTTTCCGTTGGGATGTATTGGAGTCTAATTGTACCTCTCTGCACACAATCTCTTATGTGGTGATACCAAATGTCAATATGCTTTGACCGATCATGAAACACTGGATTTCCAAAGAGCTTGATGCAACTCTGGTTGTCACAATGGATCACTGTAGGCTTTAGCTCCTGCCCAAATAATCCTACAAGTAACTTCATTATCCAAATGGCCTTGCATGATACCAAATTGGCAGCTATATACTCGGCCTCTATTGAGCTCAATGCAACTAATCTCTGCTTCCCGTTGATCCAGGAAACAACTGTTGAGCCAACACTAAAGACATAGCCCGAAGTGCTCTCCCTGTTTGTGGAGCTATTGTTGATTTTTGGGTATCATTGAATGTGTTCTAGCTGCGAAATTTTGTGGAGGGGCTAGAACACATGAGATCTCCAAGACCCAGAAATCGTTTGGTGAAATTCCACTCGAATTGTATTTTATTAAAATAATTAATATTTTTAATGGGGTTCCTAAGTCTAAACTTAGGAAAATTAAAATATTAATGGGTATTAATGAAAACATGGGTGAGAAGCTTCTAAGAGACGATGATCAAGTCTAATTTAATCTTAGCCGTTGATTAGAGATTAGATCACGACCATTGATTTCTCAATAGGAAAAGTATAAAGGAAGGCTTGGGGCCAATTGGAGAAGACACACAGACAGATTGAGGAAATCTATTTTCTGAGGTGAGAAGTTCTCAAGAGGGAAATCGATTGGGGAGATCTTGCAGGTGAGGGGTAGAGAGAATCCGGGAGAAGGAATTTTTGGAAAATACAAAACGATAGATGGAGAGAGCTTGCAGAGAAGCAACGCAGTAGCTAGGAGAGCTAACGCTGGGCTAGTCTAGGCCCACGCAGTCCTGACGCAGCCAGAAGGGCCAACGCAAAGCAGAAACGCTGCGTGTCATGTAGAATCCAGAACTGCTAGAACTGTCGAAACTGCTGGGAGCACTGACGCAGAGAGCAGAAAGGTGATGCAGGGTTGATGCAGAGACAACGTAGAAATAGTCGGGGTTAGCCAGTCTTGTGCTGGATCAGCCAGAATTCTGTCGGGTGAAGTGCGGTAAAACTCACTTAGATTTTCCGTCAGTATTTTCTCTGTAAAGGATTGCTAGATGAGCATCCTAGATTTGTATTCAGATCTTTCTCCTGCATAATAATAAACCCTCGGAATTGCTGCACCGGTTTTCCCGCATTGGGTTTTTCCGGGGACTATTGTGTCCAAAAATAAGTGTCCTATGTATCTTGTTCTTTTCTTTGTTTTCTGTTTCATAAGATCAAATACTTAATTAGTGTAGGCTGCAAAAGTAATTTGCTTCATTATTTAGAAGAATAACTTGGTTAATGTATAATAAAAAACCAAGTAGGTGAAGTAGATTCAAATTTTTCGTTGATTAGAGATTAGATCACAATCGTTGATTTCTCAACAGGAAAAGTATAAAGGAAGGCTTAGGGCTAGTTAGAGAAGACACACAGAGAGATTGAGGAAATTGATTTTCTGAGGTGAGGAGTTCTTAGGAGGAAAATTGATTGGGGAGATCTTGCAATTGAGGGCTAGGAATAGTTTGAGAATACTGATATAGAGGTGGAGAGAAGCTTGTGGAGGCAGCGAAGTAGCCAGGAGAGTTGATGATGGGCCAGTCTGGGCCCACGTAGCCTCAACGTAGAGGCAGAAGGGCTAGCGTAGAGGAGAAAGATTCCTTCCGCGTAGAAAGTCAGAACCGCTGGAACAATTGGGAAAGTTGATGCTGTGGGTAGAAGAGATGACGCAGAGCCTCAGAGAGCTCCACGTAGGCCCACATAGTTACTGCGAAGGGGCAACGCAGTTGTAGTCAGGGCTAGCCAGTTTTGCTGTCGGATCAGCTGGAATCTGCCAGGTGAAGTGAGGTAAAACTCACTCAGGTTTTCCGCCATTGTATTTCTCTGTCACTAGTTTGCCGGGAGGGAAACCAACATTTGTATTCAGAACTACTGCTTAATAATAGAAAACCCTCAGAGTTGTTGCACCAATTTTCCCGCATTGGGTTTTTTCGGGGACGTTTAGTCCAAAAATAAGTGTGTCCTTTGTGTGATTGTCTCATTTATTTTTCAGTACTTGATCTGTATATTGGTGTAGGCTCTAGTGTATTTGCATTAATATTTTCTGAATAATTTTGAAAGTAACTTGTTAAATGAAAAACACAAGTAGGTAATGCAAATCAGTGTACTGCAGTAGGATTTCTGACTTGTTAGATTCAGAAATTTTCACATGGTAACAGAACGATTGCAGATCAAGGACTGAAGCCATTAGTGAAAGGACAAAGGAAAATCTGTGTGAATACAGTTGTCTCGTGAGACAACACAGTATCTGGCCGAGAGAGCAGAGGAGGGGTGACATAGTCACCAAGGGAGGCTCATGCAGAGGGCAGTGCAGTGGTTACTAGGCCAGCACAGAGACTGTTGAGTCTCGTTTTTTCGGTTGTCGTGGCTAGAGGTGCAGCACAAATTTTATCTAGAGTTGCTGGTGGGGTGTTGATTCTGTTGGTGCAGAGTAGTACCTAGTGGGGTAGAAGCAAAGTAGAGGGAATTAGTTCCTCAGAAGATTTCTTGCTAAGAAATCTAGATCCAGTGTTGAGCAACAGCAAAGAGAGATCAAAGAGGGGTGGTTCGACAGTGGTTGGCAGAAGGATTTCCATGAAGGAAATCGAAATTTAGAGGGAGCTTGTTCCTTAGAGGATTTCTAGCGCCAAAGAAATCCAGATCCGAGTTTTGCTGGGGCAGCATCGAAAGAGGGAGAAGATAACCAATTCGACATTTTTTGGTAGAGATGGCAACCACATCTCTAGGAGGGAGGTGGGGTCATCTAGAGATGTAGTTGGGAAGACTACGTAGGGGCAGGATCCTTGAGGTGACCATACTCTTGGATCACATAGGCTACAAGAGCCCTTAATGACAGTGGCAGAATGATGGGAGTTAGTTGGTGCGAGGGATGATGGAGCAACTGTGGCAGAGCTAGAGTGCCAAAGTCTGAAGCAGCGCAGTGGAGTGTTGTAGCAGTGCGGGAGGCATAAAGCAGATACAACAGCAACGCAGTAGCATCAAAGGGTCAGCACAGAATAGCAGCAGAGGTAGCTTCAATGTCAAGGGGCATCCAAACTGACTAGCATGTCAACTTTTGGGTGGTTTTTTAGTTGCTTATCGGAGTGGTTTGAGTTTCCGATAGGCTCCGGTAAGGCGTTCCTTTTGCAAATGCAACCAGAGTTTGTCGCCCACCTGAAACTTATGTGGCACCCGATGTTGATCATGTCGTTCCTTGTACTTGGCATTTGATTTCTCCAGAATGTCATGGACCTGCTGGCAAATATGTTGGATGTGCTCAATGAAGTTGTTTGCCTTATCTGTTTCGGACTGGACATGAGCCGAATCTGCCTGCGTAGCTGCAAATGGCATGGCCACATCAATGGGACATAGTGGCTGGAATCCCAAGCCCACCTGGATCAGCAACTGAGTTGCAGTGCAGCAGTTATCAGTGGCAGTGCTATGGGTAGCATGATGTAGCATATTGAGAGGGAGCTGCAGTATAGATACAGCAGTGACAGTGGCAGTGTCATAGACAACAGTACAAATTGCAACAACACAGTGGATGAAGGGCAGCAGGCCAAGCATCAATAGTGCAGAGGACTGATGTCGTGGATCAGTGTGATACTTCTGCTGGGAAGTATTGCTAGAGCATAATCCTTGATAAGAGGGAGTGTTAATTTTTGGGTAGCATTGGATGTGCTCTAGCTCCGAAATTTTGTGGAGGGGTTAGAAAACATGAGATTTCCAAGACCTAGAAATCGTTTGGTGAAATTCCACCCAGATTGTATTTTGTTAAAATAATTAATATTTTTAATGGGATTCCGAAGTCTAAACTTAGGAAAATTAAAATATTAATGGGTATTAATGAAAATATGGGTGAGAAGCTTCTAAGAGACGAGGATCAAGTGTAATTTAAACTTAGCCATTGATTAGAGATTAGATCACGACTGTTGATTTCTCAACAGGAAAGTATAAAGGAAGGCTTGAGGCCAGTTGGAGAAGACACACAAAGAGATTGAGGAAATCGATTTTCTGAGGTGAGAAGTTCTTAGGAGGAAGATCGATTGGGGAGATCTTGCAGCCGAGGGGCAGGGATATTTTGGGAATACTAACAGAGAGGCAGAGAGAAGCTTGTGGAGGAAGTGTAGTAGTCAAGAGAGTTGACGCTGGACCAATCTGGGCCCATGCAGCCTTGACACAGAGCCAGAAGGGCCAGTGCAGAGGAGAAAGGTGCCTTCCACGCAGAAAGCTAGAACTGTCGAAACAACTGGGAAAGATGATGTAGTGGGCAGAAGAGCTGACGCAGAGCCTCAAAGAGCTCCACATAGGCCCACACAGTTACTGTGAAGGGGCAGCGTAGTTGTAGCCGGGGCTAGCCATTTTTGTTGTCGGATCAGCCGAAATCTGCCAGGTGAAGTGAGGTAAAACTCACTTAGGTTTTCCACCATTGTATTTCTCTGTCACTGGTTTGCTGGGAGGGCAACCAACATTTGTATTCAGAACTACTGCTTAATAATAGAAAACCCTCAGAGCTGCTGCATTGGTTTTCTCACATTGGGTTTTTCTGGGGACGTTTAGTCCAAAAATAAGTGTGTCCTTTGTGTGATTGTCTCATTTATTTTTCAGTACTTGATCTGTATATTGGTGTAGGTTGCAGTGTATTTACATTAATATTTTCTGAATTATTCTAAAAGTAACTTGTTAAATGAAAAACACAAGTAGGTAATGCAAATCAGTTTACTACACTAGGATTTCTGACTTGTTAGATTCAGAAATTATCACATCTATTTGCCTAGTCTGCATCCGTGGAGCCCTTTAGCTTCACTTTATCCACTAGTGTATACCGTAGTCCAAACTCAACAGTGTCCCTAAGATACCTCAAAATGTGTTTTGTAGCAACCAAATGAACTTTCTTGGCCTCAACCATGAACTAACTAAGATATTTTACTGCAAAACAAATGTTAGGTCACGTGTTCACCAAGTACATAAGTAGCCCAATCAACTACCTGTAAAGTGCGGGGTTCATTGGCTCAGACTTGGATGTATCCACTTTCCTCCAGTTTGTGACTAGAGGCGTAGACATGGGCCCAGTGTTACTTCGGAGCGGGAGCAACATTTTCAAAAGCTCCCGGTTTGGGAGCAAATCCCGAAGCGATTTTTATATATATATATATATATATATATATATATATATATATTATATTTTGATACATATATGTCAACAAAAACATGTAGAATGATGAATTAGATATAAAAAACATAAAAAAGCATAGATTTATCATTGAACCATATAACATCAATCATCTAGAAGTTATAATCCACAAGTTAGTAACATACATATTACAACATATTGAGTCTCGTGAATCATGATTCATCAATCTTAAAGTTTCATCTTCAAGCTTTCAAAATTGAAAATTCAATATATAACATTTATCATCATTGACTACCAAAGTTGTACTTGTAAGCTAAGTTTAACCATTACAAGAAATAATATCTAATTTCGCTTTCAATTTTTCTTTCCCACCTGAATGCCTTCTCGAATGAATCAGGTTCCCAAAGACGAACCTCATGTTGAATGTTATCCTTTAAAGTACATATGAAGACATCAATCCTTTGCTTCTCTGGAATATCATTTACTCTTATATTCAATTTTTGAAAGTCCTCAATGTGCTCTGCCATTGAACACTTTTGTTTGAGATTTATCAATTGGCTAAAGAAGGTGTTTCTCTTTGTATCCTCATAGTGTGCTATCATTTCCTCCGTGAAAATTGACCACGTAACAAGTGGTTTATGAGAAAAAATCCCTTTATACCATAAAAATTGATCTGGTTCTAAATATGAAGATGCAATACGTGCCTTTGTAACAGTTGCACCTCATGTAGATCAAAATATTGCTCCATCTGTCGTATCCAATTTACCGGATCCTTGCCATCAAACTTCCTCATATCACCTTTTCTTGATTTTAGGAGCTCAATCTTGAAACGACTATAAATATGTAATTTCAGCTCTTCCAGTTCTGAAATTGTGACCTGAAGTAGCCCTCTGTGTCCTCTTTCCAATGCCACCAGTCCGATCAAAATTGGATTCTCTAAGAAAGAGTTATCCACAATCTCCCAAGATGACCTGATTATATATCTTTCCAGAAGAGCGAACTTGTATGAAGTTCCATGTGTCACTGTTTTGACCTTTGGATCTGAAAAATATACAAAATAAAAAAAAAGTTCGTCCTCTTTCTGTAACTTCTTACGAAATTTCAATCTGATGCTCAAAGAGACAGTTATGACGATTTTCCCAAAGTGACCTGTTTAGAATGTAATTTGGGTGTCTGTAAAAACCCTCACTTCCTCAGACTATATCTCTGAAACTGTAGCGAGACAGGCTCTGAAATTTGGAGCCGAGGTTCAGACCAATTTCTTATCAAATGGGTTTTTGTTTTAGCTTCTGAAACTTAGTAGCGAAAATCCCACAATGACCTATTTTAGTTGAAATTTTGGAGCTTGCAAAAACCCTAACTTCCTCAGATCATATCTCCGAAACTATGGCGGGACAAGCTCTGAAATTCGGACCTAAGGTTTAGCGTGAGTCCGTCTAAAATGGGTTTTTTTTTTCGCTTTTAATACATCACAAAAAGAAAGTTATAGCGAAAATTCCCCGATGACCTATTTAGATTAGAATCCAAAGCTCTGATACCAAATGTTATGAAACCAGCTCACAAAAAGATAGAAAAGGTAGATGAACGCTTTAGAAATAAGCCTCTTCGAGGGGGAAACCTCCTTTACATTACACAAATGAACAATTTTTAGATGATACAAATGACAAGACCTCCTTTCTATATGTAGGAGTCTAAGGGGTCATAATATAATCAAAGCCGACATAACAATAATAATGTAAGGGCACAATAATAACAATAGTGGGCTTCTATGGGGCACAATAATAATAATATGGGGACTACATGGGTACAACAATATAATAAGGGGGTTTTACTAATAACAATAAGGGGTTACACTAGTAGTATAGGGGCCTAACACAATGGTCCAAGGCACAACGACTTCTCTAGCAGGTTCACATTTTTTGAGGAGGGGGTTCGATTTAATTGATTTGACTGGGATAATTGATGAGATTTGATTAGGACTTGATCAAGGTTAATTAAGAGAAAACGTCTAGGGTGGTCCCATACCACTCCACCCATCATCATTCCGTTTGTTTCAATGTCTCTCTCCTTGAAGATTGTGCATGCATCAAGAATGGTTTTGATTTGTTTGAAAGGGATCAAGAAATTTTTCCTTGGGATCAACACTTTGTACTTGGAGATGGATCTATCATTGAGATAGACTCCCATTTTTTCTTTAAATTGAGCTTTGAGCTCCTCATTTGTAACGAATTATGCTCTATGCTTGGACGAGCTACTAGGCTAGTGGCACTGCAAAATTTGTACCCAATTTTTTTATGATCTAATAAAGCAAAGACTTTGGGGTTTTTTCGATGTGGTGTTATTCTTCTTTTCATATATAATTGTTTTAGTTTGTGTTTAATGATCTACTTGTGCTAAATCAAATTGTTATTTCCATTTTCCAGGCTTTGGATCTATTGATGTAAGCTATCTTGCATTAACATTTGAGTTAGAGGATCACTCTAGAGGAAGAAGCACTAGAGGTTTTTTGGTTGAACCCCTAGCCTTATTTTTCATTGTGTATGTGGATCTAACAAATTTTTATCAAGTGTGTAGAAGGCCTATTTTTTTTGAACTAGATCTTGAGTGTGTGGTAAGATTTTGGTTGAACGAACCCACTCCCAAATTGAAAGGAGCAACAACCCACATAGACTTACTTCTCTCAAAGGCTGATCTAAAAGTTGAAGAGGGAGTGTTGTCGCGCAGATTGACACGACAACGCTCAGACCGGGGGTTGTCACTCTGATCCCCGATCCCTCCGTTTAAGCCTGTCTCCCGCGGCTAAGGGGGGTAGTCCCTGTGAGATGATGAGACCAACTGTCGACCAGTTGGTTGGGAGACACGAGATACGATATAAAAAGCACTCGATGGATTTGATTAATTTAGCAGACCAGTGCCTTAAGAGATTGTGGTTAAAACGATTACTCGTTAAATGATATAAAAAAAATGGACCATGAACAGCAATCATCTATCATCAGCTAAATCACAATGCTCTTAGAATGACCAAAACGATATCCAGCAACTGAAAGTTTCGAAAAGATAAATGCTTTAAACCACCACGAGAATCCTAAACCATTAACTAGATATCATATTCGCATCTCGACTTAAAAAAAATTCAGATCTCAGCATGAAAGATATAACATGAAAAACCACTGAAACTGGCAAAACTAATTTTCCACAAAATTTTAATATTTTTCAAATTTTTTAAATTTTAAATTTTTCAATATTATAAAAATGAAAATTAAAAATCTAAAAATTTAAAATTTAAAATCTATTCTAAAACTAAATTATATTAAAACTAAACTATATAAAAAAAATAAAACAAAACCTAAATAAATCTTTTTATATTTTTTATCATAAAACCAAAATAAAACAAAATTTTAAATCTAAAAATAAAAAAAACTAATCTAAACTAAAGAAATAAATTAAAGTCTAAAAACATAAAATCAATCCTAAACTCTAAATATTATATTTTTTATTTTTATATTAATTTAAAATCCCAATAAAGTCCTAAACTAAAAAAAAAACTAAAGATTTAAAACATAAATATTTTTATTTTTTGATTTTTTTGTGAATCTACAATTAAAAGAAATGAAAAATTTTTAAACGAATTAAAATCTAAAAAAAATGAAATACATAACTTTTAAAACAAATTAAAATCTATGACTAAAACATATCAACGAAACACTAATGCTAGCCTACGCAAACTATAATCAAAACCCTAAGCTAAAATGTAACCACGCAAAACTTATTATATATCCATATAAAAAAAAAAGCGATTTACCTGATACGTGAAAGCATTGACGGCAAACCACTGAACACGCAAAGGGTTCTGAAGATAATACCTGGCATGCGATATCTTTAAACAGAAATCGAAAGCAATTTGCGTTACCGCCTGTGTAATCTCACCAGAAATTCGACGTCGAGCCAATGGAAATCAGATTTAATATTATGCAGAAGCCTGGACGTGTGAGGAAAAAAAAAAAAAAATTCTGTAGCGAGAGCTGGTGAATACAGCTAGCAGTTTGAACGTTCTCGAAACCCCTCCACGCTGGAAATATACACTGTTGATTTTATTTGGAACGGCGGCAGAGGAAATCGTTGTACAGAGACTGCGTGTGCGGAATTTTCGCTGGAGAACGAGGGTCAAACGTGCTGCAACCCACGGCTTTTTTTTTTTACGCGTTGATGAATACCTGTGACCCTGGCTCATATAAAAGAAAATCTCATGCAGGCAAGGGAAGAATGATACGTTTTAAATTCAGATTGCAGAACTAAAATGTGATCACTACAGTAAAAAATCGATTTAGCTATCACCATGCGTAAGTTCTGGAAAATGTGGGCTGAGAAAATCTCAATGAGTAGATCATTTCACTCAGAGATACTCCTGTTCTTAGCGGAGATCAAAAAAAATTGTTTAGGATTTTTACCTGGCCCGGCGGATGATTTGCAAATACTTGAAATCTTGAAGCTTTCGTGCTGAATAGAGATACGCAGACGCTACCTCTCTCACAATGCTTACAGAAGCTTTGACTGGTACGATGTACGTTGTGCGTTCTCACCACTAGATGACTCTGAGGATGGCGGAAAGGCGAACAATACACATGTAATGATACTAAGGTTCGGCTATTTTTTGTGTAGATCTGAAGCATGCAGCCTCCAGCAACTTTCTAAAATGCTGCGTCCTTCAATCCTTTGCACAGGTTTATAATGATTTAATTCTTTAGCCGTAATATCAGCAGACAACGATGCCAATGCTTCAGCACCTCCCTTTGCTGGCAAAAAAGTCACACAGCTGAACTGCAAGCTCTCACAGGTTCATGGCAACCTGAGAAGGAAAAGATCACTGAAAACCCTAATTAAACCTATATGAGCAAAACCCCAAAAAAAGCTGATTAATTTACAAATTTTGGCCCCTTAACAGCCCGATTCAGCAGTAGGCACAGAGATATTTTAAAGAAATAAAGATTTTCAGATTTTTCACTGTGAAGAACTTCAGAAAGTCTTTCATGCAAATTAAAAATAAATTGAATGATAAACCCAGGATCAAATCCAACTGGGCTAAGCAAAAAATGCTTGCGGGAGTTGGCTTGTTCAGCTAAGAACTTCCCCGAACGCCCACAAAATTCCTTCAGAAAATGCTTTCTGCACAGCTCAAAACAACCGTCAATAAAGAGGGCAAAAATGCTGCTAGATCTCAGAAAGTAATGGAGATACCTGCCATTACTTCAGAAACCCTAACAGCACTCAAACCCTAGCAAGTGAACAAGATACCTGTGCTCACAATACTCTACAAAAAGCTATTATTAATGGCTGAAAATAACATATGCAGAAAATTAAACAATCTCACAGCATTTCAAGAGAGTAACACCAGCAAGAGATGGACCCCAAAGTCTTCTTTTATTAACCAGAAACAGATTTACAAGAGAGCTTCTTCAGTCTTAGACTTAGATCTTTTCTCTGAAATGACCCCTAGCACCCTATTTAAAGGAATGATCCCAACGGCTAGTTCGAGTGATCCATGTAGAAATGATCTCGACCGTTGATGAGGATCAAGACATCTCTTGATCTCATCCGTCGATTTAAAAATATTATTATTTTATTAGTTAGGGTTTTTGCTTTATTTTTTTAATTTTTTATTATTTATTTCATTTTTTTAATTTTTATTTATTTTATTATTTTTATTCATTTTTTAATTTTTTAATTCATTTTAAAATGGATCATCGAACTAAGCCTTTGGAAACATCACCTAGGACCTAGGACTTAGGACTCATGAGGGGATTTAAAACATTTTTCGACCCTCAGGACACATTACATCATGACTTTTACAATTTACATCTTAAGGGAGAAAACCCCTTTAACATAGACCCTCACAAATCACCCAGTTCTGCGACACAACTATAATCTAGCATATCAACACACTAGGATTCTTCTAAAATTCCAATGACAAAATCCATCCCGGCTTTGGGGTCAGGTTTGAAGGAAAACTCTGCCGATCCATGGATCGGTGAGACGAAAAACCTTCCGGGACGTAGATTACCACTAGAAAGTTAGGTCCACCTAGGCAATACGACTCATATCTGCTAAGATTATTTACAATTAATACATGCAGACTGGGTTTACAATTAGATTGATCAAGCTGCTGATAACTGCTGGATGGCACGGACACGCTGATCAGGTGCTGCCCCTTTCTTGCAAAGAAAAATGGGGTGTACTGCATGGGTAGTTGACCGGTAGAGGTCAACATCTGGCTCTACTTGGGGACACGTTGCTGCTTGCAGGAATGTGAGAATCCAGAATCTGCATCCATACAACCCAAAAAATAAGTAGCGTCCATCCAAAAATCATCATATACATTAAGCACAAGAAAGATAAAAGCTCTTCATTTATTAACTAATCTAGAAAAGCAAATCTAATCCTAAAACAGAAATAAACATGCGGAAAAAGCAAGGAGTAGGGTTAGAAATACGATACAAAAGATGCCCCATGGCATCAGATGTGTTCAATATAGTGCATACTAAGCATTTGCCTGCTTTCAGGCAAATCTGTCGGCTGCTTGTCGGATGTGCCATGTCCAATTTTGCATATGGTAGGACTCTTTCCTATTCGAAAATCAAGCTGCTCGCGGCCGTCTGATTCGTCAAATCTTCTTCTTATTTTCTTTCTCTTGCGCTTTTTCTTTCTGGCAAGTTGAATTACTGATGATATGGAACTTTCTGTTTCAAAACTATCAGATGAAGGATGTGTGATATGTCTTTCTTTATCCTGCATCTGATCTTTATCATTTTTCAGTCTATCTGGATCTCCTTCAATTAACCATCTTTCATTTGAACTAATGACCTTCTCATAATAAGATGGAACTTGTTGTGACAAATGAGAAGGCTCCTGATCTGTTGATGTCCCCTGGTTTCTCTTATCCTCTGACGATTGTTGAAACTTTTGAACCTGTATTTTAATGACATCCATCTGACTAGAGTATTCAACCTTTAAATCACTGATTTGCCTGGCATGGTCTTCTTCCATATCTTTTATTGCTTTATCATTCTTTTCCTTTATGTTCTTCAAGCAATGTTGCATGGAGTTTATTTCTTCTTTATGATTTGCTTGCATGGTGGCCAACTGATGATCCATAATTAATAACTTGTTTTGCATAGAATCAATTTCCCTATCATGATCAGCTTTCATGGTCACTATATTTTCCTCTAATCCTGAGATCTTACTTTGCATGTTTCCAATTTCTGTTTCATATTTAGTCTTCATGGCCTCAATTTCTTTAGCATGCTGATTTTGCATAATCTCTATCTCCCTATTACGTTTTTCAAGGTGGGTGCACAAAGTTCTCACGTCATTGACATAATTAGTTTGATTAGCCTCCATTAGATCTTGTATAATTTGTTTTTGCTCTTCCTTTTCATTATCATTTGTCCCTGATTTTTCACTATCATGAACTTGGTCTATGATATTTCCGGTGGATGACACATTCTGATCTTGAAAAATTTCTTCAACAGCTGGATTTTTTATAAGATTACTTTCTTTCGTTTGCACAATTTTAGAGATAGAAGGCAAACTGTTTGGACTATCATATCTATCTTTAAAAGCATTGAGAATGTCTTGTAAAGAAGTGAAAAAATCATTAGGAAAATTATTAAACCAATTCAAGGCATCACCCTCTAAAGAATGGACAAATAGATGCATCTTGAAATCTTCATGATTATATTGAGGAAGTCTACAATATATGATCATTACACAAGTAAACATGTTTAAATGATGTCTAACGGGGACCGAATCATCACCCGAGAACTTAAATAATTTAGAAATGGCCTCTTTCGGAAGATCATGGAGATTATCAGTAAAATGACGTGGTTTACATGAATAATCCATGATGAACAACAAGGGATCAAATGGATGATAGAAAGAGATTTCTGCTCAAGAAAATTAAGAGATGAGAGAAGTGGAGTCGCCACTTGAACAATGAATCTGATTCTAAGATCCAAGAAGTAATCAACAAACAAATATTCGGGATGCTTCTTGTCTGGGAAAAATGAAAAAAAAAATGGAGTCGCCACCCAAACAGGAAACAAACCCAAGAGATGCTGCTGATATGGGATGAAAAGATGCCAAAAATATTGAATCTGCCAGCTCAACTGAGAGATGAGAGATGAGAAGATGAATGTCGATGAAACTCCAGGAACAGAAAAACTTTGTCCCCGGCAACGGCGCCAAAAAATGTTGGCGTTGCCGGCTCAAACGAATGATAGACAGATGAACGATGAATGATGAAAAGATGATGAAATGCCGAGAAAACAAAGTCCCCGGCAACGGCGCCAAAAAATGTTGTCGCGCAGATTGACACGACAACGCTCAGACCGGGGGCTGTCACTCTGATCCCCGATCCCTCCGTTTAAGCCTGTCTCCCGCGGCTAAGGGGGGTAGTCCCTGTGAGATGATGAGACCAACTGTCGACCAGTTGGTTGGGAGACACGAGATACGATATAAAAAGCACTCGATGGATTTGATTAATTTAGCAGACCAGTGCCTTAAGAGATTGTGGTTAAAACGATTACTCGTTAAATGATATAAAAAAAAATGGACCATGAACAGCAATCATCTATCATCAGCTAAATCACAATGCTCTTAGAATGACCAAAACGATATCCAGCAACTGAAAGTTTCGAAAAGATAAATGCTTTAAACCACCACGAGAATCCTAAACCATTAACTAGATATCATATTCGCATCTCGACTTAAAAAATCAGATCTCAGCATGAAAGATATAACATGAAAAACCACTGAAACTGGCAAAACTAATTTTCCACAAAATTTTAATATTTTTCAAATTTTTTAAATTTTAAATTTTTCAATATTATAAAAATGAAAATTAAAAATCTAAAAATTTAAAATTTAAAATCTATTCTAAAACTAAATTATATTAAAACTAAACTATATAAAAAAAATAAAACAAAACCTAAATAAATCTTTTTGTATTTTTTTCTCATAAAACCAAAATAAAACAAAATTTTAAATCTAAAAATAAAAAAAACTAATCTAAACTAAAGAAATAAATTAAAGTCTAAAAACATAAAATCAATCCTAAACTCTAAATATTATATTTTTTATTTTTATATTAATTTAAAATCCCAATAAAGTCCTAAACTAAAAAAAAAACTAAAGATTTAAAACATAAATATTTTTATTTTTTTATTTTTTTGTGAATCTACAATTAAAAGAAATGAAAAATTTTTAAACGAATTAAAATCTAAAAAAAATGAAATACATAACTTTTAAAACAAATTAAAATCTATGACTAAAACATATCAACGAAACACTAATGCTAGCCTACGCAAACTATAATCAAAACCCTAAGCTAAAATGTAACCACGCAAAACTTATTATATATCCATATAAAAAAAAGCGATTTACTTGATACGTGAAAGCATTGACGGCAGACCACTGAACACGCAAAGGGTTTTGAAGATAATACCTGGCATGCGATATCTTTAAACAGAAATCGAAAGCAATTTGCGTTACCGCCTGTGTAATCTCACCAGAAATTCGACGTCGAGCCAATGGAAATCAGATTTAATATTACGCAGAAGCCTGGACGTGTGAGGAAAAAAAAAAAAAAAAAATTCCGTAGCAAGAGCTGGTGAATACAGCTAGCAGTTTGAACGTTCTCGAAACCCCTCCACGCTGGAAATATACACTGTTGATTTTATTTGGAACGGCGGCAGAGGAAATCGTTGTACAGAGACTGCGTGTGCGGAATTTTCGCTGGAGAACGAGGGTCAAACGTGCTGCAACCCACGGCTTTTTTTTTTACGCGTTGATGAATACCTGTGACCCTGGCTCATATAAAAGAAAATCTCATGCAGGCAAGGGAAGAATGATACGTTTTAAATTCAGATTGCAGAACTAAAATGTGATCACTACAGTAAAAAATCGATTTAGCTATCACCATGCGTAAGTTCTGGAAAATGCGGGCTGAGAAAATCTCAATGAGTAGATCATTTCACTCAGAGATACTCCTGTTCTTAGCGGAGATCAAAAAAAATTGTTTAGGATTTTTACCTGGCCCGGCGGATGATTTGCAAATACCTGAAATCTTGAAGCTTTCGTGCTGAATAGAGATACGCAGTCGCTACCTCTCTCACAATGCTTACAGAAGCTTTGACTGGTACGATGTACGTTGTGCGTTCTCACCACTAGATGACTCTGAGGATGGCGGAAAGGCGAACAATACACATGTAATGATACTAAGGTTCGGCTATTTTTTGTGTAGATCTGAAGCATGCAGCCTCCAACAACTTTCTAAAATGCTGCGTCCTTCAATCCTTTGCACAGGTTTATAATGATTTAATTCTTTAGCCGTAATATCAGCAGACAACGATGCCAATGCTTCAGCACCTCCCTTTGCTGGCAAAAAAGTCACACAGCTGAACTGCAAGCTCTCACAGGTTCATGGCAACCTGAGAAGGAAAAGATCACTGAAAACCCTAATTAAACCTATATGAGCAAAACCCCAAAAAACGCTGATTAATTTACAAATTTTGGCCCCTTAACAGCCCGATTCAGCAGTAGGCACAGAAATATTTTAAAGAAATAAAGATTTTCAGATTTTTCACTGTGAAGAACTTCAGAAAGTCTCATGCAAATTAAAAATAAACTGAATGATAAACCCAGGATCAAATCCAATTGGGCTCAGCAAAAAATGCTTACGGGAGTTGGCTGGTTCAGCCGAGAACTTCCCCGAACGCCCACAAAATTCCTTCAGAAAATGCTTTCTGCACAGCTCAAAACAACCGTCAATAAAGAGGGCAAAAATGCTGCTAGATCTCAGAAAGTAATGGAGATATCTGCCATTACTTCAGAAACCCTAACAGCACTCAAACCCTAGCAAGTGAACAAGATACCTGTGCTCACAATACTCTACAAAAAGCTATTATTAATGGCTGAAAATAACATATGCAGAAAATTAAACAATCTCACAGCATTTCAAGAGAGTAACACCAACAAGAGATGGACCCCAAAGTATTCTTTTATTAACCAGAAACAGATTTACAAGAGAGCTTCTTCAGTCTTAGACTCAGATCTTTTCTCTGAAATGACCCCTAGCACCCTATTTAAAGGAAATGATCCCAACGTCTAGTTCGAGTGATCCATGTAGAAATGATCTCGACCGTTGATGAGGATCAAGACATCTCTTGATCTCATCCGTCGATTTAAAAATATTATTATTTTATTAGTTAGGGTTTTTGCTTTATTTTTTTAATTTTTTATTATTTATTTCATTTTTTTAATTTTTATTTATTTTATTATTTTTATTCATTTTTTAATTTTTTAATTCATTTTAAAATGGATCATCGAACTAAGCCTTTGGAAACATCACCTAGGACCTAGGACTTAGGACTCATGAGGGGATTTAAAACATTTTTCGACCCTCAGGACACATTACATCATGACTTTTACAATTTACATCTTAAGGGAGAAAACCCCTTTAACATAGACCCTCACAAATCACCCAGTTCTGCGACACAACTATAATCTAGTAGATCAACACACTAGGATTCTCCTAAAATTCCAATGACAAAATCCATCCCGGCTTTGGGGTCAGGTTTGAAGGAAAACTCTGTCGATCCATGGATCGGTGAGACGAAAAACCTTCCGGGACGTAGATTACCACTAGAAAGTTAGGTCCACCTAGGCAATACGACTCATATCTGCTAAGATTATTTACAATTAATACATGCAGACTGGGTTTACAATTATATTGATCAAGCTGCTGATGACTGCTGGATGGCACGGACACGCTGATCAGGTGCTGCCCTTTTCTTGCAAAGAAAAAGGGGGTGTACTGCATGGGTAGTTGACCGGTAGAGGTCAACAGGGAGTTTTCTACTCTAGCTCTCTAAGACATTTTGTTACTAAATCAATATCTACTTACTTATTTTATGCACTTTTACTGAATAATCTAGCTTTTCAGAGCTTATTTAAAGGGTTACCTGTTAGTTTTTGTAGCATCAGGTGTGTTCTAGCCACAAAATTTTGCGGAGAGGCTAGAATACATGAGATCCACAAATTCCGCCTAGAAGTGTCTCAATTAGATTATTAACCGATTTCTAAATATTTCCTATGTCTAAACTTAGAGAATATGGCTAATTAATCAATATTAATTGAGATAAGGCGTGAATCATCTAGAAACTCAAACGGATCGACCCATAAATGATCCTAGCCATTGACTAAGTTTTAATCTTGGTTGTTAGTGCTCCAACAATGGATTATAAAGGAAAGTTGATGTGGTGATGGAGATCATCCAGTGCAGATAATCAGTTGCCCAGCCAGTTCGATTTTCTCAGTAGCAACAACTCAGTAGAGAAGATAGAGCCAGAGGGTGAGTAGCAGGTGAAAGAGGGGAGTGGTAGCATTCCAGGAGGAAGTTTTTCAGTTCTCGGAAGAGTCGAAGGAAGGAAGGCCGAAATCTTTAGAGGACTAGTGTAGATACTATGTAGAGGGTGACGCAGGCATCTCAGCGCAAAGGCTGGAGAAGCTATTTCAGAAGTAGAAAATAGCTGTGGGGTGAGAGAAAATTCTCACAATATTTTTGCCGGTATTTTCTTTAGATTAGATTGCCCGCTGGGCATCTAAATTATTGTACTCATGTTTGTTTTTGAACATTAATAATAAAACCCTCATTTGCTGCACCAGTTTTCTCAAGTTGGGTTTTTCTAGGGACAGTTGTCCAAAATAACTATGTCAAATTTATTGTGTGTGCTAGAATTTCTCAGTTTCTAGTATTTTTATGGTGAAAATTGCAGCTGTGATTTTATTCGTTAGTTGCCATAGCCAATAAACTACACAATTAATTTTTGAGTTAGAAGAAAAATCTCTAGTAGCTGCAATAGATAAAATTTCACATGGTATCAGAGCTTAATTGATCAATCGGGAAGCTCAAAAGCAAAGAAAAGAATTTTGTTGTTCAAAGGGAGAAGGAGATCAAAATTCCCAGAGAAACTGCGAAAAGCCCAGAACAAGCAGTTCAAGTTTCTAGGGAAGTAGTTCAATTTTTCAACTGAAAAGAGGCAGCAAAACCAAATTGCCCAGATTAGTGATTCCAGCAGTAAGAGGGAGTAGTTGCAGCTCAGATTTTCACTGAGCAAAATCCTGGTTGGACATAGAGAGTTTTTGTTGCAGGTTGTAGAGCAGAATCCGCGTTAGGAGAAAAAGAGGAATAGCACACTAAATTTGCTCAAGTATAGCCATGGACAAAAGTAACATTCAGGGGACTTCAGATTTGTCTTTTAGATTGGAAGATGAATTTTCTTGCTTGGCAGTGTCAACTTCACAGTGAGTGTGGTATATAGACAGTGGAGCTTCAGCTCACATGATAGGGGTTAGAGAATATTTCTCTAGCTACAAAGGGGAGCAGATGGATTTCCAGATTACTATGGGAAACATAACAAAATGTACTCCAGTAGGGAGAGGTACCATAGATTTTCAAGGGGAGTTAGGATCAAGCACCAACACTTCAGATGTATTGCATGTGCCAGGATTGGGTATGAACCTGATTTCAGTATCCCAGTTACAGGATAAGGGGTATGATTCTCACTTCGTGGGGAATAAAGTGTATATCAAACACCCGAGCTGGAAAAAGGTAAGACAGACTGGAGTTCGAAGTAACAGGTTGTACCAGTTACAAATCGATTCTCTAATGGCACTGATAGGTAGTAACAGTAGTAGTGTGAAGGAGATGAATGAATTATGGCACGGGAGAATGGAACATCTACATCATGGAGCACAGGATGCTCAAAGAAACCTTAATAGGGGTTCCTAAACTTGGAAATGAACACAATGATGTGTGCAGAGGGTGCATACTTGGGAAGTATGCTAAGCGACATTTCCAAGAAGTGATAGTAGAGCTGATGGCATGTTAGGACTTATACACTCAGATATTTGTGGCCTGATTTCCACTAGAGCTCTCAACGGTGCCGAATATTTCGTCCCCTTTATTGATGTTCATTCCAGGAAAACTTGGATCTACTTCTTGACGACCAAGGATAATGTCTTCAATCGTTTTAGAGAGTTTAAAGCTCTCGTGGAGAATGCGACAGGGAAGAAGATCAAGGTGCTTCGCTCAGATAATGGTGGAGAATATATTGATAAAGACTTCATAGATTTCTGTGCGAAAGAAGGCAACAAGAGAGAATGGACAACTCCATATAATCCACAGTAGATTGGTGTAGCGGAGTGGAAAAATAGAACTATTGTTGGAGATGCAAAGGCTATGTTATATGACTAGGATCTACCTAAATTTATGTGGGCAGAAGCATGTAACACGAATGTGTATATTTAGAACATGACTCCTCATAGAGCATTGGGGAAGAAAATTCCAGAAGGAGTCTTCACAGGGAAGAAGCCAGAAGTGAGCCACCTCAAAATTTTTGGCAACTTTGCTTATTGTCACATGCCAGATGATAAAAGGGCCAAACTGGATCAGACTGCAAAGAAGGGGTTTTTCGTTGGGTATAGAGAAACCTCAAAGGCATTCAAAATCTATATTCCTAGTAGTAGGAAGATAGTAGTAAGGTGAGACGTGAAGTTCATGTAGAACCGAGATTTCAGGAGGTCTCATGAGATGCCTGCAAGTGATCAGAATCAGTCAACATAAGCTCCTTTAGTCCAGCAGTAGGGGCAGCCAGTGGGACAAGTAGGAGGATAATCACAAGGGTCAAGTATTGTGACCAGTACCAGTATTTCCTAAAGTGTAGGAACTCCAGGGCGTTTTCAGCGGATAGAGCAGTAGAGACAGGATGAGGAGCTGGCAGAACCTCCCACAACTAGTGGTTGAGCCAGCAAAGAGGTTCGTTAGCCATTAAGAGATGCATAGGAGTTTATTGGAACTCCTAGGATGAGCAATAGACAAAGCAGATAGCTTGACAGGTACAAAGCATTGGTGTTGATTGAGGTAGCATCGGATGTACTCTAGCCATGAAAATTGGTGGAGAGGCTAAGGCACATGAGATATCCAATACCCAGAAAGGGTTTGGGCAGATTCTAAACAGTTTGGGAGATATTAAAAAAATTAATAATTTTAATGGAGTCCCTAAGTCTAAACTTAGGGAAAATAAAATATTAATGTGAATTAATATAAAACTGTGTTAGAATGGTCCAAAAGTCATGGATCAAACAATATCTAATCTTAGTTGTTGATTAGGGACTTAATCTCGGCTGTTGATTTGTCAACGAGAAAAGTATAAGAAGAGGCTTGAGGTAACTTGGAGTACACACCAAGAGATCAAGATTTTGACTTTTGGGGCTGGGTTTATTGAGAAAATTGAGAGAGTGATCAGAGTTGCAGCTGAGGGACAATGAATACAGAAGCAGAGAGGCAGAGATAGCACCAAGAAGATCAATGCAGTAGTCGGAGAGAGAAACGTAGAAGCAGCCAAGGATTCACGCAGAGGCAGCCAGGAGCTGCGCAGTGCCTCAGAGGGCCAGCGTGGGGGACAGAGGGCCAGCGTGGGTGACGCAGAGGACCATAGGGCTGACGCAGTGCCTCTAGAGGCTAGCGCAAGCCAAGCCAGAGTGACGTTGGGCTAACGCTGGGCCAAAGAGAGGCTGACGCAGACCCTAGAGGTTGACGTTGGGGTTTCGTGGTGCAGATTGGAGTTGTAGAGCTGCCGGAGAGTTTCAACCGAAATATCTGCTTCCGAGTAGAGAGGTACTACTGCCGAGATTTTTCTCTGTTGGGTGAGCCAGATTGGGCACCCAAATATCTGCTTCCGAGTAGAGAGGTACTATTGCCGAGATTTTTCTTTGTTGGGTGAGTCGGATTTGGCACCCAAATTGTATTCTGAAACTGCTTAATAAATCAAACCCTTAGATAGCTGCACCGATTTTCCCGCATTGGGTTTTTCCGAGGACATTAGTCCAAAAACAACGGTGTCACTTGTGTGCTTGTTTCTATTTCCTTCAATTGATGATTTGTAATGTGTTGAGCATGTACTTGTATTTATTTCTAGTATTTACATGGTAAATAACTTGTTAATTAACCGAACAAGTAGGTAGTAATAAATCAGTAAAGTGCATGAAGGGTTTCTAACGTGTCAGACTTAGAAATTCCAACAATTGATAGCTTAGGTCGTAGAACCTTCTAGCGTTCAGGAGGTCGCACAACATCAGGTGTGGATAGATGCAATGGTAGAAGGGTATAGCTCTATTATGACGAATGATGTTTGGGAGGTAGTGCCCAAGCTATAGAAGTCAAATCAATTGTAGGTTCGAGGTGGATCTATAAGATCAAATATGCGACAAACGACAATGTGGAAAAGTACAAGGCTAGGTTCATGGAAAAGGGGCATACATAAAAGGAAGGGATAGATTATGAGGAAACTTTGCCCTAGTTACCGGATACACTTCGATCCGGTTGGTTATATCTCTAACAACTCAGATGGGATGACAAATTCACCAGATGAACGTCAAGACAACCTTCTTGAATGGAGTGATAGAGGGGGAACCGTACCTAGAACAACAAGAGGGCTTTGAGACTCAGGAGAGGTGCACGCATGTGTGCAAATTGAAGAAGGCTTTATACGGGCTCAAGCAGGCTCTAGGGCATGGTATGGTAGAATTGACACATACTTGTAGCAGATGGGGTTTGTCAAGAGTGACGCAAATCCCAACCTTTACTATTTGATGGTAGAGGATGAGCCCCTCAATCTAGTTTTCTATGTGGATGATCTATTCTTGACAGGATCACCAGGGCTCATAGAGGATTGCAAGAGGAACCTAGCAACAAAATTTGACATGAAGGATTTGGGGTTGATGCACTATTTCCTAGGATTGGAGATGTGGTAGAAGGATGGGGATATCTTCCTTGGGAAAGGAAGATGCGCTGCACATATTCTGAAGAGGTTCAGAATGCAGGATTGCAGACCCATGTCTACACCCATGATTACCTACTGGAAGAAGATATGCATCAGATGACAAGGATGTTGACCGCACCTTGTATAGACAACGCATTGGGTCTCTAATGTATTTGGTCAACACTAGGCCAGATATTTGCTTCGCAGTCATTACCCTTAGTCAGTTCATGGTGAAACCAAAAAGGTTACATTAGGCAACAATGAGGCCTATTCTAAGGTACATTTGCGGCACAGTCGAGTATGGGTTGAAATATACTCGTGAGGATGACATCGGAATTTGTGGGTACACAGATGCAGATTGGGCAGGCAGTTCAGTGGACATGAAAAGTACCTCCGGGTACTACTTCAATGTTGGATCACGGATGGTTTCTTGGTGTAGCAGGAAGCAAAAGTCAGTAGCATTGAGTTCTTCAAAAGAAGAGTATATGGGAGCTAGCACAACTACATGCAAATCTATATGGCTTCGAAAGTTGCTAGTAAGCTTGTTTAGGCAGAGGATGGAGGCGGCCAGTGTTTATTGTGATAATCAAAGTTGCATAAAGTTCTTTGTGAATCCAGTGTTCATGACAGGTCGAAGCACATCAATATTCAGTGTCACTTCATTAGATATTGTGTACAACGAGGAGCAATCCAACTGTAGTATGTTCCCACAGAAGAGCAGGTTGCAAATATACTCACGAAATCTCTAAGGAGAGCTAAGTTCGTCTATTTCAGAGAACAGATGGGTATGGTGGAGAACCCGTTTCAATAGAAGGGACATGCTATTTTGGATGTTGCATATGATGCAGTTGCAACAACAACAAATGAGAGGGAGTTGTAGTGCAAATGTAATGTTGGCAGCAGTATGGCAGGGTTAGCAGCAACACAGATGCAACGTATATAAGAGTTGCGCAGCAACAACTAGACATCAATAGCGCAACAGGAGATGATGCAGAGATAGAGTGTTGTTACATGAAGTAACAACGCTAGAACACATTCCTTGCTAAGAGGGACTGTTAGTTTTTGTAGCATCGTATGTGTTCTAGCCACAAAGTTTTGTGAAGAGGCTAGAATACATGAGATCTCCAAAACCCAAAAATCATTTTTGGAAATTCTGCCTAGAATTGTCTCAATTAGATTATTAACTGATTTCTAAATATTTCCTAAGTCTAAACTTAGGGAATATGGTTAGTTAATCAAAATTAATTGAGATACTACGTGAATCATCTAGAAACTCACATGGATCGACCCAGAAATGATCCTAGCCATTGATTAAGTTTTAATCTTGGCCGTTGGTGCTCCAACAATGGATTATAAAAGAAAGTCGATGTGGTGATGGAGATCATCCAGTGCAGATACTCAGTTGCCCAAGTAGTTTGATTTTCTTAGTAGCAACAGCTCAGTAGAGAAGATAGAGCTAGAGGGTGAGTAGTAGGTGGAAGAGGAGAGCAGTAGCATTTGGGAGGAAGTTTTTCAGTTCTCGGAAGAGTCGAAGGAAGGAAGGTCGAAATCTTCAGAGGGCTAGCATAGGCATTGCGCAGAGGGTGACACAGGCATCTCAGCGCAAAGGTTGGGGAAGCTATTTCGGAGGCAGAAAATAGTTGTGGGGTGAGAGAAAATTCTCAAAATATTTTTGCCAGTATTTTATTCAAATTAGATTGCCATTTGAGCACCTGAATTATTGTACTCAGAATTGTTGTTGAACATTAATAATAAAACCCTCATCTGCTGCACCGGTTTTCCCAAGTTGGGTTTTTCCGGAGGCAATTGTCCAAAAATAATTGTGTCAAATTTATTGTGTGTGCTAGAATTTCTTAGTTTCTAGTATTTTATTTTCCGCAGTATTTTATGGTGAAAATTGCAGCTGTGATTTTATTTGTTATTTTTTGTAGCAAATAAATTTCATAATTAATTTTTGAGTTATAAGAATAATCTCTAGTAGCTACAATAGATAAAATTTCACATTTCCCCTTTCTTTCTTACACAAGAGCAGAGGTATCCTCATACTCTTGTTGTTTGCAATCTGTATTTTTTAGTATATATTCTCACCATTTGTGATTCAATTCCTCTTGCGTAAGATCTAATATTCCTCTTGATAATTGCATAGTTTCTCATCAAAGCTTGAGGCTTAGGGTTTTCTTTGAAGACATTTTCCAGGGATCCATAGGTGGAGGCTTGAAAATCAAGAGATCTACATATTTGAGACATATCCTACCCTCATTTGTGGATAAAACTCTCTATCTCTCTATCTTGTGCACAAATCTTCCCCCTGAAGACTTCAAAATTAAGTCGTCCAAGTTAAATCTATTGGAGGAAAAGCAAGTTCCCTCACTTGAGGAACTCTCCATTGTAATTTTGTAAATAAGCGTTATAAATATTTTTCTCATTTTTCATCTTGTATTTTGAGAAGGGTATTTGCTCATTGAAGCTCCTGGTTGTAAACCTTCCTCAAGATCTAAGTCCCTCATTTCTCTATAAGAGGGCATTTTTAATAATAATAAAAGAAATTTTCTTTTGAGGGAGCTTGGGGATTTCCCCTTGGCATCTCGATCTCCTCATTTGGAAGGAGGATCTTTGGGTGATTGGTGACTAACTTGTTTCTTTTGTTTTGTTAGTTTAGTTTCTTGCTCATTTCATCATCTAATTGCTCTCATCTAATAGTTGGATCTAATCTCTAACTCCTAAATTTCATAGAACTATTTATCACATTGAAGTTCACTAATTTCCATAGCTGATTTACTAGCTTATTCATTGCTGATATAATTCATCTTATTGCTGGTATATTGCTTATTTCATTGTGCATTTCATGATCTAATTTGTTTACAATCTGCATCTTACAATTTTATGCATGTGTAACGCTTTATTGAACTATAATTGGCATTATGAATTCATAAGCGATCTTGCCATTAATCACTTGTATTAACTCTACATCCAACTTGCATTTTGTTGGAAATACTGAGAGGAGGGGGGGTGAATCAACATTTCTTTTCAATTGTGATTTTTACCAGTTAAATCATTTATATTCAGAACACAAAATGAACAATAGGAATAAATGCTTTTATTAATATAATCTTTACAATAAATCAGGTACAATATATATAAGGCACCAATTTGTTTCCAAGCACCAACTTGATCTTTTGAGAGGCTCCGACCTCTAGGGCACCAACCCTATCTTCTCAAGGCACCAACCTTGTGATTAGGAGCAACAACTCCAAGGACACCAATCCTTCCAATTCTGAGGTACCAACCCCAAGGGCTCTGACCCTATCTTGTCAAGAAATGTTTTGATTGTATTTCACTGCTCTCAAAATCTTCTTCACTGTGTTCTATCAATCTATAGCTTCCTTCTTCGCTCAACCTTCGCCTTCTACTGCACCTTCTGTGTCTGCCAGACCTTCGGCTTCTTCTATTTCTTCCAGTTCACAAGTTGTGAACTTTTCTTGTTCTCTGTGATAGATGCCTGATACGCCTCACAGTTACTGTGAATCGTTTCAACTTGTATATATATATACATATATATATGTATGAGTTTTGCCAAAGAATTGAAACGACTCGTTCAAAGGTGAAGGGGCCGACTCATTTATTAAAAATATATATTGGAAAGTTTTTTATCCATAGACTTGATTTTTCATGGAAACCATATAAGAGCTGCTATACCCACAGGGAGGTCCCACATGCCACGTCATTACCTTTAATTGCAATCACAACTTCATGAAAAATCAGAGTTATTCCTTTAATCCCGCAAACGAACGCCAGTCCCACTTGAATGCACAAGACCGGACCCCAAATAAAATTAAACCCGTGTCCATAAACTTCTCGAGTCCACTCAGTCCCAAGTCTTATCGGATTAATTCTCCACTGTTGATCTCATCATTAATCCGATGGTTGTTGATCCACCCGATCAACAAACCCAATCGCCGATCCTCCACCATTTGATCAAGGCGCGCTGGATCCAATGGTTCACAACGATATTGGCTGGGGAACTTGCGTGACGCTTAACCGCCTTTATGGAGCCGATAAGGATTATAAATCCTTGATCTATAAAAGTTCGGGTCCATTTTTTAGATTAATGTCCGATCACTTTATGACCCGATATCCATTGGATATACGAGGTCATCAAATCTACGGCCTGCGGGTCTTCAACTAGCACATGGGTTAAAAACAAGCCTAACCCCCGTCGTTGACTGTGACGTAATGAGATAGACGACTAGGATTTAGCGTGGGCTGAGATCGACGGCTAGGATTTAGCGCGGGCCTTCAGCCACGATCAAAACATCCGTACACTCCTAACCTTCTCTCTTCTGATAGTTGTTGCTCCTGTGACTTCTCTTCACACTTTCGCTCTTTGGCTTCATGATGGCTTCTCCTCTTTGGCTTCTTGCTCCTGTTGCTTCACAGATCTACTGCTTCTATTCTGTCTCTCTATATATATATTCAATCCACTTGGGTCCTCCATCTCATCATATCATCATATATCAAACTTTCATCACTGTGAGCATTATGATCAATGTGCATCAATGGGCAATCATGTATCAAAGTATTTGCCATCACAAACACTGCTATATTGACATCAATGACAACCTAGATTAACAATCTCCCCCTTTGGCATTGATGGCAATATTCTTCTCTCTCCCCCTTTGACATCAATGGAAAAGTAGTGCATAAGGACTCCCCCTGTCGATTTGCTCCCCTTGTCATGCAACATCTTTATGAATCAACTTAATGTGATGCTAGAGAAATAACCCCCATCTTTTGGCAAAGATGTTCAAATGCTTCTCGAGGAAGAGATTTTGTGAAAATATCAGCCATTTGCTCCTTAGTATTGATATATTCCAAGTTGATGTTTTGTTCATCTACTTGTTCACGAAGGAAATGATACTTGATTGGTATATGTTTGGTTTTTGAGTGCATCACTGGATTTTTGCTTAGACTAATAGCACTTGTGTTATCACAATAGATGATGATTGGTTGATTGGTACCTATGTTGACATCTTTCAGAGCTTCCTTCATCCATAATATTTGAGTACAACAATCTGTAGCAGCTATATACCCAGCTTCAGCTGTAGATAGTGATATGGATGTTTTTTTTTGCTAAGCCAAGATACTAGAGAATCTCCCAAGAAGAATGCATTTCCACTAGTAATTTTTCGCTCATCGACACTTCCGGCCCAATCAGCATCAGTGTATGTAGTCACAGTGAAAGTTGAGCTCTTAGGGTACCAAAGACCAAAATCAGGAGTTCCTTTCAAGTATCTAAGAATTCTTTTTATAGGAAACATATGGGATTGTTTAGGAGCTGATTGAAATCTTCCCACCATTCCTACTGCTTGCATAATGTCAGGTCTCATAGCAGTTAAGTATAGGAGGGCTCCAATTATTGACCTGTAATGAGTTGCATCTACTGGAGGAGAGTCATCATCTTTGCTTAATTTGCAATCTATGGTCATAGGTGTGCTCATGGGTGCACAGTATTCCATTCCATATCTTTTAAGCATGTCTTTAAGATATTTTTCTTGAGATATGAACATGCATGCCGTGGTTTGAGATATTTGTAGTCCAAGGAAGTAAAATAAATCTCCTATCATCGACATTTCAAACTCTTTTGACATATTTTGAGCAAACTCATGGCTCATCTCATCATTATTACTAGCAAAAATTAGATCATCAACATAGACAAGAGTGACTAGTAACTTATCCTCATCCATCTTTATGTAGAGATTACTTCCTGCCACCCCCTTCTTGAAGCCTTGTTGTTGTAGACAGTGATCCAATCTTGCGTACCAAGCTCTAGGAGTTTGTTTCAACCCATATAATGCTTTTTTCAACTTACAAACAAAGTCTTTTCCTTCTGCTACATTAAACCCTTCTGGTTGCTCCATATAGACTTCTTCCTTGAGTTCATGCTGATTTTACATCCATTTGATAGATTTTAAATCATTTTGAGCAAGAAAATGCCAAGAACATCCTTATAGCTTCCACACGAGCTACTGGTGCAAAGGTTTCTTCAAAGTTGATTCTTTCAATTTGTGAATAACCTTTACAAACAAGCCTTGCCTTATTTCTGATGATTTGTCCATCTTCATTCATTTTGTTTTTGAACACCCACTTGGTTCGAATTATATGTTTATCCTTTGGACGAGGTACCAGCTCCCATGTCTCATTCTTCTCGATTTCGGACATTTATTCTTCCATGGCTTTTACCCAATGAGGATCCTTACTTGAATAAATGTTTCTTGTTCTATCATAGATAGGAGAGCAACATCATTTTTCTTTGGTGTACTTGTTATCCTTCTTCGGGCTTGCATCCCTTCATCTATATTGCCAATAATTTTCTCTTCTGGGTGATGTTTTTGGAGAAACTTCATCTTTGAAGGGGTTTGAGATGGTTCTTTTTCCTTGTGTTTTTCTTGATCTTTTTCCTCTTTTTTAGGTTCTTCTTCAATGAGAGGGTCAACTTCATGATCTTCAATTTCTTTTTCTGGAAGGTCTTCATCAATCTTCACATCAATGCTTTACACTATTTTCCGTAGTCGATTATTGTAGCATTTGTATGATTGGCTCCTTGTAGAATATCCAAGGAATATTCCTTCATCAACCCGAGAATCAAATTTTCCTGGTGAGTCATCATTGATTTTTATGAAGCACTTGCTTCCAAAAATCTTGAAGTATTTTACTGAAGCAGGTCTTCCTTTCCATAATTCATAAGGAGTTTTCTCATTATTTGGTCTTAGTTGAGTTCGATTCAAGGTATAAACAATTGTCCCGACTACTTCTCTCCAGAATTTAGGCTACAAGTCAGCTGCTATTAACATTGATCTTGCCATTTCTTAAACTGTTCGGTTTCTTCTTTCAACTACCCCATTTTGCTTGGGTGTTTTGGCAGCAGAGAATTCTCTTTCGATTCCATGTACTTTACAGAATTCATCAAATTCTTTTATGTGAATTCTCCCCCTCTATTCGTTCTAAGACATTTAATCTTAGAATCCTTTTCATTTTCTACAAGAGCATTAAGATTCTTAAAACACTCAAATGCTATATTTTATGAAATATACCCACATCATTCTAGTGTAGTCATCAACAAATAAAGCAAAGTACCTTTCTCCTTGTAGTGTCAGAGTTCTATTTGGTCCACATAAATCAACATGGATGATCTCCAAAGGTTTTGATGTAGAAAACTCCTTGGTCTTGTGGCTGGTTCTAGTTTGCTTTCCATGTTGACATGGACCACATACTCCTTGATTTGGCTTGAATAACTTTGGGATGTCTCATACTGCATTAATCTTGCTGATATTGATCAAGTTATCGAAACTTGTATGTCCAAGTCGCTTGTGCCACAACCAACTTTCATCTGTTTGACTTAAGTAACATTTATCTTCTTGAATTTTGTTCAGAATGTAGACGTTATCTGATGTTCTAACTCCTTTCGCCACAAGTTCCCCTGAGGAAGAGTTCCTTATTTCACAATATTTAGTGCTAAAGACAACATTATGTCCTTGATCACATATTTGGCTAACACTCAAGAGATTGTGTTTGAGCCCGTTTACTAGCAAAGCATTTTGAGCCTTTCCTTTTCCATTAATAAGGGTAATAGTTCCTTTTCCAGCAATTTTGGCAGATCCACTTCCAAAGGATACATTTCCTTCCTTTTTGTTCAATGAGACAAACTTCCTTTTGTCCCCTGTCATATGTCTGGAGCACCCACTATCCACAAACCAATGATTTTCATCACTGTGAGCACATAGAGCTAGGCCACATTTATTCGTGTTGGGATTCTCATTTTTTTCTTTTCTTCTTTTGAGGGGGCAATTTTATTCATTATGTCCATAATCATTACATAATGAGAAAATTGGATCAAATTTGGCCAAGGGATCAAAAGAGTTGTAGGTCTTGATTTGTCCTTGCCCTTTGAGACCATATGATTTGTTTGTTTGATCCTTCAATTTTGGTGTTTCATTCTTACAGGCCATGCAATGTTTAGCTTGATGACCAAAATTTTTACAATAAAAACAATGCCCAAAAAAGATAGTTTTGTACCTGTTGTAATAGCCATGATTTGAATCAACATTCTTCCTTGGAGTTACTCTCTCTTCATTCTTTGGATTTGAGATGGGCCTTTGATGAAATAATCTTTCTTCTTTTGGGTTGTTGGAAAGTATGTTGGCATAGCTTTTCGCATTATTCTTAGTACTTGATGATTCTCCTTTAAAACCTATCCCAGATTTGTCATGTTGAGATTTTTGATTATTTAGGATAATGTCAAGTATTTGAGAGCTTTCCCAACCCTTTTTGACTTTACCAAATTCCTTCCTCAGAGATACTATTTCGGCTTCACATTCTTCACAAATTTCTTCTTTTTCTTTTAGCTTATTTTTCAAGAGGTCTTTCCTTCTTTTTGTTTCCTCATTTTCTACCTTGAGAGAGATGATTTTATTTCGTAATTTCTCATTTTCTTCAATGGCACTCATTAACAATTTATCTACATTTCCTTCTAGACTTGAATCATCATTATTTGTGAATGCCATGAATAATACTTCTTGGCTTGCAGCACGGTCATTTTCTTCATCTAATTCATCATTACCTCCTTTGCGGTGAGGGAACTGATTAGTTGATTTCTTTTTTATGACTACAAATTCACCTTCATCAGACTCATCTTGCTTAGAGAAGAAATTATTCTTATTGAACCCTTTCTTTTAGAATACCATCCTTTTAGAATTTTCCTCACCATCACTATCATGCTTAAGAGGACATTTTGCAGCATAATGACCTATTCGTCCACATTTGAAACAAATAAGAGGGTACTTACCTTTTAGTTTATATCCTTTCTTTAGTCTTCGTACAAATTGCGCCAATTTGGATTCAACTTCAGAGTAATCACTACTGGTATTCCATTCTTTCCCCTTTTCTGATTTTGAGGCCTTGAATGCCGCATCTTTGGAACTTGGGCTTCCTTTTCTCATCTCATAGGCAATGAGGATTCCATGAAGTTCATCCATCTTGAGAGTATCTAGGTCCTTCATTCTTCTATAACACTTACTTTGGAGTCAAATCTGTCTGGTAGAGATCTTAAGACCTTTTGAACAATAGTGCTTTCTTCAATGTTTTCTCCCAATCCTTTAAGAGAGTTTACCACTTTAGCTACTCGGAGAAAGTAGATGCAATATCTTCTTCATCATCCATTTTCAGACTTTCAAATTGCCTTCTATGAGTTTGAAGCTTTGCCTTCTTAACTTTGGAGTCCCCATCGTATAAGGTAACTAGCTTATCCCATAATTCTTTGGCCGAGTCACAATTCATGACTTTTGTAAATTCAGTTTCAGTGATTCCACTAGTGATGGAATTTAAGGCTTTTGCATTTGCAATGTAAGCTTTCCTTTTGTCTTGATCTGTTGGAAGAGTGGAAGGAGCTGTGTACTCATTTAAAACAGAATGCCAACCTTCAAGTCCAAGGGACATTAAGTAGTAGGACATTCTTTTTTTTCCAAAAACTAAAATTTGTGCCATCGAACAGAGGAGGTCTTTCTGACACTTCTTGATTTCTCATTGTGACTAAGAATTCTTCTTCTAGTTGTTAGGCTGATATGAAGAACTTGGCTTTGATACCAATTGTTGGAAATACTGAGGGGGGGGGTGAATCAGTATTTCTTTTCAATTGTTATTTTTACCAGTTAAATCATTTATATTCAGAACATAAAATGAATAATAGGAATAAATGTTTTTATTAATATAATCTTTACAGTAAATTAGGTACAATATATATAAGGCTCCAATCTGTTGCCAAGCACCAACTTGATCTTTTGAGAGGCTCCAACCTCTAGGGAACCAACCCTATCTTCTCAAGGCACCAACCTTGTGTTTAGGAGCACCAACTCCAAGGACACTAATCCTTCCAATTCTGAGGCACCAACCCCAAGGGCTCTGACCCTATCTTGTCAAGAAATGTTTTGATTGTATTGCACTGCTCTCAAAATCTTCTTCACTGTGTTCTGTCAATCTACAACTTCCTTCTTCGCTCGGCCTTCGGCTTCTACTGCACCTTCTGCGTCTGCCAGACCTTCGGCCTCCTCTATTTCTTCGAGTTCACAAGTTGTGAACTTTTCTTGTTCTCTGTGATAGATGCCTGATACGCCTCACAGTTACTGTGAATCGTTTCAACTTGTATATATATATATATATATATATGTATGTATGAGTTTTGCCAAAGAATCGAAACGACTCGTTCAAAGGTGAAGGGGCCGACTCATTTATTAAAAATATATATCGGAGAGTCTTTTATCCATAGACTTGATTTTTCACGGAAACCATATAAGAGCTGCTATACCTACAGGGAGGTCCCACATGCCATGTCATTCGCTTTAATCACAATCACAACTTCATGAAAAATCAGAGTTATTCATTTAATCCCGCAAACGAACACCAGTCCCACCTGAATGCACAAGACTAGACCCCATATAAAATTAAACACGTGTCCATAAACTTGGGTCCACTCAGTCCCAAGTCTTATCAGATTAATTCTCCACCGTTGATCTCATCATTAATCTGATGGTTGTTGATCCACCCGATCAACAAACACAATCGTCGATCCTCCACTGTTTGATCAAGGCGCGCTAGATCCAATGGTTCACAATGATATTTTCCAGGGAACTTGTGCGATGCTTAACCGCCTTTACAGAGCCGATAAGGATTATAAATCCTTGATCTGTAAAAGTTTGGGCCCGTTTTTTAGATTGACGTTTGATCACTTTATGACCCGATATCCATTGGATATATGAGGTAATCAAATCTATGACCTGCGGGTCTTCAACTAACACACAGGTTAAAAACAGGCCTAACCCCCGCCGTTGACTATGACGTAATGAGATTGACGGCTAGGATTTAGCGCGAGCTGAGATCAACAGCTAGGATTTAGTGCGGGCCTTCAGCCACGATCAAAACATCTGTACACTCCTAACCTCCGCTCTTCTGATAGTTGGTGCTCCTATCACTTCTCTTCACTCTTTCGCTCTTTGGCTTCACGATGGCTTCTCCTTTTTGGCTTCTTGCTCCTGTTGCTTCACAGATCTACTACTTCTATTCTGTCTATATATATATATATCTTCAATCCACTTGGGTCCTACATCTCATCATATCATCATATATCAAACTTTCATCACTATGAGCATTATGATCAATGGGCAATCATGTATCAAAGAATTTGCCATCACAAACACTACTATATTGAGATCAATGACAACCTAGATTAAGCATTTTTGCTTCTTTAAAATTTACCTCCAAGCATAAGCTCGGTTGACAGAGTTATATGAAACTTCCTCAAATATCATTCAATTTTCCAAGATTTAAGTTTGGAGGAAAGGTAAAACACATGACCTTGCAGTTCTCTTGCGTGGCTTAGTCCCTTGTAGGAATGAAGGCATGTGGTTTGTCTTGAAGAACTAGGTGGGTATCGTTAAGGAAGCCCTAGCTTCCTCACTTAGCCTTCTTGCAACCACCTCGAGTCCTTACCAAGATGAAGGAATTGAGGGGGAGTAACATCCTAGAATAGGCATTAATAAAATTAACCAAGACCACTTTATTTCACACATTCACCTACAACTTTGGTTCACCATGTATGTACTTAATTATTATTTAGGCTCTTTCTCAAATACATACAAGTTGGATTGTGAGCATCTACATTCATTTTACTTGCAAGCATTTTACTTTATGTACTTGTCTATTTCCTTTACATGTTCATATTGGAACTCATTTGATGTCATTATATCATATTTGAGAAATTTCATTTACAAGTACACATTTTGTTCACTTGCAAGCTCAATTTCTATTTAGTTGCTCATCTCTCAAAGTTGTATATGATCTCTTGCTATCTTGATTCACTAACACTTGTTTTGCAGCTTTCCCCTCCTTGCAACTTATTGTAACTTGAAAGTTATATTTTACTACAAGTATTGTGGTTTCATTTTGAGCATATATTTCTTGAAGTTTATTATTGGCGCTAGTCTATCTACAATTTCCCTTGTAGGATATCTCGTTAAATGTACTAGATCTATTTACATTATTGATGTTTATATGTTAATAGTTATTCATACTTGCTAATCAATTTCATTTCAAGTTATATTTCAAGTCATTTGAGTGGTGAATGCTTAATTAACTAATGTCGTAATCTCCTAGAACTTGTTATCTTTAGCAAGATTTTCCTTTTAGAATCTTCCTTAGGGTCTACCCCCCTTGGCTTAGCTAGGAGAGAGCCTAGGCAGAGAGAGTTGGGATTAAGTGACAACCTCTTCTCTGAGTGTTGCCACAAAGAACACACCTTGTGTGGTTGACAATTTTTCCCATACTCTTGGGTGTGAAATTAGTGTGGATGACAGGTTTCTAAGTTTGTATCGCACTCTTGATTCCAATCATTTTCTCCTAAACCTTTACTGAAATATGAAATGAAAATCCGTTGCTTGGTAGTGGTTTGTCCAGTTGTAATTGTATGCAGGATTTGTTTACATGCTGCCAAGTTGTGTCCATGTTGGAATTTTGGGCCATAAAACCATTGGCACATGAATTTGTGTTGTTTTCTTCTATATCGCTCCACTCATCTGATATGTCAATTTCTAGCAACTCCTTGGTCAAAATGATGTGCTGAGTGATGCTTAGGGTGCCTAATGTGCTTTTTCTTATTACAATAATTCCTTTAGATAACGACATACAATGAGTTTACTGCCTCATAGTTTTCAGTGAATTCTTGGGAAAGCAAATCCATGTGATTGCTTTGATAGTCTTGCAAAGTGGCATCAAAACTTTTTCTTATTGCCATGTGATGTTCGAGAAAGAAATCATTGCTATAGAATCCTTCGAGTAGTTTCTCACAAAATTCATTGTCTTCATCAATGGTACCTTCAATAAGGTTAAGAAGATTTTATTTTTGTAGGGTTGCCACTAGATCTTGAAAGATATCTTCATACTTTTGAAATCTTGTGCCCCGACACTTGAGGATCTTTTTTGCAATAGAAGATATACTCTTTGGTCATCAACCATATATAAGCCAATCCCTTTTTCCCTCTAGAGAGTAATCAAGTAGCCTCATCAACACATCGTTTATGTACAATATTGATTTTTAAAGTATATGAGAGATGACCAAGAAGTGGTCACCATCAAATTTTGGACAATCTTCCAACCAATTTGAAGAATAGTGGTTTGGATACCCAAGAATTCTCTTGACATCAATGGAACTATATATTTCATGAAATTCCCACACAACCATTTATCAGAGCTAGAATATGATAACAAATCCAATTTTGTACTTTATCCAAAATAGAGAACCATGGAGTTGACAAGGTGAACTCTCGACGCCATCACAATGGTGCTTGTCTCACCTCACAAGCACATAATATTCAAAATCTACAAAGAAAAATATATTCCTTCTTCCAATGGAACTACAAATATGAGAATAGATTTTCAAATTTTCACCCTCATCCAAAGTTGTAGCATTTATATAGATGTCTTTCAGGAAATGGATTTTATCCTCAACAACTACACCAAAATGTTATCACACAATCCCATACTTCTTGAGATAAAGCCCTTGTCAAATTTTCCAATGGCACTAGATGATTGATGTACTAGGTTTTTGGAGGAGTACACCTCCTCCATCATGAAGAATGATGTTTTGATCATAGTGCTAAGACCAGAGGGGAATTCAGTAGTAACTTCAAAGCGGCTCTACAAAATAAGCATGTTGCAAATGGTAGCATCAAGAAGTTCAATGTGAGGTTTATGGTGAGAGGGTTCTCCCAGAAAGAGAGAGTGGACTATGAGGAGACATTTGCTCATACTTATTAATTTTTTGCCCGCTAAAACCTGAAATGCTTAGAATCAATCATGCTACTCATTAATGCCATGTAAGTAGGAAATTTCTTTGGAAGCTTTCTCTCTGTAATTGTGTTCTTAGGGGTGCGAACATTCATGTGAGCATCCCCCAGTGTCTGCAATATTCCTAGTGGAATTATGTAGTGAATAACAGAAGCATGCATAGATAATGGAAAAGAAATTTAAACACACAAGGCACCAAAAACGCCCAACACAATTTTAGAACCACAGCTGAACCATTTTATTAAAATTTTGAGTAAATGGGAGTACAATAACAAGGAATAAGTGCACCTGGGATTGCATAAGCAAGTTGAAACAAACCTAGGTGAAAAAGATGGCCCCAATAAAGTAGAAACTTTGATCCCAGAACTACCTTTGTGCTGGCAGGAAATTGTGCCACTGTTGCTGTTTGAAAATGGCTCGAAACTCCTGTCGGAATGCCCGGATTGGCCTGAAATTTCTACTGTATCCACCTCTAAATTTTTCCCACAGGACCCAGAAAGGAATTGGTCCCAATCCGCTCCACCGAAAAACCCACAAAAAGTGTGAATTTCTGGCTTAGTTGGCCCAACGCATTGCCTGGAGAATTTACTGTTGCAATCCCTCCAATCCACCAAGTGAGATCCCAATGTTGCGAGTAAATTTCTACAATTTATTCCCCACAATTTCCCAGTCACCAAAACCACAAAAAGTTATTGCCACAAACTCCCACGTGTGCCTCTGCTTACGAGATGCGCAGGACTTGAAAAGATAAAAATTTTCCCTAGCAGCGTCCTCTATTCTTGCCCACCAAATCACCCCAAAATGTCTACAAATTATGTCCCAATTCATCTCTAAAATACCTGGCAAGGATGCTTCTCTTAGATGAATTCCCCAAGTGCCACGAATTTCTCGCCAACATCCTCTACTGCGCAGAAGTGAGAGAAGCCTCGAATTCCTTGCCTCAGAAAATCTCCAAGAGTGACAATTGACTCCGCTAGGTTGGCATTCTAGGTCCTCTGAAGCAAGAGTTTAGAATTCCTCTTGGAATTGCTTGCGCTAAACAACACTTGTTGACTTAGCTGAATAAATGAAGCAAACACTTAGTTTAGAAGTAAAATTGACAAAGGCTCCAAACAATGGTCCTCACCTTCTATTTAAGTTCGCTGCCTCCTTTCCCCTTGGTGGGCCCCAATCTCCACTAGGCTGAGTTTTCCCAAAACTAGAAACAATCAAAACTGGATAAGTATTCCATGGATACACCTTGGTGCTGAAAGCTTGATTGATGCTAGACCCACACTGTCTTCTGAAGCCATTGCATTGCTGAATCTCTCCACTGTGCCTCCACGCATTTTTGCCTCTCTGCTCCGTGTTGCTCACGTTCTGGTGCTACTAAGCTCTGCATTTTTCGAATCAACACTCCAAGGCACAACCTGAGAACTCCTCCATCCTGCTACAACTGATCATGGGCTCCTGTAGCAAGGTGATGATCCAAGAGGTGGGCTCCCCAAGGATCTTGCCCATCTGTAGCTCTATCGAACTACAGTCCTAAATCAACCCACCTCCAGCTCAAAAATAGAGGCATCTTCAGGCACGAATTTTGAGGCATCAACAACACATATTTCAAGGCTAAGTTTGCACAGAAAACAAGGGAAATTTGGCACTAATATCAAGGCAACATTTATGGGCATGAAATTTGTAAATCTGGAAATTATTTTCAGTGGGCACAGATTTCCAGAAATTGAATTAATTGCTTCCACTGAAGGAGATAAGTACTGTGGTTAATTTTTATGTACTTAGACTAATTTTCTCAAACAATAAAATAATCCTTTGAACACTGGTTTTCCCCAAAAGGTTGTGGGGTTTTTCTAGGGTCACCTTGACAAAAAATAAGTGTCTCTCATGCTTGAATGCTTGCATAAATTTAGCATTAATTACAGCTGATAGGAAATGTGTTAAATAGTAGAAGTACTCTTTGAATATTTACAAATAATGCATTCTGAAATTTATAACAGTATGACAAAACATGTGGGTTGGGTCAAATGAACACATGCAAAATTGTAAACTGGGGTTAGGGTGCAGATCATTAATTTTCTACATGTTATGAGAGCTTAGTTGAGCCAACTTGAGGCTTAGATCGTCATTTTCAGTCAGCTGATAAAGAGGGCAGCAAGCTACCAAAGTCTTCAAAAGTGAACCATACCTTTCAAACTTTGCCAGAAACCCAAAGAATTTTCAGCAGTTTAGAGGGAGATTGGTTCTAGCTTCCATATTTGCTTCATTTGGTTGGTTGTGGGGTCATGGCTACTGGGTTGAGAGTAAAGGACAGATCGGTGGGGGGCTGAAAACTTTGGCCCATGGGTGGAGAGGATTATGCTTTTACCAGAGGAGGTGGAAGTGTGGGATATTGTATAAGCAGTTGTGCAACCACCCACCGATCTAGCTCAGTTGGTAGAGTTTACTAAGAAAAATGTGAAGGAAAAAGAGGATCCTTCTAGATGCCATCTGTGAAAATTCCTAGATCTAACAATCTTAGGAATCCTACTGCAACCAATTGAATCTACTTCACCTAGATCGTAAATTACATTACAAACTTATTTTAGATTTCTTCTTGAAACATTGAAGTAAATTACTAAAGTAGCCTACACCAAATTAAATATGATTCTGAAACATAGAAATTGAGCAAGGAAATACAAACACATAGGACACTGTTATTTTTGGACAAATGTCCCCGGAAAAACCCAATGCGGGAAAACTATTGCATCAGTTCTGAAGGTTTATTATTTTTAAGCAAGAGTGAAATTTGAGTACATCTATGGATGCCCTACAGGCAATCCAAACAAGAAGAAAATTTGGCAGAGATATTCTCTAAGCAACCCCGACACTCGTGTTCTTGCACTTGCATGTTCCTGTACTCACGTTCCTGAACGCGTGAATCCCTGCACTTGCGCGTTCCTGTACTCGTGTTCCTGCACTCGCATGTTCCTGCACTAGGAATAACTCAGCCTCTTTGGATATGGAAATCTTCCTCCGAATCACTATCCTTGCCCCTCTACTGCAAAAGATCTCTTGGATCAGAATTTCCTCCTAAGAACTTCTCACTTCAGAAATTCGATCTTTTGATCTCTCAGTGTATTTTCCTAATGACCCTCAAGCCTCTTCTTATATCTTCTTGTTGGACAACCAACGGCCTAGATTAACTCCTAATCAAAGGCTCAAATCATTTTGACTTGATCTCCGTCTTTATCTAGAAGATCCACCCACAATTAGATTAATACACATTAATATTTTAATTTTCCTAAGTTTAGACTAATTGTCTGTGGGTGGAATCTCCCAAAACGGTTTCTAGGTTCTTTGGAATGCATGTGCCCAAGCCTCCCTGAGAAATTTGAGGCTTAGAGCACAGCCGATGCTACCCCAAATCAACACTCCCTCTTAGCAGGAATGTGCTCTAGCAATATACATTGTTGCATACTGCTTTGACTATGAAGCATCATCCTCTGCGCTGTTGATGTTTGACATGCTATCCACCAATGACTGCGTCACTGTTGCTACTGTACTGATGCCTTTGACACTGCCACTGCCAATGCTACATTTGTACTACAACTCCCTCTCAAATGCTGCATCTACTATGCTACTAGCACTTCCACTGCTAACATTGCATCCGTACTACAACTTAGTGTCTAAGAAAAGCAACTGAAAACACTCAACATTGGATAAGTATTCCATGGATACACCTTGGTGCTAAAAGCTTGATTGCTGCTAGACCCACCTTGTCTTCTAAAGCCACTGCGTTGCTAAAGCTCTGCACTGTGCCTCCACGCATTGTTGCCTCTCTGCTCTGTGCTACTCACGTTCTGGTGCTACTAACTACTGCATCTGTCGAATCAACACTCCATGGCACAACCTGAGAACTCCTCCATCCCGCTACTATTGATCATGGGCTCCCGTAGCAAGGTGATGATCCAAGAGGTGGGCTCCCCAAGGATCCTTCTCATTTGTAGCTCTATTGAACTACAGTTATAAATCAGTCCACCTGTAGCTCAGAAATCGAGGCATCTTCAGTTACAAATTTTGAGGCATCAACAACACAGATTACAAGGCTAAGTTTGGACAGAAAACAAGGCAAATTTGGCACTGATATCAAGGCAACGTTTATGGGAATGAAATTTGTAAATCTGGAAATTATTTTGAGTGGGCACAAATTTCCAGAAATTGAATTAAATGCTCTCGCTGAAGGAGATAGGTTTTGTGGTTAATTTTTATGTACTTAGACTAATTTTCTCAAACAATAAAATCATCCTTTGAAGGCCAGTTTTCCCAAAAGGTTGTGGGGTTTTTCTTGGGTCACCTTGACAAAAAATAAGTCTCTCATGCTTGAATGCTTGCATAAATTTAGCATTAATTACAACAAATAGGAAATGTGTTAAATAGTAGAAGTACTCTTTGAATATTTACAAATAATGCATTCTGAAATTTATAACAGCATGACAAAACATGCGGGTTGGATCAAATGAACACATGCAAAATTGTAAACTAGGGTTAGTGTGCAGATCATTAATTTTCTACATGGTATTAGAGCTTAGTTGAGCCAAGTTGAGGCTCAGATCTTCATTTTCAGTTTGCCGATAAAGAGGGCAGAAAGCTACCAAAGTCTTCAAATAGTGAACCATGCCTTTGAAACTTTGCTAGAAACGCAAAAAATTCAGCAGTTTAGAGGGAGATTGGTTCTAGCTTCCAGATTTGCTTCATTTGGTTGGTTGTGGGGTCATGGTTACTAGGTTGAGAGTAAAGGACAGATCAGTGGGCGCTGAAAACTTTGGCCCATGGAAGGAGAGGATTATGCTTTTACTGGAGGAGGTGGAAGTGTGGGATATTATATAAGCAGTTGTGCAACCACGCATTGATCCAAATTAGTTCGTAGAGTTTACTAAGAAAAATGTGAAGGAAAAGAGGATCCTTCTAGATGCAATCTGTGAAAATTCCTAGATCTAACAATCTTAGAAATCCTACTGCAACCAACTGAATCTACTTCACGTAGATCGTAAATTACATTACAAACTTATTTCAGATTTCTTCTTGAAACATTGAAGAAAATCACTGAAGCAACCTACACCAAATTAAATATGATTCTGAAACATAGAAACTGAGCAAGGAAATACAAACACATAGGACTCCGTTATTTTTGGACAAATGTCCCCGGAAAAACCCAATGCGGGAAAATCAGTGCAGCAGTTTTGAAGGTTATTATTAAGCAGCAATGAAATTTGAGTACATCTATGGGATGTCCCCGGAAAAACCCAATGCGGGAAAATCAGTGCAGCAGTTTTGAAGGTTATTATTAAGCAACAATGAAATCTGAGTACATCTATGGATGCCCAACTGGCAATCCAAACAGCAAGAAAATCTAGCAGAGATATTCATGAAGCAAACTCGACACTCGTGTTGCCTGCACTCGCATTCCTGCACTTGCACATTCCTGCACTTGCACGTTCATGCACTTGCGCATTCTTGCACTCGCGTTCCTGCACTTGCGCATTCCTGCACTTGCGCATTCCTGAACTCGCGAGTTCCTACACTTGCGAGTTCCTACACTCACGCATTCTTGCACTTGCGCGTTCCTGCACTCACAAGTTCCTGCACTAGGAATAAGTCAGCCTCTTGCTACTGCCTCTCGAGATCAGGTGTGCTCTAGCCACGAAATTTTGTGGAGAGGCTAGAATACATGAGATCTCCAAAACCCAGAAATCATTTTTGGAAATTCCTCTACAAGTGTCTCAATTAGATTATTAACCGATTTTTAAATATTTCCTATGTCTAAACTTAGGGAATATGGTTAATTAATCAATATTAATTGAGATAAGGCGTGAACCATCTAGAAACTCACACGGATCGACCCAGAAATGATCCTAGCCATTGATTAAGTTTTAATCTTGGTTGTTGGTGCTCCAACAGTGGATTATAAAAGAAAGTTGATGTGGTGATGGAGATCATCCAGTGTAGATACTCAGTTGCCTAGGCAGTTCGATTTTCTCAGTAGTAGTAGCTCAATAGAGAAGATAGATCCAGAGGGTGAGTAGCAGGTGGAAGAGGAGAGTGGTAACATTCTGGTAGGAAGTTTTTCAATTCTCGGAAGAGTCAAACGAAAGAAGGCCAAAATCTTTAGAGGGCCAGTGTAGGCACTGTGTAGAGGGTGACGTAAGCATCTCAGCGCAAAGGCTGCAGAAGCTATTTCAGAGGCAGAAAATAGCTGTGGGGTGAGAGAAAATTCTCACAATAATTTTGCCAGTATTTTCTTCAGATTAGGTTCCCAGTTGGGAATCTAAATTATTGTACTCATAATTGTTGCCGAACATTAATAATAAAACTCTCATCTGCTGCACCAATTTTCCCAAGTTGAGTTTTTCCAGGGACAATTGTCCAAAATTAACCATGTCAAATTTATTGTGTGTGCACTACAATTTCTCACTTTCTAGTATTTTTATGGTGAAAATTGCAGCTATGATTTTATTCGTTATTTGTCATAGCAAATAAACTGCATAATTAAATTTTTAGTTAGAAGAAAAATCTCTAGTAGCTGCAATAGATAAAATTTCACATGGTATCAGAGCTTAATTGATCAGTCAGGAAGCTCAAAAGCAGAGAAAGGAATTATGTTGTTCAGAGGGAGAAGCAAATCGAAATTCCCAGAGAAATTGCGTAAAGCCGAGAACAGGTAGTTCAAGTTCTTTGGGAAATAGTTCAATTTTTCAATTGGAAGGAGGCAGGGAAACCAAATTTCCCAGATTAGTGATTCCAGCAGTCAGAGGGAGCAGTTGCAACTCAGATTTTCACTGACCAGAACCTTGGTTGGACGCAGAGAGTTTTTGTTGCAGGTTGTAGGCTGGACAGAAGTAACATTCATGAGACTTCAGATTTGTCTTTTAGATTGGAAGAAGATTTTTCTTGCTTAGCAGCATCAACTTCACAGTAGGTCTGGTATATAGACAATGCAACTTCAGCTCACATGGCAGGGGTTAGAGAATATTTCTCTAGCTACAAAGAGGAGCAGATGGATTTCTAGATTACTATGGGAAACAAAACGAAATGTACTCCAGTAGGGACAGGTACCATAGATTTTCAGGGGGAGTCAAGAGCAACCACCAACGCCTCAAATGTATTGCATGTACTAGGATTGGGTATGAACCTGATTTCAATATCCCAATTACAGGATAAGGGGTATGATATTCACTTCGTGGGGAAGAAAGTGTATGTCAAACACCTGAGCTGGAAAAAGGTAAGACAGATTGGATTTCGAAGTAATAGGTTGTACTGGTTACAAATCGATTCTCCAATGGCACTGAGAGGCAGTAACAATAACAGTGTGAACGAGATGAATGAATTATGGCACGGGAGAATGGAACATCTACATCATGGAGCACTCAGGATGCTCAAAGAAACCTTAACAGGGGTTCCTGAACTTGGAAATGAACACGATGATGTGTGTGCAGAGGGTGCATACTTGGGAAGTAGAGCTGATGGCGTGTTAGGACTTATACACTCAGATATTTGTGGCCTGATTTCCACTAGAGCTCTCAACGGTGCCGAATATTTCATCCCGTTTATTGATGATCATTCCAGGAAAACCTGGATCTACTTCTTGAAGACCAAGGATGATGTCTTCGATCATTTTAGAGAGTCTAAAGCTCTCGTGGAGAATGCGACAGGGAAGAAGATAAAGGTGCTTCGCTCAGATAATGGTGGAGAATATATGGATAAAGACTTCACAGATTTCTGCGCGAAGGAAGGCAACAAGAGAGAATGGACAACTCCATATAATCCACAGCAAATTGGTGTAGCGGAGTGGAAAAACAGAATGATTGTTGGAGCTGCAAAGGCTATGTTATATGACCATGATCTACTTAGATTTCTGTGGGCAAAAGCATGTAACATGAATGTGTATATTTAGAACATGACTCCTCATAAAGCATTGGAGAAGAAAACGCCAGAAGGAGTCTTCACAGGGAACAAGCCAAAAGTGAGCCACGTCAAAATTTTTGGTAGCTTTGCTTATTGTCACATGCAAGATGATAAAAGGAACAAATTGGATCATACTGCAGAGAAGGGTTTTTTCGTTGGGTACAGCGAAAACTCAAAGGCATTCAGAATCTACATTCCTAGCAGTAGGAAGATAGTAGTAAGGTGAGACGTGAAGTTCATCGAGGACCGAGCTTTCAAGAGGTCTCACGAGATGCCTGCAGGTGATCAGAATCAGTGAACACAAGCTCCTTTAGTCTAGCAATAGGGACAGGCAGTGGGACAACCAGTAGGACCATCACAAGGGTCAAGTACTGTGACCAGTACCAGTATTTCTTCAAGTGCAGGAACTCCAGGGAGTTCTTTGTAGATGGAGCAGTAGAGACAAGATGAGGAGCTGGCAGAACCTCCCACAACTAGTGGTTAAGCCAGCAGAGAGGTTCGTCAGCCATTAAGAGATGCATAGGAGTTTATTGGAACTCCTAAGATGAGCAAGAGACAATGCAGACAGCCTGACAGGTACAAAGCATTGGTAGCTCAGGTTTTAGAACCTTTTAGCTTTCAGGAGGTCGCACAACATCAGGTGTGGATAGATGCCATGGTAGAAGGGTATAGTTCTATCATGACGAATGATGTTTGGGAGGTAGTGCCCAAGCTAGAAAATAGATCAATTGTAGGTTCGAGGTGGATCTAGAAGATCAAATATGCGACAAATGACAATGTGGAAAAGTACAATGCTAGGTTCGTGGCAAAGGGGTATGCATAAAAGGAAGGGATAGATTATGAAGAAACCTTCGCCCCAGTTTCCAGGTACACTTCTATCCGGTTAGTTATATCTCTAGCAACTCAGATGGGATGACAAATTCACCAGATGGACGTCAAGACAACCTTCTTGAATGGATTGATAGAGGAGGAAGTGTACCTAGAACAATAAGAGGGCTTTGAGACTCAGGAGAGGCACATGCATGTGTGAAAATTGAAGAAGGATTTATACGGGCTCAAGTAGGCTCCCAGGGCGTGGTATGGTAGAATTGACACCTACCTGCAGCAGATAGGGTTTGTCAAGAGTGACACAGATCCCAACCTTTACTATTTGATGGTAGAGAACGAGCCCCTCATTCTAGTTTTCTATGTGGATGATCTATTCTTGACAGGATCATCAGGGATCATACAGGATTGTAAGAGGAACCTGGCAACAAGATTTGACATGAAGGTTTTGGGATTGATGCACTATTTCCTAGGATTGGAGGTGTGGCAGAAAGATGGGGAGATCTTCCTTGGGCAAGGAAGATGCGATATAGATATTATGAAGAGGTTCAGAATGCAAGATTGTAGACCCATGTCTACACCCATGATTACTTTCTAGAAGAAGATAAATGCATCAGATGACAAGGATGTCGACCGCACCTTGTATAGAAAGCTCATTGGGTCTCTCATGTATCTGGTCAACACTAGGCCAGATATTTGCTTCGCAGTCAATACCCTTAGTCAGTTCATGGTGGAACTGAAAAGGGTACATTGGGCAACAACGAGGCATATTCTGAGGTACATTTGTGGCACAGTCGAGTATGGGTTGAAATATACTCGAGAGGATGACGTCAGAATTTGTGGGTACACAGATGCAGATTGGGCAGGCAGTTCAGTGGATAGGAAAAGTACCTTTGGGTACTGCTTCAGTGTTGGATCAGGGATGGTTTCTTGGTGTAGCAGGAAGTAGAAGTCAGTAGCATTGAGCTCTGCAGAAGCAGAGTATATGGCAGCTAGCACAACTACGTGTGAAGCTATATGGCTTCGGAAGCTGCTAGTAAGCTTGTTTAGGCAGAGGATGGAGGCGACCAATGTCTATTGTGATAATCAGAGTTGCATAAAGCTCTCTGAGAATCCAGTGTTTCATGACAGGTTGAAGCACATCGATATTCAGTGTCACTTCATTAGATATTGTGTACAGCGAGGATCCGTCTAGCTGCAGTATGTTCCCACAGAAGAGCAGGTTACAGAGATACTCACGAAAGCTCTAGGGAGAGCTAAGTTCGTCTATTTCAGAGAACAGATGGGTATGGTGGAGAACCCGTTTCAGTAGCAGGGACATGCTATTTTGGATGTTTCAGATGTTGCAGTTGCAGCAACAACAAATGAGAGGGAGTTGCAGTGCACATGTAGTGTTTGCAGCAATATGGCAGGGTAAGCAGCAACACAGATGCAACATATATAAGAGTTGCACAGTAGTTGGTGGGCAGCAGCAACCAGACATCAGTAGCATAATAGGAGATGATGTAGAGACAGAGTGTTGTTACAAGAAGTAGCAACGCTAGAACACATACCTCGCTATGAGGGAGTGTTAGTCTTTGTAGCATCAAATGTGTTCTAGCGACAAAGTTTTGTGGAGAGGCTAGAATACATGAGATCTCCAAAACCCAAAAATCATTTTTGGATATTCCTCCTAGAAGTATCTCAATTTGATTATTAACTAATTTCTAAATATTTCTTAAGTCTAAACTTAGGGAATATGGTTAGTTATTCAGTATTAATTGAGATAAGGCGTGAATCATCAAGAAACTCACATGGATCGACCCAGAAATGATCCTAGCCATTGATTAAGTTTAATCTTGGCTGTTGGTGCTCAAACATTGGATTATAAAAGAAATTCGATGTGTTGATGGAGATCATCCAGTGCAGATACTCAGTTGCCCAAGCAGTTTGATTTTCTTAGTAGCAGTAGCTCAGCAGAGAAGAAAGAGCCAGAGGGTGAGTAGTAGGTGGAAGAGGAGAGTAATAGTTAGGAGGAAGTTTTTCAGTTCTCGGAAGAGTCGAAGGAAGGAAGGCCGAAATCTTTAGAGTGCTAGCGTAGACACGATGCAGAGGGTGACACGGGCATCTTAGCACAGAGGCAGGGGATGCTATTTCGGAAGCAGAAAATAGTTGTGGGGTGAGAGAAAATTCTCACAATATTTTTGCCAGTATTTTCTTCAAATTAGATTGCCAACTGAGCATCTAAATTATTGTACTTAGAATTGTTGTTGAACATTAATAATAAAACCCTCATCTGCTGCACCGGTTTTCCAAAGTTGGGTTTTTTCGGGGGCAATTGTCCAAAAATAACTGTGTCAAATTTATTGTGTGTGCTAGAATTTCTCAGTTTCCAGTATTTTATTTTGCGCAGTATTTTATGGTGAAAATTGCAGTTGTGATTTTATTCATTATTTTCCGTAGCAAATAAACTGCATAATTAATTTTTGAGTTAGAAGAATAATATCCAGTAGCTACAATAGATAAAATTTCACATTTCCCGTTTCTTTCTTACACAAGAGCATAGGTGTCCTCATACTCTTGTTGCTTGCAATTTGTATTTTTTAGTATATATTCTCACCATTTGTGATTCAATTTCTCTTGCATAAGATCTGATCTTCCTCTTGATAATCGCACAGTTTCTCATCAAAGCTTGAGGATTAGGGTTTTCTATGAAGACGTTTTCCAGGGATCCATAGGTGGAGGCTTGAAAATCAAGAGATCTACATATTTGAGACATCTCCTACCCTCATCTATGGATAAAACCCTCTATCTCTCTATCTTGTGCACAAATCTTCCTCCTGAAGACTTCAAAATTAAGTCGTCCAAGCTATTGGAGGAAAATCAAGTTCCCTCACTTGAGGAACTCTCCATTGTAATTTTGTAAATGAGCATTGTAAATATTTTTCGCATTTTTCATCTTGTATTTTGGGAAGGGTATTTTCTCATTGAAGCTCTTGGTTGTAAACTTTCCTCAAGATCTAAGTCCCTCATTTCTTTATAAGAGGGCATTTTAAATAATAATAAAATAAAATTTCTTTTGAGGGCGCTTGAGGATTTCCCCTTGGGATCCCGATCTCCTCATTTGGAATGAGGATCTTTGAGTGATTGGTGACTAACTTGTTTCTTTTGTTTTGTTAGTTTAGTTTCTTGCTCATTTCATCATTTAATTGCTCTCATCTAATAGCTGGATCTAATCTCTAACTCCTACATTTCATAGAACTCTTTAGCACATTGAAGTTCACTAATTTCCATAGCTGATTTACTAGCTTATTCATTGCTGATATAATTCATATTATTGCTGGTATATTGCTTATTTCATTGTGCATTTCATGATCTAATTTGTTTACAATCTGCATCTTACAATTTTATGCAAGTGTAACACTTTATTGAGCAATAATTGGCATTATGAATTCGTAAGTGAACTTGCCATTAATCACTTGTATTAACTCTACATCCAACTTGCATTTTGCATTTTTGCTTCTTTAAAATTTACCTCCAAGCATAAGCTTGGTTGAGAGACTTCTATGAGAAATTTTCCAAGATTTAAGTTTGGAGGAAAGGTAAAATGCATGACCTCCTAGTTCTCTTGTGTGGCTTAGCCCCTTGTAGGAATGAAGGCATGTGGGTTGTCTTGAAGAACTAGGTGGGTATCGTTAATGAAGCCCTAGCTTCCTCACTTACCCTTCTTGCAACCACCTCGAGTCCTTACCAAGATGAAGGAAATGAGGGGGAGTAACATTCCAGAATAGGTATTAATAAAATTAACCAAGACCACTTTATTTCACACATTCACCTACAACTTTGGTTCATCGTGTATGTACTTAATTATTATTTAGGCTCTTTCTCAAATACATACAAGTTGGATTGTGAGCATCTACATTCATTTTACTTGCAAGCATTTTACTTTATGTACTTGTCTATTTCCTTTACATGTTCATACTGGAACTCATTTGATGTCATTATATCATATTTGAGAAGTTTCATTTACAAGTACACATTTTCTTCACTTGCAAGCTCAATTTCTATTTAGTTGCTCATCTCTCAAAGTTGTATATGATCTCTTGCTATCTTGATTCACTAACACTTGTTTTGCAGCTTTCCCTTGGTTCCAACTTATGGTCGCATGGTTTGTTTTTAAGGTTGGGGGGTCGGGGCTAAGCCCTGGCCCTTGTTCCATGTGGGCATGGTGACTTGGGCTGGGGCTAGCCCTCGACCCCTTTACCCGTACCTCCACCATTTTAATTCAAATCAAGTTTTAACTTTTCATATGGTCTTTAAACAAGGACCATCAATGGCGTAACAGTAAGGGTAGTAGTTGGTACACATGAGGTTCTTTGTTCAAACTCGACGAAGTGCTAAATTGACCTGCCAAAATTTTAGTGGCCACCGAGGTGCCATGTGGCAGCTTCTGGCTGGGCCACGTGGCGGCCTCCGGTTGGTCCACGTTTCACACCATTAACCAATCACATTTAACCCAGTCAACACCACTAGAACCTGCCATGTGTCACAATGTCATTAGATCTTTTTGAAGCCCAGTGATTTTGCCATATCATCAGGCCCAGTGAGCATGCCACATTAGCAGTACGGACTGCTGACTAGGCAGACCTACACAAAATTTTTCATGTTTCCCCTAACGAATAGATCGTGTTTCTTGGAGCATACAACGTTCGATTTTCACAAAATGAATTGTGTCGGATCAAATCTACGAGCTCTACGTAGTCGTTTAGGTTTCAATATATTCCGACAACTTTGAAATTTGAGCATATTTTTGATCCTCCGGATCACTCCTCCCCACTGGAAGCTTTTGGACCCCAAAAGCTCTTTTATTACTAAACATTTGGATGAGGATACAACCGCTTCACCCTTACAGTGTCAATCCACTGGAATTTGCCTGAATTCAACAATTTGAGCTTTTCATGAAAACTGATCTTTTTCCTTGATTGTGGAGACCCTGTCTTGTTGTTGTAGATACCATCTTGCTACAATTTCCCAGAATCCCTCACAGTGTCAATCCACTGGAATTTCCTGAATTCAACAATTTGAGCTTTTCATGAAAACTGATCTTTTTCCTTGATTCTAAAGACCTTGTCTTGCTGTTGTAAATACCATCTTGCTACAATTTCCCAGAATTTGTAGAACAACAAATCGTCCTTGAAGGAACAAACATATGCCCTCCTTGGTCATCAATCAAATTAAACTTAATCAACTTGAATTTCTTCTCACCTCGAGCACTATCGACATGACGATGTTTAGCTAGTCTTGCCTTGTCTTTCTTGCCCTTCTTAGGATGAAGTTGCGGATGCAATTTCCAGCACTTCTCGACCCAATGCCCACTAATATTACAATGGGTGCAGAAATTTTTGTGCTTGTTGCTTGATGACATTGTCTTCGAACTTAGAAGAGAGTCTTTCTTCCCTATTTCATTCCCACATTCAAGCAACTCTTTCCTTTGCTAACACTTCTTCACACTATGGTTAGGTGAATGACAGAAAGTGCATGGAACCATATTCCATAAAACTTTATTCAATTGATCATGTGGCTCAAAATCAAAGAAACTATTTGAGTGAGGCTTATACCTTCCCTTGTTATCCTTTGAACCATGCTTCTTACACGAGGAACTTGAATGGCGAGAAGAACTTATCTTAGTCTCTTCTTCAACTTGCTCATCTCTCTTTAGAGAGGTCTTGCATTTCATGTCCTCCTTTTGCTTTAGAAACCAAGTTGGTACCAATTCCGGATGCAAATCCCAACAATTTGCCTCGTCATGTCCTCTCTTATGAAAAAAAGAACATGATACCCAAGAGCTATCATTGGAAGACCATTCTCCCTTTTCAACATAGCCCAAACCTTCATATCGAGGTCTCTCCTTTGCCTCAATTGGATGGATAATGCCTTGATTGTTCACTCCAAGGCCTCCTCCCTTGTAACCCATCTTGGACAAGAGCTTTGTTCCTATGCCTTTGCTATGCTTCTCAAAGGCTGCAAAAGAGCTTAAATCAACATTTTCATGTAAAGAAACTGCATGTAAATGCTTACCATTTTCCTCATCTTTCAACTGAGGGACAAAGATGCTCTTAAAATCTTTCCTAATTCTTGAGGTGTCTTCTTGGACTCTTGGTCTTTCTTCTTTTAGCTCCTTGGACTTTGGTGCTGATAGAACCTCATCCTCATCATCATGCAGACAAAAGGTGCAAACTTGGCCATCTTCCTTCTTTGAGGGGCTTTCTGCACTAGCCTCTTGTGTAAGGGTTGTTGTGGAAGAGGATGATGATGAAGGCGAGGATGGAGGTGAAGATGATGGTGGTTTGTCACCATTCCCTTTTGAAGGCTTGTCATCTCCTCCTCCTTTTCCTCCAGATGAACCCTCTATTTTTGAAGGTATTAACCACTACGTGTCAACTTCCCAACAATACACCCCATTTTCTTCGCAAAAAGGGATAGCGCTTGATCGACATGTCCGTGCCATTCGACAGTCATCGTCGACTTGATCAATTTATGTTGTAAACCCAGTCTGCATGTGTGAATTGTAAATAATCTTAGCAGATATGAGTCATGTATGTAAATTGCCTAGGTGGACCTAATTTCCTAGTGATAATCTACGTTCTGGAAGGTTTTTTGTCTCACCGATCTATGATCGGCAGAGTTTTCCTTTAGCCTAACCCCAAACCCAGAATGGATTTTGTCATTAGAATCTTAGGAGAATCCTAGTGTGTTAATCTGTTAGATTATAGTTGTGTCGCAGAACTGGGTGGTTTATGAGGGTCTATGTCAAATGGGTTCTCCCCCTTGAGATGTAAAGTTGTAAAAGTCATGATGTAAAGTGTCTTGAGGGTTAGAAAATGTTTTAATCCCCTCATAAGTCATAAGTCCTAGGTCCTAGGTGATTTTTCCAAAGGCTAAGTTCGAGGATCTATTTAAAAATAAATTAAAAATTTAAAAATTTAAAAAATTTAAAAAAATAACTGAAAAATAAAAATTAAAAAAAAAAAAAAAAATTATAAAATTTATAAAATAAATAAATTAAAATTTAAATAAAAATAATAAATAATAATAATAACAAATAAAAACTTAAAAATAATAATATTTTGAGTAAAAAAATGCAGAATTTAAATTTTTTAATGCATTAAAAATTCGACGGATGAGATTAAGAGATATCTTGATCCTCATCGACGGTCGAGATAAGTTTGACATAGATCACTTGAACTAGCTGTTGGGGATTTTTCCTTTAAATAGGGTGCTAGGGGTCTTTTGAGAATAGATTTGATCTGAGAGTCTGGTGCTAAAGAAAGCTCTCTTGTAGTCATTTTTTGTGCAATAAAGAAGACTTTGGGGTTAAAAATCTTGCTGGTGTTACTCTTCTGAAAATGCTGTAAGATTGTTCTTTTTTTTTTCTGCATAATTTTATTTTCAGCCATTGATGATAGCTTAATGAAGATTGATCTAGGCACAGGTATCTTGTCTGATCTTTGGGGTTTGAATAATAGTTTAGATTCTGAAATATAGTGGCAGGTATCTCCATTTGATCGGGGTTTCACTATTGTTTTCTCCTTCTATGTTAATGGTTGATTTTAAGTTGTGCAGGAAATCCTTTTTTCAGATTACCGGGCGTTAGGGGAAGTTCTCGGCTGAACCAGCCAACTCCCGGGTTGTGTTTTCTGAAAGAGCCCAGTCAGTTCTTGATCCCGGGCTTATTATTCGAAATATTTTTTATGAATGCATGCAGGGTTTTCTGAAGCGTTTTACATTAAAATTAAATTCTGATAATATTACTGCGATTATTGATAAATCTGGTTGCTTAAGAGCTTTCAGTTTGTAAATACTGTAAATTTTTTCTTTTTTTTGTTGGGTTTAGGGTTTTCAGTTTTGTTTTATACACATATCATTTTTGGGTGATTTTTCATTCCAGGTTGCAGGGTTTTTTGAAGATTTCCGAGGGTTTGCCATTTTGCTGTCCAGGGGTTTTAGATATCAGTTGTTTTCAGATCTGGGGTTTCATTATTTACAGGAAGTTAATTTTTATATGCTCCCCATCAAATTCCAACTCTGCCTGTACGCTGCTAGTGTTTCTCTTCCTCTCCAAACGCATCAATCCATTTTTTCAGCGACCACCTTCCATACAGCTGCTATTACCCATTCGCTCTCCATGCTGCGGCTACACTCCGCCCACCTGCAAAAAAAAAAAAAAGGGAAACGTGGCTGTCTGCGTTGAGCTGCCCATTGCTGCTCCATCGGCTTTCAACCAATCCATTTCAGTCCTCTCATTCCTCACGCGAAACTCCACTCATCCCCGTGGCTCCCTCGCTGCTGTCCAAAAACTACACCTGCGTCAATCCTTTTCTCCACAACGTATTATTCACTCATTGCAATCATACCCATGCCCATCCGCCATCTAAACCTGCTGCCTTCACACAGTCAGCTCAGTGCCATATCCCTTGCCCTTGCTTCTGCGCGGAAATCTCCATAGCACCGTCGGATTCTTTCAACCACACGCAGCAAGAAACGCTTCGAAATTTTACAGTGGTTCCCTCAGTGCTGACCTGCCTTTCGATCTACACCTGCAGCTGCTCGTTGGCCTCATTCTGCGCATTCGTTCCATTTCAAACGTCACCAAACTGCAGTAAGAACGCATTTTTTGTTGGTATACACGGGCCAGGTAATGTATTTTGGTGGTATTACGTGTGGGTGAACTGTTGGTGCGTAAATCTCCCTCCGTCCAGCCATTCAAAAACCGAGCCCTCATTGCTGCTGCATTTTTATAAAATCCGCTCCAAAGTTGCTCTTCCTACCCATCGAGTTCTGTCATTTTGCTGCCATCAAACATCATCGGACCTGCACTGCAAACATTCGAATTTTTTTTCTGTCCGCCGTCGAAGGTATTCCACCGACAGCAAGAACGCGTCCCTTTTTTATGCAGGCCAGTCTCAATACGTTGCGTTGAATGGTAATGTTAGCTTAGGTTTGGAATTAACGTAGGTTTATTTTTTGAATAGATTTAAATTGATCATTTTTATTTAGTTTACGTTTTTCTTAATTTAGATTTAAATTTAAATTTTTACATTGTAATAAAAGTAAAAAAAAAAAAAATCGATTTTAAATTTAGATTTTAAGTTTCTTCTTTGGTTTATTTGATTTAGGTTAGCTTAAATGTAACTTTTCTTTATATTTTTTGAATAGGTTCTAATTTTTGTTTCATTTAAATTAAAAAAAAAATAAATAAATAAATAAATTTTAAAATCAGAAAAATTATAAAAAATAAAAAATTTAAAGAGTTTTTTTTTTTTTTTTTGGATATATAGATCATAATTTTGATTATTTTCTAGTTTTAGATTTAATCCTTATTTTAAATTTAGATGAAGGTTTTCAGTTATTTTGTTTTTCATTTAAATAAATAAAAAAATAAAAATCTAGAAAAAGTTAAAAAAATAAAAAGAAATTAAATTTGGATTTTCATTTTCATTTTATTTGTTTTGATTTTTATTTAAAAGAAAAATAAAAAAATAAAAATATATAAATAAAAATGTTTCTTTTAGTTTAGTTTTATATAGATTTTTTGATTTAGTCTTTAATTTTCTTTGAAAAATATAAAAATATTTTGGGAAAATTTTTGCCAATTTCAGTCTTGGCTCGGGAATTTTTAGGTTTCATCTTTTATGTTGAGGCTAAAATTTTGATGTGGGAATTAATGTTTAATATGATTTAATGTTCATCTGAAGATTAACCGCATGAATGTGATCTCTGGTTAATATTTTACGTGATTGTTTAAAGCACTTTATCTTTCGAAATTTTAACTGCTGGAGTATCGTTTAAGCATTTTCTCGCATTTGATTAGATATTACTTGAGTTATTTGATGATAAATGATTGCTCTACATGGTTTATATTTTTGCAGCATCTGATAATTAATCGTTTAAACATTAAATCCACAAGGCATTGGTCTATTAATTCAATAAAATCTTTTTAGTGTCAGTTTCCTTCCGTGTCTCCCAAACCAATTGATTCACAGTTGGTCATCCATTTTCGTATAGGGTCTACCCCCCTTAGCCGCGGGAGACAGGCTTAAACGGAGAGATCGGGGATCAGGGTGACAGCCCCCGGTCTGAGCGTTGTCGTGACAATCTGTGCGACAACAAAAGGCTTGGAGCTCTCACCCTGCAATCTTGAATTTCTCTCTTCATAGAGAACTTTCACCATGTGGGTCATGTCAAAGAATGATTTTCTGAAAGCCTTCTCATCCTCTGACATATTATCAGCTCCTCCTTCATGAGACATGCTTACTGAAGCTTCAGGAACAACTTGAGGTGAAACTTGTGGTGGAGATTGTGGCAAATGTGCTCTCCTTGTCCTTGTCCCAAATTGAGAACTTGCACCCACAAGCTTTCCTTCTCCTCTCTTGAGCTTCAACCTTGTAAGCATCAGAAACACTTGCAAACAATTAAATCCTCACAGCGACAAAGAACCTATGCTCTGATGTCATGTCCCTTCTCAAACACATTTGTAATAGGGTGCTGCTACACAATTTTGGCTAAGGAAGAGAACCCATCATTTTCGACTTAGGGACTTAGGAGGCAATTCGACTTAATTTGGTTGCTAGTAGAATGTGGGGGCCACCCACATGGGAATTCGAATTGGCCCATTTGAATAGCTTGGAGGGAAAGTTGAATAAGTGGATGGAGGGGCCCACATGAGGCAAGGGAGGCGCAAGGAGTTATAAGGAGGGTAGCTCTCATTTTGGGATTCATTCATACATCTTGCAAACAAACTCACTTGATTGTTCACTTTGTTGTTTAATTGAGTCAACTGGTTGTTTAGCCATGAATCTCTCAAGCGGAAGATTCAACCTCTACTTTGGGGGATCATCCGTGCCCACCCTAGAGGGGCAGTTCTACAAGGATTTCAGGACTTCCGGGGCAGTGACATAGCACCACCAACTAGCTCAAAGCAAGAAGTGCGTATTTCTGGCCAGCCAGGAAACACGCAGAGGGAGACTGAGGCAAGCAGAGATTTGATTGCTTGTCCGGGAGTAGGGGAGATCAGGTAGCAGCATTAGACCAACGTTCTTGCTAGGTTTTACAGCCAGCTGAGCTAGCATTCCAGCAATTCAAACTGCTGGGCTGGGGGACAATGTAGAGGCCACACAACAGATTTTCGTGGTACTTGGGAGCAACTGAGTTGGGCCAAGAGATCATCCGGGGAGTTAGGGATTGGATAGCATGGGTGAACTCAACATTTTGGAGAAGTTTTCAGGTGGATTTACAGGCAGTTTCCAGCAAGTCGAAATTGGCAGCTAGAGCTGAGGTGAGTCGAAAATCAGAAGTCTAAACTAGCAAATATCCTTTCTGTGTTTTCTGGGTTTTTGACAAGGATCCCAAATATAAAGTTTCATACTTTTCTGAGCACCGAAGGTGGGGTTTTAAGTCGTATCTTTGCAGCAGACAATGTAGAATTGCTGGGGATTAAATAGTGCCTTTGGGGGGACGATTTTCGGAAGTCCAAATCGGGCCAAACCATTTCTGGGTTTTTGTGGGTTTTGGCTAAGGAGTCTAGAGTTAAAGAATATAAATTTCTGGGCATTTTCAGGGCACCTTCCAGCCATTCAAACATCAGCAGAGTAGTAGTTTCTAGGCAACGCAGTGCAAATTGGTGCAACAGTTGGGCAGCCCTCAACTCAACCATTTTCCTGCCTAGGTTTGGTCCTGCTTGTCCCTTTAGACAATCCCAGGTGCACCATTCCATCATCTACTGTATTTGACTTGCATAAATATAATAAAATGGCTCAGAAGTTCTCCATTTGCTGCTTTTATATGGGTGTTTGCTGAATATTTCGTTTTTGTAATTTGCTGCATGTATTATTTTCTTGTTATCGCTTGTATTCCTATTAAGGATCATTACAGTGGTACCAGAGCATGATCTTTGCCTAACTGTGGGAAATTAGCTAGAAGATCATGGAAGCGTTGGGTATGAGTGCACAGTGATGGGTGAAACCGGAGACAAACCCATGGCTCAAGGGAAATCTAGTATGCAGAAATTCTGTGGTAGAATTCATTGGGACGATGAGATGCTGGCCCAGTTGATGAGGGTGACAGAACAAACCCATCCTCACCCTTACAACAAAGACGTTAGAGGTGAGCAGGTTGTGGGAGTGCAGCCATCTGCATCATGTGGGGAAATTCGACCAAATCAGGGCACCAGATCTCCTGAAAAGGAGAAGATAGGACAAAGACGATTAGAGGGTGAGACCAGGGGGTGCTTTTGCTGGCGGAGACCTGGCTTTAGATATCAGCAGCCTAAGGAGGAGGTTGAGCATGATGTTGAGAACCCACAGGATGGTGAGGAGCACATCGATATACCTGGTGTGGGAGTCACCTTTATTAGAGACCTCTTTGATAGCCCTAGTTGACACCCTGGTGGAGAGGATAGAGCCTACTCACATAGAACCATTTGTTGAGGGGGTGCCATCCCTGGACGAGATACCAACAGTTGCTGAGGTATCTGGAGCCGTGACCGAGTTTACAGGTGATAGATGCCCACGACAGTTCCATCAGTTTTAGGCCGACCTTCTAGCATTAAAAAGGAAGGCCGCATTAGTGCGAGAGGCGATTTTGCAGCAGAACGAGGAGTTGGAGGGCATGAGAGCAGTTTGTGCCGAGTCCACGACCAAATTGACTCATGTTGGGGAGAAGTTGGATTCCCTACTGGTGCAGCTAGAGTGCACATTGGAGCGTGAGAGCAGCCCTCTTCAGACATACATAGACGGGGCTGGCAGCACTGTTAGGTTACCATGGCCCATTGGATAGAGGGAGACAAAGCTACCTAGTCAGATTGTATGTATTGACTAGGATAGCGAGATGAGACGACCTGAGTTGCACAGGGTGCAACACCCTCATGGTGGGGTTGTTCTATGTGTGGGAGTTCGTGCATTCGATCCCTCTCTTAGGGTTGGGTGGCGAGAGATTCTGAGTTGGTACTTGGTGGAATGGACTATGGAGATGGTAGTGGACCTAGGTGGAGCTCAACAGGAGTTTCTAGGCACTGGGGATGCTTGAAGCCCCGACTAGCTTTGGGATCCGGGAGGGACTACCTATCGTTTCCCACGTATGTCGGTTGACTACAATTGGGATGGTGCAATTGACCTAGCAGTTGAGCATGCACTTTCGCTAGGGCAGTCTCGGTCAGCACTAGTGGCCGACTAGTTTATGGACAGACTCTTTTGGTTTTCTTGGTATGGCATTAGTACACGGGATCACTGGGTGATCAACATACTCTGGTAGGAGGTTGTCGGAGAAGGTGGCATTGGCAGGCCACCATATGGTGCCTTACATGGAGCTGAGGGCTCTTCACTTTTGTGCGGGGCACAAAGGAGCAGAGCAGTGGTGGCATCACTACTGACACATAGGGAGAGTCACTTCTCAGATCCCTCAGGGGGGATTTGGAGGGAAGATCCATTCATCAGCGGGGATAATGATGCGATGGTGGAGGTGGTGACACTGATCGGGTGTGGCCTGACACATACAGACATACCTCTATGCCATCATATCCAGGGATATGTGGGAGCATATAACATTGAGCAATGGTCTACAAGTGGGCATGAAGATGCATGGTGGTGTGTTGCACTGCATTGCGGAGTGGGAGTGCCTCACATTGCAATGAGTACATGCGGGGAGTGACAGGTGCAGTGACATAGGTAGGAAGTAGGACGGTACTGTATGGCATAGCTACAACCGAGGGTATCCCGCAGTGTACAGGGGTTGGCCACAGTGTACAATGGCATGTCTAGGAGTACTGGGATGATCGTTGGTATGCAGAGGCGTATGGTGCTGCACAACGAGGTCTTGGAGTGTTGCCTCCGGGGACACCCATGGATGGAGATATCGGGCACACCTTTGGGTGTAGTTCACCCAGGATTGATGGGGACACAAATGAGCGATACTTGATGGTATTTGTGGGGACTCACACTCTTGACCCTCTTCTACGTCACTTACAGGAATGATCGATCTGATTGTTGTCCTTTGACACTCTGGGCACGAGTAGAAAGGTATGGGGAGCTCACCCAAGATATTTGGATGACACTTGGTGCGATAGAGGGGAGACTTCTCAGCGGGGGCATCGAGTCGCTATGCAAGTTGATAGCCACAAGTCAATGGATGAGGTGATCACTGAAAGGGATGGCATATCATTCATCATTGATTTTATGCCTAGGGAGTTGGTCAAGGGGAATACATGTTTCACTCTTTCCACGGGGCATGTCTGGACCATGGATGAGCAGAGGATACCGTGTGCGGCTAAGATAGTTGTCCAGTATGTATCCGGGTTCCCAACATTGTATCGACACATTCTCTAGGGGGTGGGTAGCTGAACCAGTGGTAATGGTTGGCAGGAGCAAGATGGATCCACATACACTGAGTCGATTGCACATATCAGATACCCATCTATTGGTTGCATTCAAGGGGTAGCTATTTGGCACACGTGGTTTCCAATGGTCATCTGTACTACACAATGGCAGACACCTGACAACTTAACATGCCTTAGATTAGTTCATGATGTATGGAGCCTATATATGGGTGGCATGCAGGGACTAGAGATGAGAGCCAAAGGGATTCCATCAGTTGTCAAGGCTATGCCGCAGCAGGTCTGCTTATGGGATGTAGGGATTTAGTTGACCGATAGATCACTCATGATGAGCAGAGTCGTGGCAGAGAGTGATATAGTTCGCTCTTGGGATGACACATGGGGTTTCACAAAGGGTTTCATCATATGGGGAGGCAGACATTCTCTATTGCTGCAAAGGTTCAGAGCTAGATTTGGATGGGTAGGCTTTGGTGCCATGGATATGCGCAAGCAGGATGTGTCTTGCCTCTTTCAGTATTCCACCATTGAGTTCCAGGAGCGTAGGATACTGTTAGCGCATGATGGGGAGCATGACATAGTCAGAGTAGCGCAGCATCAACATGGTGGCACCACTCTCGGACTAGCAGGGAACTGGGGCGTCACATCTCTTCACAACTCAATAACCTTTAGGGATGCACCGGCTACTATAGGGGGAGATCATATAGATCTTCCATTGGGTTTTAGCGAGTCACTGATAGAGTAAGGGACTTCTGGTACTTCCACCGGGCAGGATAGTGAGTGGAGCGAGGGGAGCTTCATGTCGGACAGGATGGCCTGGGATCCTTGTATTTAAGGTTTCTTTCATATCAGGACAGTGTTGAGGTCAGGGACGATTCAATGGCATATGTGGGACCTTGGCACATGATATAGTGATAGTGGGGAGCAACATTTAGAGAGGATGCTCGTTCAGGCATTGCTTGAGGACAAGCGATTTTTGGAGCGTTGGAAGAACTTGCCGGATGAGGATGCCACCTGGGAGGGTGAGCACATATTGGAGCACCCAACTTTGAGCTTGCTTGAGGGCAAGCAATATTTGGGAGGGGAGAACATTACATCTGATACCAAACTTGATCTATATATGAAACTACTTGAGGATTATGTAAATTGCAAGTTAATGAAATGATTTTTTATGGTGCTCAAGTTAAATTCTTTAACACATTTAAACATGAATTTAATTCATAAATTGCAAAAAAATTGCAAAGAATAAAGCCATAACAGTGACCACAAAACAACAAGTGATGAAGGAGTTCACCCCTCCTGGGCTATGTCTCTTGGTCCAACTTCCAATGCTTAGCCCTCTTTCATTATGCTCAAAAAAGGTGGTTACAATGAGTTACAATGCTCAAATGGCTTCAAAACCTACTCCAACAACTTGAGAGCTATCAAAAACCCTTGTCTAGGATCTTTTTGTTCCCAAAAGACCAAAAACTGAGAAATTTATGAGCTTCCCAAGTTTTGCTGCTAATCGACCCACAACTCGCCAAGTCTGGCTAACTGTCCTACATTTTCGCCTCTTTTTCCGCTAACTAGGCGACAAATTGGCACAATTTGTGGGTTCATTAAATTTCCCACTATCCCCTGTGCGCGCGCTCCTGGTCACATGGACCCCCATAGGACTGGGGGCTGGCACCCAAGGCCTAGCCCTCTTTCGGCGCACCCCTGGTTCCGGCTTGTGGTCGCATGGTTTGTTTATAAGGTTGGGGGGGCAGGTCTAAGCCCTAGCCCCTTGTCTATGTGGGTGCAGTGACTGGGGCTGGGGCTAGCCCTAGACCCCTTTACCCATACCTCCACCATTTTAATTCAAATCAAGTTTTCATATGGTCTTTAAACAAAGACCATCAATGTCGCATTGATAAGGGCAGTAGTTGGTACATATAAGGTTCCGTGTTCAAACTCGATGGAGTGCTAAACCGACCTACCAAAATTTTAGTGGCCATCGAGGTGCCACGTGGAAGCCTATGGATGGGCCACGTGGTGGCCTCCGGTTGGTCCACGTTTCACACCATCAACCAATCACATTCAACCCAGTTAGTGACACTAGAACCTGCCACATGTCGCAATGTCATTGGATCTTTTTGAAGCCCAGTCAGCATGCCACGTCAGCAGTATAGACTGTTGACTGGGCAGACCTGCACAAACTTTTCCCTGTTTCCCCAAACGAACAAATCACATTTCCGAGAGCAGACAACGTCCGTTTTTTGCGAAACAAATTGCACCGGATTCAGAATGACGAGCTCTATGCAATCATTTAGGTTTCAAGTTATTCCGACTACTTTGAAATTTGAGCATATTTTTTATCCACCGAATCAATAACAATGCTAAATGGCCATAGTATCTTTCAGTGACTAATATTGGTATTCGATAATGGTTTTGTATTAGCTTCATTGTCCTTACCACAATGGTTGAAGTATAAATAGGTGTGATTTAATGTGAAGTAATCTCACAACAAATGGATGGTTCTTGATGTATGCATTTGCATCTAGTGACTTATATTATGAGGATGGCATCATAAATTTTGGTTTGATATTGTTTGGTAAATGACAATTTGTTGGCATAACAATAGATGAAGTCATAACTTGATACTTGAATGAGAGATCTACCTGTCACCTAATCTAAAGACTTGACACTGTGATATTGATGATTTTGATATTAGTTCTGATCTGGCATCTAAACTTTGATAAGCTAACGTAGTTGATTTGATTTCACAATATTGATTTGTGTAGGGCTAAACATATTTCTTTGGTCAAGTGTTATGATTGCAGAGAGAATTATATGAAGCAAGCTCCCCGAGCCTAATATGTCTGCATTGATTGTTACCTGGTGGGGCCAGGAAGATGTCTCAATTTGATCCTCTACTTCAAATGGGGTCCAAGGTATGTCTTTGATTTTGGTTTTATATACTGATGGTCTACTCTTGACAGATAATGAGCCTCTGATGATCAAAGTAAGAGGGAGTTGGCTTCTGAAGCTCAAAATAATGAATCCTGGTGTGATGAATCGAATTATGAAGTTTGGAAAATAATTTTTTTATTGCAAAACTATTAAAGAATTGTTGCAAAGTGGAAATGCAAATCCTTGGACACTCCGATTGAATTTCAAGAAGTTATGAAAAGGTATTGTTGAACCTAACTTGGAAACCGACAGTTGATTGAAGCATTGATGTTCCGTTTGAACACTTGTCCGCATATGTTGAGCATAGAACCTGAGTGAATTCATGATTGAACCACTTCATACGCATTGAGTTGTTGCCAAACACCCTTCGAGATATTTGCAAGGGATTTTTATCTAAGATATTCTTCCTGTGATATGTGAATGCATGGATGTATTGATGATGATTGGGATCGTTATTGTCGAGCACATTCGGATGCTACCTTAGTATGAGATCTTCCATGATGTTTTGGATGAGAAGTTTGTAGCTTTAAGTATGACCAAGGTTGAGTACGATGTGGCTAACATGACCAATTGTGAGGCAAGATAAAAAGACTCCTTAGAAAGTTGTTTGGGAAAGTTTTGAATATGACAAGGATACATTGTGATAATAATGAGTGGATCTGATTGTTTGAGAATCCCATTTATAGCTGGGACCGAGATACCTTCATATATTGAGATAGTGTTGTTGTACGAGACAAGCTCAGGGTTGTGGTTGGCACCTACTTGAGAGGGAGGATGACTATGGTATCTTTTTTGTGATATATATATTTTTGTTTTAATATGATGTTTGATTTGATGTCATGTATGAACAGGAGACAATTGCTATTAAGACATGATGATTACCAGATATCAGCATGATGATATTTTGTTGATCTATAGTGATCATCGTTGATCGAGAACACTGAGCCAACTCTTCCCCCCGTCTGAGTTCCCAGGGTGAGGAATTAAGATAGAGGCCTCCTAGGGTTGAGAGATCTTTGGACAATAAGGTCGTAGATGTTGCTCCCCTATCTGTTACACATAGGGTTGGAGATGTTGCTCCCCTATCTTGGTCTTTCCAAAGTATACCCCAGCTAGCATCATACCCACAAGCTCTGCTTGTTGGGATTACCGCTCCTCGTCTGGCCAATGGGTTGAGAGTGTACTTGGGGTTGTACAACCCAAGATGATTATGATGCAGGTGTTTTACTACATAACACTTGAGGGTCATTGTTGGGAAGATCAATGGGAAATAGGATGGGTTGAGATGTGCTCCCCTATATCACCTATTGCTTTATATGGGGTTGTAAATGCTTAGCTCCCCCATTATATTCTGGGTTGAGATGTGCTCCCCGATGTGGTTCCAAGTTGAGATGTGCTCCTTGATGATATGCTCTTCGACGATGATGCGGGTCATAGAATTAGCTCCCTGCTGATGTTTCCCGGTGGTAGCATTGGGCTCCCCACTAACAGTGATTCCGGGTGGTAGCAGTGGCTCCCCAATGAATGGGATTGTGGTAGCCTAGGCTCCCTTTGATGTCAAATTCTTCTTCTTTTATATTCGAGAATGTTCAGCATATGAGCATGGTCAATCAAGAGATAAGTAAGAGACGGATTGAGATGAACAGTGACAATACATGATGATGAGTTACTTGAGATTGGATATGATCTGATGATAGGATACACATGACATAATGCAAGTGGAATTCTCCCTAGTTGATAGGAAGTGTTAAAATATGCAATTGTGCTCAAAATTCCACTTTGGACAACTCATTTGATGGAGATCTAAAGATCACCTAATTTGGATAAGGGAATGTGTATTTTTGAATTATAAGCCCACATGTGCATATTTGATCAAGTCAGCCCTAAATCAAAGTGGACACCCTTGGAAGGCTATAAATACAATTAACCTCTACCTCATTTCGAGATTATTATGAGACACTCTTCTATTTCTCTTTCTTGATTTTGCCTCGCACAAGTTTGAGGCTGATCTGGGGAGGAACAGGTTAGCTCAAAGATGAAATTGCAGGGTTTGAAGCTCGCATCTCTATTTTAGGGTTTTAGGCCTTAGTCGCAGGCATGACATGGGAATAACTCGACCACAGTTGCTCACTAACCGGCTCATCCGGGATAGGTATATTGTGATTTATACATTGAGACTAGTATTTGATAGTATTTAATAACAATTCCAAGAGTTTGACATGATTTGGCTGATTGATATAGATGAGAAATGTTTGGAGTTTAGACATGATACCCGATAATGATTTAGAACTTTGACTTGATATGTTTTGGGCTATAGATCTCTTTGTGATAATAAATTTGAATTTGCCCTGATGTCTAATGATTTAATTTGACCTCTGATGATTTTCCTTGATAACAATGCTAAATGGGCGTAGTATCTTTCAGTGACTAATATTGGTATTCGATAATGGTTTTGTATTGGCCTCATTGTCCTTAGCACAATGGTTGAAGCATAAACAAGTGTGATTCAGTGTGAAGTAATCTCACAACAAATGGATGGTTCTTGATGTATGCATTTGAATCTAGTGACTTATATTATGAGGATGGCGTCATAAAGTTTGGTTTGATATTGCTTGGTAAATGACAATTTATTGGCATAACAATAGATAAAGTCATAACTTGATACTTGGATGAGAGCTCTGCCTGTCACCTAGTCTAAAGAATTGATACTGTGATATTGATGATTTTGATATTAGTTCTGATCTGGCATCTAAACTTTGATAAGTTGACGTAGTTGATTTGATTGCACAATATTGATTTGTGCAAGGCTAAACATATAGTTTTGGTCAAGTGTTATGATGGTAGAAAGCCTTAATTTGAAGCAAGCTCCCTGAGCTTGATATGTCTACATTGACAGTTACCTGGTGACGCTAGGAAGATGTGTCGATCTGATCCTCTACTTCAAAAGGGGTCCAAGATTTGTCTTTGATTTTGGTTTTATATATTGATGGTCTACTCTTGACAGGTAATAAGCCTCTGATGATCAAAGTAAGAGGGAATTGGCTTCCGAAGCTCAAAATAATGAATCATGGCATGGTGAAATCTGAAGTTTGGAAAAGAAAATTTATATTGCAAAACTATTAAAGAATTGTTGGAAAGTGGAAATGAAAATCCTTGGACATTCCAATTGAATTTCAAGAACTTATGAAAAGATATTGTTGAACCTGACTTGCCAACCGACAGTTGATTGAAGTATTGATGTTCCGTCTAAACACCCGTCCACATATGTTGAGCATAGAATGTGAGTGAATTCATGATTGAGCCGCTTCAGATGCATTGAGTTTCTGCCAAGCACCCTTCGAGATGTTTGCATGGGATGAACAATATTTGATTTGAGATATTCTTCCTGTGATATGTGACTGCATGGATATTGATGATGAGTGAGATTGTTATTGTCGAGCACACTCAGATCCTACCTTAATATGAGATCTACCATGATGTTTTGGATGAGAAGTTCGTAGCTTTAAGTATGACCGAGGTTGAGTACTGTTGACCACTACATGTCAACAACCCATAGCAGTACACCCCCTTTTTTCGGAAAAGGGATAGCGCCTGATCGATGTGTTCGTGCTATACAACTATCATCATCAATTTCACTTCCAAGATGTTATGTAAACCCTTTCTGCTTGTGTCTAATGTAAATAATCTTAGCAGATCTGTGTCATATATGTAATTGCCTAGGTAAACCTACTTTTCTAGTGACGATCTACATTCTGGGAAGTTTTTTGTCTCACCGATCCATTCTCGGATAGTCGGCAGAGTTTTCCTTCAATCTTACCCCAAGTCGGAATGGATTTTGCCACTGGGATCTTAGGTGAGTCCTAGTGTTCTAGATCGAGTCTATGTAAAAGTGATTTGGGAATAATCTTAACTACTTGGTTAGGTTATTTTATTACAAATTGCTTGGTTTGCTGGATTATATTTGTGTCGTAGAAATTGGTAGTCTATGAGGGGCTATTACAAGTGGGTTTTCCCCCTTATGATGTAAAAAATATGAAAATCATGATGTAAAGTGTTTTGAGGATTGGAAAAATAATTTATCCCCTCATAGGTTGATTAATTGAATTTTCTGGCTAAAAATTAATTAAAATCTTAAGCCAGAAATTTAACTAATTCTAGGTCCTAGGTAAATTTAAATTCTCCAAAAGCAAAATTCGTCAGTACTTAAAAATCAAAATTGAAAAGGTCCCGAGACTAAGGTAAATTAATTATTTTGATAAATTTTAAGCCTTTGATTCCTGGGGTTAAGTCAAAGTCAAAATTTTGGGGAAATTAATTCAAAAATTTAATTTTTGAATTAATTAAAATGCATTTAATTGAAAATTGCGAATTTCCCCAAATATTTAAATATTTCGAAGGATGAGATTAAAAGAAATTTTATTCTTCATCAACGGTCGAGATTGCTTTGACGAGGATCATTCGAACTACCATTGGAGGATTTATCTTTAAATAGGAAGTCATTTGTTAGTCCATTGATCCGACCTTTGAGTTGTGTGCTAAGCGAAAAGCTCTTGTATAATTTTTTCGGATAATAAAAAAAGACTTTGGGGTTAATTTTTGTCGGTGTTACTCTTCATGGAAATATTATAGGATGTGTCATTTTTCATGCATAATTTTTTTTTAGCCATTGATGATAGCTTCTGAAAAGTGATCTGAGTACAAGGATCTTGCTCAGTCACTGGGGTTTGAATAATAATCTAAATTCTGAACGTAATAGTAGGTATCTCTTTTTGTCTTAGTTTTATTATTGTTTTCTCACTCTATTTTGATGGTTGGATTGAGTTTTGTAGGAAAATCTTGATTTTTAGATCATCGGACGTTCGGGGAAGTTTTCAGTTGGACCAACCAACTCTCGATTCGTGTTTTTTAAAGAGCCGAGGTTGATTTAATCCCCGACTTATCATAAGAGTTTTCTTGGTGATGCATGAAGGGTTTTGAACTAAACACCTCCTTTAAAATTTAAAAATTTAATTTTTTATGTCCGAAATTGATAAATCTGGTTGTTGAGAGCCTTAGATTATCAGATCTGGGAGCGGAGTTGGACTCACACTCCTTAGATCTAATAGATCTTCCATTATTGTACATAGATCTGTAAATTATTTTTGGTTTTCTGACCTGGGTTTTTTTGGGTTTTAGTTTTATCATTGTATATATCATTTGGGTGTTTCTTGTTGTCTTGCAGCTACAGATATGAGGAAGAAATTTGTGTATAGTCCAAATCTAGGCCCTGGAGGGTAAGGTCTGGATCTTTGCAGTTCATCAACATCATTTTGCAGGATATTATTCAGCCTTTTGCAGTCCAAGTGTTTTATATCTAGACATTTTCTTGAGGGTTTCAGGGTTAAATATGAAGAAGGTGGATTCATATTTTAATTATGATTTTCAGAAATTTCTTAAAGAGTTTCTAGGCTACCATTTTTGCTGATTGGTTTTCTGCTTGGTTTTTTGGGTCCCTGCAAAATTTCAATTTTTTTTTTTATGTTTTGAGGTTTCTTGAAAATTTTGGGTTTCTTTGATGCATTCTCCCTGATCATCACTCTTCCTCTTGTTCCATATATCTACATTTTGCAGCTCCAAGTGTTGCCTTATCTCTACGGCAATTGCTCACCTACAATTTCCATTTCTTTGCCTGCATTCCCTCTTGTTGTTGTCTTCGAAAGCCGCCGTCATATCTCTCAAATATGTAGCCATTCCTCACTGCATTTCCCCTTTGCCCATCTCCTTCATCACTCCTCAACACTACCCACACCAAACTTTGTCATCATTGCTCCATTCTCCCCTTTGAATCCTCTGGACCCTCCATTCCTACACTAAACCCTTGCTGCATGTTGCCTTAAACCCCCATTGTCATCGCTGACCAAACCCTTCGCAACTCTCCGTCCATAGCCTTCCGTAGCTCCTTCTAAACTCAAATTCCCTTCATCGATCAACCTACAGAAAGCTTCATCAGTCCATCCCCTTCATCGCTTTCCTTTCCTCCACGTACTCTTCTATTCCCTGCGTCCTTCATCTCGCTGTCTCATCCTTTGCTGTGCAAATCCCCACTACCGTCGAACCTCACTTTCTGCCTTTGAGCTCTCCTTTCCGCCGTCGCTGCCATCCCTTCGACCTGCGCAAGCAAAACAAATTTTTCATTTTCTTTTTCTTTTTTATGTTCTCTTTGCCTTAGGTTTTTCATTAGGGGTTAGGGTTAGTGTATTTTAGTTTTCATGTGAGATTCGAATTTGTTTTAATTTTGATTTTTATTGTTTATGTTAGTTAGGTTAGGATCTGATTATTTCAAATTCGTTTTATTTTACTTTTCAATTTGTTGTTTTATTTTGATTTGATTTTATTTTTTTTTGTCTTGTCTTGATTTCACATTTCTTTTTTATTTATTTATTTTGATTTTTGATTTACCTTTTATTTTCGATTGGATTTTTTGAATTTATTTTCATTAAAAAAATCTAAAAAATAAAAAAATTCTGATGACTAAGGAAATAAACTAAAAAGGGATTTGCTCCTTCACATTTAATATTTTAATGTGACCTATGGTCCATTAAAATTTTAATTTTTAACCCTTCAATTCATTTTAATTCTGTCACATTAAAAGATTTTGATTTCTTCATTCAACTAATTGCCTAAGGAATAATTGAAATTCAAATTTGAAGTTCCTTGGTGTTATTTGTTGATTAAATGCAATTTTCATGATTTTTCTATGGTCAAAGTGCGATAAATGTTTTAAATCACATTCACTGTTGGAGAAAGATAATTTTACTAGATTATCCTGCATGTTTTTTTTTTGTTGACTAGCGGAATCGGCAACGGCGGTGGTATCGTACTAGCATTACACGTGGTCGAATCCCACCGGCTGCCACTATAACCACTAGGAGGAACCGCACAGCCTGCAAGCACGACCCTCGGGTAAGACGAGACTTGAACTCATGACCTGCACTGCGGCACCAACGACTTAGCAGACCATCTGCTGGCCACGAGACCAAACCCCTGCGGGCAGATTATCCTGCATGTTAAATCATTGAGCATTCTTACATTTAATTGTTCATGATCATTGCTTTGCCACATTGTAAATTGCTCTGGATGACTTGTCATTTATTTAGTCTTTGGTTAATTCAAATTAAATGCATTGGTCTGGACTCTGTAGTCATTTTTATCTTGTCATTGTGTCTATCTATTTCAATTCACTGAAACTTATTCTAAATTCATCAAGTTGTTCATCCTTAAAATCTCCTAGAGCCTGTGTTCCACAGACTACTCTCATCCATTCACTTTATAGAGTACCCCCCTTGACTTATCTAGGAGAGAGTCTAAACGGAGTGAGTAAGGATTTGAGTGACAACCCTTACTCTGAGCGTTGTTGCGGTGCCTAGACACTTTGTGCAACAACATTTTTTGACGTCAATGTCAAGGACCAATTTATTGGGCCTTGGCTTTACAACATTCATCTTTCATCTTTCTATCATTCATTTTAGCCGGCAACAACAACATTTTTTGGTGCCGTTGCCAGGGATAGAGTTTTTCTGTCCTTGGTTTCCTCGACATCATTTTAATCATCTCATCATTTCTGCCATTCATTAGCCCATCAAGCAGCACAACATTTTTTGGCACTGTTGCCGAGGATAGATTTTTTCTGTCCTTGGTCCTCACAACATTTTTCTAATCATCTAATCTTTCATCATTTTTTATCCCATCAGCACAACATTTTTTGGTGTCATTTGATCTTTTCATTGCCTTATCTTTCGTCATCTCATTAATCGTTTCATTTGCACTTTTAGCACCTGGACATTTCATTTTGTTTCTTGTTTGGGTGGCGACTCCACTTATTCATCCATTATTTCTCAGACAAGAAGCCCTCCTTATATCCAGCTATTTTTTCCTTTTGGATCTTAGAGTTAGATTCATGTTCAAGTGGCGACCACTTCTTTCATTTCTTACAAGAATTTTTACTAGAAGAGTGCTTCTTTTGGATCTCTTGATTTTCTTGAGCTGGGGTCTCTCTCTATAGCATCCATTTTGTCCCTCCTTATCCCTTTAAGCAAGCCATCATGGATGACTTGTTTGCCCCATGTCATTTTACTAACTTTCTCCATAATATACTGAAAGAGGCCATTCATAAATTACCTTTGTTCTCGGGTGGTGATTCAATCGCTGCTAGAAAGCATCTAGTCAGGGTTACTCATATAATAATCAGATATTGTAGTTCTTCCCAATATAAACATGAAGATGTCAAGATGCATCTATTTGTCTTTTGTTTAGAGGGTGATGCTTTGAATTAGTTTCATAATTGTCGTGAAGATTCTTTCGCTTCTTTACAGGACATCATCAATGCTTTTGAAAATAGATATGGAGATTAAGGTGGTTCGCCTTGTGCCCCTAACACTATGCAACAGGATGAAAGTGATCTTGTAAAGGATCCAACTGTAAATGAAATACTTCTAGACATTTCTCCATATCAAAATGCATCATATTGCAGGAATTGTGAATGTTCTCGTGATGAATCCACTTGTACCATTGCAAGACGAATCCATAGTAGTGGAAAAGCATGAACAAGTTGTCAAATCAGTGTCAACAATGACAGGGAAAATGATAAGCATCTTATAGAAGAACTAAAGCAGTTAGTTAAAGACACGCAGTTCAGTCAAACGCAGCTGGTAAAAAATATGGAGCTTAATCAAGAAAAATTTATAGTTGATTACGCCAAGGATATGAGAACTTTGTACGCCCAACTGGAAAAACGTGATAAGGAGATGGAAATAATGAAAATTAAACACTCCAATCACGTAGCCACCATAGTAGAAAAGTGTGCTCAGAATATGGAGGCTATGAGGACCGACATGTAGAGTCATCATGAGAAAGAAAGGACTTCCATGCAAAACTATTTACTTGTCATGAGAGAAAAACATGCTAAGGAAATGGAAACCATGAAAGCTAATCATGACAGAGAAATGAGCTCTATGCAAAATTGCTTGATGACCATAAAAGCAAATAATGACAAAGTAATAAAAGATATGGAATCTGGTCAGATATGTCTTCAGAATAAGTTATTGACCATGGAGGAAAACCATGCCAAGGAATTCAGTGCTATGACAGTTGAACACTCTAACCAGCTGGATGCCATAACAATACAGGTACAAAAATTTCAGTATCGATCAGAGGATGAAAAAAACAAGGAAACATCAACAGGTCATAAGCCTCCCTATCTGTTGCAGCAAGCTCCATCTTATTATGAAGTCATTTGTTCCATTGAAAAGTGGCTAATTGAAGGTGACCCGGATAAAATGGAAATTAATAAGAATCAGGTTGATGCTCACATGGTTAATCCACCAGTCATAAAAGATCAAGTTATAACTCATGACCCCTGTGAGACTGATCCATCATTCTTGATAGAGCAAATGCAGAATGAAGAAAGACATGTCGTGCATATCTTACATACTTCGTCTAAGAATTTTGAAGGAGAATGTTCCGCATCATAAGTGATACAACCTGCCACAAAGAAAAAGCGCAAGAGAAAGAGAATGAGAAAGCGGTTTGATGCATTTGATGGCTGTGAGCAGCTTGATTCTCGGATAGGAAAAAGTCCTACCATGTGCAGGATTGGACATGGCACATCTAAGAAATAGCAAACAGATTTGCATGGAAGTTGGCAAATGCTCAGCATGCACTACATTGAATGCATCCAATGCCATGGGGCATCCTTTGTATTGTATTCCTAACCCTACACCCTTTTATTTCAATATTTTATTTTTGTAGGTAGATGTTTTTCATGTTATTAGGATAGTTAATAAATGAAGAGCTTATATCTTTCGTTTGCTTAACGTTTTATGATGATTTTTGGATGGACGCTACTTATGTTATGTTGTGTGTTGCGTGCATGCAGATTCTGGATTCTCATATTCCTCCATTGCAGCAACGTGTCCCCAAGTAGAGCCAGATGTTGACCACTACGTGTCAATGACCCATAGAAGTACACCCCATTTTTTTGCAAAAGGGATAGCGCCTAATTGATGTATTCGTGTTGTACAACTATCATCATTAGTTTCACTTCCAAGATGTTGTGTAAACCCTTTCTACATGTGTATAATGTAAATAATCTCAGCAGATCCGTGTCGTGTATGTAATTGCCTAGGTAAACCTACTTTTCCAGTGATGATCTACATTTTGGGAGGTTTCTTGTCTCACCGATCTATTCTCGGATGATCGGCAAAGTTTTCCTTCAGTCTTACATCAGAGCCCGGAATGGATTTTGTCACTGGGATCTTAGGCGAATCCTAGTGTTCCAGGTCAAGTCTATGTAAAAGTGATTTGAGAATAATCCTAACTATTTGGTTAGGTTACTTTATTACAAATTGCTTGGTCTGCTGGATTATATTTGTGTGTCGCAGAAATGGGTAGTCTATGAGGGTCTATTACAAGTGGGTTTTCCCCCTTATGATGTAAAAAATATGAAAATCATGATGTAAAGCGCCTTGAGAATTGAAAAAATAATTTTTCCTCTTAGAGGTTGATTAATTGAATTTTCTAGCCGAAAATCAATTAAAATCCTAAGCCAGAAATTTAATTAATTCTAGATCTTAGGTAAATTTAAATTCTCTAAAGGCAAAATTCGTCGGTCCTTAAAAATCAAAATTGAAAAGGTCCCGAGACTAAGGTAAATTAATTATTTTGATAAATTTTAAGCCTTTGATCCCTGAGGTTAAGTCAAAGTCAAAATTTTGGGGAAATTAATTCAAAAATTTAATTTTTGAATTAATTAAAATGCATTTAATTGAAAATTTTGAATTTCCCCAAATATTTAAATATTTCGACGAATGAGATTAAAATAAATTTTAATCCTCATCAACGATCGAGATTGCTTTGACGAGAATCATTCAAAATCTAGTCGTTGGAGGATTTATCTTTAAATAGGAAGTCATTTGTCAGTCCGTTGATCCGACCTTTGAGTTGTGTGTTAAGCGAAAAGCTCTTGAATAATTTTTTAGGATAATAAAGAAAGACTTTGGGGTTAATTTTTGCCGGTGTTACTCTTCATGGAAATATTGTAAGATGTGTCGTTTTTCATGCGTAAATTTTTTTTAGCCATTGATGGTAGCTTCTGAAGATTGATCTGAGTATAGGTATCTTGCTCAGTCGCTGGGATTTAAATAATAATCTAAATTCTGAACGTAATAGTAGGTATCTCTATTCGTCTTAGTTTTATTATTGTTTTCTCACTCTATTTTGATGGTTGGATTGAGTTTTGCATGAAAATCTTGATTTTTAGATCATCGGGCGTTCGGGGAAGTTTTCAGTTGGACCAGCCAACTCCCGATTTGTGTTTTCTAAAGAGCCCAGGTTGATTTAATCCCCGACTTATCATAAGATTTTTCTTGGTGATGCATGAAGGGTTTTGAACTAAGCACCTCCTTTAAAATTTAAAAATTAAATTTTTTTATGTCCGAAATTGATAAATCTGGCTGTTGAGAGCCTTAGATTATCAGATCGGGGTGCGGAGTTGGACTCACACTCCTCAGATCTAATAGATCTTCCATTCTTGTACATAAATCTGTAAATTATTTTTGGTTTTCTGACTTAGGTTTTTCTGGGTTTTTGTTTTATCATTGTATATATTGTTTGGGTGTTTCTTCTTATCTTGCAACTAGAGATTTGAGGAAGAAATCTGAAGAAGGTGGATTCATATTTTAATTAAGATTTTTAGAAATTTCTTAAAGAGTTTCTGGGCCACCATTTTTGTTGATTGGTTTGCTACTTGGTTTTTTGGGTCCCTGCAAAATTTCAATTTCTTTTTATGTTTTGAGGTTTCTGGAAAATTTTGGGTTTCTTTGCTGCATTCTCCCTACTCATCACTCTTCCTCTTGCTGCCATTTTTCTGCGTTTTGCAGCTGCAAGTGCTGCCTTATCTCTGTGGCAGTTCATCACCTACGATTTCCATTTCTTTGCGTGCATTCTCTCTCATTGCTGTCTTCGAAACCCGCCGTCATCTCTCTCAAACCCGCAACCATTCCTCGTTGCATTTCCCCTTTTGCCAACTCCTTCATCACTCCTCAACGCTGCCCACACCAAACACTGCCATCGTTGCTCCATTCTCCCCTTCGAATCATCTTGACCCTCCATTCCTACACTAAACCCTCGTTGCGTGTTGCCTTAAACCCCTGTTGTCATCACAGACCAAACCCTCCGCGACTCTCAGTCCGTAGCCTTCTATAGCTCCTTCTAAACTCGAATTCCCTTCATCGATCAACCTACAAAAAACTTCATCAGTCCATCCCCTTCATTGATTTCCTTTCCTCCACGCATGCTTTTGCTCCCCCCGTCCTTCATCCCACTGTCTCATCCTTCGCTGTGAAAATCCCCATTGCCGTCGAACCTCACTTTCTGCCTTTGAGCTCTCCTTTCCGCCGTCGCTGCCATCCCTTCGACGTGCACAAGCAAAACACATTTTTCGTTTTCTTTTTTTTTTATGTTGTCTTTGCCTTAGGTTTTTCATTAGGGGTTAGGGTTAGTGTATTTTAGTTTTCATTTGAGATTCGAATTTGTTTTGATTTTGATTTTTATTGTTTATGTTAGTTAGGTTAGGATCTGATTATTTCAAATTTGTTTTATTTTACTTTTCAATTTGTTGTTTTATTTTTTTATTTTTATTTTTTGTCTTGTCTTGACTTCACATTTCTTTTTTATTTATGATTTTTTTTTTTTTGATTTTCCTTTTATTTTCTATTTGATTTTTTTAATTTATTTTCATTAAAAAAATCTAAAAATTAAAAAATCTAAAATTTTAAAATCTAATAAAAAATTAGATTCTGATGACTAAGGAAATAAACTAAAAAGGGATTTGCGCTTTCACATTTAATATTTTAATGTGGCCTATGGCCCATTAAAATTTTAGTTTTTGATCCTTTAATTCATTTTAATTCCATCACATTAAAAAGATTTTGATTTCTTCATTCAACTCATTGCCTAAGGAATAATTGAAATTCCAATTTAAAGTTCATTGGTGTTATTTGGTGATTAAATGCAGTTTTCATGCTTTTTATATGGTCAAGGTGCGATAAATGTTTTAAATCATATTCACTGTTGGAGAAAGATAATTTTGTTAGATTATCTTGCATGCTAAAGCATTGAGCATTCTTACATTTAATTTTTCATGATCATTGCTTTGCCATATTATAAATTTCTCTAGGTGACTTGTCATTTATTTAGTCTTTGGTTAATTCAAATTAAAGGCATTGTTATGTAGTCATTTTTATCTTGTGATTGTGTCTATCTATCTCAATTGACGGAGACTTATTCTAAATTCATCAAGTTGTTTATCCTTAAAATCTCCTAGAGCTTGTGGAACCTCATCCATTCACCTTAGTGACTACCCCCCTTGACTTATCTAGGAAAGAGTCTAAACGGAGTGAGTAAGGATTAGAGTGACAACCCTTACTCTGAGCGTTGTCGCGGTGCCTAGACACTTTGTGTGACAACAAGTACGGTGTGGCTAACATGACCAATTGTGAGGCAAGATAAAAAGGCTCCTTAGAAAGTTGTTTGGGAAAGTTCTGAATATGACAGGGATACATTGCGATAATAATGATTGGATCCGATTGGCAGAGAATCCCATATATAGTTGGGATTGAGATATCTTCATATATTGAGACAGTGTTGTTGTACGAGAGAAGCGTCAGGCTTGTGGTTGGCACCTCCTTGGGAGACTATGGTATTTTTTTGTGATATATATATATTTGTTTTAATATGATGTTTGATTTGATGCCTTGTATGAACAAGAGACAATTGTTGTTGAGACATGATGATTACCATATATGAGCACTATGATAGGTTGCCGATTTGCAGAGAGCATCATTGATCGAGAACACTAAGCTAGCTCTTCCCCGCTGTCTAAGCTCCCAGGACGAGGAATTGAGATAGAGGGCTCCTAGGGTTGGGGGATCTCTGGACAATATAGTTGTAGATGTTGCTCCCTTATCTGTTACCCACAGGGTTGGAGATGTTGCTCCCCTATATGTTATCAATAGGGTTGGAGATGTTAATCCCCTATGTTGGTCTTTGCAGAGTATACCCCAGTTAGCATCATACCCACAATCTCTGCTTGTGGGGATTACTGCTGACTGTCTGGCCAATGGGTTGAGAGTGTACTTAGGGTTGTACAACCCTAGTTGATTATGATGTAGGGGTTCTACCACATGACTCTTGAGGGTCATTGTTGGGAAGAGCAGTGGGCAATAGGATGGGTTGAGATGTGTTCCCCTGTATCACCTATTTCTCTATATGGGGTTGAAGATGTTTAACTCCCCCAAGAGATTCCAGGTTGAGATGTGCTCCCCGATGTGGTTCTAGGTTGAGATGTGCTCCCTGATAATATGCTCTCCGATGATGATGCGGGTCATAGAATTAGCTCCTTGTTGATGTTTCTCGGGTGGTAGCATTGGACTCCCCACTGGCAGTGATTCCAGGTGGTAGCAGTGGCTCCCCGATGAATAGAGGGTGGTCACCTAGGCTCCCCTTCGATGCCAAATTCTTCTTCTTTTATATTCGAGAATGTTCAGCATATGAACAGGGCCACTCAAGAGATGAATTGAGGTGAACAGTAACGATACATGATGATGAGTTACTTGAGATTGGATATGATCTTATGACAGGATACATGGAATTTTCCTTTGTTGAGATGGAGTGTTAAAATATGCAGCCACGGTCAAAGTTCCACTTTGGACAACTCATTTGATGGAGATGATGATTGCATTGAATTCCTCTTTTTGAGAAGACCAAAATCAAACTAAAGATCATATAATTTGGATAAGGGAAAGTGTGTTTTTGAATTATAAGCCCACATGTGCATATTTGATCAAGTCGGCCTGTGTGATATTTCCACTTAGCAATATTGCTAAGGGAAATATCAATCTTGCCCAATTTTGTCTTATTTCATGTTTGCACTTAGGAGATGTGGGTTCAGAGGTCCCACATGAATTTTGGGATTAAGTGGGGGCCCAAACATTAGGAAGGAAGGGAAATATTGCGGCTCTAGTGGAGTGTGGGGGCCACCCCATGGAGAATTACGACCCACATATGGAAGACACTCTCATTGAATCTAAGTTGGTGGGGAAGGTCAAGTTGGGCCCACATGGGCATCTTGGAGACTTTTTGATAAATAGAGCAAGAGACACTCTTTTTGGTCATTCATTTATCTATTCAGAAATTGTGTCTTTGACATAGCACGCTTGAGCAGAAGCCAAGTCTGCAGTGTTGTTTAGCACATGAGTGTCTTTGAGTGGAGATCTCAACCCTTGCTTATGTGGACTTTGAGTGCCAGCCCAAGGAGGGAGTCATACTTATACCAGTTCATAACAGCAGCAGGGAGTTGGAGTTTGTGGAGAGAATTGGCAACAACAATATAGGGACTACGTAGATCTTGGAGGAGGCACACTTGGAAGTTGTAGAGTGAAGGGAATTAAGGGTTGAAGATTGTGGTGGAGTCTAGGGAAGTGTTGTGGGGGCTTTTCCAGCATTTTGGTGGAGTAGTAAACACAACGTTTGCTACAGGTTACATCTTTTGCTTATGGAGGAGGGCTAAGCATTTGGGGGTCAATTTTGGAGCGTCAAAACTAGGACAAACCCTTTCTGGATTTTTCTGGGTTTATTGAGGAGAGGCCAAGATTAATTTGGCAGAATTTTTTAGGCAGATTTGAGGGGTCAAATCGGGGTCCTAACTCAGCTAGCAGCTAGAGGAACTAAGGAAAAATTGGGTTGATATTCCAAGGTCAACATTTGGCCAATTCCTTCTTGGGTTTTTGTGGGTTATTGGTGGAGAGTCTGAGGTTAATTTCCCAAAATTTTCTAAGCATCCGAGGAGTCCTTAGTAGCAGTTCTTTGCAACAAGCATCATATTTTATGGGTAGTTTCAGCGTAGAGCAAGGAGAGGGCAACAACATATTTGATGAGGGATTTCTTATTGTTCATTTGGACTTAGCTAACTTGCCTTGAGCAAGCCCAGGTGCACTCTTTCCAACACCTCATTGTACAAAGCTCAGCAATGCAAATTTTGGTGAAATTTCATGGTCTAACTCATGTGTTTGATTTTCGTGATTTAATGTTCATGTTTGCTTTGTTATTTACTGTAAAAACTCCCTAGGAATATTACATCCCTAAAGAAAAGTAGAAACCCTTGGAAGGCTATAAATACAAGTGACCTCTACCTCATTTGGAGATTATCATGAGACACTTTTCTATTTCTCTTTCTTGATTTTGGCTCACACAGGTCTGAGGAAGGTCTGCGAAGGAACGGGTTCGCTCGAAGATGAAATTGCAAGGTCCAAAGTTCGCATCTTTGTTTTAGGGTTTTGGGCCTCAATCACAGGCACGACACAAGAAGAACTCGACCATAGTCACTCTCTAACCAGCTCATCCATGCGACCAAAGCATCTCAGTCGCTCGCACAACTCGTCCTCCATACGACCGACATCTAGGGTTTCAAATCACAGTCGTAGGCTCTCTTAAGGTTGAATTCAGCCACAGTCACTGGCTTACAGGCTCAAGGTCCAGTCGCACGCATGACTCCTCTATGTGACCGCGACCTAATGTTGGTTTTTCAATTGTCTAAAGTTTACGCTTGTTGACAACAATGTTCGGAAGTTGATCGCAAACAGTGACAGTGTTGAAATTTCTAAGTCTATTCATTAGAAATTTAATCTGTATTCTGTTGGTTTATTTCTTCTGCTTGTTAAATTCGAACAAGTTATTTAAAACATACAAATAATGAAATAAACACAATATAGTCTCAACATCTACAGATCGTCAGCTGAAAGAAAACAAACACACAAGTGACAACGTTATTTTTGGGCAAATGTCCCTGAAAAAACCTAATGTGGGAAAATCAGTGTAGCTATTCTGAAGGTTTATTATTATCCAGTATTTCCTTGAGTACAACTGGGTGCCAACCTGGCTCACCCGACAGAGAAAAATAACTGGCAGCAATACCTCTCTATTCGGAAATAGGTATTCAAAAAAGCAGTCCCACGAAACCCTTTCCAGAGACTCTGAAGCTCTGCGCTGGCACTTCTGGCCTTTACATCAACCCCAAACTCCTCTACGTTAGCCCTCTGAGGCACTGCGTAGCCTTTGGGACCCTCTACGTCACTCTAGCTGCTCTATGCGTGGATGACGCAATCCGTCTGGCCTTTGTGCTGTCTCTGTTGAGCTTTGCGTGGCCTGAACTGGTTGTTGCCTCTCGCTCTCTACTTCTACGCTGATCTCTTGGCACTGTATCTACCTCTCTGCCCAGTACTCATTGCCCCTCGCTGTTGATCATTGGTTCGACTTTGCTTAGCAACCGCGCTCTAGCAAATCGAATGACTAATCACTCTGGTGTGTTCTCCAACTGACCCTCAAGCCTCCTCTTATACTTTTCCTGTTGGTCCTTCAACGGCTGAGATTAAATCTCTAATCAATGGCTAAGGTTAGATTTGGCTTGATCCATGACTTTTGGAACCTTCTAACCCATTTTTATATTAATACCCATTAATATTTTATTTTTCCTAAGTTTAGACTTAGGAACTCCATTAAAAATATTAATTATTTTAATATCTCCCAAACCGGGCACAATCTGTCCAAATCATTTCTAGGTCTTGGAGATCTCATGTGCTTTAGCCTCTATACCAATTTTCGTGGCTAGACCACATCCAATGCTACCCCAAATCAACACTCTCTCTTACCAAGGATTGTGCTCTAGTAATACTCCTCATTGAGCATCACTCTGATTACTTGGCACCGTACCTGTGTTGACGCCAGGCCTCCATGCCCAACATCCTCTACACTGCTGCATCCTGCCACTGTTGCCCATGGATCTGCCACTGCCACTGCTGCATCCGTACGGTAGCTCCCTCTGCATTTGTGTTGCTGCTGGTCCATCCTCCCAACATTGCATCTGCATTGCATCCCCCGCTCATCATGCTGCATCGTGCTACTGCAACTCAGTTACTGAGAAGTAAGTAACTGATCCACCCAATATTTGACATCCCTGTAAGGCTAGAAACACTCTCGATGCTGAAGCTCCCTCTGCTGCTAACAAGTGCTTCCTCTACTGACCTCTGCATTACTGCAAAAACTCCCTGCATCTTGCATCGTTGCACACCTCACTGTGCCACCCTGCACTGTTGCAACACTCTCCGTGCCTCTCGCACTGTTGCAGCCTACTAGCCTCGCGTTGCCCAGGGACTCCTGCACTATAGCACTTTCTGCCGCTTCATCCGCATCCGTCTCTGCCGACATCCGCTAGTCCTGCTACTCCTCTTCGGCACTCCCGTATCAAGGTATAATCCAAGAGGTTGGGTACCTCAAGGATCTTGCCCCTCATCGCCTGTAGTCTTCCTGACTACAGCTTGATGTCTCCCCACCTCTTCTCTAGAGGTACATGAGCACTCATGGTGTAATTGTCATCCTCCTCGACTTCCTTCTCCGCCTTTGTTGGCACTGCCTTAGAGTCAAACGCCTCTCCCTTGTTTTTCTTCCTTGGACACTGGTTCACATAATGATCTAGTTCCCCATAGTGGAAGCACTTGACCTTGGAGAGGTCCTTCTTCTTCCTCTTCTCCTACCTTTCTGCAGATTCCAGAACTGCATCCTCTTCCTCTTCCTTCTTGATCTGATCTCCTTTGTTGCTACTTCCTGCCTGATCTCCTCTTGACAAAGAGTCGCCCACAATTCTTCCCAATTTGGAAGATCCGCCCTGCCCAGTATGCTTTGGACAAATGTCTCCCACTCCTCGGAAACTGCGTTAAGTGCAGTCCTTACCATCCTCTCTTCATCCGGCGTGGCCCCAATGGAAGTCAGTTGGTCTTGAATCTCCTTCAACCCGACCGAGGAAGATATCTATCTGCTCCCGCTTCTGCATCTGGTATGATCGTAGCTGATTCTCAAGTAACATCTTCCTCTCCACGGAAGTATGTTGGTACAACGTCTTCAAGGTGTCCCACATTTCCTTTGCCGTCTCCTTCTCGGCAATATGTTGGACCATATGATCCTTGACCCCATCAAGGATGATGCATTTTGCCTAGGCCATTGCCTCCTCGTACTTCTCATCTCTGTGTGTGTTTCCAAATGAACCCCAAGCCTCCATTTTATACTTTTTCTGTTGAGTCGTCAACCGCCGAGATTAAGTCTTTAATCAACGACTAAGATTAAAACATGACTTGATCTGCCTTCTAGATCATCCTCACCCATATTTTGATTAATACCCATTGAGATTTTAATTTCCCTAAGTTTAGACTTAGGAACTCCATTAAAAATATTAATTATTTTGATAAAATACAATACAGTTGGAATTTCACCAAATGGTTTCTAGGTTATTTAGAACTCATGTGCCTTAGCTTCTTCACCAATTTCAACGCTAGAGCACTTCCGATGCTACCAAAAACTAACAATTCACACCTGATTTAATTAATACCATTTAATTAACTAGATTTCCTAAGTTTAGACTTAGGGAACCATTTAAAAAAAGTTAATTATTTTAATTAAATCATATCTAGGTGGAATTTAACCAAACGATTTCTAGGTATTGGTGAATGTATGTGTCTTAGCCTCTCTACAAAATCTCAAGGCAAGAGCACATCCGATGCTACAGAAATCAACACTCCCTCTTAGTGAGGAATGTCGTCTAGTGCTACAACCCACTGAAGCATCACTATGTCTCTGCATCATCTCCTGTTACGTTGTTGATGTCTTGTTCTACTACCCACCAACTACTACGCAACTCTGACTACTACATTTGTGTTGTTGCTGGCCCTGCTGAACTGCTACCAACACTCTATCTGCACTGCAACTCTATTGTTGTTGCCATTGCAGCATCCACAACGATCTCTCATCTACTGCTTCTGCAAATGAGAGATGTCCATCCTACTGAACCAATTGTGTTCAGTCTGATGCATCTTTCGTCCGAGTTCTGATTGTGGCTAGCCTCTGCGTTGTCACTGAAGCCTCTATGTTGTTGCTGACTCTGCTATGTGCCAACTGCACTGCTGCCAACTCTGCTCTACATTGCTCAGTGTCTAACTGCTACTAGCCACTACATCTGTCACTCTGGCACCTGACTACACCAACTGTCACTGCTCCAGCCTACTACTGTTGATTATGGGCTCCCGTAGAAAGGTCTTGATCCAAGCGGTGGACTCTTCAAGGATCCTGCCCATCATGTATCTCTCTGGGGCTACAACTCCAGATCACCCCACCTCACCCCTAGAGGCATCTCAACAATCATGGAAAACTCTTCCTCCAGTCTGGAGGACAGCCTATTGATCTCAGCGGATGCAACTTGTTGATCCTGCTTCTCCTCCCTGTCCTTCTTCCTGAGAGGACACTGAGTGTTGTAGTGGCCTATCTCGCCAAACTTGAAACACTTAATCTTTGAAATATCCTTCTTTCTTATGTGTTGCCCCTTTGATGGAAGGGGCATGTATTCCTCTTCCTTTACCTGCTTTGTCCTACTCCTGCTACTACCACTGATGCTGGCCTTCACCAGATCACGTGTAATATCCCTTATCAGGAATATACCTCAAACACAAGCAAAATCCAACCAGAGATGGACTGGGAGGGCATTGACCAGATATGTCGCCTCTAAAAAGAGGACGAGATCCGGAGGCTACCTGGCCCTTTCCAGACTCTATCTAAGAGTATAATAGAAATACACACAAGTGGATACACACAAGTGGTATAATAGCCGAGAATGCTCAAAGAGATACAAATAACAGTGATACAATATATAACAAATAAACCATAAGCTGATACACAATAAATGCAGAGAGAATGCTAAACCATTTTATTATACTGAGTAATAAAATGAGTACAGCAGGTGATTAGGAAGATGGCACCTCTACTTGCACTAGGCAAGTGAAGAAATACACTCAGAATAGCGAAGCAATGGTCCCTCTTTGATTTGCGTCCAAGCTGCTGGGAAACTGCTATGCTGCTGTTACTGCTAGAAATCAAGTGAGGATTTGGGGCTGCTCCCCTCCTCAGAAAAGGCTGAAACTCTGGAATCAGACTCTACTCAAGAGACTCAGAAACCCAGAAAGCTCTCGTAGAATGGCCGACCCCCGAAAATCACCCCTTGGGGTTCTGCGCAGTTCCTCATTGCTCTACGCTGCCACTGAATGAGATACTCTAGAAACCTGCCTAAAACCCCTGCCAAAACTCCTCAATATGCAAGGGCTGATCCCCTACTCTATTTATCGGCACCAAACCTCCTGCAAAACCCTCAACCCAAAACTGCTTCCCTCTCACAATACTGCGCAGTCCTTCAGAACTGCGTCCCTCTCCTAGTGCTGCGCAGTCCTCCAAAACGCTGCCATTACTGCTGCAAAAAGGCTGATGAAACTACTGCTGAAATGCCCATGAGAATACCTTGCCCGAGCAGGCACTCGAAGTCCCCCGGGGCTAAGGGTGAGATCTCCGAACAGAGACACCCAATGCACTAAATAGTGCTGCAAACTAGCTAAATAGCCAGCGTGCTCCAAGTCGAAATGACTATCACAAATGCTCATAACATAATGATCCAAAATGAGGGGGCTCCTCTCTCATTTATAGCCTTTGCCTCTCTCAATCCCAAGGCTCACCTCCTCTTGTGTGATTCCCCTCTTGCCATGTGTGTCTTCCCTCCTGCGCAGTCCCTCCATGTGTCTGCATGGGCGCCATCTTTGCGTCCCCCTTTGGCTCCCCTTGGCTCCCCTTTAAGTCACAACGTTGTGCTAGTAGGAAGTGACTTTTTATTTTAAAAGCGAGTTATGTCCCCCTTCCTCACTTTTTATTTACAAATAATTGTAGAAGGAAAAATCTGGACAAAATCGAATATTCCAATTAGCCATGGCTAATTAGGAATATTACAATCTCCCTTGGCAAAATGTTGCTTGTCCTCAAGCAACTGAAGTGATGGATGCTGTAAGATCTTTTCACTCTCCCAAGTGGCATCCTCATCCGGCAAATTCTTCCATCTCAACAAGAATTCTCGGACCATCCTACTCCGTAGCTGCCTCTCCCTGGTATCAATGATAGCCTTCGGCTGCAATACCAAATGCCCTTCATCATCCATGGGTGGTAGCTCATCTGTCACCGTCACTTGCTGTCCCAATGCCTTTTCTAGGCATGATACATGAAAAATGTTATGAATCTTGTTGCCTAGGGGTAGCTCCAACTCATATGCAACCTGTCCAATCCTGTGTATCACCCTGTATGTCCCATAAAAGCGGGGCTTGAGCTTCTCAGCCCCCTTCTGCTTCAGTGATGACTGTCGGTATGGCTGTAATCGTAGGTAGACCATGTCCCCTACTTCGAACTGTCTCTCCACCCGACCCCTATCGGGATACAGCTTCTGTTGATTCTGTTATCCTTGAGATCTCAGAGGATATCCTGACTCTCTTGGATCCAAATCTTGGCTCTAGGAGCCCTGCTATCACCAATCATCACGTCAACAAAAGATAAAGGATGATACCCATACAAGGCATAGAATGGTGACATACCAATGGACATGTGATGTGAAGTACTGTAGCAGTACTCCCCCATATGCAGCTACCTCAGCCATGCTCGCTGCTGCCCGCTGACATAGTTACGCAAGTAGCCCTCCAGCCACTTGTTAACTATCTCTGTCTGCCCATCCGTCTGTGGGTGATAACTGGTACTTGGTGTCAACTCCGTCCCCACCAATCGGAAAAGCTCCTGCCAAAACCCGCCCATAAAACGGTTGTCCCTATCACTGACGATGGCTTTAGGAAGACCATGTAGCCTGAAGATCTCCCTGAAGAACAGCTCGGCCACCTGTGCTGTTGTATAATGTGTGGATATGGCAAAGAAATGTGCGTACTTCGTCAGTCGATCAACGACGACAAAGATACAATCCTTGCCTTGTACCATGGGCAACCCTGTGATGAAGTCCATCGAAATACTCTCCCATTTCCCCTTCGGAATGGGAAGAGGCTGCAATAGTTCCGCAGGATGGCTCATCTCCCCCTTGTTCCTCTGGCAAACATCACACTCCCTGACATGCTGGAGTACGTCCTCCTTGAGGCCCTTCCATGAGAACCTCTCTCTAATGGCCCTGTAGGTTTTGGTAAACCCCTGATGGCCTGCCAATGGTGAGTCATGTGATGCCTGGAGTATCTTCTTCTTGAGTTGAGACCCCTTAGTCAAGAAGATCCGATCCCTGTAATAGATGATCTCATCGATCACCCTTTACCTGTCATTTGCCACCTGCCCGTCTAGAATCTCACATGCAAACCTGTCCTTGGAGTACTCTACTAAGAGTCGAGCTCTCCAATCTGTATCCAAGCTCATAAGAGACAACGTGGCTAGTCTACATGAAAGGGCATCCGCTACCACGTTGTTCTTACCCTTGACATACTCAAAGTCAAAGTCATATGCTTGGATCTTACTGATCCACTTCTGCTGCCTCTCCTGTAACTGCTTCTGCTCCAAAAAGAACTTGAGGCTGTTGTGATTAGTCCTCACCCTGAACCTGTTGCCCACCAAATACTACAGGTACTTAGCCAATGCATGCATGATGGCCAACATCTCCTTGTCGTATATAAAATACAACCTCTCCTACGGAAGGAGCTTCCGACTCTCAAAGGCTATAGGGTGACCTCCCTGCATCAATACTGCGCCAATCCCCTCTCTTGATGCATCACATTCCAACACAAATGGCTGTGTAAAATCTGGCAACGCAAGCACTGGGCAGCTGCTCATAACCTCCTTGAGCCTGTCAAAGGCTCGCTGCACTGTATCCGACCAACTGAATGCCCCCTTCCTCGTCAAGTCTATCAGGGGTGCAGCAAGCTGTGAGAAACCTTTGACGAACTTCCGGTAGTATGTACAAATGCCAATGAATCCTCGAAGTTCCGTCACGTTTCTCGGCTCCGGCCATTCTCTGATGGCCCTGATCTTCTCCTCGTGGACTCTCACTCCGTCCACCCCTATGATGTGTCCCAGATATAACATCTTCGTCAACCCAAACTCACACTTGGAGAGTTTGGCATAGAACTGTTGCTCCTGTAAGATACGCAATACTGTCTCAATGTGCTGGAGATGCTCCTCCCAAGTCCTGCTGTAAATGAGAATATCATCGAAGAATACCAACACAAACTTCCTCAAGTGACTACGAAAGATGTGATTCATGCAGGACTGAAATGTAGCTGGGGCGTTGGTTAGCCCAAAAGGCATAACCAAGAACTCAAAGTGCCCATAGTGACACTTGAAGGCGGTCTTGGGAATGTCCTGCTCCCTCACGCGAATCTGATGATACCTCGATCTCAAATCAATCTTTGAGAAGAAACGTGCCCCTTTCAATTCGTCCATCAACTCATCGATCCTGGGTATGGGGTACCTGTTCTTCAGGGTCTTCTTGTTCAGGGGCCTGTAGTCAATGCACATCCTCAGCGTACTGTCCTTCTTCTTCACCAACACCACAGAAGAAGCAAAAGGACTCGTGCTCGGTCGAATGTGCCCAAGAGCCAGCAACTCCTGGATAGCCCTCTCAATCTCATCCTGATAGGCCTTGGGGTGCCTATAGGGGGTGGTGATCACTGCCTGTATGCCCTGCTCTAGCTCGATGGTGTGCTCAAACCCCCGATCCAATGGCTGTCCTGGTGGAATCTCACCAAACACTATGGCTTATCGATCAAGGATGGATTGTATCTCTGGATGTACCCACTGCCCTGTAGTCCTTGCCTCTGATGCACGCAACTCCACTGCCCACTTTATGTCTCCCTTCCAGAAGACTGCCTCCATCCGATGAGCCGAAACAGTTTGAGGTGGATATGTGTGATGTCCCCGTATCTTCTCATACCTCCCTGTCTTCTAATCATCCCACTCCATCTCTAGGGTCTTCCAATTCGTCGTGACCTTCCCTAGAGTGATAAGCCACTGAACACCCAATATCATGTTGGTGTTCGGAATATCGACCACGAAAAAGTGGTCAGTCAATGTGTAGGTGCCCATCGTCACTGAAAGCTCTGGAACATAACGAGCACACGTCATGGTCTGATCTCCTGGGACCAAGACTGAAAACCCATCGAAGCTCTCTGTCTGTATACCTCTCCTCTCAACCATCTATGCATCGATGAAGTTGTGGGTCACCCCACTATCAACCAGAATTGATACCCGCTGGCCACGTACTGTCCCTCGCACGCGTAGCGTCAGATACTTGGGTACTCCTCGCAGTGCTGCAAGGGCCCTTCCGGTGGGTGCAAAAGATGCACCTCCTGCTGGTGGTGGTGGAGGTGGTAAAGGTCCCTGCAGGGCATGGCTATCTCCTACCTCCCCATCATCCTCGTCATCCTCTTCTCCAATGCTCTCAGAGAAGATCTCAATAAAATGTGCTTTACCAGCAGCACATCTATGTCCCGGTGCCCACGGCTCCTTACATGTGAAGCACAACCGCTTCTTCTTCAGCTCCCTCCTAGCATCATCATCAAGCTGTACTCGTCCTGGATTCCCCTTTGGAGGTAGAATCCTCACGTCCTTCCTCTTAGACTGGAAAGTCTGTCTTTGGGGGTAAGGTTTCTGGGTTTGGGGTAAAACATCCTGTAAGTCCCGAGTCCTACTGATAGCGTCCTGGAGTGTGGTTGGTCTAGTGGATCGGACTAGACCCTGAAGTGGCTCTGCTAACCCCTTAACATACATATAGACCCTCCGCACCGTGGATAGGTCTAGCACCATCATGAAGACCCTCAAGAAATCTGCAATGTAGGTCTCTGGGCTCCTTGTCTGTTTGAGCCTTGTCAGCTCAACAAAATGCTGCTCTGGATCCCTCCGGTCAAATCGCTCCATCAATCTCCTGGTAAACTCAGCATATGTCGTCATTGTAGAGTGCCCGAGTGTAACCATCCCATGAAACCACCAATCCTGGGCCTCACCATCCAAATGCAATGTTGCCACCTTGATGGCCTCTGTCTCCGACATTTGATAAAGCTGGAAGTAAATGTCCAGCTTCTCCACCCAAGACTTTTTTGAACTGTTTGATGAACCATCAAACCTAGGCAAGTGGAATCTACTCGCTGCACGGTGGGTGTCACCATCATGGTAATGCCGGTACCCCCTGTGATGGTCGTGGGGTCTACTATCCCGCTGGAGCTAAACAAAATCTCTAAATGAGAGGGCGTCCCTGAACTCCTGCCCATAGGCCTAGTACTTTGCAAAATAATCGCCCATATGTCCGGGCTCTGCCTCCTGCTGGGCTATGGCCCCCGTGTCTGCTCCCAAGAAAGTGGGCATGGTAGAGCGTGTAGGGGCATGTGAGGCCACTTGCTGCGCAGTATCACGCTGCTCTGGAAAATGGTGGGATGCGCCCGATCCCTCACCAACCTAGAAAATCCGTGGGCTCTCATGCTGTCTGGCCTCTACTGCCGTGAATCTCTGCCCCATCACCTCAATCTATCTAGATAGATCCTACACTGATTTGAGGAGCATATCTGCAAATTTCTTCCCGTCATCATCTACCATCGAAGCCTCTTGCTCCGCGCCCACCACAGACTCCCTCTGCTCTGCGTCCACTACAAGCTCCTCCTGTCCTGCGTCTACTACTGAAACACAGTCTCCCTGTCCGTAAGTGTTCTCCAACCTACGCCTAGAGTCTCTGTATCTCTGACCTCTGTGACAGATATAGGGTTTTTCCCCAAGTGTCATAGATTGCTAGCTCCACAGGCTGAGCCAGATCTATGCTTTGATACCACTGTAATATCCCTTATCAGGAATATACTTCAAACACAAGCAAACTCCAACCGGAGATGGACTGGGAGGGCATTTACCAGATATGTTGCCTCTAAAAAGAGGACAAGATCCGGAGGCTACCTGGCCCTTTCCAGACTCTGTCTAAGAGTATAATAGAAATACACACAAGTGGTATAATAGCTGAAAATACTCAAAGAGATACAAATAACAGTGATACGATATATATCAAATAAACCATAAGCTGATACACAAGAAATGCAGAGAGAATGCTAAGCCATTTTATTATACTGAGTAATAAAATGAGTACACGAGGTGATCAGGAAGATGGCACCTCTACTTGCACTAGGCAAGTGAAGAAATACACTCAGAGTAGCGAAGGAATGGCCCCTCTTTGATCTGCGTCCACGCTGCTGGGAAATTGCTATGCTACTGCTGCTGCTAGAAATCAAGTGAGGGTTTCGGGCTACTCCCCTCCTCAGAAAAGGCTGAAACTCTGGAATCAGACTCTACTCAAGAAACCCAAAAAGATCTCGTGGAATGGCTGACCCCCAAAAATCACCCCCTTGGGGTTCTGCGCAGTTCCTCACTACTCTGCGCTGCCACTGAATGAGATACTCCAGAAACCTGCCTGAAACCCTTGCCAAAACTCCTCAATATGCAAGGGCTGATCCCCTACTCTATCTCTCAGCACCAAACCTCCTGCAAAACCCTCAACCCAGAACTGCGTCCCACTCACAGTACTGCGCAGTCCTTCAGAACTGCGTCCCACTCACAGTACTGCGCAGTCCTTCAGAACTGCGTCCCTCTCCTAGTGCTGCACAGTCCTCCAAAACGCTGCCACTACTGCTGCAAAAAGGCTGATGAAACTACTGCTGAAATGCCCATGGGAATACCTTGCCCGAGCAGGGACTTGAAGTCCCCCGGGGCTAAGGGTGAGATCTCCGAACGGAGACACTCAATGCACTAAACAGTGCTGCAGACTAGCTAAACAGCTAGCATGCTCCAAGTCGAAATGACTATCAAAAATGCTCATAACAGAATGATCCAAAATGAGGGGGCTCCTCTCTCATTTATAGCCTTTGCTTCTCTCAATCCCAAGGCTCACCTCCTCCTGCGTGATTCCCCTCTTGCCACATGTGTCTTCCCTCCTGCGCAGTCCCTCCATGTGTTTGCGTGGGCTCCATCTCTGCGTCCCCCTTTGGCCCCCCCTGGCTCCCCTTTAAGTCACAACATTGTGCTACTAGGAAGTGACTTTTTATTTTAAAAGTGAGTTATGTCCCCCTTCCTCACTTTTAATTTACAAATAACTATAGAAGGCAAAATTTGGACAAAATCGAATATTCCAATTAGCCATGGCTAATTAGGAATATTACATCACGCTTCATCTCCTCCTGTTGCAAATCAACCGACACACGTTCCCAATCTGGCAATTTTTCTCTGTCCATGGTACTCTAGACGAAAACTTGCCAATCTTTAGAAACGTTATTCAACGATAATCCGACAAACTCTGAGGGCTAGGGCGCTAACCCTACTACAACTAGCTGGTCCCAAACATCCTGAAGCCTCGTAAGGAAGGGGTCCACTCGCTCATCTTTCTACATCCTCGTGCATCTCAAATTCTCCTCTAATTACATCTTCTGCTACTCAGAAGATCCTTTGTATAACATAGCTAAGGGTTCCTAGATCTGTCGGGTAGTATCCTTGTTGGCTATATGGGATACTACATGATATCGAACCCCGTTGAGAATGATCCTCTTAGTCTTTTCCATCTCAGTCATGTACTTCTTGAACGGATCTACATCGGCGAGTACAGCTACCACACTATCGACATAAGTTTTGAGATCATGCTCATTTAGAAGACAGGAGATCCTAGCCTTCCAGATCACATAGTTGGAGGCTCCTTCCAACCAATCTTGATCTCTCAACCTAGTTGATGCCATCTCTCTTGAAAAAAATCAAACTGCTTCCTCTTCTCCTTTGCGCATTTTCTACCCAACTATTCACACTCCCTTCTGGAGTGAGAAATCCCGCACACAACTGTTGATTTGGGGTAGCATCGGATGTGCTCTAGCCATGAAAATCGGTGGAGAGGCTAAAGCACATGACATCTCCAAGACACAGAAATGGTTTGGACAGATTGTACCCAGTTTTGGAGATATTAAAATAAATAATATTTGTAATGGAGTTCCTAAGTCTAAACTTAGGAAAAATAAAATATTAATGGGTATTAATATAAAACTGGGTTAGAAGGTTCCAAAAGTCATGGATCAAGCCAAATCTAATCTTAACCATTGATTAGATATTTAATCTCATCTGTTGAAGGACCAACAGGAAAAGTATAAGAGGAGGCTTGAGGGTAAGTTAGAGAATACACCAGAGTGATCAGTCATTCATTTTACTAGAGCAGGGTTGCTAAGAAAAATTAAATCAGTGATCAGCACCAAGGGGCAGTAAGTACTAGACAGACAGGCGGAGACAGTGCTGAGAGACTAGCGTAGAGGCAGAGAGCGAGAAACAACAGCCAGAGCATGCCATGCAAAGCCCAGCAGAGACAACACAGAGCGCAGAGGGATTGCGTCATCCACGCAAAAGGCAGAGGGAGTGATGCAGAGGGTCCTAGAGGCTGCGCAGTGCCTCAGAGGGCTGATGCAGAGGCTAGAAGGGCTAGCGTAGAGCTTCAGAGTCGTTGGAGATGGTTTCATGGGATGGGTTTTCTGAATACTTGTTTCCGAATAGAGATGTATTGCTGCCGTATATTTTTCTCTGTTAGGTGAGCCGGTTAGTTACCCAGTTGTACTCAAGGAAATACTGCATAATAATAAACCCTCGGAATAGCTGCATTGGTTTTCCCGCATTGGGTTTTTTCGAGGACATTTGTCCAAAAATAACGGTATCACTTGTATGTTTGTTTTCTTTTAGCTGATGATCTGTAGATTTTGAGACTGTATTGTGTTTATTTCATTATTTATATGTTTTAAACAACTTGTTCAAAATTTACAAGTAGAAGAAATAAACGAGCAGAATACAGATGAATTTTCTAATGGATAGAAAATTTCAACAACAACTACTGCTGCTCTGCTTGGAAAAATCGAACTTCTTGGCTAGAAGTCCTCTGACGAAGAAATTCCCTCATTATGTGTTATTCTCTACTTCTAACGCTATTCTGCCAACAACTGCTGCAAAATAACTTCATTCCAGCTTAAGATCTGCTCTGCAAGGAAAAATACACTGCTCCCTTCTGCCTTTGGAAAGCTTCGATTTGGAGAATCGAATTTCCCTGTCGACACACTCAAAGAAATCGATCTCACTCAAAACTTCGACCTCCTTCGCCCAAGGACCGCGCTGCCTCTGGCGTTTCAAATTGCTGCGAAAGCAGATTTTCGAACCTCCTTCCTTTGTAATATGAGCTCTCCAGCTTATAATCTGTCTCCGATACCATGTGAAAAATCATTTACCCAGTTCCTACTGCAACAAACTAATGATATTTCTCCTATTTGTTAATTACTTGAACAAATTACTTTCAATTTTCTACAACAAATATTGAAATACATACACTACAACCTACACAAAATAAATATTGTGGAAACTAAATACCGCACAAGAGAGAAATAGACACACACACATCTACGCAGTTGTTTTTGGACAATGTCCCCGGAAAAACCCAATGTGGGAAAATCGGTGCAGCAGTTGAGGGTTTTATTATTATGCAGTAGTTTTTGACTACAAATCGCTCGATGCCCAAATTGTCTATCTGATACAAAGAAAAAATGGCAAAGAGTTAGTGAGAAAAATCTCACTGTTTCGGGAGATTTGACACTGATCAGGGACTAGTTGGTTGGCCCCACGCAGCCTCTGCGTCAATCCTACGCAACTTTGTGTCACAGTCAGTGGGATCTATGTCACCTCCTCTTTTGATCTCCTACTATCTAGAAATTCAACCCTCTGGCCCTTCGGACTCACACCTCGGCTTCTGGCACTGGATGTCGACTCTCCTAGCTGAATTTCGAACTCCCTCTGAAGCTCTCGTTGTCTCACTGAGCTGCTCTATGCCTTCTTTGCCTTGCACTCTCCAGATCTGGAAAAATTTCCTCCAGACGACTATACCTGCCCCTCACTGCAAGAAGATCACTCAATCTCACTCCGGCGGTTCAACGTTGCTACTCTTGAGAAATTTGATCTCTGATCTCTCATTCTATGTGTTCTCCAAGTGCTCATTGAACTCCTTGTTATAATCTCTCGTTAGAGCTCCAAGGGCCAAGATTAAAACATAATCAAGGGCTAAGATTAAATGGGAATTGATCTTCGTCTTCTTCTAGAAGATTCACACTTGATTTAATTAATACCCTTTAATTAACCAGATTTCCTAAGTTTAGACTTAGGGAACCATTTAAAAAAAGTTAATTATTTTAATTAAATCATCTCTAGGGGAAATTTTCCCAAATGATTTATGGGTATTGGAGAATGCATGTGTCTTAGCCTCTCTGCAAAATCTCAAGGCAAGAGCACATCCGAAGCTACAGAAATAAACACTCTCTCTAGGCGAGGAATGTGCTCTAGTGCTACAACCCACTGAAGCATCACTCTCTCTGCACCATCTCCTGTTACGTTGTTGATGTTTGGCTCTATTGCCCACCAACTAATGCGCAACTCTAACTGTTGCATCTGTGTTGCTACTGGCCCTATTGAACTGCTACCAACACTTCATTTGCATTGCAACTCTATTGTTGCTGCCATTGCAACGTCCGCAATGGTCTCTCTTCTGTTGCTGCTGCAACTGAGAGATGTCCATCCTACTGAACCAACTGTGTTCAGTCTGATGCATCTGTCGTCCGAGTTCTAATTGCTACTAGCCTCTATGTTTCCACTGAAGCATTTGTGTTGTTGCTGACTCTACTCTGTGCCAACTGCACTGCTGCCAACTCTGCTTTGCGTTGCTCAGTATCTGACTGCTACTAGCCACTGCATCTGTCACTCTGGCACCTGACTACACCAACTGCCACTAGTCCTTCCTGCTACCGCTGATTATGGGCTCCTGTAGCAAGGTCTTGATCCAAGAGGTGGACTCCTCAAGGATCATGCCCATCATGTAGCTCTCTGGGGCTACAACTCCAGATCACCCCACCTCACCCCTAGAGGCATCTCGGCAATCATGGAAAACTATTCCTCCAATCTAGAGGACAACCTGTCGATCTCAGCAGATGCAGCTTGCTAATCTTGCTTCTCCTCCTTGTCCTTCTTTTTGAGAGGACACTTAGTGTTGTAGTGGCCCAGCTCACCAAACCTGAAGCACTTGATCGTCGAAATATCCTTCTTTCTTCTGCACTGCCCCTTTGATGCAAGGGACACATTTTCCTCTTCTTTCACCTGCTTCATCCCACTGCTGTTATTGCCACTGAAGTTGGCCTTCAACATATCACTCCTCATCTCCTCCTGCTGCAGATCATCCCACACATGTTCCCAATCTGGCAATTTTTCTCTGCCCAGGATACTCTAGATGAAAACTTGCTAATCTTCAGAAATGCTATTCAGTGCTAATCGTACAAACTCTGAGGGTTGGGGCACTGACCCTACTGAATCCAGCGAGTCTCGGACATCCTAAAGCCTCATAACGAAGGGGTCCACTTGCTCCCCTTTTGGCATTCTCGTACATCTCAGCTTCTCCTCTATGTACATATTCCGGTTCTCAGAAGATCCTTCGTATAGCGTAGTTAAGGGTTCCCACATCTGCTGAGCAGTATCTTTGTCGGCTATATGGGATACTACATGATCTCGAACCCCGTTGAGAATGATCCTCGTAGTCTTTTCCATCTCAACCTTGTACTTCTTGAGCGGATCTGCATCGACGGGTACAATGACCACACTATCAACATAAGTTTTGAGATCATGCTCATCTAGAAGGCAAGAGATCCTAGCCTTCCAGATCACATAGTTGGAGGTTCCTTCCAACCGATCTTGATCTCTCAACCCAACTGATGCCATATCTCCTGAAAAAAGTTGAACCGCTTCCTCTACGCATTTGCTGCCCAGTGATTCGCACTCCCTTCTAGAATGAGAAATCCTGAACACAACTATTGCTACTCTGCTTGGAAAATTCAAATTTCTTGGCTAGAAATCCTCTGAGGAATAAATTCCCTCAGTTGGTGATATTCTCTCCTTCTGACACTATTCTTCCAGCAAATACTACAAAATAATTGTCTCTGCTGAAGATCTGCTCTGCAAGGAAAAATACGTTGGTCCCTTCTGCCTCTGGAAACCTTCGATCTAGAGAATCAAATTTCTCTCTCGACTCACTTAGAGAAATCGATCTCACTCAAAACTTTGACCTACTTGGCCCATGGACTCTGCTGCCTTTGGGGTTTCGAATTGCTGCCAAGGCAGAATTTCAAACCTCCTTCCTTTCAAATCTGAGATCTTTGGCTTATAATCTGTGCTCTGATACCATGTGAAAAATCGGTTACCTAATTCCTACTGCAACAAATTGATGATATTTCTCCTATTTGTTAATTACTTGAACAAATTACTTGCAGTTTTCTACAACAAATATCGAAATACATACACTGCAGCCTACACAAAATAAATACTGCGGAAACTAAATACTGCACAGGAGAGAAATAAACACACTTACATCTACACAGTTGTTTTTGGACAATGTCCCCGGAAAAACCCAATGTGGGAAAACTGGTGCAGCAGCTGAGGGTTTTATTATTATGCAGTAGTTTATGAGTACAAATTGCTGGATGCCCAAATTGGCTATCCGATACAGAGAAAAACTGGCAAATAGCTAGTAAGAAAAATCTCAAACTCTTTCGGGAGATCTGACACTGATCAAGGACTGGTTGGTTGGCCCCACGCTGACTCTGTGTCAATCCTACGTAGCTATGTGTCACAGCCATGGGGCTCTGCATCACCTCCTCTTTTGATCTCCTGCTATCTGAAAATTCGACCCTCTGACCCTCTGGTCTCACACCCGGACTTTTAGCACTGGATTTCGGCTCTACCAGCTGAATTTCTAACTCCCTCTGAAGCTCTGCGCTACCTCATTGAACTGCTCTATGCCTTCTCTACCTTGCACTCTCTGTATTTGTAACAATTTCCTCCATACTACTTTCTTGCCCCTCACTGCAAGAAGATCACTCGATCTCACTCCGACAACTCAACGCTGCTACTCTTGAGAAATTCGATCTCTGATCTCTCATTCGATCTGTTCTCTAAGTGCCCATCGAACTACTCCTTATAATTTCTTGTTGGAGATCCAACGGACAAGATTAAAACATAATCATGGGCTAAGATTAACTGGGAGTTGATCCTTGTCTTCTTCTAGAAGATTCACACCTGATTTAATTAATATCCTTTAATTAACCATATTTTCTAAGTTTAGACTTAAGGAATCATTTAAAAAAAGTTAATTATTTTAATTAAATCATCTCTAGGTGGAATTTTCCCAAACGATATTTGGGTGTTGGAGAATGCATGTGTCTTAGCCTCTGTGGAAAATATCGAGGCAAGAGCACATCTGGTGCTACAAAAATCAACACTCCCTATTAGCGAGGAATGTGCTCTAGTGTTGCAACCCACTGAAGCATCACTCTGTCTCTGCACCCTCTCCTGTTACGCTGCTGATATCTGGCTCTACTGCCCACCAACTACTGTGCAACTTTGAATGCTGCATCTGTGCTATTGTTAGCCCGTCTGAACTACTACCAATACTGCATTTGTACTGCAACTCTGTTGTTGCTGCCATTGCAGCATCCGCAACGGTCTCTCATTTTTTGCTACTACAACTAAGAGATGTCCATCCTACTAAACCAATTGTGTTCAGTCTGATGCATCTGTCATCCAAGTTTTGATTGCTGCTAGCCTCTACGTTGCTGCTGACTCTACTCTATGCCAACTGAACTGCTACCAACTCTTCTCTGCGTTGCTCAGTATCTGACTGCTACTAGGCATTGCATTTGTCACTTTGGCACCTGATTGCACCAACTGCCACTGGTCAATCCTGCTACTGCTGATTATGGTCTCCTGTAGCAAGGCCTTTATCCAAGAGGTGGACTCAAAGATCTTGCCCTTCATGTAGCTCTCTAGGGCTACAACTCCAGATCACCCTACCTCACCCTATAAGCATCTCGGCAATCATGGCAAACTCTTCCTCCAGTCTGGAGGACAACCTATCGATCTCAGGGGATGTAGCCTGCTGATCTTGCTTCTCTTCCTTGTCCTTCTTTCTAAGAGAACACTGAGTGCTATAGTGGCCCAGCTGGCCACACCTGAAGCACTTGATGTTTGAAATATCCTACTTTCTTATGCGCTCCTCATGCTGCCCCTTTGATGCAAGGGCCACGTCTTCCTCTTCCTTCACCTGCTTCGTCCCACCACTGCTACTGTCACTAATGGTTGCCTTCACCAGATCACACTTCATCTCCTCCTGTTGCAGACCAACCCACACACATTCCCAATCTGACAGTTTTTCTCTACCCAGGATACTCTAGATGAAAACTTGTCAATCTTCAGAAATGGTATTCAACGCTGATCGTACAAACTCTGAGGGCTAGGGTGCTGACTGTAGAAATTTCTCTATAGATCAGCTAGCTCTAATACCATGCAGAAATTCTGCAAATTCTCTACAAATCTACCTCTAAGATCTATGTAGAAATTCTAACTGTAGATTAACTTGATAATGCAATATACCAAAGCAAAATACAATAATCTACTTCTACTATCAAACTTCCGGAAGCTTAAAGATCGAGTTGAATCAGAGCTGAACACATATAACCATAAGAAGAAGAATCAATGCACATGAAACACAGAAAATACTCGAGGGAAAGCCTCAGCTAAAAACCCCACTATCTGTATTATTATACAAGGTGGAAAGACATCAGAGTTATACAAAGCCTTAGCTCTCACAGCTAGCCAGCTCTCAGTACAATCCTCTTGGATGCTCACTGGCAATCAAAGCTTCTCACAGGCCTTCTCCTCTGCCCTCCAAGCTCCTATTTCCTTGCACAGTTTCTCCTGGGTGATCCTCCTGTTACCAAGTGGAAGACTGATCTGTCACACTGATCTTACACCCTGTTAGAACTGCGCAATCCTCAAGGAACCTTCCCTTGATTGCATGCAAGAGTTTCCTTTATAGGAAAACACATGCAACTGATAGTACATTGTCCTTGTCATTTAGCTCAACTGGGTCTTTACAAAATAGACATGCATGAGTTTCTGATGAGGGAATCTTTAGTTATCTGGAGTACACTGGTTGAGTGCATGCATGCATCAACTGACTGATAACTCACAATTAGTTCCTCAAACAGTTTGGAACTAATTTAACTAGACTTAGCTCCTGAGCTAACTAATTACAACTCAATCTTATCTCCTTAATTAAGGGATAATCTCCTTAATTTAAGGAATAACTGTTGCATGACTTCAGAAAGACTTCTAACTTGAATTTCTCCAACTAATTAATCCATAATGAATTAATTAATTATTTTCAAGCAGCTGGTGAGACTAAATTCGATTTTTAATTCACAATTTTAATTCAAGGACAAATTAAAATTGGAATATTCTGGATTCTATTTTTTTATCATTTATTGTTGCTATTTTCAACACTCCCTCTCAACAAGAAAGGCATTCAACTCGATTCTGATCCTGAACCTTTGGAATGTTCTGCATGCAACACTTCTCTCTAGTGTGTTTCTCTAGCAACTCCAGAAACAAAAAAAATCCAACCTGAATCAGTATGATGCATCTATCATCAAAGTTTCTGACTGCTATTGCCTCTGTCCACTGAAAACTTTGTGCTTCAGCTGACTCTATCTTTCTACACTGTTGTTAATCCTTCTCTGCTCTCTTCAGTATCTGACTGCTCTAGCCTCTGTCACTTTGATCTTTGATTGCATCAATCCCACTGATTCCTCGCGCTACTCTGAACTTTGGGCTCCCGTAGCAAGGTACGATCCATGAGATAAAACCTCTCAATGGACCTTGCCCAATTTCAGCCTTCTTGGGACTATCACTTCACATCGCCCCACCTCACACCTAGAGGTATGGTTGCATGTGCTCCCTCTGCCCACTTCTCCAATTGTGGCTCCTCCACAATTGTCTGAGACTTCTTCTGGGACTGCATGTTAAGAGGTAATTTACTCTCCCTCTCAACCACCAAGTATCTAACATTGGCCTTGCTCCTCAAGGCTTTGCATGCATCTTGAACCTCAAGAGCATACAATGTCTTAACTCGTGAACCGATCTGTTTCACCTATCTCGTGGTGATGTGTCTAAGGAAAGCCTTTCCCTTACTAAAAACAACATCGTAGCCTTTGTCCTCCAACATCGCAATCGATACCAAGTTCTTCTTCAGTCCAGGCACATATTTCACATCTGTCAAGGTGATAGAAGCTCCATGCTCCCTCTGAAAAGCGACTATTCCCACTCCTAAAACACTATACCTTTCATCGTCACCCATGTCTATGCGCATCTTGAGGTCTTTCTCCTCCAAGGTATTGAATAAACTTTTATCGCCGGTCATGTGGAATGAGGCTCCACTGTCAAGATACCAACCACAACCCATCATCGATGACACCATGCATGCGATGAGGGTAAAGTCCATTTTGAATTAAGAGGCTAATGCCTCACCTTCCAATCCATCCAAGGATCCCTTCTTGGACTTTTTTGATGGGCAATTAGACGCATAATGATCCATCTCGTGACAATTAAAGCATCTCACTTTAGACTTGTCACCCTTCTTCCCTCCATGAGAAGAATTCGATTTGGAATGGGACGCCTTCTCCTTCTCTTTCCTTGCCTTACTCGCTAAGGCCAAATTTTCTTCATCCTCATCCTTGGATGAAGAACCATCTCGAGTGCTCCTCCTGATCTCCTCCTACATGAGATCCGACCACAGTCGTTCCCAATCTGGCAGTTTCCCCTTTCCATTCACAGAGTGCTGGTAGCTATTCTAGCTCTTTGGAAGGCTAAGGAGAGCGAGGCTCACCATATCATCATCGGCAGTAGTTATTCCCATACTTGCAAGCTCATCTCTATAGGTGGTGAGCTTGTTCAGATATGTGGAAATAGTATTGTCGTTCTCCATCTTGATTCTTCGAAGCTTATCCTTGAGCACCAATTTCCTCTGGTCACTACTATTCTGGTAGAGGTCCTTCAATGTCTTCCACATTGAATATGGAGTATCCTTCCCATTGAGACTCGACACAATATGGTCTCGAACTCCCTCAAGGATGATTTGTCTCGCCCTCGCCACACACTTCTTCCACTCAGCGAACTCTTGTGCATTAGTTGAACCTGGCTTTGGGATTTCTTGATCAATGAAATCCTTCAAGCCATTAGGTTCTAATACAACCTCCATGCGATCTTTCCATGCTATGTAATTCGAGCTGCTTTCCAAGGCATACTCGAGTCTCAAACCATAGAACGCCATTGGCCAACCTTGAAGTATGATAAGAATTCGATTTGCACCTGCAACCCTGAAATTCGAATTCTCTTCTTTGTATACTGTTCACAGCTCCGATAAACCAGGCTCTGATACCATGTAGAAATTTCTCTATAGATCAGCTAGCTCTCTACCATGTAGAAACTCTGCAAATTCTCTACAAATCTACCTTTGAGATCTATGTAGAAAATTTGACCATAGATTAACTCGATAATGCAATATACCAAAGCAAAATACAATAATCTACTTCTACTATCAAACTTGCAGAAGCTTAAATATTGAGCTAAATCAGAGCTGAACACATATAACCATAAAAAGAAGAACCAATGCACATGAAACACAAAAAATACTCAAGGGAAAGTCTCAGCTAAAAACCCCACTATCTATATTATCATACAAGGTGGAAATACATCAGAATTATACAAAGCCTTAGCTCTCACACCTAGCCAGCTCTCAGTACAATCCTCCTGGATGCTCACAAGCAATAAAAGCTTCTCACAAGCCTTCTCCTCTACCCTCCAAGCTCCAATTTCCTTGCATAGTTTCTCCTGGGTGATCCTCCTATTACCAAGTGGAAGACTAATCTCTCACACTGATCCTACACCCTGTCATAACTGCGCAATCCTCAAGGAACCGCATGCAAGAGTTTCCTTTATAAGAAAACACATGCAACTGATAGTACATTGTCTTTGTCATTTAGCTCAACTAGGTCTTTCTCATAATAGACATGCATGACTTTCTGATGAGGGAATCTTCAGTTATCTAGAGTGCACTGGTTGAGTGCATGCATGCATCAACTAACTGATAGCTCACAATTAGTTCGTAAAACAGTTTGGAACTAATTTAACGGGGCTTAACTCAGTAAACTAAGCTAACTAATTACAACTCAAATATAACTCAATCTTATCTCCTTAATTAAGGGATAATCTCCTTAATTTAAGGGATAATTGTTGCATGACTTTAGAAATACTTCTAACTTGAATTTCTCCAACTAATTAATCCATAATGAATTAATTAATTATTTTCAAGCAGCTACTGAGACTAAATTCGAATTTTAATTCAAGGACAAATTAAAATTGCAATATTTTGGATTCTATTTTTTATCATTTCTTGTTGCTATTTTCAACACTGACCCTACTGAAGTGAGCTAGTCATGGACATCTTGAAACCTCCTAAGGAAGGGATCCACTTGCTCCCCTTTCTGCATTCTCATGCATCTCTACTTCTCTAAGTACATCTTCCGATGCTCAGAAGATCCTTCGTATAGCATAGCTAAGGGTTCCCACATCTGTCGAGCAGCATCCTTGCCGACTATATGGGATACTAGATGATCTCAAACCCATCGAGAATGATCCTGTTATTCTTCACCATCTCAGCCTTGTACTTCTTGAGCGGATTTGCATCGGCGGGTACAACTACCACACTATCGACATAAGTTTTGAGATCATGCTCATCTACAAAGTAGGAGATCCTAGCCTTCGAGATCACATAGTTGGAAGCTCCTTCCAACCGATCTTGATCTCTCAACCCAGTTGATGCCATCTCTCCTGAAAAAGGTCAAATTGCTTCCTTTTCTCCTCTGCTCATCTGCTGCCCAACTATTCACACTCCCTTTTGGAGGGAGAAATCTCTCACATAACTACTACTGCTCTGCTTGGAAAATTTAAACTTCTTGGTTAGAAGTCCTATGAGGAAGAAATTCCCTTAGTATGTTCTATTCTCTACTTCTGACACTATTCTGCTAGCAACTGCTGCAAAATAACTACATCCCAGCTGAAGATCTACTCTGCAAGGAAGAATACATTGCTCCCTTCTGCCTCTGGAAAGCTTCGATCTAGAGAGTCAAATTTATTTGTCGACTCACACAAAGAAATCGATCTCACTCAAATCTTCGACCTCCTTGGCCAAAACACTGCGCTGCCTCTGGGTTTTCGAATTGCTGCCAAGAAAGAATTTCGAACCTCTTCTTCCTTTCTGATCTGTGAGCTCTCCAGCTATTAATCTGTGCTTCGACACCATGTGAAAAATCGGTAACCTAATTTCCACTGCAACAAACTGATGATATTTCTCCTATTTGTTAATTACTTGAACAAATTACTTGTAGTTTTCTACAACAAATATCAAAATACATACACTACAGACTACACAAAATAAACACTGCAGAAACTAAATACTATAGAGGAGAGAAATAAACACACACACATCTACACAGTTGTTTTTGGACAATGTCCCCAGAAAAACCCAATGTGGGAAAATTGGTGCAGCAGCGAAGGGTTTTATTATTATGCAGTAGTTTATGAGTACAAATCATTGGATGCCCAATTTGGCTATCTGATACAGAGAAAAATTTGTTACACTAAAAAATGTCACCATGGCTATGTACAGTTAGTATGGCTCTATCAACAGTCATGCTATCCTCCTGGGCAAGTCTTAAGCCTCTTCTCTCCATTTCAAACTCCAAAAAGAGAGAAAGTATTTATAAATGTATTTATCTCTGGGTATGCAGGTTCTCTCAACCTTACCTGCGGATACGCACCCAATGTTCACAAAAGCTGCGTACTTGTACGCTCTGTATGTAAAGGGGCAGGTGCGTCCCCCTGTAAAGGTCAAAATGCGCAAGTTTCATCTTTAAAAAGTTACTTGTGGTCATTTCTAGAGCATTCTAGAAGGTTGTTCGACGTGTATTGAGCGCCTCCAGATGGTTCATGTACCCCTACCAAAGAGGAACTTATCCCATCAACAAGGGAGCTATCCCATCCAAAGAGGGGATTATCCCATTGATGGTGGACCTGATTAACTTCCTCTTGAGCACTATAAATACAGGCATTGGGCCAGAAGGAGGAGAGGTTGAAAGCTAAACATTTCTAAGGGTAGATGCTGCAGGAATTAGGACTCCCATTTAGAAGCTTGTGAGGAGAGATTGTCATCTTTACTTGTTCTATTTGGAAGTGGGTGAGCTTTGTCAAAGTAAAGGAGAACTCTTGATGGACCCTGGGAGGGACTTGCACAACACCAAGGCTCAGGTTGTAATTGTTCCTTTTGTTTCCTATTAATGCAAATGAGCCCATTCTTCTCAATAACTTGTTATTTATGAGTTGTTTCATGTACTCCTTGGTCTATGTGTTAAATATGTTTTATTTTATGAGATTATCAAGTGCTATTTAATCGTTTGATTGTTAGTGGATGCAGGTTTTGAAGTGAAGGAGGAGCTCATCCGGATCAGCGAGGCTGGACTGCTACAACAGCGTTGGACTACAGGTAGGATCTAAACACTTGATTTCTTATATAGTAAATGCATGTTTAGAGAAGGATTGCTCTTATTTGTCTTGTTTGTCACTAGAGAGTCTTAGGCTCCTAGGGAGGTTGATTTGTGTCCGCACTATCGACTCTTTCCGCCTGACAAAATGGCGACTCCACTGGGGAATCCATTGATGTGAAAGTTTTTTCCTTTGTATGCAACTTTGATCTGAGAAAAGTCATTTATTTTCTGGTTTTTGGCTGTGTGACTTTGTATTTGGGTGGGCTAGCTTAGGGTTAAATTAGATTTAGTTTTTCTTGGTTTTTCCAGTAGTACGCACCCTCTGAGTATTGCACAGTGCGTACCTGTACGCACTGTTGCTGTGTGCACAGAGCGGGCCCGCACCTAGATTAACAGGTTGCCTGCGTACCCTGCTAAAAATTAAGAAATTTCCATTTTTTACATTTTTCCTCTTAGGTTTTGCTTTTAATTTGTTTTTTCTGCCCAGATCCACTGGTTTTCTGCCATAAATCTTCACCTAAGCTTGTTTCATTGGCATTCTTGCTCTCAGCTTTCATCAATTGGGTGTTTTGAGTCTCTTTCTTGAGAAATTCTTGATTTATTTTCCTTTGGTCATTACTTGGAGGTTTCTCTCAGTCTTTTCACAATTTTGCATCTTTTTGCTTTTGTTCTTGCAAAAAAATTCCCCCCTCATTCGCCGGGGGGGGCTAAATTGTGTATGAGTGTTAATCGCCTTTGAGTGTTTTTATTTTTTGATCTTTGGAACTCTCACCCAATTTTCTCGACTTGCACTTGATTGGTTCTTAGATTACATTAGAATCATCTTGTGTTTGAGAATTCTCTTGCATAGATCACATTTGCATAATTAGAATTCTCATTTTCAGAATATTAATGAAAAATGTGCATAGATTACAATTGCATACTTTTCAAGTGAATTGTGCATAGATTACAATTGCATAGTTTACATTCTGAAAAATCAATCGTAGATTTAGATCAGTTTTCTTTGATTTGAATTTACACAAAAATAAAAAAAAATGGTTTGGAATTGATTTGCATTAGTTTTTCTTCATGAAATTAGTGCATTAGAGAATTTGATATATTTTCTCTTAGTGATCAATTTTTTGCATTGTTGGAAGTAAATGGAAACTCTCTCCTTACTTTAGTTAGGATTCATCGAATTGAAAAGATTACATTATCATATTCGATTGCATTCAGTTGAGTCGGGTCATAACACCATTGGTTTCATCTCCATTTACCCCTTTGAGTAATAAACAACCTTAATAACACAACGCTTAATTAAAATTCATCTAGTAATTTTTACATTTCTAGGGTTTTGAAACACCAACATAGATCAGGCTAGTGTCTTGGAGTAGGAGAGTAATTAACTCTCCAAGACAGCAAAACCAAACAAGTAGCTCATCTTGTGATAGGATAAATCCAACTGTTACATTTATGCTCTGGGAAAGCTCCTCTTAAAGGAGAAGCACGAGACCGTGTCCGAACCAGTGAGGGGATCAATCCTCCTTCATTGGGAAATACGCCAGATACGCACGTACTTCAAACGGTAAACCTCGGATTATTGTCGAGGAGCCTGGGGTCACTTGTTGGTAAACCTTGGATTATTGTCAAGGAACCGACAAGGGGATTGAGCTTGTTACTCTGCCCTTGCGTGCTATCGGGTCGTAGACTGTTCCCCCAGGTATATTTGTTGCTGTTGGTAACCTTAGTGACCATTATCTTTAGGATTCTACCCGAGGTGACGGTGGAGGGAAGATCCCACTGTACCTGGAGCAGACGTCGGCTAGACTCACTTGGATTTTCTGGGGGGTTCACTTCACTCGAGACGGTTAAAGTGGAGGAACTTGGTCCAATCTATTCATTAAGCAGGTTGCCGGGGTAACTGTTCCACCCGCCACTTCTGTACTGAATTTTGCGATGTTGGGCTTCATCACCAACTAGTGTTTTCGGTCCGGAAGGTTACTGTTTGTGTGTGGTTTGACTCCTAGATTTGATAGCGCGTGTTAATTTGTTTGTTTTTACTTTTAGAGACCATAGGTGTGAATTGTGAATTTTAATTGTTAGGTGTGAATTGTGAATTGTTAATTTTAGTTTTAAATTGTTAATAAAATTCACTGAAGTTGAATATAATGGCAAATGTTCCGGAATTTATCAACCTAGGAACCCCTCCTAACGAGAATCCTAGTACTTTTCCTTACTTTGGAAATGTTGGTCCTCCTTACATGGCTACTTTGTCATTACCTGGATTCACAATAGGTTTACCGATATGGTTATTTTCGACTTCGTTGGCCCAAAATACTCCAATTGTTCCACCTCAACCAAATGCTTCACCTCAACAGAGTTCACCATCTCAACATCACCAACCTTCTGTTGACCCTTTACCTTCTTCGCCTAATTTTTCTTCCTCCATTTCTTCCTCTTTGCTTGGTAAAAGCCTTGATGCTAGTAACCAGGAGGCTAAGAAGAAGAAGAAAGGGAAGAAGAAGAAGAAGAAGAAGAAGAAGAAGCAAGATAAGAAAGAAGTCAACCAACCAGCCATAGCTGTAAGTGTTAGTGGTGTTGAGGAAAACTCCGACATGCATCGTAAACCCAAATACCCTTGCAGGCTTTGTAAGGGTGACCACTTCCTTGTCAATTGTCCTGGTATACCAAAGGTCTTGGAAGTATGGTCAGAAAAATCTCATCAACTTTCCGTTGATCCATCAACCAGTGATAGTCAGGTTCCTGGGAAAAAGGGTAAAGTTAGGTTTCCTTGTAAGTTATGCAAAGGGAGTCATCAAACTCACATTTTCCCTCACATGGATGAAGCCTCAACATTGTTGGAAAACCTTACTGTTCCACAGCAAGAATTTCCAACTGGTTACCGTAAACTTTCTCCCAACCTACCGTCAACTGACGAAGTGATTGATTTAAATTCAAGTACAGTCAATCACACTCTTCCATTGGAGAGTGAAACTCATGTCGCTCAGGTTGATGATCCGTTAGTTGATCAAGTGGTCGATTCAATTTCACATTCGGTCGATCCCACTTTCCCTTTAGAAAGTGAACTTCATACCGCTCAGGTTCTTCTTGTTACATCAGATTCTTCTATGCCGGGGGGCATTTCACCTGTTTCTACAGAACCCCCTCCAAGTACTGAGGTCTTTTCCTTTGATTGGAATAGACTGACAGAACCTCGTCTTCCTTCCTCCATCCCTTTCCAAATCATTGTCAAGGCTGGTGGTAGGGACATACATCGTACTCAGGTAGATGAAGGTGCTTCTGTTAGTATTTTATCCTCAACTGTTTGGAAAGCTTTGGGTTCCCCTCAGCTTCGCCTATTACGCAGAATCTGAAAGCTTTTAACAAAACCATTAGTGAACCTTTAGGGATCCTTCCTAAGTTTTCTATTACCTTGGAAGGTAAAACTGTCTGTATTGATCTTATGGTAGTTCGAGGTCCCTTGGATTTCAATTTACTCCTTGGGCGAGACTATGTTTATGCAATGAAAGTTGTCGTATCGACACTCTTTCGCGTGATGTCTTTCCCTCACAATGGCAGTATTGTGACTGTAGACCAGCTTTCGTTCCCTAGTCTTGTTTCAACTACCAATAATATGACCCCCCTAAATGTTCCTGATTCTAAAGTGGTATCTACCCTGCCACGGGTTAATTATGTGGCAACTGGTCCCATGTTTTCAGTTACCGATGTAAGTGAGCCTCTCACTGTTGATTTAGATCCGGTAATTGACATGGAAAACTCTATGGGATTATTTGAACACGATGTTCTTATCCCTTTTGAGTCCCTTGACATGTGTTCCTTCCAGAGAACTATTCTTCCTTCTGATGAAGACCTCTTGGAAGCCATGATCAAGGTGTGTCCGTTGACATGTCTTTCTTCCAGTTCGAAGCCATGATCAGTGGATATGAGGAAAGTTCCTTTTACTGTGTCAACCTCGTTAAAAAATGAATCAGTGTGTTTGAGGATAGTTCCTGTTACTGAGTCAACCTCGTTAAAAAATGAATCAGGTATGAGGACAGTTCTTTTCCTGTGTCAACCTCGTTAAAAAATGAATCAGTTGGTCAGAGGATAGTTCTTTTCCTGTGTCAACCTCGTTAAAAAATGAATCAGGTACGAGGATAGTTTTTTTCCTGTATCAACCTCGTTAAAAAATGAAACAAGCTAGCATGAGGATAGTTCTTTTACTGAGTCAACCTCATTAAAAAATGAATCAGGTAGATTTTAGGATATGTAGGTAGATTGTAGAAAGTAGGATTTTGCAAGGATAGTTCCTGTTACTGAGTCAACCTCGTTAAAAAATGAATCAGGTATGAGGATAGTTCTTTTCTTGTGTCAACCTCCTTAAAAATGAAACAACTCCCTTTTCAAGTTAAATATTGAAAGCAAACCTTCATTTCATCCGTCTGGTTGAATGCAATGAAGCCTGGGGGGCATGTACCTCGCTTTGCATCATTATGCTGGGGGGCATGTGAACTTTTTGAGCATAGTTCCTTGTCTTGTGTCAAGCTCATTAAAAAATGAAACAAGGAGTCTTGAGCATAGTTCCTTGTCTTGTGTCAAGCTCGTTAAAAAATGAAACAAGGGTAGGATAAGTAGGTAGATTATAGAGAGTAGTTATGAGCATAGTTCCTTATCTTGTGTCAAGCTCGTTTAAAAAATGAAACAAGGGTTTTGAGGATAGTTCTTTTCCTGTGTCAACCTCACTAAAAAATGAAACAACTCCCACAAGTCTTTCCAAGATCTTGAAAGTAAAGCTTCATTCCATCCACCTCATTAAATGCAATGAAACTTGGGGGGCATGTACCTCGTTTTGCGTCATTATGCTGGGGGCATGTGAACTTATAACAAGCATAGTTTTTCATTTCAAGCTTGCGTAAACATGAAATCGAATCCGAGCATAGTTCTTTTCCTGTGTCAAGCTCGTTAAAAAATGAAACAAATCCTCCTCTAATTGAGTCGAGAGTTTGACTAGACCTCATAGATGTTAGGTTGTATGTTTAGGTTAGTTATTTCAGTTTTTGCATAATTTTCTTACAGTTTTAGGTCGAGTCTTTCAAATGATCTCGTCACTGAACCTTCATTTCATCCAACTGGTTGAATGAAATGAAGCTGGGGGGGCATGCGCTCTAGCAGTTACGCTTAGGGGGCATCAAGCACAGTTTTCTCTTTGTTTCAAGCTTGTGTAAAAATGAAACTACTTTGAAGCATAGTTTTTCTCTGTTTCAAGCTTTTGTAAAAATGAAACCTATCTCGAGTCAATTTCAGTTATTTTCAAGACTCGTTAAACTCATGAAAATCCCGAGATTATTTTGCTATCTTTCATTCTCGTAAAACAAATGAAAATGCCGAGTTCTTTCCGTCTTTTCTTGCTCGTAAATTAAATTGAAAGTCGGCTATGAGTACATTTTTATCATTTTTTCGAACTCGTTAAAAACTTACGAAAAAATGAATCCTCAGAGTCATCTTTTAAGCCCTTTTCTGACTCCTAAAATATGAAAAGATTGCCGAGCGTTTTTTTTACACTCGTTAAAACGGAATTAAAAGATGGTCCCCTTATAGCCCTTTTCTGACCGTAAAAACAAGAAAAGATTGCCGGGTTTTTGTCGTTTCAAACTCGATATTGGAAATAAAACGACGTGTCCTTGATCGCTTTTTACTTTTCAGGTCAAAGGCACTAATCATGAAAGTACTCCTTGGTCGCAAGATCAAGCGGTTCTCCCAGGTATTATTTTATACTTTTTCAGGCTTGGGGGACACAAATTTACGAAAAAGTTCAACCTGGAGTCTTCTTAAGTTTTTCAGACTCTCTAAAATTGAAAAACACCGAGTTTCTCCTATACTGGGCTCGTTAAAATTTCACAGTAAAGGACCTGTTCAATTACAAACAGGAACGAACCACTCCTTCCTAGGGTTCGAATCAAAACTAGGTTGGACTCATCCGAAGGATGAGCTTATAATCAAGCATATGTTATCCTCCTCAAGCTTGTTAAAAATAAAGAGGTACTTGCCAGAAATGGTGGGGGAAAAGAGAGAAGAATGAGCCTATTTGTTATCCTTTGTCTCAGAAGAAACCTTATTACCACTCTTGAACACGACACTTTTCATTCACCTGGGTTGGGAAATCCTTTGCCTCACAGTTGATCAAACCACATTGAAAGTCTTCAGCCGGGTTCCGGGGATTAACTTTGAGCCATTTATCACCAAGCCATCTGTTGTGTCGTTATGTGTTCAAGAGGTCTGCAAGCAAAACTTTCATCTGCAAAACACTTGTCATCCATTTGACCATCCCTGAGTCAGTCCTTACAGCAACATTTCTTCAACTTGAACAATGATTTCGTGTTGTGGGCTTGCCTGCAACGGGTCGCTTTCTATCGACATCAGCACATTATCTAGAGAGATGACTTAGAAATCGTCAGTACCTTGAAGTCTGCATGCATCAATGGCAGGTTTCTCGCCTTTGACGTCAGTTTACATCATTGACTTTCGATCGAAGGATTCCGTGAAATGTTCAACATCAACTCATTCATTCACATCTCATGGATTGTACTGGGTACTTTGAGAACCATTGACATTACTGGTGGCCTCTCTCACACTTGTTAACAGTTTACATCATCGACTGGTAATCAAGTGGTTTCTACCATGTTCGACATCAACTCATTTATTCGCATGGCTAGAATCGTACCAATTCGGGAAGTAGAAATAAAGACCCTGGATCTAGTTTCCACCATCCAGGCTGCGAGGAGTTTTGTATTCATTATCTAAGTAGACTAATCATAAACAGATGGCTGCGCCCATATTGTGTCTACAAAAGTCTATGATTATGATGTACTACAAGATCATTCCTGTATCAGAGTAGTTAGTCTGTTAATTAAAGTTTTGATCTGAGTATGGGAATGCCTACCTCAGTGATGATATAATCTTATACATGTATTTTGTGTTGAAAATTACAGGTTCTGACCAGGCTCTCCACGAGATAATCCTTGAAATGATAAAGCGCTTCACCCTTCCTAGATAAAACAAAACCCTAATCTATTACAGGCTTCGCACTTTAGGGGGCAATCTGTTACACTAAAAAATGTCACCATGGCTATGTACAGTTAGTATGGCTCTATCAACAGTCATGCTATCCTCCTGGGCAAGTCTTAAGCCTCTGCTCTCCATGTCAAACTCCAAAAAGAGATAAAGTCTTTATAAATGTATTTATCTCTGGGTACGCAGGTTCTCTCAACCTTACTTGCGGATACGCACCCAATGTTCACAAAAGCTGCGTACTTGTACGCTCTGTATGTAAAGGGGCAGGTGCGTCCCCCTGTAAAGGTCAAAATGCGCAAGTTTCATCTTTAAAAAGTTACTTGTGGTCATTTCTAGAGCATTTTAGAAGGTTGTTCGACGTGTATTGAGCGCCTCCAGATGGTTCATGTACCCCTACCAAAGAGGAACTTATCCCATCAATAAGGGAGCTATCCCATCCAAAGAGGGGATTATCCCATTGATGGTGGACCTTGTTGTCGCGCGGATTGACACGACAACGCTCAAACCGGGGGCTGTCAGTCTGATCCCCGATCCCTCCGTTTAAGCCTGTCTCCCGCGGCTAAGGGGGGTAGTCCCTGTGAGATGATGAGACCAACTGTCGACCAGTTGGTTGGGAGACACGAGATACGATAATAAAAGCACTCGATGGATTTGATTAATTTAACAGACCAGTGCCTTAAGAGATTGTGGTTAAAACAATTACCTGTTAAATGATATAAAAAGATGGACCATGAACCAGTAATCATCTATCATCAGCTAAATCACAATGCTCTTAGAATGACCAAAACGATATCCAGCAATTGAAAAATTTCAAAAAATGAATGCTTTAAACCACCATGAATCATAACCATTAACCAGATATCAATTTCGCATCTCGGCTTGAAAATTTAGATCTCAGCGTGAAAAATAATAATTCCTGAAAAATAACTGGATTTGACAAAGAAAAAATTCCACAATATTTTTTTTTTTTTTTATTAAATAAAAATCTAAAAATAAAGATCTAAAAAAGTTAATCTAAAACTAAACTATTAATAAAAATTTAAACTAAACCAAAAAAAAAAAAAATAAATCCTTTTTTTTTATATTTTTTTATTTCTCATTTTTTTATATTATAAAAATCCTAAAAGAAAAAATCTAAAACTAAACTTTAAAATCTAATTAATATCTAAAACATAAATTCTAACATAACATTTAAATCTAACTAAAATGTAAAAGTTAAAATCCAAATCAAAAAAAAATATAAAACTAAGCCTAAGCTAACCCTTTTTCCTTTTTATTTTTTATATTATAAAAAATGGAAAATAAAAAATCTAAAATAAAATTTTAAACTTAAAATCTAAAAAAATCGAAATCTAAAAACATTAAAATCTAAAAAATAAAACAAAGCCTAAAATCTTTTTGCTTTTTATTATATTTTTTATTTTTTTATATCTTTGAAATTTTTTAAAATAAGAATTAAAATCAAAAGAATGAAATACGGGACCAAAACAAAACCAAAATGAAATCTAATTAAGATCTAATTTACAAATAAAAATTAAATCGAAATTAAAATTACAATCTAAACTAAAGGAAAATTAACATAATCCTAAAATTATAAAACTGAAATCTAACTAATATCAAAACTTCTAACTAAAAAAAAATAACGCTAACCTATACGTAAGGCATCAGAAACGATTAAATCTAAACAAAAAAAAAAAATGAGCCTAAGACTGCGACGACGGAGCTATTGCTAACGCATTCAAAACGCAGACAAATGCTAACCCTATCCGTCAACATAAAAAACGCAGACAAATGCTGATCAAGACCAATGCATTACCACTCGCATTACCTGGTTTCCATGATTTGGCGGCGGAAATGAATTTTTTGCAGGTTATTTTGACGTGGAATGAATCGATTTTTTACCTTGGCTTGGAGACTGCAATCGAAAAGCCGCAGAGAAATTTCCTCTGGCGCTTGATGACCCACGTGATCTCCCTCAGCAAAATTCGAAAAGGATTTATGTTGGAAACTTACGCCGGGATCGTTCACGCACAGGTAATGACGGAAAAGGCGTTCAATCGGTGAAGGAGCTTGCAGGCATACGATAAGTCGATATATGGATTTATGAAACCAACAGAAAAATGAATACGATTTTTATTTTTATTAAAGACTGCGAAATGATTAACCATAAACACCAAGACGCGGATAAACTGAAACCGCGATGAAAATTACCTCTCACGTTACCTGGCTGCCGACGCGTATATACCTGAGTGATGGCCTGAGGATCGATGAATATCTGATTTACCTTTTTTTTTTAAAAACCTGTTTTCTGTAGGTAGATTTAGACCCGAGGTTTTCTGGCTATTTCCACGCATTGTATACGTTCCATTGAGAACTCATTTATGCAGATTACAACTCGATTTTCCAAAATTGCACTTTGACGGCGGTGGGATGAAAACCCAACAGCAAGAAGGATCACGCACTAGCTCAAAAAAAAAAACCCTGAAAAGAAACCCTGCAAAAAGAAAACAAAACCCACATGAAAAATCTGTATATAAGCAAAAATTTAAAACCCTAAGACAGCTAATTAATGTACAGATTTAGCCCCTTAGCAGCCAGATTTAGCAGTAAGCACAGAAATATTTTGAAGAAAGAAATTTCAGATCGTCACTGTGAAGAACTTCAGAAAATCTCTCATGCAAACTTAGAAAAATAAACCGAATGATAGACCCAGGATCAAATCCAACTGGGCTCAACAAAAAATGCTTGCGGGAGTTGGCTGGTTCAGCCGAGAACTTCCCCGAACGCCCACAAAATTTCCTTCAATGATGTTTTCTGCACAGCTCAAAACAACTGTCAATAAAGAGGGCAAAAATGCTGCTAGATCTCAGGAAGTAATGGAGATACCTGCCATTACTTCAGAAACCCTAACAGCACCCAAACCCCAGCAAGTGAACAAGATACCTGTGCTCACAATACTCTACGAAAAGCTATTATTAACGGCTGAAAATAACATATGCAGAAAATAAAACAATCTCACAGCATTTCAAGAGAGTAACACCAGCAAGATATGGACCCCAAAGTCTTCTTTTATTAACCAGAAACAGATTTACAAGAGAGCTTCTTCAGTACAGACTCACAGATCCCATGAATCTAAAATGACCACCTAAGACCCTATATAAAGGAAATGATCCCAACGGCTAGTTCGAGTGATCCATGTAGAAATGATCTCGACCGTTGATGAGGATCAAGACATCTCTTGATCTCATCCGTCGATTTATTCACTTAATTTTTTATTATTATTTTTTAAATTTTTAAATTTTTTATTATTTTTTATTAAAAAAATTTTAAATTTTTATTTATTTTATTATTTTTATTCATTTTTTAATTTTTTAATTCATTTTAAAATGGATCACTGAACTAAGCCTTCGGAAACATCACCTAGGACCTAGGACTTAGGACTCATGAGGGGATTTAAAACATTTTTCGACCCTCAGGACACATTACATCATGACTTTTACAATTTACATCTTAAGGGAGAAAACCCCTTTAACATAGACCCTCACAAATCACCCAATTCTGCGACACAACTATAATCTAGCAGATTAACACACTAGGATTCTCCTAAAGTTCTAATGACAAAATCCATCCCGGCTTTGGGGTCAGGTTTGAAGGAAAACTCTGCCGATCCATGGATCGGTGAGACGAAAAACCTTCCGGGACATAGATTATCATAGAAAGTTAGGTCCGTCTAGGCAATTTTACATACATGACTCTGATCTGCTTAGATTATTTACAATTCATACATGCAGACTGGGTTTACAATCAAAATGATCAAGTTGCTGATGATGGCAGGACGGCACGGACATGCTGATCAGGTGCTGCTCCTTTCTGTCAAGAAAAACGGGGTGCACTGCATGGGTAGTTGACCAGTAGAGGTCAACAGACCTGATTAACTTCCTCTTGAGCACTATAAATACAGGCATTGGGCCAGAAGGAGGAGAGGTTGAAAGCTAAACATTTCTAAGGGTAGATGCTGCAGGAATTAGGACTCCCATTTAGAAGCTTGTGAGGAGAGATTGTCATCTTTACTTGTTCTATTTGGAAGTGGGTGAGCTTTGTCAAAGTAAAGGAGAACTCTTGATGGACCCTGGGAGGGACTTGCACAACACCAAGGCTCAGGTTGTAATTGTTCTTTTTGTTTCCTATTAATGCAAATGAGCCCATTCTTCTCAATAACTTGTTATTTATGAGTTGTTTCATGTACTCCTTGGTCTATGTGTTAAATATGTTTTATTTTATGAGATTATCAAGTGCTATTTAATCGTTTGATTGTTAGTGGATGCAGGTTTTGAAGTGAAGGAGGAGCTCATCCGGATCAGCGAAGCTGGACTGCTACAACAGCGTTGGACTACAGGTAGGATCTAAACACTTGATTTCTTATATAGTAAATGCATGTTTAGAGAAGGATTGCTTTTATTTGTCTTGTTTGTCACTAGAGAGTCTTAGGCTCCTAGGGAGGTTGATTTGTGTCCGCACTATCGACTCTTTCTGCCTGACAAAACTAGCAAAGAGTTAGTGAGAAAAATCTCACATTGTTTCAGGAGATCCGACATTGATCAGGGACTAGATGGCTGTCCCCACACTGCCCCTACGTAGCCTCTGCATCAATCTTACACAACTCTGTGTCACATTCACTGGGTTTTGCATAATCTCCTCTTCTAATCTCCCGTTGTCTAGAAATTTGACCCTCTGGCCCTCCAGTCTCATACCCCAACTTCTAGCAATGGAACTCAACTCTCCCAATTGAATTTCAAATTCCCTCTAAAGCTCTGCACTGCCTCACCGAACTGCTCTATGCCTTCTCTTCCTTGCACTCTCCGCATCTGGAAAAATTTCCTCCAAACTACTATCATTGGTCCTCACTACAATATGATCACTCAATCTCACTTCGACAACTCAACGCCAGTGTTCCACAGGGACTCGCGCCCCCCTAGGGGTCTAGTTTCCTCGCTCCCCCGCACTCCGGGGACTTGGGGACGAGTAGGGGACGTTTCCCCATGCTCCCAAAAATGAGGAAACCTAGGGGGACGTTCCAGGGGGTCGTTTCCCTTTCCTGAGGGGGCGTTTCCGAAAAGGGGGACGAGGGGGGTTGTTTCCTGTCTACATCTTCCACTGCTAACATTTTGGAGGTTGATAATATGACAGGGTGTAAGATTCCAACATCAAGTCGTATCCTGATCTCACATATGTAGAGCACGTTTTGTTGCAGGATGAAGAAACGACTCAACCCTGTCACTAATAAGTAATATAATTGTTAATATTTCTAGATACCAGAGTCTCCAAGGTATCGAATTGAGGTTTCTAGATACCAGAGTCTCCAAGATATCAAATTGTTGCCAAGGCAGAATTTCAAACCTCGTTCTTCCTTTCAGATCTGAGCTCTCTAGCTTATAACCTGTGCACCAATACCATGTGAAGAATCGGTTACCCAATTCCTACTGCAACAAACTGATAATATTTCTCCTATTTGTTAATTACTTGAACAAATTACTTGCAGTTTTCTACAACAAATATCGAAATACATACACTACAGACTATACAAAATAAACACTACAGAAACTAAATACTATAGAGGAGAGAAATAAACACACACACATCTACACAGTTGTTTTTGGACAATGTCCCTAGAAAAACCCAATGTGGGAAAACTGGTGCAGCAACTGAGGGTTTTATTATTATGCAGTAGTTTATGAGTACAAATTGTTGGATGCCCAAACTGGCTATCCAATATAGAGAAAAACTGGCAAAGAGTTAGTGAGAAAAATCTCACACAGTTTCGGCAGATCCGACACTGATCAAGGATTGGCTGGTTGGCCCCACGTTGCCTCTGCGCAACCTCTACGTCAATCCTACGTAGCTCTGTGTCACAGCCACGGGGCTCTGCATCACCTCTTCTTCCGATCTCCTGTTGTCTAGAAATTTGACAAATTTGACACTCTGGCCCTCTTGTCTCACACCCCGTCTTTTGGCACTGGATCTTGACTCTCCCAGCTGAATTTCTAACTCCCTCTGAAGCTCTATGCTGCCTCATTGAACTACTCTATGCCTTCTCTACATTGCACTGTTCGGCTCTGTAAAAATTTCCTCAAGGCTACTATCTTTTCCCCTCATTGCGAGAAGATCACTCAATCTCACTTTGACAACTCAACACTCCTACCCTCGAGAAATTAGATCTCTCTTCTCTCATTCGATGTGTTCTCCAAGTGCCCATAGAACTCCTTGATCTGATATTCACCCTACGAGTGCCATCAGTTAAAGATTTATTAAACTAAAGGTATTACAGACTCACGTGTTGGTGTGTGTGTTCTGTGTTATTGAAACAACGGATCGATCAGATTGCCAATACACAAAATAAATGGAAAGACAGCAAAGAATTACAGTAAGAACACAAAGACACAAACAATTTTTAATAAGGAGTTCACCCTATTCTCCAGGGCTACGTCTCCGGTCCAGCTTCAGTGGTGGCTTTGTTTTATTATGTCTTTCAGCGGAGAAATTACAATACAGGGACTCAATATGAGTTCTCTTGAAGCAGAGTTTGCTTGGCAGGGTGGTTCTTGGATTCCCCAAACCACTCAGAGTACACAGACTCTTTTTCTTCCTACCAGCGTTGTGACCCTTGGTCTACAGTGGAAAGAGCCAAATGTGATGCTCAGTCCGGACAGATTCCTCTATGGGAAGGCTTGAATATTCAAGCTCTCTGGTGCTCGACGCTGCCTGTGGTCAGCTCGGCCCTCTGTCTCTTCTGCTTGGCTTTACTGTTCTCTGTGTTTAGTCCTCCTCTCAGGGTTCACTGTTCACTATCTCTCTTGGTCGCTTGGACTCTTCTCAATTCAGATTCCAAATCAACTCTAACTAGTTCGACTGTCTCTGTTCATGGCTTTAGCCATTCGATCCCTATGCCTGTTCGGTTCCTCTTCTACCTGTGTCGATTCACCTTCTACAGCTGCGCTTGGAGTTCCCTGTGTTCGGCGTCATCATGAACGCTCAGGGAGTGGCCACTTGTCCTCCTCTAAATGGTGCTAGCATGCTTTGTTGGTTTGTTTCTTCAGTTACGCCGTGGATGTGTTCTTCCTCCACCGTGGCGATCAAACGGATTCCAAATCCCTTTAGAACACGGCTTAATTCCCTGTTGTTCCGCTTCTTTTCATCAGGCGCAATCTCAACCGTCCGATTTGGGCCCTCCAAATCCAATGCCATACACACGTTTCGCGCGGTTGACTTGCTCAACTGATAGCGCGCGATCAACGGCGGTTTTCTCTCACCTCCGCCTGCCATGCGTCGATCGGTGTATGGAATTGCTCTACTCCTGTCCAAAACCTCTTACCGTTCAAGGGCGCCCCGATCAAAACTGCCAGTTTCCAGAGCATGGGTTCCGCCTTTGTACTTTAGTGCTTTTACCTTTTCCCGCCTGCGGTCCTCTGGTTCCCCCACACGACCGGGTGCTTGGGCTTTCCCATTTTGGCCCTGTTCGCTTAGCGATGCGCGATTAGCGCTAATCGCGCATCAAAAACCTCGCCCTTTTCCCATTCCGGAGCTCCCAGGGGCTACTTTGGCCTCCTGCGCAGTTTCTATGGGTCGTTCCACGTCGGCTGCCATGGCCACTGGTTCCAGGGTGTTTTTGATATTGTTTTGGATTTCATTAGAGATTTGTTCAACCTGATTCAGTCATGGTTCTCGACAGTCTTTCTATGGATCCAATTCGGATCACGACCTCCCTACTGAAAAAGATTTTGGACCACCAAAAATTGGCATCGACTAAGTGAGGATACTGTTTCTTCACTTGTCCAATCTCAAGCCACTTTGCGCTGCTTGGCTTTGAACCTTTGAGCCCAATCCAAAGGTACTCAACTTCTCCCCTGCGTGTTGTCCTCACCTTCCTGTCCAGCACTATGTCTTCCTGCAACTCATTAAGGTATTCAGGTAGCAGGTCATCAATAGAATGCAATTGACTTTGCTCCTCAGGGTCCTCAATCATTGAAGGTTCTGCCAATCTCAAACAATCTGCATTCACAACTAAGTAGATGTGCATGTAAGCTGGTAGATCAAGGCGAAACACATTTTCACCAATCTTCTCAAGTATCCTGAAAGGTCCATACATGATAGGCTTTAGCTTTTTACCTTCACCTTGCATCTTGTCCATACTGATATACAGCCACACTTGGTCTCCAACTTGAAAACTATGCTCCATCCGATGCTTATCATGCCTAGCCTTATACTTGGCCTGGCTCTTTTCCAGCTGTTCCTGTACTGCCTGATGGATCTCCTGGATTTGTTCAATGAACCTGGTTGCCTTATCCACATCACTGTGCCCATCAACCATGGTATATTTACCAAAGAAAAAATCCAAAGGAGACCTTGGTGTGAAACCAAAGCGGGTCTCAAAAGGAGATCTTTGTGTAGAAGAGTGTTTGGCTCTGTTGTAAGCATGCTGCACATAACACAAGTGTTCATCCCAAAGCTTAGGATGTTTATTGCAATATCCTCTCAGTAATTGGATCACAGCCCTGTTTACTACTTCTGTTTGGCCGTCTGTTTGTGGATGAAAAGTTGTGCTTTTCTTTAACTTGGTGTCCATCAGTTCCCACAGACTAGACCAAAACTTCCCCACAAATCGGGTGTCTCGACCCAGATACAATGGAAGTGGGTAATCCAAAATGAACCCACACATGTTCAAAGAACAATTTTGCAGTCTATTCAGCTATGACCTGTTTACTACAAGGTATCAAAATGCACATTTTGTTGAACCTATCCACAACAACGTATAGATAATCATGACCTTTCCTAGATTTAAGCAGTCCTCCTACAAAATCCACGGAAACACTTTCCCAAGGGTGAGAAGGAACTGGCAATGGAGTGTACAAGCCTAGTTTTCTATTGTTGGGCTTGCTTTTAGCACACATGGCACACCCTCTTACATATCTAAAAGCTGTCTTGTTCATTTTCGGCCAATAGCAGAATCTTTGCAGCTATGCAACTGTTTTTCTTACCCCAAAGTGACCTGATATCAGAGAAGTGTGTGCTTCCCTAATTATCTTTATCCTCTCAGTTTGTGAAATGCAAAGTTTCCCACAATGGTATAAGAGTCAGTCCTTTATATGATAGTCCAATTCTTCTACTCTTTTGCCTTGACTCAAAGTTGGATATACAATTTTTAAAATTCATATCCTGAGCGTATTGTTCTATGTAGCTTTCATGTAGTACAGACTTATGCTTAAGTATGGTAGATGCATCTATAATGGGTCTAGATAACATTTCTGCAACCTTGTTATGGATGCCCTTCTTATATCTGATGATTAAGTGAAACTATTGTGGAAAACCCATCCACCTGTAATGTCTTGATTGTTGCAACTTAGTTTGGGAGTGTAGATATTGGAGTCGCTGGTGATCAGTGTGTATTACTGTCTCTTTGCCCATTAAGTAACGTTTCCACTTTTTCACACTCTGAACTAATGCATACAATTTTTTATCATATGTAGGATAGTTAACTACTACAGGATTAAAAGTCTCAGAATGATAGCATATGGGTTTGCCGTGCTGTGTCAACACTGCTCCCATGGCGTAGTCACTTGCATCAGTTTGGATCTCAAATGGTCTTTGCAAATCTGGCAGTGCTAGTACAGGTGTTGTACTTATTTTGTCTTTTAAGGTGTTGAAGGCTTTCTGATGTTTGCCTCCCCACTGAAACACCTTATTCAATCCTATTAAAGCATGTAAGGGAACTGCAATCGTGGAGAGGTTAAAGATGAACTTCCCTCCAATATTGTGCTGCTCCTAAGAAGTTTTTCACTTCTGTAGCAGACCTGGGTTAAGGCCAGTTTACAATGACTGCACTTTAGAGGGATCTATTTTCAATTCACCTCCCCCTACTATGTGACCCAAGTAGTTTAGAGATGTTTTTCCAAATTCATATTTTGAGAGTTTAACATAAAGTTTTTCTCTTTTCAAAACATCTAATGTCTGCTTAACATGCTTTAAATGTTCTTCCCACGTTTTACTAAAAATCATAATGTCATCCAAATACACAAATAACAAAATCATCAAGAAAAGGTTTGAGTACATCATTCATTAATCTCATGAAAGTAGCAGGAGCATTAGTTAAGCCAAAAGGCATAACTAGCCATTCATACAATCCCTGCTTTGTTTTGAAAGCAGTCTTCCATGCATCTTGCTCTGCAACTATGACCTGATGGTATCCATTGTGCAAATCCAGCTTGGTGAAATAAACAACGTCTTTTAATTGATCGAAGAGATTATCTATGCGAGGAAGGGGATAATGATTCTTGATTGTTATTTTATTCAGTGCTCGGTAATCAATGCACATTCTCCACTAGCCATCTCTCTTTCTCACCAAAACGATTGGTGACCCACATGGTGATGTGCTAGGCTTGATGAAGCCCTTCTCGAGCAACTCCTGCACCGGCTTCTTGATTTCGACATTCTTTAAAGCAGACAACCTTTTATACCTGTGGTTGCTATGGTTGTTTCATCTCCCGAGTCTAACCCCAAATCTCTTTAAATCGCTGCAGATATCTTCTTCTTCTTGCCCTCGGACTTCTTAGGTCTCAGCTCTGGATGCAGAATCCAACAATGCTCATCATCATGCCCTTCCTTTTTATAGTGAGTGCATGAAGCTTTGACTTTCTATGCAATGTTAGCCTTCCTTGCTTTCCACTTCTGTTTTCTTTTTTCCTTGCTCTTGCTTACAGTGGGTTGGGATGGTCCCCCAACTTCTGGATTGCCATTCTTTCCTCTAGCCTCTAGATGCGTAGCTTGTATAGACACCTCATCTATACTAGTGGGATTAAACATGAGGATGGTATGCGTCATGTAGCTGTGTAGACCACCAATGTACTTCAAAAGAGTCTCTAGTGAGTCTAGTGAGATACCCAACGTCAATGCTCTTTTTCTGAATTCTTGAGTATACCCTTGTACACTTTGCCCCTTCAACTATCGAAGAGTTTGCCAACTCATCATGGCCTGCTGCATGTAGGCCAATGGATAGAACTGTTTCCTGATTGCATAAATGAAATCACTCCAGATAGAGATGGTCTTACCATGGCTTTTCATATCAGCTTGGGTTCTACCTTCCCACCAAACCAAGGCAGTGCCTCCTAGGCGTAGGCTTGCCAGCTGAATCTTACTCTTGTCTGAGTTTATGTTCTGTACCCTGCAATACACATCAATTTGTCTAATCCAATTGTCCAATTTTTCAGCATTTAGCTCTCCATCAGATATAGGCAAATCAAATTTAACATCTAACCTAATCAAAGATGCTTTCTTATTATGTACAGAGCTATTAGGAGGTGTGAGAAAGTTTTCCTCTTTCCCTTTTCCTTTGGAGTTGTCATGGCAGTGAGACTCATCTTCTTCTTTCTCTTGCATAGAGCCTGATGCATCTTCCACCTTTTTCTTTCTAAAGTCTCGGTACATTTCTTCAACCATGGACTTCATAGCTTGGAAACTCTCTATGAATTGAGGGTCTGGCCCCATAGAACTTTCTTTTGTCATGGTCTTTTGAGGATAGACTCTCCCAATTTCAGGATTAGTTTCCACCAACTCTCCTTTTCCTAATTTGAGATTTGATCTTGTGAGCATTCACAGCTATACCAACACAAGCTTGTTTAACCTTACAACCTTATGCTCTGATACCACTTGATCTGATATTCACCCTATGAATGCCATCAGTTAAAGATTTATTAAACTAAAGGTATTATAGACTCATGTGCTGGCGTGTGTGTTCTGTGTTATTGAAACAATGGATTGATAGATTGCCAGTACACAGAAAATAAATGGAAAGACAACAGAGAATTATAGTAAGCACACAAAGACACAAACAGTTTTTAATAAGGAGTTCACCCTATTCTCCAGGGCTACGTCTCCAGTCCAGCTTCAGTGGTGGCCTTGTTTTATTGTGTCTTTCAGCAAAGAAATTACAATACAGGGACTCAATATGAGTTCTCCTAAAGTAGATTTTGCTTGGCAGGGTGGTTCTTGGATTCCCCAAGCCACTTGGAGTACACAGACTCTTCTTCTTCCTACCAGCTCTGTGACCCTTGGTCTACAGTGGAAAGAGCCAAACGTGATGCTCAGTCCGGACAGATTCCTCTATGGGAAGGCTTGAATCTTCAAGCTCTCTGGTGCTCGACGCTGCCTATGGTCAGCTTGGCCTTCTGTCTCTTCTGCTTGGCTTTACTGTTCTCTGTGTTCAGTCCTCCTCTCAGGGTTCACTGTTCACTGTCTCTCTTGGTCGCTTGGACTCTTCTCAATTCGGATTCCAAATCAACACTAACTGGTTTGATTGTCTCTGTTCATGGCTTTAGCCATTCGATCCCTATGCCTGTTCAGTTCCTCTTCCGCCTGTGTCGATTCACCTTTTGGAGTTGCGCTTGGAATTCCTTGCGTTCAGCGTCATCATGAACGCTCAAGGAGTGGCCACTTGTCCTCCTCTAAATAGTGCCAGCATGCTTCGTCGGTTCGTTTCTTCAGTTACGCCGTGGATGCATTCTTCCTCCACCATGGCGGTCAAATGGATTCCAAATCTCTTTAGAATGCGGCTTAATTCCCTGTTGATTCCACTTTTCATTGGGCGCAATCTCAGCCGTTCGATCTGGGCCCTCCAAATCCGACGCCATACGCACGTTTCACGCAGTTGACTTGCTTGACCGATAACGCGCGATCAATGGCAGTTTTCTCTCACCTCCGCCTGCCATGCGTCGATCGGTGTATGGAATCACTCCGCTCCTATCCAAAACCTCTTACCGTTCAAGGGCGCCCCGATCAAAACCACCGGTTTCCAAAGCGCGGGTCCCGCCTTTGTACTTTAGTGCTTTTACCTTTTCCCGCCTGCGGTCCTCCGGTTCCCCCACGCAACCGGGGCTCCCAGGGGCTACTTTGGCCTCCTGCGCGGTCTCCATGGGTCAGTGCGCTTTGACCGAGGTCCTCGTCATTCCATGTCGGCTGCCATGGCCACTGGTTCCAGGGTGTTTTTGATATTGTTTTGGATTTCATTAGAGATTTGTTCGACCTGATTCAGTCGTGGTTCTTGACAGTCTTTTTATGGATCCAATTCGGATCACTCCTCCTTATAATCTCTCATTGGAGCTCCAACGACCAAGATTAAAACATAATCAAGAGCTAATATTAACTAGGATGTGATCTTCGTCTTATTCTAGAAGATTCAAGCCTGATTTAATTAATACCCTTTGATTAACTAGATTTCCTAAGTTTAGACTTAGGGAACCATTTAAAAAAAGTTAATTAATTTAATAAATCATCTTTAGGTGGAATTTTCCCAAACTTTATTTGGGTGTTGGAGAATCATGTGTCTTAGCCTTTGTGCAAAATCTTGAGGCAAGAGCAGATCCGATGCTACAAAAATCAACACTCCCTCTTAGCAAGGAATGTGCTCTAGTGCTGCAACCGACTGAAGCACTACTCTGTCTTTGCACCATCCCCTGTTTCGTTGTTGATGTTTGGCTCTACTGCCCACCAACTACTGCGCAACTCTAAATGCTGCATCTGTGCTATTGTTGGCCTTGTTGAACTGCTACCAACACTGCGTTTGCACTGCAACTTTGTTGTTGCTACCGTTGCAGCGTTTGCAACGGTCTCTCATCTGCTACTGCTACAACTCAGAGATGTCCATCCTACTGAACCAACTATGTTTAGTCTGATGCATCTATCGTCCGAGTTCTGACTGCTGCTAGCCTTTGCGTTGTCATTGAAGCCTCTTTGCTGTTGCTAACTCTGCTTTGTGCCAACTACACTGCTGCCAACTCTGCTTTGCGTTGCTCAGTATCTAACTGCTACTAGCCACTGCATTTGTCATTTTGGGACCTGAATACACCAATTGCCACTGGTCCATCCTGCAATGCTGATTATGGGCTCCCATAGCAAGGTCTTGATCCAAGAGGTGGACTCTTCAAGGATCCTGCCCATCATGTAGCTCTATGGGGCTACAATTCCGGATCACTCCACCTCACCCCTAGAGTCATCTCGATAATCATGGCAAACTCTTCCTCCAGTTTGGAGGACAACCTATCGATCTTAGGGGATGCATCTTGTTGATCCTACCTTCTCTTCCTTGTCCTTCTTTCTAAGAGGACACTGAGTGCTATAGAGGCCCAGCTGGCCACACCTGAAGCACTTGATCTTCAAAATATCCTTCTTTCTTATGTGCTGCTCCTGCTGCCCCCTTGATACAAGGGCCACGTCTTCCTCTTCCTTCACCTGCTTCATCCCATTGCTGCTACTGCCACTGATGTTGGCCTTCACCAGATCACGTCTCATCTCCTCCTGCTACGAATCAGCCCACACATTCCCAATCTGGCAGTTTTCATCTGCCCAGGATACTCTAGATGAAAACTTGCCAATCTTCAGAAACGGTATTCAGCGCTGATCATACAAACTCTAAGGGCTGGGATATTGACCCTACTGAAGTGATCTGGTCCCGGACATTTTGAAACCTCGTAAGGAAGGAGTCCACACTCTCCCCTTTTTGCATCCTCGTGCATCTCAACTTCTCATCTAAGTACATCTTCCGCTGCTTAGAAGATCCTTCGTATAGTGTAGCTAAGGGTTCCCACATTTGTTGGGGAGTATCCTTGCCAACTATATGGGATACTACATTATCTCGAACCCCATCGAGAATGATCCTCTTAGTCTTTTCCATCTCATCCTTGTACTTCTTGAGCAGATCTGCATCGGCAGGTACAACTACCACACTATTGACATAAATTTTGAGATCATGCTCATCTAGAAGGCAAGAGATCCTAGCCTTCCAGATCACATAGTTGGAGGCTTCTTCAAACTGATCTTGATCTCTCAACCCAGTTGATGCCGTTTCTCCTGAAAAAAGTCAAACCACTTCCTTTTCTCCTCTGCTTATCTGCTACCCAACTATTTGCACTCCCTTATGGAGTGAGAAATCTCGCACACAACTACTGCTTCTATGCTTGAAAAATTTAAACTTCTTGGCTAGAAGTCCTCTGAGGAAGAAATTCCCTCAGTATGTGTTATTCTCTACTTCTGACGCTATTCTGCTAGCAACTGCTACAAAATAACTGCATCCCAGTTGAAGATCTACTCCACAAGGAAGAATATGTTGCTTCCTTCTACCTTTGGAAAGCTTCGATCTAGAGAATCGAATTTCTTTGTCGACTCACACAAAGAAATTGATCTCACTCAAAACTTCGACCTCCTTGGCCCAAGGACTGTGCTGCCTCTGGGGTTTCGAACTGCTGCCAAGGAAGAATTTCGAACCTCCTTCCTTTCTAATCTGAGCTCTTCGGCTTATAATCTCTGCTTCGATACCATGTGAAAAATCGGTAACCCAATTCCTACTGCAACAAACTGATGATATTTCTCCTATTTGTTAATTACTTGAACAAATTACTTGTAGTTTTCTACAACAAATATCGAAATACATACACTACAGACTACACAAAATAAACACTGCAGAAACTAAATACTGCAGAGGAGAGAAATAAACACACACACATCTACATAGTTGTTTTTGGACAATGTCCTCGGAAAAACCCAATGTGGGAAAACTGGTGCAGTAGCTGAGAGTTTTATTATTATGCAGTAGTTTATGAGTACAAATCGTTGGATGCCCAAACTAGCTATCCGATACAAAGAAAAACAGGCAAAGAGTTAGTGAGAAAAATCTCACATTGTTTTAGGAGATTTGACACTGATCAGGGATTGGTTGGTTGGCCTCACACTGCCTCTACATAGCCTCTGCGTCAATCTTACGCAACTCTGTGTCAAATTGACTGGGCTTTGTGTAACCTCCTCTTCTAATCTCCTACTGTCTGGAAATTCGACCCTCTGGCCCTCCAATCTGACACCCCGGCTTCTTGCACTGGAACTCGACTCTCCTAGCTGAATTTTGAACTCCCTCTGAAACTCTGTGCTTCCTCACTGAACTTCTCTATGCCTTCTTTGCCTTGCACTCTCCGCATCTAGAAAAATTTCTTACAAACTGCTATCCCTACCCCTCACTGCAATATGATCACTAGGTCTCACTTCGGTAACTCAATGTTGCTACTTTTGAGAAATTCGATCTTTAATCTCTCATTCGATGTGTTCTCCAAGTGCCCATCAAACTCTTTCTTATAATCTGTCGTTGGAGCTCCAACGACCAATATTAAAACATAATAAAGGGCTAAGATTAACTGGGAGTTGATCCTCATCTTCTTCTAGAAGATTCACACCTGATTTAATTAATACCCTTTAATTAACTAGATTTCCTTAGTTTAGACTTAGGGAACCATTTAAAAAAAGTTAATTATTTTAATTAAATAATCTCTAGGTGGAATTTTCCCAAACGATTTTTGGGTATTGGAGAATGCATGTGTCTTAGTCTCTCCAAAATCTTGAGGCAAGAGCACATCCAATGCTACAGAAATCAACACAGCGTCGACATGGTGGCATCTTTTTGAGATTATTATGGGACCCTGGTATCTAGGGATTCATTTATGATAGGATGGTGGACAGATTCAAGGTGACTCGGTGGCACATTTAAGACCCCGGTATTGTTTGCAGTGACAGTTTGTGTCAGTAGTTAGAGGGAGCGCTTGTTCGAGCATTGCTTGAGAACAAGCAATTTTTGGCAGGGAGGACTATAATATCCCCAGTTTTGTGAAACATGGGAGTCACTAAGGAATTTTTCCCAATTTTAGTAATATTAACTAAAAAGTGCCAAATATTATTGGAGAAAGGTGGCAAGTATTATTTTATTGGAGAATAGTGGCAAATTATTACTTTATTAAATGGCAACAAAGTAACTTAGTAGAAAATGGCCCCCACTAATAAAATAATATTAAAAAAGGAGTTTAGGGGCATGAGGATAAATTATAAGAGGAGGATGGACTCATTTTTTGGATTATCTTTTGGCTATTACACTTCATATTTCATCTTCTCTTGGAGTTGTTTAACACAAGGGCCAGAGTGTTGTTTAGCACCAGGAGTTTCAAGCGGAATTCTAACCTCATTTTGGAGAACTTTAAGTGTCTCCCTAGTGAGGCAATTTGGGGAGCTCAATTCAAAGCTTCCATTGAACATCATTGCTGGAGTTTATTCAGTAGCCCATTTTTCTTTGGTGCAGAGGTATTTTGTGGAGCACATTGTGGGAGCAAGCGTGGGTTAGAGGCTCCAAGATTTTGCAAAGAATTTTCTTATTGTTATACCGAAGTTTGGACACTGATTTGCCAAGCTAGATTGGAGGCTATTACCTGAGTCGATTTTTCTATCTTTTGGCAAGGGCGCAAAAGTTATTGATGAAGTGTTGTGCAAGGGTTTAGAGCAATAATGAAGCATGACTTGTATTAGACCCGCGAGTACCCCGCTCATAGGTCTTGCTAGGTTCTACACCGAGCCAAGGCACTCACATAGAACCCGCATTTATGACCTGGACTCAACGGGTATCTTATAGAACCTGACCACCCGTATAAGACCCGTGGGTATTTTATAGGACCCGTATAGAACCTGTCAAGCCTCAAAAGGCACAAAATGTTCAGCTTTTTTCTTTTTTTTCTTTTTTGGAAATGAGGTGGAGGGAAGGGAAATTGGAGGGACGAAAATGATTTATAAGCACCTCTCTCCCTCCCATTTGTCATTCAATTGTCATTTGAGTTTTTGGCTAATTTGTATGAGTGTTGAGTGACTCCATTGCATAGTGAAGGAGCTCTTGGAGGAGGCTAAAGGAGGCTTCATCAAATCAGACCCAACTTTAGGTAGGCTTCATGAACCGTGTTTGAATGATTTCCATCTAATTTTTTTGTATTCATTTTAGTTTTTTTTTTTTTTATGTTTGCAATTTTTTTTTAATGTTTGGCCTTGTGGATGAGTTTCTCAGCCACAGAGCCGCTGTGTGGCTGAGAACCTTAGCCACAGAGTCTGCGGGTTGAGGACGACTGTGCGGCTGAGTTTCTCAGTGTAATATCCCTTATTAGGGATATCCCTCAAACACAAGCAAACTCCAACCAGAGATGCACTGGGAGGGCGTTTACTAGATATGTCGCCTCTTAAAAGAGGACGAGATCTAGAGGCTACCTAGCCCTTTCCAGACTCTGTCTAAGAGTATAGGAGACAAACACACAAGTGGTATAGTAGCCGGGAAGCTTAAAGAGATAAAAATAACAGTAGTGCAACATACAACATTGTATACATGGAATATAAGCAGATACTCGAGAAATGCAGAGAGAAATGCTAAGCCATTTTATTATACTGAGTAATGGAAAGAGTACAAGAGGTGATCAGAAAGATAGCACCTCGACTTGCACAAGGCAAGTGAAGAAATACACTCAGAATGGTAAGGAAATGGCCTCTCTCTGAACTGCGTCCAAGCTGCCAGAGAATTGCTATGTTGCTGCTACTGCTGGAATCAAGTGAGGATTTGGGGTTGTTTCCCTCCTCGGAAAATGCTAAAACTCTGGAATCAACCTCTACTCAATAAACCCAGAAAAGCCTAGAAAGCTTTTCTAAAATAGCTGACCCCCGAAAATCACCCCTTTGAGGATCTACGCTATCCCTCAAGGCTCTGCGCTGCCCCTGAAGAGAATCCTCCAAAACTCTACCCGAAACTCTACCAAAATCCTCCAATATGCAAGGGCTAATCCCTTGCTCAATCTCCAAGCTCAAATCCTCCACAGAAACCTAGTCTGGAGCTCCTACCTAAAGAGACTACGTCCTCCCCTCTCAAGACTGCGCAGTCATCACAATGCTCAGTTCCTCCTCAACTCTAGAGATCGCTCCTCCTGCAAAATACTAATGAAACTACCTTGCCCGAGCAGGCACTCGAAGTCCCCCAGGGCTAAGGGTGAGATCTCCGAATGGAGACACTCGATGCACTAAACAGTGCTGCAGACAGGCTAAACAGCCAGTGTGCTCTAAGTCGAAGTGACTAGCTCAAATGCAACATAATCTGATATCCAAAATGAGGAGGCTCCCCTCTCCTTTATAACGTTGGCCTCTCTCAAAACCCTAAGGCCCACCTCCTCCAACGTAGCCTCTCTCTTGCCACGTCCTCCTTCTCCCTCTGCGCAATCCCTCCAAGTGTCTACGTGGGCCCCCTTCTCTACGTGGTCCTTTGGCCCCCTTGGCTCCCCTTTTAAGTTACAACGTTGTGCTACTAGGGAGTGACTTTATTCAAAAAGTGAGTTATGTCCCCCTTTCCTCACCTTTTTATTTATAAATAACTATAGAAGGCAAAATTGAGCAAAATTGAATATTCCAATTAGCCATGGCTAATTAAGAATATTATAGTCTCCCCTGGCAAAATGTTGCTTGTCCTCAAGCAATTGAAGTGATGGATGCTGCAAAATTTTCTCACTCTCCCAAGTGGCATCCTCATTTGGTAAATTCTTCCACCTCACCAAGAATTCTCGGACCGTCTTGCTCTGCAGCGGCCTCTCCCTGGTATCAATAATAGCCTCTGGCTGCAACACCAAATAACCCTCATCATCCGTGGGTGGTAGCTCATCTATCATTGTCACCTGTTGTCCCAATGCCTTCTTCAAACATGATACCTGAAAAACGTTATGAATCTTGCTGCCTTGGGGCAGCTCCAATTCATACGCAACCTGTCCAATCCTGCGTATCACCCTGTATGGCCGATAAAAGTGAGGCTTGAGCTTATCAGCTCCCTTCTGCTTCACTGACGATTGTTGGTATGGCTGTAATCGTAGGTAGACCAAGTCCCCTACCTCAAACTGTCTCTCCACCCAACCCCTGTCAGCATACAGCTTCTGCTGGTTTTGCACTATAGTCATATTATCCTTGAGAGCTCGGAGGATATCCTGACTCTCTTGGATCCAAATCTTGGCTCTCGAAGCCTTGCTAGCACCAAACATCACGTCAGCAAAAGATAAAGGATGATATCCATACAAAGCATAGAATGGTGACATACCAATGGACATGTGATGTGTAGTGTTGTAGCAGTACTCCCCCAAATGCAGCCACTTCAGCCATGCTCGCTGTTTTCCACTAACATAGTTATGCAAGTAGCCCTCTAGCCACTTGTTAACTATCTCTGTCTACTCGTTCGTCTGTGGGTGATAACTGGTACTCGGTGTCAACTCCGTCCCCACCAACCGAAAAAGCTCCTGCCAAAACTCGCCCATGAAACAGCTATCCCTGTCACTGATGATGGTCTTAGGAAGACCATGTAGCCTGAAGACCTCTCTAAAGAACAGCTCGACCACCTGCGCTGTTGTGTAGTGTGCGGTTATGGCAAAAAAATGGGCGTACTTTGTCAGCCGATCAATGACGACAAATATACAATCCTTGCCCTGCACCATGGGCAACCCTGTGATGAAGTCCATCGAAATATTCTCCCATTTCCCCTCCAAAATGGGAAGAGGCTGCAATAATCCTGCAGGATGGCTCATCTCCCCCTTGTTCCTCTGGCAAATATTGCACTCCCAAATATGCTGGAGTATGTCCTCCTTGAGGCCCTTCCATGAGAACCTCTCTCTAATGGCCTTATAGGTTTTGGTAAACCCCTGATGGCCGGCCAATGGTGAATCATGTGATGCCTGAAGTATCTTCTTCTTGAGCTGAGATCCCTTGGTCAAGAAGATCCGGTCCCTATATTAGATGATCTCATCGATTACCCTATACTTGTCATCCACCACCTGCCCGTCCAGAACCTCACATGCAAATCTGTCCTTGGAGTACTCTACTAAGAGTCGAGCCCTCCAGCCTGTGTCCAGCTCATAAGAGACATCGTGGCTGGTCTACGTGAAAGGGCATCTGCTACCACGTTGTTCTTACCCTTGACATACTCAATGTCAAAGTCATACGCTTGGATCTTACTGATCCACTTCTGCTGCCTCTCTTATAGCTGTTTCTGCTCCAAAAAGAACTTGAGGTTGTTGTGATCAGTCCTCACCCTGAACCTATTACCCACTAAATACTGTCGGAATTTGGCCAATGCATGCATAATGGCCAACATCTCCTTGTCATATATAGAATACAACCTCTCATGCAGAAGGAGCTTCCGGCTCAAAGGCTATAGGGTGACCTCCCTGCATCAACACTGCGCCGATCCCCTCTCCCAACGCATCACACTCCAAAACAAATGGCTGCGAAAAATCCAGCAATACAAGCACTGGACAGCTGCTCATAACCTCCTTGAGCTTGTCAAAGGCCGCTGCGTTGTATCCGACCAACTGAATGCCCCCTTCCTCATTAGATCTGTCAAGGGTGCATCAAGCTGTGAGAAACTCTTGACGAACTTCCGGTAGTAAGTACAAATGCCAATGAATCCCCAAAGTTCTGTCACGTTCCTCGGCTTTGGCCAATCTCTAATAGCTCTAATATTCTCCTCGTGTACTCTCACTCCGTCCACCCCTATGATGTGTCCCAAGTACAACATCTCTGTCAACCCAAACTCACACTTGGAAAGCTTGGCATAGAACTGCTGCTCCTCCAAGATGCGCAACACTGTCTCAATGTGCTGGAGATGCTCCTCCCAAGTCCTGTTGTAAATGAGAATATCATCAAAGAACACCAACACAAACTTCCTTAAGTGACTACGGAAGATGTGACTCATGCAGGACTAGAATGTAGCTGGGGCGTTGGTTAGCCCGAAGGGCATCACCAAAAACTAAAAGTGCCCATAGTGGCACCTGAAGGCGGTCTTGGGAATGTCCTACTCCCTCACGCGAATCTGATGGTACCCAGATCTCAAATCAATCTTTGAGAAGAATTGTGCTCCTCTCGACTCATCCATCAAATCATCGATCCTGGGTATGGGGTACCTGTTCTTCAGGGTCTTCTTATTTAGGGCCTTGTAGTCAATGCACATCCTCAATGTGCCGTCCTTCTTCTTCACCAACACCATGGAAGAAGCAAAAGGACTCATGCTTGGCCGAATGTGCCCAAGAGCCAGCAACTCCTGAATGGCCCGCTCAATCTCATCTCGATAGGCCTTGGGATGCCTATAGGGGCTACTAATCACTCCCTGTATGCCTTGCTCTATAATATTCCTAATTAGCCATGGCTAATTGGAATATTCGATTTTGCTCAATTTTGCCTTCTATAGCTATTTATAAATAAAAAGGTGAGGAGAGGGGGACATACTCACTTCATGAATAAAGACACTCCCTAGTAGCACAATGTTGTAACTTATAAGGTGACCAAGGGGGGCCAAAGAACCACGTAGAGGAGGGGCCCACGTAGACACTTGAAGTGACTACGCAAATGGTGAGAAACACATTGCAAGAGGAAAGCTATGTTGGTGGAGGTGAGTCTTGGGATTGAGAGAGGCCAACGCTATAAAGGAGAGAGGAGCCTCCTCATTTTGGCATTCGTTTATGTGCATTTGAGCTGTCACTTCGACTTAGAGCACGCTGGCTATTTAGCTAGTTTGCAACACTGTTTAGTGCATTGAGTGTCTCCTTTCGGAGATCTCACTCTTAGCCCCGGGGGACTTCGAGTGCCTGCTTGGGCAAGGTATTTCCATCAGTATTTTTGCAGTAGTTTCATCAGCATTTTGGCAGGAGGATTGAGCATCTTGGATGACTGCACAGTCTTGAGAGGGATGACGCAGTTTTTTTTGGGAGTAGTTCTGGATTGAGGTGTTGTAGGGGAATTTGTGCTAGGAGGTTGATCAGGGGATCAGCCCTTGCATAGTGGAGGATATTGGCTGAGTTTCAGGCAGAGTTGTGGTGGGTTTATTTCAGTGGTTGTGCAGAGCCTTGAGGGATTGCATGGGTCCTCAAGGGGGCGATTTTTGGAGGTCAGCCATTTCAGAAAAGCTTTCTGGGTTTTTCTGGGTTTCTTGAGTAGAATCCGATTCCAAAGTTTCAGCATTTTCTGAGGAGGGGAACAACCCCAAATCCTCATTTGATTTCCAAGAGCAACAACAACACGACAGTTCTCCAGCAGCTTGGACGCAGTACAGAGAGAGGCCATTTCTTTGCTCTCCTAAGTATATTTCTTCACTTGCCTTGTGCAAGTCAAGGTGCCATCTTTCTGATCACCTCCTGTACTCATTCTATTACTCAGTATAATAAAATGGCTTAGCATTTCTCTCTGCATTTCTTGTGTATCCGCTTATATCTCCTAGTTATATTGTTATATGTTGCACCACTGTTATTTTCATCACTTTGAGCTTCCCAATTATTATATCATTTATACGTATTTGGTTGGAGTTTACTGGGGTTTGGGGAATATCTCGGAAATGGGATATTACAGTGGTATCAGAGCATAGATTTGGCTCAGCCTGTGGAGCTAGCAATCTATGACACCAGGGGAAAAGCCCTACATTTGTTACAGAGGTAGGAGATATAGAGACACTGGGCTTAGTTGGAGAACACAAATGGAGAGGGAGATTGTGTTCTGGTGGTGGACGCAGAACAAGAGGAGCCTGTGGTGGACGCAGAACAGAAGGAGCCTGTGGTGGACGCAGAGCAGGAGGATCCAATGGCAGATGACGAAGGGAAGAAATTTGTGGAAATTCTCCTCAAATCAGTACAGGATCTGTCGAGGCAGATTGAGGTGATGGGGCAGAGATTCATGGCAGTAGAGGCTAGACAGTGTGAGAGCCCACGGGTTTTCCAAGTTGGTGAGGGATCGGGTGCATCCCACCATTTGCCAGAGCAACATGATACTACTCAGCAGGTGGCCTCACATGCTACTACACGCTCTGCCATGCCCACTTTCTTAGGAGCAAACACGGGGGCCGGAGCCCAGCAGGAGGCAGAGCCCGGTCATATGGGCGATTATTTTGCAGAATACCAGGCCTATGGGCAGGAGTTCAGGGAGGCTCTCTCATTCAGAGACTTTGTTCAGCTCCAACGGGATAGTAGACCCCGCGACCATCACAGAGGGTACCGACATTATCATGATGGTGACACCCATCGTGCAGCTAGTAGATTCCACTTGCCCACGTTTGACAGTTCATCAAACAGTTCGGCAAAGTCTCGGGTGGAGAAGCTGGACATTTACTTCCAGCTTAACCAGATGTCGGAGACAGAGGCCATCAAGGTGGCGACATTACATTTGGATGGTGAGGCCCAGGATTGGTGGTTCCATGGGATGGTTACACTCGGACACTCCACAATGATGACATATGCCGAGTTCACCAGGAGATTAATGGAGAGGTTTGACTGGAGGGATCCGGAACAACACTTTGTGGAGTTGACGAGGCTCAAACAGATTGGGAGCCCAAAGACCTACATTTCAGATTTCTTGAGGTTTTCAGTGATAATGCCAGATCTGTCCGCGGCACGAAGGATTTACATGTATGTTGAGGGGTTAGCAGAGCCACTTCGGGGTCTAGTCAGATCCGCTAGACCAACCACCCTTCAGGACGCTATTAGCAGGACCCAGAACTTATAGGATGTCTTACCCAGGACCCGGACACCTTACCCCCAGCGACAAGCTTTCCAGCCTAAGGGGAAGGATGTGAGGATTCCGCCTCCGAAGGGGAATCCAAGATGAGTACAGATTGATGATGATGCCAGGAGGGAGTTGAAGAAGAAGCAGTTGTGCTTCACCTGTCAGGCGTCGTGGGCACCGGGACATAGATATGCTGCTAGAAAAGCACATTTTATTGAGGTCTTCTCCAAGAGCAGTGGGGAAGAAGATGAAGAGGATGATGTGGAGGCAGGAGGTAGTCATGCCGCGTAGGTTCGTTTGCCACCTCCACCACTAGCAGTGGGTGGTGCAGCTTTTGCACCTACCGGAGGAGCCCTTGCAGCATTGCAAGGAGTTCCCAAGTATTTGACTCTGCGCGTACCGGGGACAACACATGGCCAACAAGTATCGGTTTTGGTTGACAGTGGGGCAACCCACAACTTCATCGATGCATAGATGGTTGAGCGGAGAGGTATACATACAAAGAGCTTCGATGGGTTTTCAGTTTTGGTCCTAGGAGATCAAACCATGGTGTGTGCACATTATGTACCGGAGTTATTCGTAACGATGGGCACTTACACATTGACTGACCACTTTTTCGTGGTCGATATTCCGAACACCAACATGATACTGGGTGTTCAGTGGCTCATCACTCTAGGGAAGGTCACGATAGATTGGAAGACCCTAGAGATGGAGTGGGATGATGAGAAGACAGGGAGGTATGAGAAGATATGGGGACAACATACATATCCGCCTCAGACTGTTTCGGCTCATCGGATGGAGGCAGTCTTCCGAAAGGGAGACATAGAGTGGGCAGTAGAGCTGCATGCTTCAGAGACAGGGACTACAGGGCAAACAGTGCACCTGGAGATACAGTCCATCCTTGACTGGTATGTCATAGTATTTGGGGAGATTCCGCCGGGACAACCACCACACCGGGGGTTTGAGCACACTATTGAATTTGAGCAGGGCATACAGGCAGTGATTACTACCTCCTATAGGCATACCAAGGCCTATTGGGATGAGATTGAGCGAGCCATTCTGGAGTTGTTGGCTCTTGGGCACATTTGGCCAAGCACGAGTCCTTTTGCTTCTTCCATGGTGTTGGTGAAGAATAAGGACGACACCTTGAGGATGTGCATTGACTATAGGGCCCTAAACAAGAAGACCCTGAAGAACAGATACCCCATACCCAAGATCGATGAGTTGATGGACGAGTTGAGAGGAGCACGGTTCTTCTCAAAGATTGATTTGAGATCTGGGTACCATCAGATTCGCGTGAGGGAGCAGGACATTCCCAAGATTGCCTTCAGGTGTCACTATGGGCACTTTGAGTTTTTGGTGATGCCCTTTGGGCTAACCAATGCCCTAGCTACATTCCAGTGTTGCATGAATCACATCTTCCGCAGTCACTTAAGGAAGTTTGTGTTGGTGTTCTTTGATGATATCCTCATTTACAGCAGGACTTGGGAGGAGCATCTCCAGCACATTGAGACAGTATTGCGCATCTTGGAGGAGCAGCAATTCTATGCCAAGCTCTCCAAATGTGAGTTCGGGTTGATGAAGATGTTATACTTGGGACACATCATAGGAGTGGACGGAGTGAGGGTCCATGAGGAGAAGATCAGGGCCATCAGAGATTGGCCAGAGCCGAGAAATGTGACGGAACTTCGAGGATTCATTGGCATTTGTACTTACTACTGGAAGTTCGTCAAGGGTTTCACACAGCTTGCTGCACCCCTGACAGATTTGATGAGGAAAGGGGCATTCAATTGGTCGGCTACAGCGCAGCGAGCCTTCGACAGACTCAAGGAGGTTATGAGCAGCTGCCCAGTGCTTGTGTTGCTAGATTTCACGCAGCCATTTGTTTTGGAGTGTGATGCGTTGGGAGAGGGAATTAGCGCAGTGTTGATGCAGGGAGATCACCCTATAGCCTTTGAGAGTCGGAAGCTCCTTCCGCACGAGAGGTTGTATTCTATATACGACAAGGAGATGTTGGACGTCATGCATGCATTGGTCAAGTTCCGACAGTATCTAGTGGGTAACAGGTTCAGGGTGAGGACTGATCACAACAGCCTCAGGTTCTTTTTGGAGCAGAAGCAACTACAGGAGAGGCAGCAGAAGTGGATCAGTAAGATCCAAGCATATGACTTTGACATTGAGTATGTCAAGGGTAAGAACAACGTGGTAGCGGATGCCCTTTCACGTAGACCAGCCACATTGTCTCTTAAGAGCTTGGACGCAAACTGGAGGGCTCGACTCTTAGGAGAGTACTCCAGGGACAAATTTGAATGTGAGTTTCTGGATGGGCAAGTGGCAGATGACAGGTACAGGGTGGTTGATGAGATCATCTACTACAGGGACCAGATCTTCTTAACTGAGAGATCTCAGCTCAAGAAGAAGATACTTCAGGCATCACATGATTCACCATTGGCAAGCCATTAGGGGTTTACCAAAACCTACAGGGCCATTAGAGAGAGGTTCTCATGGAAGGGCCTCAAGGAGGACGTACTCCAGCATGTCCGGGAATGCAACATTTGCCAAAGGAATAAAGGGGAGATGAGCCGTCCCGCAGGATTATTGCAGCCTCTTCCCATTCTGGAGGGGAAATGGGAGAGTATTTCGATGGACTTCATCACAGGGTTGCCCATGGTGCAGGGCAAGGATTGTATCTTTGTCGTCATTGATCGACTAACAAAGTACGCACATTTTTTCGCCATATCCGTACACTACACAGCAGCATAGGTGGCCGAGCTGTTCTTCAGAGAGGTCTTCAGGCTACATGGTCTTCCTAAGACCATCATTAGTGACAGGGACAGCCGTTTCATGGGTGGGTTTTGGCAGGATCTTTTCCTGTTGGTGGGGACGGAGTTGACACCGAGTACCAGTTATCACCCATAGACGGATGGGCAGACAGAGATAGTTAACAAGCCACTGGAGGGCTACTTGCGTAACTATGTCAGTGGGTAGCAGAGAGCATGGTTGAAGTGGCTGCATATGGGGGAGTACTGCTATAACACTACACATCACATGTCCATCGGTATGTCACCATTCTATGCTTTGTATGGATATCATCCCTTATCATTTGCTGACATGATATTTGGTGCTAGCAAGTCTCTGAGAGCCAAAATTTGGATCCAAGAGAGTCAGGATATTCTTCGAGCTCTCAAGGATAATATGGCTACAACGCAGAACCAGCAGAAGCTGTATGCTGACAAGGGTCGGGTGGAGAGACAGTTTGAGGTAGGGGACCTAGTCTACCTACGATTACAGCCATACCGACAGTCGTCACTGAAGCAGAAGGGGGCTGAGAAGCTCAAGCCCCGCTTTTATGGGCCATACAGGGTGATACGCAGGATTGGACAGGTTGCATATGAGTTGGAGCTGCCCCAAGGCAACAAGATTCATAACATTTTTCATGTATCATGCCTGAAGAAGGCATTGGGACAGCATGTGACAGTGACAGATGAGCTACCACCCACGGATGATGAGGGGCATTTGGTGTTGCAGCCAGAGGCTATTATTGATACTAGGGAGAGGCAGCTACGAAGCAGGATGGTCCGGGAATTCTTGGTGAGGTGGAAGAATTTACCGGATGAGGATGCCACTTGGGAGAGTGAGAAAATTTTGCAGCATCCATCACTTCAGTTGCTTGAGAACAAGCAACATTTTGCCGGGGGAGACTGTAATATTCCTAATTAGCCATGGCTAATTGGAATATTCGATTTTGCTCAATTTTGCCTTCTATAGCTATTTATAAATAAAAATGTGAGGAGAGGGGGACATACTCACTTCATGAATAAAGACACTCCCTAGTAGCACAATGTTGTAACTTAAAAGGTGAGCCAAGGGGGGCCAAAGAACCACGTAGAGGAGGGGCCCACGTAGACACTTGGAGTGATTACGCAAATGGTGAGAAACACGTGGCAAGAGGAAAGCTACGTTGGTGGAGGTGAGCCTTGGGATTGAGAGAGGCCAACACTATAAAGGAGAGAGGAGCCTCCTCATTTGGCATTCGTTTATGTGCATTTGATCTAGTCACTTCGACTTAGAGCACGCTAGCTGTTTAGCTAGTCTGCAGCACTGTTTAGTGCATTGAGTGTCTCCGTTTGGAGATCTCACCCTTAGCCCCGAGGGACTTCGAGTGCCTGCTCGGGCAAGGTATTTCCATCAGTATTTTTGCAGTAGTTTCATCAGCATTTTGGCAGGAGGATTGAACATCTTGGATGACTGCACAGTCTTGAGAGGGATGACGCAGTTCTTTCTGGGAGTAGTTCTGGATTGAGGTGTTGCAGGGGAATTTGTGCTGGGAGGTTGAGCAGGGGATCAGCCCTTGTATAGTGGAGGATTTTAGCTGAGTTTCAGGCAGAGTTGTGGTGGGTTTATTTCAGTGGCAACGCAGAGCCTTGAGGGATTGCGTGGGTCCTCAAGGGGGCGATTTTCGGGGGTCAACCATTTCAGAAAAGCTCTCTGGGTTTTTCTGGGTTTCTTGAGTAGAATCCTATTCCAGAGTTTCAACATTTTTTGAGGAGGGGAATAGCCCCAAATCCTCATTTGATTTCCAGCAGCAACAGCAGCACGGTAGTTCTCTAGCAGCTTGGACACAGTACAGAGAGAGGCCATTCCTTTGTTATCCTGAGTGTATTTCTTCACTTGCCTTGTGCAAGTCGAGGTGCCATCTTTCTGATCACCTCTTGTACTCATTCTATTACTCAGTATAATAAAATGGCTTAGAATTTCTCTCTGCATTTCTTGTGTATCTACTTATATCTCATGGTTATATTGTTATATGTTGTACCACTATTATTTTCATCACTTTGAGCTTCCTGGTTATTATATCATTTATACGTATTTGGTTGGAGTTTAATGGGGTTTGGGGAATATCTTAGAAACGGGATATTGCATGCTCAAGCTCAATGGTGTGCTCAAACCCCCGGTCCGGTGGCTGTCCCGGCGGAATCTCCCTAAACACTGTGGGGTCAGGGATGGACTGTATCTTAGGTGCACCGTCTGCCCTGTAGTCCCTGCCTCTAATGCACGCAGCTCCACTACCCACTCTATGTCTCCCTTTCAGAAGACTGCGTCCATCCAATGAGCTGAAACAATCTGAGGCAGATATGTGTGATGTTCCTGTATCTTCTCATGCCTCCCTATCTTCTCATCATCCCACTCCATCTCTAGGGCCTTCCAATCTGTTGTGACCTTCCCTAGAGTGATAAGCCACTGAACACCCAGTATCATGTTGGTGTCCGAAATATTGACCACGAAAAAGTGGTCAGTCAGTGTGTAGGTGCCCATCGTCACTGATAACTCTGGGACATAACGAGCACACACCATGGTCTGATCTCCTGGGACCAAAACTGAAAATCCATCGAAGCTCTCTATCTGTATACCTCTCCGCTCAACCATTTGTGCATCGATGAAGTTGTGGGTTGCCCCACTGTCAACCAAAACTGATACTTGCTGGCCACATACTGTCCCCCGTATGCGCAACGTCAAATACTTGGGAACTCCTCGCAATGCTGCAAGGGCCCCTCCGGTAGGTGCAAAAGCTGCACCACCTGCTGGTGGTGGTGGAGGTGGCAAAGGATCCTGCGCAGCATGACTATCTCCTGCCTCCACATCATCCTCCTCATCCTCTTCCCCGCTACTCTCGGAGAAGACCTCAATAAAATGTGCTTTGCCAGCAGCACATCTATGTCCCAGTGCCCACGGCTCCTAACAGGTAAAGCACAATCGCTTCTTCTTCAGCTCCCTCCTGGCATCATCATTAATCTGTGCTCGTCCTGGATTCCCCTTTGGAGGCGGAATCCTCACAGCCTTCCCCTTAGGCTAGAAAGCCTGTCTCTGGGGGTAAGGTGTCCGGGTCCTGGGGGTAATGCATCCTGTAAGTCCTAGGTCCTGCTAATATCATCCTGGAGTGTGGCTGGTCTAGTGGATCTGACTAGACCACGAAGTGGCTCTACTAACCCCTCAATGAACATGTAGATCCTCCATGTCGTGGATAGATCTGGCACCATCACTGAAACCCTCAAGAAGTCTGCAATGTAGGTCTTTGGGTTCCCGGTCTGTTTGAGCCTCGTCAACTCAACAAAGTGTTGTTCCGGATCCCTCCGGTCAAACCTCTCTATCAATTTCCTGGTGAACTCGGCATATGTCGTCACTATGGAGTGTCCGAGTGTAACCAACCCATGGAACCACCAGTCTTGGGCCTCACCATCCAAATGTAATGTTGCCACATTGATGGCCTCTGTCTCCGACATTTGGTTGAGCTAGAAATAGATGTCCAGCTTCTCCACCCAAGACTTTGCCGAACTGTTTGATGAGCCATCAAACGTAGGCAAGTGGAATCTACTAGCTGTGCGGTGGGTGTCTCCATCATGATAATGCCGGTTTCCTCTGTGATGGTCGCGGGGTCTACTATCCCGCTGAAGCTGAACAAAGTCTCTGAATGAGAGAGTATCCCTAAACTCCTACCCATAGGCCTGGTACTCTGCAAATAATCGCCCATATGACCGGGCTCTGCCTCCTGCTGGGCTCCAGCCCCCGTGTATGCTCCTAGGAAAGTGGGCATGGTAGAGCGTGTAGGGGAATGTGAGGCCATCTGCTGAGTAGTATCCTGCTAAGTGGCAACTTGCTCTGGAAAATGGTGGGATGTACCCGATCCCTCACCAACTTGGAAAACCTGTGGGTTCTCACGCTGTCTAGCCTCCACTGCGTGAATCTCTGCCCCATCACCTCGATCTGCCTCGATAGATCCTGCACTGATTTGAGGAGCATGTCCGCAAATCTCTTCCCATCCTCATCTGCCATCGGATCCTCCTGCTCTGCGTCCACCACAGGCGCCTCCTGTTCTGTGTTCACTGCAGGCTCCTCCTGTTCTATGTCCACCACCCAAACATAGTCCCCCTCTCCATAGGTGTTCTACAACCTACGCTCAATATCTCTATATTTCCTACCTCTATAATAGATGTAGGGCTTCTCCCTCGGTGTCATAGACTGCTAGCTCCACAAGCTGAGCCAGATCTATGCTCTGATACCACTGTAATATCCCTTATTAGGGATATCCCTCAAACACAAGCAAACTCCAACCAGAGATGGACTGGGAGGGCGTTTACCAGATATGTCACCTCTGAAAAGAGGACGAGATCTGGAGGCTACCTGGCCCTTTCCAGACTCTATCTAAGAGTATAGGAGACAAACACACAAGTGGTATAGTAGTAGCCGGGAAGCTCAAAGAGATAAAAAATAGAAAGATAGCACCTCGACTTGCACAAGGCAAGTGAAGAAATACACTCAGAATGGTAAGGAAATGGCCTCTCTAAACTGCGTCCAAGCTGTCGAAGAATTGTTGTGCTGCTGCTATTGCTGGAATCAAGTGAGGATTTGGGGCTGTTCCCCTCCTCAGAAAATGCCGAACCTCTGGAATCAGCCTCTACTCAATAAACCCAAAAAAGCCTAGAAAGATTTTCTAAAATAGCCGACCCTCGAAAATCACTCCCTTGAGGATCTACGCTATCCCTCAAGGCTCTGTGCTGCTCCTGAAGAGAATCCTCCAAAACTCTACTCGAAACTCTGCCAAAATCCTCCAATATGTAAGGGTTGATCCCTTACTCAATCTCCAAGCTCAAATCCTCCACAGAAACCTAGTCCAGAGCTCCTACCCAAAGAGACCGCGCCCTCCCCTCTCAAGACTGCGCAGTGATCACAATGCTCAGTTCCTCCTCAACTCCAGAGATCGCTCCTCCTACAAAATACTGATGAAACTACCTTGCCTGAGCAGGCACTCAAAGTCCCCCAGGGCTAAGGGTGAGATCTCCGAACAGAGACACTCGATGCACTAAACAGTGCTGCAGACAGGCTAAATAGCCAGCGTGCTCTAAGTCGAAGTGACTAGCTCAAATGCAACATAATCTGATATCAAAAATGAGGAGGCTCCCCTCTCCTTTATAGTGTTGGCCTCTCTCAAAACCCTAAGGCCCACCTCCTCCAACGTAGCCTCTCTCTTGCCACGTGCTCCTTCTCCATCTGCGCAGTCCCTCCAAGTGTCTATGTGGGCCCCCTTCTCTACGTGGTCCTTTGGCCCCCTTGGCTCCCCTTTTAAGTTACAACGTTGTGCTACTAGGGAGTGACTTTATTCAAAAAGTGAGTTATGTCCCCCTTTCCTCACCTTTTTATTTATAATAACTATAGAAGGCAAACTTGAGCAAAATTGAATATTCCAATTAGCGATGGCTAATTAGGAATATTACACTCAGCCACACAAGGCCTCCTCAATCTGCAAACCTTGTGACTGAGTTTTCAACCACACAGCAGCCCTGTGTGGCTGAGAAACTCAGCCACAGGGCCAAAAAAAATTGCAAATTAAAAAAGAAAAATCGAAACCAAAAGAGTTTAATTTTTTTTTCTTCGATATTCTGTCACCATGCCACCAAATGATTCTAGACAGTCTCGTGATCTGGAATGGGCACATGGTCAATGAATCCTTGCCGGTAATGACCACCATATCAAGTGCAATTATTGCAATGCCATAATGCATGCAGGCATAAACAGGTAGAAATACCACCTATCCAGAATTCCTGGGAATGGTGTGGGATGTTGCCAAAGTTGCTCTAAAGAAGTCACTACTGAAATGACAGCTGCTTTGGAATCCATTAAAGAAGAAAGTTCTAAGAGGGAAAAAAAGGAAGGATGAGGTTGTTGGGATAGGTAGGTCTTTATCTCAGAGTGAAACACAGATTCAAAGTCCAGGGATTGGTAACTCCTCTTCAAGTGTTGTGGAAAACAGGAGTATAACCTCTCTTTTTTTCAGTCCTCATACAACTCTGGGATCTCAACCAACCTTGGATAGTTTTAATGAAAAGAAGGAGGCAGATATGGTAGTGAAGAGGTTTTGGAACCATAACAGTCTTTCATTCAACCATGCATATGCAAAGTCTTATTTTTATCAGCCCATGGTGCATGCCATTGCAAGTGCTGGCCCTGGATACAAAGCCCCATATTATAATGCACTTAGGGGGAAAGAGCTAGATGAGGAGCTTGACTGTGTCAAGGAACAATTGGAAAGCATTAAAAGCTCATGGAAATTCACAAGTTGTACAATTATGTATGATGGGTGGATAGATTAGAGTGGTAGAACAATAATAAATCTTGTTGTAGCTTGCCCTAAAGGAACCTTGTTCCTAAAATCCATTGATGCATCTGCAAATGTAAAAGATGCACATTTGATTTTTCATTGTTGGCTGATGTGGTGGAGGAAGTTGGGGTTACAAATGTTGTCCAAGTAATCACGGACAATGCAGCAAATTATGTGGCAGCTGGAAGGTTGCTTTGTGCCAAATATCCCACCATTTTTTGGACTCCATGCGCTACCCATTGTATAGACTTGATGCTAGAGGACATTGGAAAGTTGGAGTGGGTGCAAGATGTGGTGCAAGAATGCAATCAAATTACCAAGTATATTTATAATCATGCTTGGGTGTTGAACCTTACGAGGGAATTCACACAGGGTGAGCTTAGTTGCCCAACTGTGACATAGTTTGCTACAAACTTTCTTTCCCTCCAAAGCCTTTTGTATGAGTACCAATTTTTGAGAAGAATGTTTTGTAGTCAACAATAGGTATTTTGGAAAGATATCACAAAACCAGAAGCATTGTCTATGAAAGCATTTGTCTTTGGTGATAGTTTTTCAGAAAAAATCACTAAGATTGTCAGCTTCACTGAGCCCCTTGTGAAAGTCTTGAGATTGATGGATGGAGAGAAACCTGCAATGGGATATATTTATGAGAGCATGGATAGGGCCAAAGAGGCCATCAAGACTTTCTATAAGGGAAATGAATATAAATATCTCCCTATATGGAAAATTATTGATTCCAGGTAAGACAGGCAACTACATTCACCATTGCATGCAGCAAGAGCATATCTCAATCCGAGCTTATTCTATAATGAGGGGTCTAGCATTCAAAGAGATCCCAAGGTGATGAGAGCTGTCATGATATGCATTGAGGAGATGTTCCCAGATCAAGATATTTAGGACAAAATCAACATACAACGAGATATGTACAAGGAAGCATCTAGCATGTTTGGATTCTACTCAAGCCAACATCTCAAGGACAAGAAAATGCCTTGAAGTGCAAATTTTTAGAACTTAGCTTGTAATTTTGCTAGTTCTCTTTTATATGTTTGGCATTGTAAACTGATTATATTTGTTGTTATTTTTTTACAGCTCATTGGTGGGTAGATTGTGGCACTGAGGCACCACAATTACAAGAATTTACCATCAGAGTTCTAAGTCAAACCTCCAATGCTTCTTTTTGTGAGTGCAATTGGTCAGTGTTTGAGCACATCCACAACAAAAAGAGAAACAGGTTGGAGCATGAGAGGTTGGAGAAGTTGGTTTGCATCCTACTACAACCTTCGAATGCTCACAAAACAAGTGAAACCAAAGGATATAGATCCAATTTTATTGGATACTATTGATTTAGAGTCTGATTGGGTTATGGTGGAGGAGGCCCCTGATTTGAGTTGGCTTGATGAAGAGACTGGGGATCTCTCTAGTTTGCCATCTCAAATGGAGACTCCAAATAGACCTGCCTCACAGTTTCTTCAACGTTCCGATGTTAGCACTAGCTGCACGAGGGCTTATTGTAGGTGTGGTCATCCATGAGTGATGAGACTCAAGATTGTTATGAGACAATCATTTATCATTTATGACATGTATTTGAATTTTGAACATGCTGACAATTCTGACTTTAATTATGGAATCATTAGTCCTTTTCTTATTCAATATCTAAATGTTTCGCTTAAAAAATCGAATATGTTAGCTTGTACTTTTATAGATATGAGATGATGTTATGATCGAAGAATGAAGAAAGGACTGATGGCTCGCCTGCCACATACCCTCAGGTGCTGGATTGAATATAGCTAGGGTTTCTACATTCAATCTTTGGTGCCTGGTGTTCCTTGCTGGTCACCCTCCTAGCTCCTCAAGCACCTGGGGTTCTCATCAACAAACACATTATATAATCGGCAACTGTCGGCTGGCCCGAATCTCTTGAGGATCTCTCATCACTATCTATCGGCTGAGATGGAGGTCAATTTGGTGGACTACTCTAAAGACCCCTACGAATCTATGCCCATCTGGATGGTCACTCCAACTCACTTGCCTGCCTTGACATCACCGGTCATTTTTGAGCACTTGGTTTCCTTGGCGGGTGACCCTAGGGTTTCCCCGGTGTCCGTTACTCCATACCATAGCTTAACAGAATAGAGCCCTCATCCATCGGTCGGTCCTTTGTCATCCATCTTGCCGTGTTCTAGTTCCCCCGACGCCTCTTCCTGTCGCTTTCCGATCACACCCCTCCTTCTCCGACATCCCTACAGTTTCTCGCTTCATGTCTAGACCCGACCCTTTCCTCTAACCCGTCAGGTCATTTGAGTAATCCTTCTTCTGAGGCTATTCTACCTACTTCCCCTCCGGACCTGGGCCATAATTGTGAGAATCCGACGACACTGATTGATCTATGTATTCCCTATTATCCTCCTCATAATCATCAAGCGTCTCTTCCCCTATCATCTGACTGCTTCGAGGGCTCTTCTTTACCTCCTCATTTGGGCGAAGAGACTAGGTTTGCGAAGACCAGGGCACATCCTCTGATGTCTCTGTCAATCCTCTTGCAAGTAAAGTGAACCGGACTATGAAGAAGTCCAAGTGCATCAAGGCGGGGAACAAAGGGATTTCACTAACCCTTGGTGACGGACTACAGATGGGAGACGTGCTTGATACTGTCGACAAAGTCCTGGTTAGCTGGGTTTGGGGTCGATTCTATAATACAGCTCGTCTCAGGCAATGGATCTTAGAAATTTGGGGTCAAATTCTTGAAGAATTACCCACAGTGGTCACACTATCCCGAGGATGGTTCGCACTGTGCTTTCAGTGTCTAGAATATTCTTCATGGGTCTTTTCAAAGTTCTAGCATATTGAATTGGCCCCGGTTTGGCTCAAGCGATGGAGTCCGTTATTCGACCCAGATCATGAACAAATGGGGGTAGGCCCCATTTGCGTACGCTTACCTGGACTGTCGGTCCATCTCTGGTCTGAGGATATTTTCAAGCACATTGGGAACGCTCTCGGGACATTTCTGGACTATGAAAAATCATACATTGTATCCAGTAACATGGCTATGGTGTGTATTCTAGTCCATCTTGACACCCGTGAAGGCTTGGAGGAACACCTGAAAATTCAGTGGAGAAACACCTCACGACTACAGATTCTTGATTACGAAGGGTGCCTTTCAGGTGGCGGCGTTGTCATAAGGTTGGACACCTATATAAGGAAGGTCCATTGATTGCTCCCAACTCTGTATCTGAACATCCGTATGACATTATTGGATCGGATGTGCCTATGGGTACACAAGACAAGCGACCTTCAAAAGCTATAGGACGACCTACAAAATTAAAAGCTCAATCGCATGGATCGTACTCGGAACCGATTCGACCACCCTCACCTTGCATCACCAGATCCTGAGCAGCAGCCGCCGCCCTTACTCCAGATATTCCTTCCTCCTCCTCCCTTACTTCTCCTACCACTGTAACTGATTCACATAATTTGGATCTTTATTTAACAATATTATATCAACTGCATGCTTACACCCCCCCCCCTGCTTACTTGCCCCACTGTATCCCTCCCTCCCATATGTTCTGATACCTTCCCTGATATCCCTGACATTTCGCTTACTGCTTCCCCATCCAAGGCATTGAATGATTCTTGACCGAACCATCCATATCACCTTCGCTCCCTGGTCAAATCATCCATTGATGATTTTTGTGGCCTTGGTATTGTTCCCCTTCCGAAATCCTCCAAATCTACCAGGGGCAGACATTCTTATATGTCCAAGGCTATTCATCAAGCTGGACTGGATGTGGCCGAGGGTAGACAACTATCCATTGACAGGGTCCTTAGAGCAAGGAATACCCTTTCCTCAGTCTCTTCATGAAGTGGCTCTCACTTAACTATCATGGGCTGGCTAGTCCTACCAAAAAACTAGGCTTTCGGAGACTTATCGAAATTGAGAGGGTGGACATCATCTTCTTACAAGAGACTCTCAGACTAATTGACCAGATTATCCTTGTCCTTGAAGCCCTCGTTTCTGGATGGAAATTCCATGCATTAGATGTCTATGGTCGATCTGGAGGTATTGCATTTGGATTCAATCCTAGGGCAGTCAAGCTACTCAACATTTGGGGAGGTGATGGATTACTTGGGGCTGACATCTTTTCTTCTGATCTTGGGAGGGATCTGAGATTGATTAACATATATGGACCCTGTCACAATTGGGCTGAATTTTGGGACAAAATCCTCAATTCATCTTACATGTAAGCCGACAATATCGTCATGGAGGGAGACCTCAATTTTTCCATTGGACATGCGGAATCTTGGGGGTAAAATGCACAGATTGATCCACTATCTGACACCATTGGCCTTCTCTTGGAAGAGCACCATCTCATTGATATCCCCATGGCTCAGCCCCAACCCACCTGACGAAATAGAAGAATTGGGGACACTATGCTCACTAGGAGACTGGATTGCTTCCTCATTAAAGAAGCACTTACTAGAACTCTCTCTCTATACAAACAATGGGTGGCATCGGGAGGATTATCAGACCACTCTCCTATCTATCTTGAGATTGCTGGCATAGCTCGCAAGCAAAAAGCCTCATTTAAGTTTAATTCGACCTGGCTCAAGGATGAAGATTATACCAAACTGGTCTCTGATTACTGGAAATATCATCCCCCTGCTCCTGGTCAATCTCCTATTGAATGCTTTGCTACAAAACTTCTTTGTCTTAAGCGGAAAACAATAGAATGGGCCAAGGTCAAAAGGACGAGGGATGATCTCAACCTCAAAAACATTGAACATGAGCTTGCAAATTTGGAAGATGTGGATGGAAGAGGTTTTGACTTTGTTGAAGCTAAAGACCGTCTCATTCAACTTGAAGCCGAGAGGAACAAAATACTTAAGGACATAGAGGAAACATGGAGACTTAGGAGTCGAGCCATATGGTTACAATCAGGGGATGACAACACTAAGTTTTATCATCATTTTGCAAATGGTCGTCGAGCCATCAACACTATATGGCATTTGGAAAATGAAACTGGACAATGGTTTCAATCCTTCAATCAACTAGCCTCCCTCAGTACATCACACTTTAGTTAACTATTCAAAGCACCTCAAGAAGCTAATCTAGTAGAGATTATCAAAGTAGTTGGATTCTTCCCTAGATTTGTTGATCAGGAAGCTGCTAAGGATCTCACCAAGCCAGTTTCGATGGGTAAATTGGAAGGTGCACTCAAATGGTTCAAGAAAGACGAGTCTTGGGCCGGATTGTTGGCCAGGTGAATTTTATCTAGCCTTCTTTGAAGTGTTAGGCAACGATCTCCTCCAGGTAATTGAAGATTGCAGGGTCAGCGGCCGAATGTATGATGCATCCAACTCAACTTTCATGTCCTTATTCCAAAATATGATTCCCCTCAGACCTTCAATGACTTTCGACCTATATCACTCTATAATTGCATTCACAAGATCATTCCCAAAATCATGTCCAACTGCCTTAAACCTATTTTATCTAGCCACATCTCTCCCGAAGATTTTGCCTTCCTAAATCATCGCCAAATCCATGAAGCCATTGGAACCGCTTAGGAGGTTATTCATTCTATCAAGATCAAGAGATTAAAAGGTATGATCCTAAATATTGATTTATCAAAGGTCTTTGATCGTACCAGCTGGCTATACTTGATAATGCTCATGACTCATTTGGGATTCCCAATTGCTTACATAACTGGATCATGAGTTGCATATCCAATGTCTCATATAGTGTCCTTATCAACGGATTTGCCTCTCCTTTTTTTCATGCTGAACGAGGTCTTAGACAAGGATGCCCACTCTCCCCACTTCTTTTTTTGTTGGTCATGGAAGGATTGAGTCGTCTAATTTCAGAGGAAATAAGACAAGGCAAACTTCAAGGTATTAAAATCATTAATAGATGCACCATCTCACACTGCCTTTTGTTGATGATGTCCTAATCTTCCTTAATGGATCGATTGGTGACTCATCTGTACTACTTTCTGTTCTCAAGTCCTTTTGCCTAGCTACTGGAATGGAATGAAACCAACAAAAATCGACTCTCACTACCATTGTGTGCTCTCAATATGAATCACATTATGCCCATCAGAGATTTCCTTTCACACTCCTCCCCTTTGAAGATGGTCTCAAATACCTTGGATTTCAGCTCAAGCCCATTCACTACAAAATTGCTGATTGGACATGGCTAGTGGCAAAGATAGAAAGGAGACTGAATATTTGGCACCACAGATGGCTATCTAGGGCAGGTCGCCTCACTCTTATTAAATCTGTCCTGGAAGCAACACTGGTGTATTGGATGTCTTTGGCCTGGATTCCAAGGGGAATTTTATCTAGAATTCAACAGTTGTGCTGTAGATTTTTATGGAAGGGGAAACAAAAAGTCCATGCTTACGCTTGGGTTAGATGGGATTGCATTTCCCTACCTAAGAAATGGGGAGGACGGGGCATGAAAAACCTTGATGCCTTTGCAAAAGCACTTGCTTCCAAAATGGGATGGCAAGTTCTCACTACAAAGAACTTATGGACCGAGGTGGTCATTCATAAATATATCAGCCCACTCCACCTCCTTGATTGGATCAGGGGCCCCACATGGAACAGATCTAATATCCAGGGGAATTTTATCTAGAATTCAACAGTTGTGTTGTAGATTTTTATGGAAGGGGAAACAAAAAGTCCATACTTACTCTTGGGTTAGATGGGATTGCATTTCCCTACCTAAGAAATGGGGAGGACGGGGCATGAAGAACCTTGATGCCTTTGCAAAAGCACTTGCTTCCAAACTGGGATGGCAAGTTCTCACTACAAAGAACTTATGGACCAAGGTGGTCATTCATAAATATATCAGCCCACTCCACCTCCTTGACTGGATCAGGTGCCACACATGGAACAGATCTAATATATCCACTATCCGGAGAGTAGTCTTGAACTCTATATCCTACATTCATGATGGATTGGCCTGGAGGATTGGATCTGAAAACTTAGTTCGCATTGGAATGGATCCTTGGTCTAGATGTAGGAATGCATATAATCTTCCTTCAGAACTCATACAATTTCTCTTGAGCACAGGTATCTCACATCTTGCCCACATTGTTGATACAACTAACTCCACTATTTACTCTCAGGCCTGGAAATCTGCCGATCAATTAGGTATTCCAGATAATTGGCGTGATGATTGGCTCTCCTACACAAACACTCTTTCTGAATCTCATGTTCGGATTATGAAGGGTGAGGATGAGCTCACTTAGGCACATGTACAACAAGGTTCCTATTCTCGCAAGGATGGTTATACCATTATTTTTTCTGAACATAAGCCCCCTGTTATCGAATGGTGGTGGCACGCTATCTGGAAGTTGAAGGCACCACCTAGAGCCAAGTTATTCATGTGGTGTATCCTTTGTAATAAAGCTCCCACAGGGGATAACCTACAGAGGCACTCATTTCAAGGACCAACATGGTGCATCCTCTATCGACAGGCAACAAATCTATTGAGCACCTATTTCTTCATTGCACAATTACTACTTCTTTCTGGAATCTTGTTCTTTCGTCAATTCAACCAACCAACATATGGCAAGTTGTAAATATCCAAGCGACCTAGCAATCGTGGTGGTCTGCAGCACAACCCACCAAAATAAGAAACCTTCCCCTCCTGATTTGTTGGTGCATATGGCTGCACATGAATAAACTCATCTTTAAGGGTATCGCTCCTCACTGGACACATGCTTCTGCGCATCTCATCTCTCTATATAATAACATTCTGGAGGATGGACAATCACAACCACCACGCACTATTATTGTTGAAACTGTTGACAAAAATATCACTTGGGCATATTTTGATGGATCAGCTCAGCAGAATGGTTGTGGTGGGGGAGTTCTACTTCACCTTAATGATAATCATTTCTTCAAAATTCAAATGGGTTTGGGAGCTGGAACAAACAATTATGCAGAACTCAGTACACTCAGACATTGTTATACTTTTCTCTTGAGAAGGGTTGTAGACACATTCAGATCTTTGGAGATTCCAAACTCATCATAAATTGGTTCAATCAGAAATCTGTCTATCATGTGCACACACTCAGGAACATTCTGGATGAGACTTTCCTACTGAAATCACAATTTGATACCATCGCTTGTCATCAAATCTACAGAGAGTGCAACCAGATTTCCGATAGTCTATCCAAGGAGGCTGCGCACCAGCCACGGGGGCATTGGATGATCTAGGGGCAGTCAGGGCATGATTTCTACCAGTACTTCCACAGACCATATGATGATCAGTAGCATGATGGGGCAGTGAGGCCCTGAATTTTTGATGATCCAAATTTCTAACAGTCTTTATATTTACAGTGTTTCTATGTATATATTTTAACAAACATATAATTTTGTATCTTCTTATAAATCTCCCGTCACTAGGATATAACTTTGATAATTTTTTTAGATATGTGGCGATAGCAACCCTATTTTGCATATGCTTCCAAAAGCATCTACAACATGTAATTTTCAACATATTAATGAAAATTGTGATTTTTCCTTTGAGAAAAAAAATATATTAGATGATGTTATGAATTATTGCATATATTGTGGTTTTTATAACTTATAAGGATTGGAATTGTCATTATTTTCTTTTTTGTGTTTAAAATTTACCATATTTTAACGTTTTTTGTATTTTGATGAGTCTTAGACGACTAAGAGTTGTGCAACATTGTTTTAGAGAAGTGGAGTTGGGAGAGATAAGGGCTGGAGATAGGAGGTATTTCTCAATGGAGAATTTAGCTGGAGCTGAAATTTCTCGTGAAAGATTTGTGCATAATTCAATAGTATCAAAATTGTGGGTCGTTTTCTAGCCAGATTGGGCAATTCACACTTGTTGGGGGTCGCCAGGGGTCGATGGATTCAGCCTAAACCCTTTCTAGGTTTTTGTGGGTTTATTAAGAGGAGTCCCTGGCTAATTTTACAAAATTTTCTAGGCGATATTTGGGCTCAAAATCCTCATTCTTATGGCAAGGCGTCTTATTGATTAGCTAGTGAATTTGCATCACTTTGTGGTTTCAATTTTGGCTTGGAGTTGGGACAAACCTTTTTTGGGTATTATTGGGTATGAGGAGTGGAGCTCGTGGCTGTAATTTCTAGGTGATCTAGACATTCTTCAGTGACAACCTTCAGTACCATTCTAGCAGCAGTAATTTTCTCGGTAGTGTGCAGTACCAGTTTTGGCCAGTACTTCCTCCATATCAGAGTTCTCTCGCCTAGATTTTGCATAGCTTGTAGTAGGAAGCCCAAGTTTCATTTTCTTTATTGTACTCGTCATTCTCGAGATTAATAAAATGGCTCAGTTGTTCTGCTTCATTTTCATGGTGTTTTGATATGCATATGCGATATCTGTTTATGGTTGTTCCATGTACATGATTCTGTTATTTGTTGTAAATTTTCAATTTGGAATATTACAAGCAGTGAGAAATTATAAGTACAACTGGATGCCCAAAATTGGAAATCCTCTACAAGAGAAACTGGCCACAAAAATTAGCGAGACAAATTTTGTCTCACTTGGCACTGATCCAACTCCATGACTGGCACTTATTGGGCTCCACGAAACCCCTGTGTTAGCCTCTCCATCACACCTGTGCAAGCTCTTGTCTGCTCTGCCTAGAAACTACAACTGATCAAGTCGTCTGCCCAACTCTGCCTCTGAGAATGAATCGTTGGCCCCTTCCAGAAATTCTCCCGACCTCCAACAACTGAATCGACCCTCTAGCTGGCCAAATCGAACTCTTCCTTTGAAGCTTTTGCGTAGGCCCTGCGCAGCCCCACTAAGGAAACTCGGTCGTCCTGTAGCTGACTCTCCAGAACTGGAAAACATCCTTCGGACTCATTGTCTCTGCCCCTCTATGTCTTTGTATCCCCTCTTTGGCTCAAACTCTTACCGTAGAACGCTGCTCTTTGGAAAAATCAAACTGCCCAAGGAAACTCGCTCTCTAAGTGTGTTTTTCTCCAACCCCGTCAACCTCTTCCTATAATCTCCAATTGGATCTCCAACGGCCACAATTAAAACTTAAATAATTGTTGATATCATCCCCAAGTTGATTCGTGTGAGTTTCTAGAGAATTCTCACATTTCTCAATTAATTACTATTAATTAACCATTTTTAATTATGGTCAATTAATGTCATTGAGCCATCTCTAGGTGGAATTTCCATAAACAATTTCTAGGTTTTGGAGATCTCGTGTTTTAGCCTTTACACTAAGTTTCGAGACTAGAATTCCATTTGATGCTATAAAAACTAACACTCCCTCTTAGCGAGGAAGGTGTTCTCTCTCTCTAGTGTTGCACAATCTGCCACAAAACCCTATCTTTGCAACATCCTCCATACATGCTGCTGATGTCTGACAACTGTAGTTGTCTACCACTGTGCTAACTCTGATTCATCTGCTACTGACTGTAGGTGAACCATGATGTTGCATTTGTGCTTCTAAAACTGCACTATACATCTTGTACTGCTACCAACTCTGCATCTGTATTGCAACTCAACTGATACTCCCTGTCAAGTTGTTGTTGTTGCAACTACTGCAACTGAGAAGCATCCAAAATAATGAATCAATTATGCCTCTATGTTGCAATTGTCTCTTGAACCTTTCACTGCTACTAGCCTCTGCATTGTCTACTGGGAAACTTGCGTTGTTGTTGATTATGCACTGAGCCTCCCGCTCTACTATCAACACTGCTCTGCGCTCATCAACATCTGACTGCAACTAGACTACAACTGTCACTTTGGTATCTAACTGCACCAACTAACACTAATCCTCTTGCGACTAAATATTGTGGACCCCTATAGCAAGGGTAATGATCCATGAGGAAACACCATCCGATGCTCACCTTAATGGACCCTGCCCAAATCTTTGCACAACTCTGGGACTAAAGCTCCATATGGCCCCACCTCACTCCCGGAGATATAGCTGCAAACATGGAAAAATCTTCCTCCAACCTGCAAGATAACTTGTCTATCTCTGCGTACGCTGCCGCTTAATCATGCTTCTCTTGCTCGTGCTTCTTCCTTTGAGGACACTAAGTATTGTAGTGGCCAATCTCACCACATCTGAAGCACTTGATCTTAGATAGATCCTTGTTCTTCTTCTTTTCTCCCTGCGATCCTTATCCCTAATTGGGACCTTTTGCTTTCCCCTTTAATGCAATGGCCACATTGTCTTCCTCTCACACCTTTTGATCCCTTGCTATTGTTACCGCTGATGGAGACCTTCACTAAGGTTTGCTTCATCTCTTCCTGCTGCAGGTCTAACCACATCATGTCCCATCCGAGTAATGTATCTCGTGCCAAAATACCTTGGACAAAGATTTCCCATTCTTCAAAGACATTGTTCAAGGCCAAATGCACAAACTTTGTATCTTGAGGTGCTTTCCCTACAGTTGACAGCTCATCCCAGATATCCTGAATTATAGTGAGAAAGGGATCAATGCCTTGACCTTTTTGCATCCTTGAGTTACTCAACTTTTCCTTCAAGAACGTCTTCCATTGCTCGGAAGGATTCTTATATAGCCCTAAGAGAGCATACCACATCTCTTTGGTAGTGTTCTTGCTAGATACATGTGAGACTATATGGTCCTGGAGTCCATCCAAGATCATCCACTTCGCCTTCGTCATCTCTTTCATGTATTCTTTCAGTTGATCTGCATCAGTAGGCACTGGCACAACGTTTTTTGGCCATGCTCATCTAACAGGAAGAACATCCTAGCCCTCCAGATGATATAGTTGGAGTCCCCCTCCAACTTATCCTGATCTATAAGCCCGGTTATGGCTATTTCTGCAAAAACTCGAACTGGGCTGGAAATCTCCTTTTTTTGCTTGCTCAGTTGCTATCTCTGCTATTCGCACTCTCTTTTGGAGTGAGAATAAATTGCCTGTTGCAACTGGAAATATTGGATTTCTGAACTAGAAACCCTCTAAGAGAAATCTCCCTCTGTGTGTGCACTTTGTCTTCCACCTGCCATTTATTCTGCTCTAGCAAACTACTACAAAACCCTTTTGCGCCCAGATAAGAAACTGCTTTGTGAAAATATTGATCTGCTTCACCGGAATTGCTTCCCAACTTAACCACTGCCTGTTGGCACTGCTACTGGACTTTGCGAAATTTTCCTGCCACCTGCACTGGAAAATCGACCCCCCTTCCCAGCAATTCGAACTGTCTGGCCAACCTCTGCGCAAATCTGGAAATCAATCTACCAAACTCCCTCTAAATCTGGACGATTCCTTCCTTCCTCCTCTAAGCTACATGTCTGATCAAACTTTCTCTCATACCAAGCGAAACTTCCTTGAAATGCAACAACTGGAATTAATTCTTCTAACTAATTAAAATTGCAGTTTATTTTGTTATGGAAAAATATGGAATTAATCACACTGCAATTTCTTCACAAATAAAACATTGTGGAAAATACACTGGAAACTGAGAAAATACTAGCACACATAAAAATGACAATCATTTTTGGACAAATGTTCCCGAAAAGACCCAATGTGGGAAAACCGGTGTAGCAATTGAGGGTTTTATTATTATGCAGCAGTGAGAAATTATGACTACAACTGGATGCGCAAAGCTGTCAATCCTCTACAATAGAAACTGGCCACAAAAATTAGGGAGACAAATTTTGTCTCACTTGGCACTGATAGAGCTCCAAACTTGGCACTTATTGGGCTCCACAAAACCCCTGCATCAACCTCTGCATCACAACTACGCAAGATCTTGTACGCTCTACCTAGAAACAACAACTAATCAAGTCGTATGCCCAACTCAGCCTCTCAGAATGATGCGCCCTTCCTGAAATTCTCTCGACCTCAAGAAACTGAATCGACCCTCTAACTAGCCAAAGCAAACTTTGCTTCTAAAGCTTCTGCGCAAGACGTGCGTAGCCCCACTAAGGAAACTTGGCCCTCCTGCAGCTGACTCTCTAGAACTGGAAGACTTCCTCCAAACTCATTGTTTCTGCCCCTCTGTCTCTGCATCCCCTCTCTGGCTCGAACTCTTCCTACAGAATGTTGCTTTCTGGAAAAATTGAACTGCCCAAAGAAACTCGCTCTCTAAGTGTGTTTTTCTCCAACCCCATCAACCTCCTCTTATAATCTCCAATTGGGACTCCAAAGGCCACAATTAAAACTTAATCGATGGTTTAAATCATCTCTAAGTTGAACTGTGTGAGTTTCTAGAGAATTCTCGCCTTTCTCAATTAATTACTGTTAATTAACCATTTTTCCTAAGTTAGACTTAGGAAGTTTTTAATTATGGTCAATTAATTCAATTGAGTCATCTCTAGGTGGAATTTCCGGAAACGATTTCTGGGTTTTGGAGATCTCATGTGTTTTAGCGTCTCCACAAAGTTTCGAGACTATAACATCATCCAACACTAGAAATACTAACAACTCAAAGTGGTACAAAGGAAAGTGAACTAGCTACAAGTAGAAGAGATTAGATTAGAGATATTAAGGGGAATGATGAAATTATAAATGGAATTTTCTTGTTAGTAGCAGGCTCGAATGGTCAAATTGTTATGTAGGATGAAGGGGATTTGCAAGAAGACACATCACTGGAAGAAGGAAGGGAGTTGCCAGAAAATGGATTGGAGTACAGATAGATTGGAATCATATTTTGTAAAGAGTGGATGAGGTACAGTGTTTATCAAGCTTGATGACACTACTAGTATAGTATTTTATATCTTAATTTCAAAGTGTTGGCACTTTAGTATGTTGGAGTTTTTAAGTCTAACTATCAGAAACCCTTCATGTACTTTACTGATTTATTCCTACCTACTTGTTCTGTTAATTAACAAGTTATTTACCATGTAAATACTAGAAATAAATACAAGTACATGCTCAACACATTACAGATCATCAACTGAAGGAAACAAAAAAAACACACAAGTGACACCATTATTTTTGGACCAATGTCCTCGGAAAAACCTAATGCGGGAAAACCGGTGCAGCTATCTGAGGGTTTTATTATTATGCAGTTTATGAATACAATCTGGGCGCCAAAACAGGCTCACCCAACAAAAAATAATCTCGGCAGTAGTACCTCTTAGTCAGAGACAAATGTTCCGGTTGAAGCCTGAGATAATCACTCCGGCAGCTTCACAGCTCCAATCTGCCCCATGAAACCCTAGCGTCAACCTCTAGGGATAGCGTCAGCCCTTTCTAGCCCAACGTTTGCCCAACATCACTCTAGCTTGGCCTGCGTTAGCCTCTGGAGGCACTGCATCAGCGCTGGCCCTCTGCGTCACCCACGCTGGCCCTTTGAGGCACTGCATAGCTCCTAGCTATCTTTGCATGAGCCTTGGCTAGTTTTGTGTCCCTCACTCTCGACTACTGTGTTGATCCTCCCGGTACCCTCTCTGCCTTCTTCTGTATTCATTGCCCCTTGCTGTCGATCATTGATTCTATCTCTCTTAGCAAACACCACTCTAGAGAATAGAATGATTGATCACTCTGGTGTGTTCTCCAAGTGACAAATCAACGGCAAAGATTAAGTCCCTAATCAACAGCTAAGATCAATTTTGGCTTGATCCATGACTTTTGGACCCTTCTAACATAGTTTTATATTAATATACATTATAATTTTATTTTCCCTAAGTTTAGACTTAGGGACTCCATTAAAAATATAATTATTTTAATATCTCTCAAACTGTTTAGAATCTACCCAAACCATTTCTGGGTATTGGAGATCTCATGTGCCTTAGCCTCTCCACCAATTTTCGCGGCTAGAGAAAATTCGATACTACCCAAAATCAACACTCCCTCTTAGCGAGGACTGTGCTCTAGTAATACTCCTCACTGAGTATTACCCTAATCATCTGGCATCGGTCCCTGTGCTGATGCTAGGCTTGTTGCCCAACATCCTCTGCACTATTGCATCCTGTACTACTACCCATAACCCTGCCATTGCCACTGCTGCATCTGTACTGCAACCCCTCTCATCATGATGTAGCGTGCTGCCCATAGCATTGCGACTACTAACTACTACACTGCAACTCAGTTATTGAGAAGTTAGTAACTAATCTCCCAACTCTGACATCTCTGTTAGGCTAGAAACACTCCCAACGCTGAAGCTCCCTCTGTCACTGACAAGTGCTCTCTCTGACATCTGTGTTGCTGCAACTATTCGATGAATCTCGCATCGTTGCACACCTATATGTGCTATCTTGCACTGGTGCAACACTCCCGTGCTTCTCTCACTATTGCCTCACGTTGTCCTGGGAATCTTGCACTCTAGCTCCCTATGTTGCTCCATCTGCATCCGTCTCTGCTGACATCCGCCAATACTGCTACTCCTCTTCGGGGCTCTCGTAGCAAGGTCTAATCCAAGAGGCTGGGTACTTCTAGGATCCTGCCCCTCATCGCCTGTAGTCCATCTGACTACATCTCGATGTCTCCCCACTTACGCTCAAGTGGCGTGTGAGCGCTCGTAGCACAGTGATCATATGTCTCCACTTCTTTCTCTGCCCTTGTTGGCGCAACCTTGGTTGTTGAAGTTTCTAAGTTTACTTAGTTAGAAACCCTCCATGCACTTTATCTGATTTATTCCTACCTACTTGTTATTTTTCCTTAACAAGTTATTTACAATGTAAATACTGAAAATAAACACTAGTGCATGCTCAACATATTATAGATCAGCAACTAAAAGAAACAAGAACAAACACACCATATGACACCATTATTTTTGGAGTAATGTCCCCGGAAAAACCCAATGCGGGAAAACAGGTGCAGCTATCTGAGGGTTTTCTTATTAATCAATATCAGAGTACAATCTGGGAGTCAAAACTGGCCTACCCAATAGAGAATTTCCTTAGCAGTAATACCTCTCGGTTTCTGACAAATCTATTGGCTGAAACCCCAGATAATCCTTCTGGTAGCTACTCAGCACCAATCTGCCCCAAAAACCCCAGCGTCCGCCCAATTTGGACTGTGTCAGCCCCTCTTTGCTTCACGATGGCCCTGCGTCACCTCGGATGGGTCTATGTCAGCCCTGGGAATCCCTGCGACGGCCCTCTGGCCCTCTGCATTAGCAATGTTGGCCTCTTTGAGGCTCTGCGCAGCTCCCGGCTGCCTCTGCGTGGCCCTGCATGAGTCCTGGCTGGCTCTGCATCACTCTGATTGGCTACTGCGCTGCTCTCCCGACACTATCTCTACCTCTCTGTCTCTCTGTACTCAAATGCCCCTTAGCTGCATCTCACGATCACTGATTCTATCTCTCTTAGCAAACCTCGCTCTAGAGAATAGAATTACTAATCACTTTAGTGTATTCTCCAAGTGACCCTCAAGCCTCCTCTTATACTTTTCCTGTTGACATCTGAACGGCCGAGATTAAGTTTCTAATCAACTCCTAAGATTAGATCTAGCTTGGTCCATGTCTTTTGGACCACTCTAACACAGATTCATATTAATACACATTAATATTTTATTTTCCCTAAGTTTAGACTTAGGGACTCCATTAAAAATATCAATTATTTTAATATCTCATGATCTGTTTAGAATCTGCCCAAACACTTTCTGGGTATTGGAGATCTCATGTGCCCCAACCTCTCCACCAAATTTTGTGGCTAGAGCACATCCGATGCTACCCCAAATCAACACTCCCTCTTAGCGAGGACTGTGCTCTAGCAATACTCCTCACTGAGTATTACTCTGATCATTCAACATCAGTACCTGTGCTGATGCTAGGCCTTGCTGCCCAACATCTTCTGCATTGTTGTATCTTGTACTGCTACCCATGGTTCTCCCACTGCCACTATTGCATCTGTACGACAGCTCCCTTTGTATCTGCGCTGTCGCTGGTCCTTTCTCCCAACACTGCATCTGCACTGCACCTGTTCTCATCATGTTGCATCGTGTTTCCCATTGCTGCATTGCAACTCAGTTATTGAGAAGTAAGTAACTAATCTCCCAACTGACCTCCCTGTTGGGCTAGAAACACCCACTGATGCTGAAGCTCCCTCTGCCATTGACAAGTGCTCCCTTTCTAACCTCTGCGTTGCTGCAACAACTCCCTGCATATCACACCATTGCACACCTCTTTGTGCCTTCCTGCACTGGTGCAACACTCCTGTGCCTTCCTGCACTGGTGCAACACTCCTGTGCCTCTCGCACTGCTGCATCCTACTAGCTCTGCGTTGTCTCGAGACCCTGCACTGTAGCTCTCTCTGTCGCTCCATCTGCATCTGTCTCTACCCACATCAGCCAGTCCTGCTACTCGTCGAGGCTCCCGTAGCAAGGTCTAATCCAAGAAGCTAGGTACCTCAAGGATCCTGCCCCCCATCGCTTGTAGTCCTCCTGACTACAGCTCGATGTCTCCCCACTTCCATTCAAGTGGTGCGTGTGCACTCATGGCACAATCATCGTCTGTCACAACTTCCTTCTCTGCTTGTGTTGGCACTGCCTTAGTCTCAGAAGACTCTCCCTTACTCTTCTTCCTTGGACACTGGGTCGCATAGTGACCCAGTGCCCCACAATGGAAGCACTTGATCTTGGAGAGATCTTTCTTCTTCCGCCTTTCCTGCTTTCCCTCAAATGCTAGGGCCACATCCTCCTCCTCCTGCTTGACCTTGATTCCTTTGTTGTTGCTACCTGTCTTCGACTGCCATATGATCTCTTCCTAGCGAAGAGTTGCTCACATATCGTCCCAAGGTGGGAGAGTCCCTTTGCCCAGGATACTCTGGACAAATACCTCCCAATCTTCTGAGACAACATTTAGGGCTATCCTCACCATAAGCTCCTAATCCGGTGCCGCTCCTATAGCAGTCAACTGGTCTCGGATCTCATTCAGTCCTCTGAGGAAGGTGTCAATCGATTGACCTTTCTTTATCTGATACGACCTCATCTGGTTCTCGAGCAGCATTCTTCTCTGCACAGAAGTATGCTGGTACAACTTCTTGAGAGCCTCCCACATCTCAAATGTCGTTTCCTTCTCGGCTATATGTGGTACCACATGATCCTTGACCCTGTCAAGGAAAATGCACTTGGCCCTCTCCATCGCCTCTTCATACCTGTCATTATCATTGGGGTCAACTGGGACAGCTATTACCCTCAAGGCGAAGTTCTTGTCACAATTCCTGTCAATCACTGATAAGATTCTAGCCTTCCAGACTGCGAATTTCGACGCTCTGTCCAGTCTATCTTGGTCTCTTATCCCGTGTAGTGCCATGATGCTCCTCTACTTCCCTCCTGGAATTTCTCTGTTCGACTCCTCTGAGTCTCTACTTCCCGTCTAGAAGTTCTCTTCTGGACTCCCTCTGAGTCCTGATTTCCCTCCTGGAAATCCTTACGCCGCTTGTGGAGATGCCCCCTAATCTGATCGTCTTGTGCAATTGCACTGCTGATCCAGGTTCCTCAGCTAGAAACCCTCGGTAACAACTAATCTAGCCTTGCTCTGTCAGGGACTGTTCTGACTACAATACATCACCAGCTCAACTTTGCAATATTCCTACAACCTTCTAGACCCTAGCAACTGCCTCTCTGTAAACTGCGTCATCCCCTCTCTGCCTCACGTTGGCCCTGCGTCACTCCGGATGGGTCTGCGTCAGCCCTGGGATGCCCTACATCTGCCCTCTGGCCCTCTATGTCAGTAGCACTAGCCTCTCCGAGGCTCTACGCAGCTCTCGGCTTCCTCTGTGTGGCTCTGGCTAGCTCTGCGTCATACTTCTTGGCTTCTGCGCTGCTAGAAACAACTTTTGTCACCTCGGGACAATTGTTTTCTGCTGCTATTGCTCCGCTCGGCCGATGTCTCTTAGTCCTCATGTGATCTGCAATCATGCTCTGATACCATGTTAAAGTTTCTAAGTTTACTTAGTTAGAAACCCTCCATGCACTTTATTTTTTCTTAACGAGTTATTTACAATGTAAATACTGAAAAGAAACACTAGTGCATGCTCAACATATTATAGATCAGCAACTAAAAGAAACAAGAACAAACACACCATATGACACCATTATTTTTGGACTAATGTCCCCGGAAAAACCCAATGCGGGAAAACCGGTGCAGCTATCTGAGGGTTTTCTTATTAAGCAATATCAGAGTACAATGTGGGTGCTGAAACTCGCCTACCCAACAAAGAATTTCCTTAGCAGTAATACCTCTCGGTTTCTGACAAATCTACTCGCTGAAACCCCGGATAATCCTTCCGGCAGCTACTCAGCACCAATCTGCCCCAGAAACCCCAGCGTCTGCCCAATCTGGACTGCGTCAGCCCCTCTCTGCCTCATGCTGGCCCTGCGTCACCCGGGATGGGTCTGCGTCAGCCCTCTGGCCCTTTGCATCAGCAACGCTGGCCTCTTTGAGGCTCTGCACAGTTCCCGGCTGCCTTTGCATGGCCTTGCGTGAGCCCCGGCTGGCTCTGTGTCGCTTTGATTGGCTATTGCGCTGCTCTCCCGACACTATCTCTACCTCTCTGTCTCTCTGTACTCAAATGTCCCTCAGCTGCATCTACCGATCACTGATTCTATCTCTTAGCAAACCCCACTCTAGAGAATAGAATGACTAATCACTTTTGTGTATTCTCCAAGTGACCCTCAAGCCTCCTCTTATGCTTTTCTTGTTGACATCTCAACAGTTGAGATTAAGTCCCTAATCAACGACTAAGATTAGATCTGGCTTGATCCATGTCTTTTGGACCACTCTAACACAGATTCATATTAATACACATTAATATTTTATTTTCCCTAAGTTTAGACTTAGGGACTCCATTAAAAATATTAATTATTTTAATATCTCATGATCTATTTAGAATCTTCCCAAACTCTTTCTGGGTATTGAAGATCTCATGTGCCCCAACCTCTCCACCAAATTCTGTGGCTAGAGCACATCCGATGCTACCCCAAATCAACATTGGTCTTGGAGGCCTCTCCCTTGCTCTTCTTCCTCGGACACTGGGTCGCATAATGACCAAGTTCCCCACAGCGGAAGCATTTGACCTTGGAGAGGTCCTTTTTTTCTGTTTCTCTTGCTTTCTCTCAGATGCTAGGGCAACATCCTCCTCTTCCTCCTTCTTGACTTTGATCCCCTTGTTGTTGCTTCCCGCCTTGCTTAGCCTTCTGATCTCTTCTTAGCAAAGATCCACCCACATTTCCTCCCAATCTAGAAGGGTCACCCTACCTAGTATGCTCTTACAAACACCTCCCAGTCTTCTGAGACTGCGTTCAGGGTTGTTCTCACCATCAATTCTTGATCCGGCGTGGCCCTTATGGAAGTCAACTGATCCTGGATCTCCTTCAATCGACCGAGGAAGATGTCGATTTGTTCTCCCTTCTACATCTGGTATGACTGCAGCTAATTCTCAAGTAGCATCCTTCTCTGCATAGAAGTATGCTAGTACAATTTCTTTAGGGCCTCCCACATCTCATTTGTCGTGTCCTTTTTGACAATATGTGGTATTACATGGTCCTTGACCCCGTCAAGGATGATGCTCTTGGCCCTCGCCATTGCCTCCTTGTACTTGTCGTTATCAGCTAGGTCAATTGGGATCGCTATCGTTCTTAAGGCAAAGTGCTTGATACGATTCCTATCTAGAACAGATAAGATTCTGGCCTTCCAGACTACGAAGTTTGAAGCTCCATCCAACTTGTCCTGGTCTCTTACCCCATTTCACTTCCATCTCGTTGCTCCTCTACTTCCCTCCTGGAATTTCTTGGTATGACTCCCTCTGAGCCTCGATTTCCCTCCTGGAAACCCTTCTGCCAATGTCGAGATGCCCCCACTCCGATCGTTAGTGCAGCTACACCACTGATCCGGATTTCTCGACTAGAAATCCTCAGTAGCAACTCCCTCCTCCTTGGCCTTGCCCTGTTAGGTATTGTTCTGACTACAGTACCCCACCAGCTCCACTCTGCAACTTACCCACAGCCTCCTAAACCCCAACAAACTAAAGGTTAGAGCTTCTAGGCTCTGCACAATCTCGCCACCAACAAAATTCGCACCTCCTGGCCACGGGCGTCAATCCTTCCTGACTAAGAAAGATGACCAGGCACTGCGTAGGTCAAGTCTGCTCCTCTCTGCCACTGTGTTGATCCTCTTCCCGGCTCAAACTTGATGACGCAGGCACTGCGTCACCCCTTCCTTGCTGCTTCTCTGCTAGGAACAGCTTCTGTCACTCTAGACAGTTATTTTCTGCTGTTGCTACTTTGCTCAGCTTATGTCCTCAGTTCTCCTGTGATCTGCAACCACCTCTGATACCATGTTGGAATTTCTAAGTCTAACTGTTAAAAACCCTTCATGTACTTTACTGATTTATTCCTACCTACTTGTTTTGTTAATTAACAAGTTATCTACCATGTAAATACTGGAAATGAATACAAGTACATGCTCAACACATTACAGATCATCAACTGAAGGAAACAAAACAAGCACACAAGTGACACCATTGTTTTTGGACCAAATGTCCCTGGAAAAACCTAATGCAGGAAAACCGATGCATCTATCTGAGGGTTTTATTATTATGTAGTTTCTGAATACAATCTGGGTGCCAAAACCGGCTCACCCAACATAGAATAATCTCGGCAGTAGTACCTCTCAGTCGGAGACAGATGTTCTGGCTGAAACCCCGGATAATCACTTCGACAGCTTCACAGCGTCAATCTGCCCCATGAAACCCCAGCGTCAGCCTCTAGGGACAGCGTCAGCCCTTTCTGGCCCAATGTTTGCCCAACGTCGCTCTGGCTTGGCCTGTGTTAGCCTCTGGAGGCACTGCATCATCCCTCTGGCCCTCTGCATCACCCACACTGGCCCTTTGAAGCACAGCGCAACTCCTGGCTGCCTTTGTGTGAGCCCTAGCTGGTTCTGCGTGAACCCCTGGCTGGTTCTATGTCCCTCACTCCCGCCTACTATGTTGAACCTCCCGGTATCCTCTCTGTCTCTCCGCTTCTGTATTCACTGCCCCTTGTTGCTGATCACTAACTTCTATCTCTCTTAGCAAACCCCGCTTTAGAGAATAGAATGCTCGCTCACTCTGGTGTGTTCTCCAAGTGACCCTCAAGCGTCCTTATATACTTTTCTTGTTGACAAATCAACAGCCGAGATTAAGTCCCTAATCAATGGATAAGATTAATTATGGCTGGATCCATGACTTTTGGACCCTTCTAACACAGTTTTATATTAATATACATTACTCTTCTTCTTTTTTTTCGTAAGTTTAGACTTAGGGACTCCGTTAAAAATATTAATTATTTTAATATCTCTCAAACTGTTTAGAATCTGCCCAAACCATTTCTGGGTATTGGAGATCTCATGTGTCTTAGCCTCTCCACCAATTTTAGCGGCTAGAGCACATCCGATGCTACCCCAAATCAACATAGTATGGATAGACTGCAATTTTATTTTGTAAGATTCTTTCTGGCATCAATCTAAGCACATTAACTGGTCCTGCTGAAGTGTATTATATTTCTTGTTGGTATGTTTTGAAATTTCAAACCAATTCATGAAGTGTTGTTCTAAATTTCAAAGTGCCAATGCATTATGCTTATGTTGGATTAAAAGTAAATTAATAGTGTTTTTTTTGTCACCATTGTTCCTCTTCTATTTCTTTTTCTATAATAGTTCCATTTGGTAATAGGAACATTATATAAAAGAGTTTTCTTGGCTGATTTCTTCACATCTTATCATGCATATTTATATATAATATGATCCTATTGTAGTTAAAGATTCAGTGTGACAAAACAACTTTCAATTTGCACACATGAATTTTGCTAATTTGTTTTCCCCTCATCTTATAGTGCAAATCTATGTCGAATAATTATATTGCAGAGACAATAATGAAGTGTTGAAGATTATTTTGTCAAATGGCATATGGGAACTTTATGGGGAATCCTATGTTGTATTTATCCAGAATAATTATGAGATGCTTTCTTATTTAATAGGAACATGCATGGAATTCCACTTTTGTTCTTTTAAATCAATTCGGTTGGAAAATATTAGTCACTAATATTTAACAATGTGTCTGTTGACTTATATTTTTATATGGTTACATGTAATATAAAGGTTTGGCCTTTGTACACCTTGCTTTTTTTGCATTTGTTGGCCATGTGAGTAATGCACACCGTTTTTTTTGTTGTTAATGGACTGCAGAATGCTGCTAAACTGGCCAGAAATTAGAGTCACTTTAAGCTAAGAGATTGGTATCTTTGTCTCCTTTCTTAGAGTACTCTACAAATAATTATGCAGATGGCACATGCCCACCACTGCAAGATAGTGTTGCTGGAGTTCAGCTAGTGCAAGATTGGCATCTCAATCAGTTATCACCTCAACCACAAGGACCAAATGGTGATGTCCTTTCAAATCTGCATCTCCAAAACGCTTAATTTGTTATCAATATTCTCTCTTCTCGAGGCACAGTGAGAAATATCGTTATCTTTAAATTAAATATTCATTCTACATGGCAGTTCTAAAAGTTACTTGTTTCAGCATGTAGATCTCATCCATTAAAAGTATTACCTTAAAGCGAAGGCTCCAGAGGGAAAGTTTCATTTTCTCATGCAGGTTTTTCCATAACAGAAAAGACATATCCAGTACAAGAAATTGTTCAATATTGGGATTATATGAATCTTTTTCATTGGTGCCATCAAATATACTGATTGTACTTTTATGAGTTCCTATTTTAGTATTTTGTGAGCTGGTGAAAAAAATGAAGAAATTAATGATGATGGTGCTAGTGTTCTGGATCAAGAGGAAGGCTCTAAATATCAAGTTGAGGATTCAGATTGTGATGATTGTGCTGCTAAAAAATAAGAGTGTTTTTTTGTCTCTATTGTTCCTCTTTTATTTCTTTTTCCATAGTAATTACATTTGGTAATAGGAACATTATATAAAAGAGTTTTCTTGGTTGCTTTCTTGTCATTTTATCGTGCAAATTTATATATGATATGATCAGATTGTAGTTAAAGATTCAGTTTGAGAAAACCATTTCCAATTTGCACACACAAATTTTGCTAATTTGTTCTCCTGCATCTTATAGTGCAAATTTATGTCACACAATTATATTGCAGAGACAATGATGAAGTGTTGAAGATTATTTTGTCAAATGGCATATGGGAACTTATGAGGTATCCTCTGTTGGATTTAGCCAGAATAATTATGAGATGGCTTTCCTATTTAATAGAAACATGCATGGAATACCATTTTTGTTCTTTTAAATCAATTCGGTTAGAAACTATTGATCACTAATATTTAACAATGTGTCTGTTGACTTCTATTTTTATATGGTTACATTTAATATGAAGGCTTGGTCTTTGTACACCTTGCTTATTTTGCATTTGTTGGTCATGTGAGTAATGAGCACCATTTTTTTTGTTGTGAATGGACTGCAGAATGCTGCTAAACTGGCGAGAAACAAAAATCACTTTAAGCTAGGAGATTGGTATACTAGTCTTCTTTAGTGTACTCTGGAAATAATTATGCAGGTGGCACACGCCCACCACTACAAGATAGTGTTGCTGGAGTTCAGTCAGTGCAAGATTGGCATCTCAATCAATTATCACCTCAACCGCAAGGACCAAATGGCAATGCCCTTTAAGTTTGCATCTTCAAAGTGCTCTATTTGTTGACGGAAAACACAACTGCAGCAACTCTTCTCAAGGCATGGCTAGAAATATTGTTATATTTAAATTAAATATTAGTTCTACATGGCAGTTCTAAAAGTTGCTTGTTTCAACATGTACATCTCATCCATTAAAAGTATTACCTTAAAGTGAAGGCTCCAGAGGGAAAGTTTCATTTTCTCAGGTGGTTTTTCCATAACAAAAAGGACATATCTAGTACAATGAATTGTTCAATATTTGGGATTATATGAATGGTTTTTCATTGGTGTCATCAAATATACTGGTGGTTACTTTTATGAGTTCCTATTTTGTGAGCTGGTGAAAAAATGAATAAATCAATATTGATGGTGCTAGTGTCTGGACCAAGGGGAAGGCTCTAAAATATTTTCAAGTTGAGGATTCAGATTGTGATGATTATGCTTCTCAAAAATAAGATTTTCTAGAGAGCTCTAAAAAGACTAATGCTCCATTCCAAGAATATAGTTAGAAGCATGATACTACTGTTATTATAAAAGAGATTGTAAGCCCAGAATTTGAGGAAGTTGGCATGGCTAGCCACAAAAAAGATGGCACAGGAATTGCAGTGCCAAAGGAGAAATATAGTAGCAACCCTAGGATACACGTTTATCTTGGTTTGTGCTTTAAAAAAATGAAGGGAAATCATGTGTGTTTTGTTTCACTGGACCACCAAAATTTGATGATGAAACTACCATTGAGGATATCACATGAGAGCTTTCTTGTCTACTTGTCAAAGACAAAGATGAAATTTGTATAGAATATCACCTTTATCATTCTAAAGATGGTAGGGATAGCATTAGGGAAGAATGCTCAGATTGTCCCATGTGCAGGTTTTAGCCTGCATTACCCATTGATGAGGACTGTAAGAAACCCAAATTTATAGGAAAACACCTTTGAGAAGATAAGACTACATACCTGTGTGGTGATACAAATATAAGGTGCTTATCAACTTGTGTGTGTATATTATGGAAACATAGCAACATCATTGTGATTGATTCCACTGACTCAATAGGTGTAGTGAATGTAAGAGCTTGCTTTGAGTATATCGTTTGATTAATTTATGTACATACCGTCATATGGTGAAACTATGAGTCATTGTACATAGATTAACATGGCTATAGTAGTTGCAACGTTCATAGTTTGAGTTATGGATCCATATAGAGCTTGTATTGCTAACATATATGGAAATCATAGAACCAAATGAGGTTGAATCACAAGGTAAATCTTGTACATGTTATGCCAATATGTAACCTTATATGGGAATCATACTATTTCTATAGCTCTTTATCACACATATAGCATGCATAATACGGGTATATCATAGCTATTACATATCACTCCTTATCATAAAGAATTTTTATACCTTAATTACAGTCATGAGATCAATATGACTGTAATCAAAGCTTAAACCATGATGGTTGTTATATTACACATATTGCTTAATCACATATGGCAGTTATTCTAATCACAAAGCTCCTGTTTGAACTTTGTACTAATCACAGATCCATAAGAAATGATCATATAGCCCATTTCATATCAGACTAGTGTTACATAAAAGTAATCAAATTAGTAGTACCACATAACACGTGTAAGCTTTATAAACTATGATACCTTATCAAGTTGTAACAAGCTAGAACACTACTAGTTATATGTACAGTAAAGCAATGGTTGTCACAGTATTGATGACATTTATGGACCCAATATATTCGGTGAATAAGTGTATATGAGAACTTACTTATAGTCTCAATATATATATGCGACATATGTGAGGCTAGCTTTATTCACATTCTTTGCTAACTCATCACCCTTCAGATATGCAACAGGCCAACAACTTTAACCTTATGAATTTCATAGGTTGGTAGGATGGTGTGGTATCTTGATATAAATCCATAATTGGCTATACATGTGAATGGAGAGTCATGGTGATTATGAAAATTTTATTTGAAACCACAAAAGGCATCAAAGCCTACGACCTGTCCATTTGTTGTGGGATATTCTATGTGTTGTGGGCAATAAAACTCGTAACCATCAATAAATAAAACACCTTTTTAAAGTAGTATTGGCAACATCAAAGTGAAATGTGACTCAGAAAGACTCGAGTCAGATGTGTAGAGGGAAAATTTCAAATAACACTCAAACTAATAAGAGGGATTGATTTGGTTTCCTTTTGTGGTAATTGAGGCTTGCATTCTTGAGCTTTCAACATAACTGGGAGGATGTGAATTGACCTGCCCTCGGTGGTAACTACGACTTGCATTCATGAGCTTTCAAAATCACTGGGAGGATGTGAATTGACCATGTTGTGTTATAGTAGGGTATACCAAGCCACAATTGGAGGATGTGCGTGGGAGGATGTACATAGGACACCCATAAGCCACATGGAAGGATCAAATGGGCTGCAAAAGCACAACACTAGCATACCAATGCAACAAGGATCAACATAAACCAAAAGAGTCATGTGAACCTTTGTTAGTTTTTGTAGCATCAAACAGGTGTTCTAGTTTCAACTTGTGCCAGAGAGGCTAAGAATACGAGATCTTTAAAACTTAGAAAATTTTTCGCAAGATAAGTTTGTGAAACGCCTTAATTAAATTAATTAGCCATCATTTAAATTTTTCTCAAGTCTTGTTGTCACTCAGAGTGTACAAGCACTGTGACAACAATTCAGGGTGGGGTTTGTCACTCTGATCCCTGCCCACTCCGTTCTAGTTGTCCCCCAACAGTAAGCTATGGGGGGTAGTCCCTATGGAAATGTGAAGGTGGAAGACAAGTTGGCAACCAACAAGTTAGGGAGACATGATTGAATGGCCTAGCTACTTGGTTAATTTTAGCAAGATTTAAAGATTAGATTAGATTTGAATGTGAGACCAGTGCCTTATGGAGTCAACTTCTTGCTTATTATTAATCAGATGCCAAGTAACCGGATGAACAATTTCTACTTGGATGTTTTACTAACCTATATGTTATGCAAATCCTAAGACCTAGATGCGATGCAAGAATCTTGGTTACTTTTAATTATATGCCTATTCTAAGTATAACCTTTCACTTAACTGTTTTGGAACTAGTCTCTAGAGTAGGTTGTGGGATGGAAACCAACGAGAAGCAAGCAAAGGCTTGATTAATGATACCTCCCCCTATGTTCCAACCACGCGATGCCTCCGACATTGCAGAGACTATGGCTTTGACGATTGCAAGGTCACCGTGTTAACCACTAATCAGGGGCTAAATTCCTCAAGCTAAATTGAGAAAGGGTGGCCATAATTATCTATCAACTAATCTTATGCTTGGAGGTAAATTATTAATGCAACTAGACTTAGAATGCAATGCAAGATGGATTAAGTGATTCTTACGGTAAGATTTTTTAAGTTTCTTAAGTACTTAGTTATGATTTGATCTTAAGCTATATCAATAAGATACAATCTTAACCACAAGAAAGTGTGCCAAGTTACCAAGTGCCAATAAGATACAATAGATACCCACAATATACAATTATTCAACAATTATGAGATGTGACAAAATCCTGTAATAACTTATTCAATGATAATTGAAGCACTTAGAATAATTTAATCAATGCTTAACAAGATATCGGCGATTATTACCACAAGATTATCAATGCTCTTGCTTCAATTAAAAGCTTCCAAAATAGATAAATGCCAATATTATTCCAGACATGCTCAATGTAAATTAACACCAATTCAAATAGATTACAAGCCTTTAAACAAATAACGCTTAGATGTCAAGATATTGCTATCCAATTAGGTTCTTAGAACCTTGAGATCACAAAAATGTTAATGATGCACAATTAGAGTTATGCAATAACATTAGTCAAATTCACTTAAGAGACTTACAATGAAATTCAATTATGTCTTGAGTGCTTATATGAGTGAATTTAGTGCAAAGTTAATGATCTTTTAGACAAGCAAATGTTAGATTCCAAATAACTAATGTTAGCAATCTTCTTCACAATAACACTTAGAACCATAAAACAAGTAATAACCATGAAAACACTTACGCAACTTATCTTTCAAGCAATAGAGATCTATGACAACAATGAGCTACTTATGTCAAAATGAGATTTAATGAGCATCAAACAAGCTTATGACAACAGTATGTAACTTTTAATTTAGATCTCTTTCAAGTGTAAAACCAGAAGTATCTATTAGCCAAATATGAGCAATGAGAATCCAAGTGTCAAATTAATTTGCCAACTCAATAATTTAGATGTATTAGCCTTCTCAAAATGCAATTTGCTACTATTATATCAGACTTATGATGTGGAGATGATAGTCACCAAAACTTATGATTTCATGTCAAATTATGATTGCCTAATTGATGCAATTTATTACCTAGTGTGTCAAGAAAATTATGAGTTAATTTTATGGCAAATTAAGATGTCTTTTACCACTATTATGAATTATTTTTCTTGGTGAAGTAAAACAGTGAGGAAAAGTGAGGGTTAGGAGTCAAGCCCTTAGGCTTTAGGCCTAAAAGAAATTAGTCCAACATGTGTCTTTCTCTTAATTTTCTAGACCTTTGCTAGATGCTTATGTGGCTTTCTTCTTTGGAGCAACAGAGACATTGTGACAACGTGTTACTTGCCCAAATTTCTTCCAACACCTGAAAAAACAATTTTTCACCAATTCCTCTGTAAAGCTCACCAATGATTAGCTTCGGAAAATCAAATAACCAAATCAGAGATGAATGAGGGCAAGAAGGTCAAAGGAAAGGCTAAAGAAAAGGGCTAGAAGGCCACAATTGGTCAAGGAAAAGCAGCGACAGAGGGATAGAGGCCCTATAGGCCTGCGGCTAGAAGCCAGAGACCACAAATGGCCCATGAAAACCCTTAGAAGGTTTCCGTCTAGCTTGAGGGGAGGTCGAGAGGCCTAGAATGGCTCACAACAAGGTTAGAGGAGCTAGTAGAGGGATGAGGCAAGGGAAGGGAGAGAAGAGGAGGATTTAGGGAAGGAGGAGGCCCTCTAGGGCCTATGGCAAGGAAAATAAGGGAGGTTGAGTGGCATAGAGGCCACAACCAGGCCTACTGAGGCCAAAAAATGCCACGGTAGGGGATAAAAGGGGAGGTCGAGGCCCAATTAGGCTTTTGGCTAGCCTTAAGAGGCTAGAAAAGGCTGACGTAGAGGGAATGAGGGATGGAAGGCTAGTTTGGAGGAGGAGGTTGGGCCTATAAGCCCTAAAAAAGTTTCAAATCCTTGCGAAATTTTGAATTTGCTTCAGATCTTCAATTTCACTACAAAATTCTTCAATTTGTTGGCCCTGCAAAAATTCTAGAGGCTAGATTTTATCTTCAAGGGCCTAGATCTAGCTCTAAACCAACAAATCTTCTTGAATATCACATGCACAAATGAATTTTCAAGTGCCCAAAACCCCAATATATACAAAAATTCAAAATTCTCAAAACCCTAAACCTAGTTGCAAAAGAAGGGTTAGAAAATAAAATTATTTACAAAAAAATATTATACAAAAAATATATTCATAAAATATACAAATGTACAATGCTTAGAAAGATTTTGAATAAGAGAATTTTTGTAGACCTTGACAATGGCTAGATGTATTTTGAAAAATAAATGTTAAACCGCAACCTTAACGAAGTTAGAAAATCACATAAAAAATTTCAGAATCCAAACATAGTCAGTCTGTGTTTATAGTTTGTGAACTTGGAGCCCAAGGGCTGGGGACCCTGCAAATTCTATATATTTTCTCAAGAGGAAACCGTTAGAACACACAATGAATCGGATCACCTAAGATAAGCCCAAAACTTACCAATACAATGTTCGTATCATCTATGATGAAATAACGATTTAATTAATATTTGAAGCACAATATAGAAATGCACATACCCAACACATACCACAAATCAGGGAGACAAAGACACCATGAACTGCACCCCAAAGTCTTTTATTATGATTATCAAAACGTTCATAGTGAAATAGTGGCTTTACACAAGCATTTACAAAGTTACATCAAATCAGTTCTCAAGATCTAGATACTCAATAGAGGTAAAGTGTTTTCTATTTATAGATAAAATCCTCCAAGTGGAAAATAATGGCTAGTTGGCTTGATCCCTGTCAAAATAATCTTGATCGTTGATAAATATTTGATAATTTTTTAATCTTTGTCATTGAAAATAATTTTTTTTGAGGAATTTTCGCATTTTTCATCAAAACCATTTTTTATTGGCTCGAAAATAATTATTTTGAGCTAATTTCCTCAAAACATTGACTTTGACTCAAACACCAAGGTCCAAGGGTCAAAATTTTCTTGAAATTTTTAATATTTCCTTAGTAAGGAACCTCCAAAAATTGACTTCTTTTAGACGTATGAATTTTTTCACTTGAATAAAATAATTTCTTTAACATTTTAATTTCGATTCTAAATTAATTAATTTTCTAGTTTAGGATTTAATTTTCATTTTGTCAGAAAAAATAATTAATTGACTTATGAGGGGATTAATTAATTTTCCACCATCGAATATTTTAGCAATGGTGTCTAAGTATGAGGGACCATGCACTAAAATATTTTTACATCAGATATAACAATAATTCAATCCTCAGAGGGGGAATACCCATTCATTATATACCCTCAAATATTTACCCAATTTTGTGATACAATATGATCTAGTAGACCAAGTGATTTGTAATAAAATAATTTAACCAAATAACTTAAATTATTCTTAAATCACTTTTACAATCGACTCGAATAAAACATTAGGACTCACCTAAGACTTTGATGATAAATTCCACCCTAGCTTTGAGGTTGAGGTTGAGGTTGAGGTTGGAGGGAAAAGCTTTGTCGATCATCCATGTTTAAAAATATAGATAATCAGTGACATGAAAAACCTCCTAGGATGAAATTCGCCACCAAAATAATAGGCTTACCTAGGTTGTTACATATATACACTATCTTACTAGCATCATTTACATTACAAATTTACAGAATGGGTTTACGATGACATGACAAATTGTTGACCGATAACCCTGATCTTCTGAAAAATTTGGCACAACTCCTTCCTTGGAATTTTGACAAAATGTGTACAAGAAGTCTAGATTAGGAAAACTGGCCAATTAATAATAGCAATTAATTAAAGAAATGTGAGAATGCCCTAGAAACTCACACGGATTGAGTTTGAGATGATCTTAGTCGAAGATCTAATCATGGTCGTTGATTCACCAACGAGATATTATAAAAGTAGGACGATGTGGATGGAGAAGATACATCGAGTGACGGTGAGATCAAGGCAGATCAAATTTCCCAGATAACAAAATTCAACTAGGGAAGAAATTTGAGCTAGTGATCAACAACAGAGATTGAGGAGTAGAAACAAAGTGATTATGTTAGATTTTTCTAGTGTCGAAAGAGTCAGCGAATAGAGGTTGAGTATTCCATAGAGATGTTGTGTAGGGGCTTACGCAGAGCGTCAAGGAAGCAGTTTGATTCAACTTAGGAGGTTGATGTAGTTGCAGGAGGCCAAGATAATTTTCTAGAGGGTCGGAGAATCACTTCTAGAGTAGCAACAACGAGTTAGGGGCTGATCCAAGGAAGTTCCAAGAAGTTGTACTAGAGATTTGCGCAGAGGCCTGTGCAGGTGTCTCTTGGATAGCTAGTTTGAGTGGCCAAATTATTGTCAAATTTTCCTGTGTATAAGGGGAAATTTTCCTTAATAATTTTTCTAGTGATTTCTCAAGAGAGGATTATCAAATTGGCATGCAGACATTGTACTCAAATTTCGTTGTTGAATACTAATAATAAAACCCTCATTTGCTGCACCAATTTTGATCTAGGTGGACGTTGGTGGACACCCTCCTATTCCACTTGGAGCCCCACCACTGTCTCTTCAGTTTCCTTAATTGTAGCATAGTTTACTATTTTTGGCAGTTTTTTAGGTCGTGAACATCCAAAGCCATTTTGAAGCCCGAAACGGAATTTTTTAGGAAAACCGAGGCAAACATGAATCCTTGATTGTTGTTTTCCATTTGAAAGTTATAATCCTCGGATAGATATTTCTAACGAGGTATTGTGTGCGTCAAACGAAGATCGTATGCCAAAGTTACGACCCCAAGAAATTGATATACCAATTTACCCAAATGGGACCCATAGTTTTGATGTTTCATCTCCTAGGATTAGGTTTTTGGATGTTTAGGGTTTTCCGTTGTTTCTCAATAATAAATAGGTCTTTGAGCATCATTGTAACACAGTTCTTCGGCATGGAGCCACCACGTCTTTTCTAAGAGATAAGCTACCATCGCTCGAGCTAATTTATTTCCATTCTGTTTGTAAGTTTATTTCAGTATTTGATATTAATGAAATGAAGTGTTAATTTTGTTGCATCTCTATATTTATAGTTATATGTGTAATTTGTTGCGTTCCTATTTAAGTTCAGAACAGATTTTCCCACGTTGGGTTTTTCCAGAGACATTTGTCCAAAAACAACGATGTCATTTTTATTTTGTGTGTGCATTATTTTCTCAGTTCCAGTTTTACTTCTGCAATGCATTTTATTTTTGGTGAAAATTGTAGTAGTGATTTTATTTATTGTTTGTTGTAATAGCAAATAAATTGCACAATAATTTTTAATTAGAAGAATAATTTCCAATTTTTGTAATAGAGTAAAAATTTCCACATGGTATCAGAGCATTGAAAATTAGATCAAAGGCTTAGTAGTGAGAAGGAAAATTTGTGCAAGTTTAGAGGGAGTTCTAAGCACAGTTTTTAGGATCTACACAAAGGCCAACGAGGAGTGTGAATTAGCATAACAATGGTTCGATTTTCAGTTTGCAAGAAACAGAAAATTTGAAGTTCTTCAATTGCAGAGATTTGCAATAAATGGTGTTGTCTAGAAGCAATTTTGGTAAGAAGATGAGAGAATTCGTTGAGTAGATCTGTGCGCAATGATTTTGTAGTAGTGTTTGTAGTAGCAGATCTGGGCACATTGATTTTGCAACAGTTTTTGTAGTAGTAGATTAGTGTTGGGTGGAAGGGAAGCAACACACACAAAGGAAGGAATTTTTCGGAGGGTTTCCATATTCAGTTTTCTGGAGGAAATATGAGATTTCCAATAGCAGAGGGTAACAGCTAGGCAAAATTGCACATTTCAGCAAGGAGTACGAGTTACAGAGCCAGTAGCTGAGCAAGAAAGGGAGGAAATTCTTGTTTATTTTCCATATTTGAGTTTTGCAGAAATGGCCTCAAGAGAACTTCAAGATCGGGATAAGCTAGATGGAGCTTCTAAGTATTGTATCTGGAAATCCATAATGTATTTCTTGCTATATGAGCATGGTCTAAATACATACATAAAAAGAGTTATAGTTGTACCTACAGAATTGCAACAACTAGAGAATTACAATAGGGAGATGGTCAAGGCGAAGTGTTTGATTCTCAATGGAGTTTGAGATCATATAGTCTCACATCTAGCTAGCAAGAATACTACCAAAGAAATGTGGGATGTAGTCGATACGCTTTTCCAGAAGATGACCTTGAAAGAGAAGGTGAGTACCACCAAGATGCATAAGGGTGAAGAAGTCACTCCTCACCTCACCATAATTTAGAATATTCGAGATGAGCTTGCAATAGTTGGAGAGACACCTCTCAAGAGTGAGTTGGTATTGTTGACCACTACGTGTCAACAACCCATAACAGTACACCCCCTTTTTTCACAAAAGGGATAGCACCCGATCAATGTGTCTGTGTCGTCCAACTATCATCATCAGCTTGATCATCATGTTATAATATAAACCCTTTTTGCATGTGTATAATGTAAATAATCTTAGCTGGTCCATGTCGTGTATGTAATTGACCTAAGTAAACCTACTTTTCTGGTGATGATCTACATTCTGAGAGTTTTTTTGTCTCAATGATCCATTCTTGGATGGTCGACAAAGTTTTCCTTTAGCGTTACCCCAAAGCTGAAATGGATTTTGTCACCGGGACCTTAGGCGAGTCCTAGTGTTTTAGATCAAGTCTATGTAAAAGTGATTTGGGAATAATCCTAACTATTTGGTTAGATTATTTTATCATAAATTACTTGGTCTGTTGAATTATATTTGTGTCGCGAAAATTGGTAGTACGTGAGGGTCTTTTACAAATGGGTTTTCGCCATTGTGATTTAAAAAATATGGAAATTATGATATAAAGTGTCTTGAGGGTTGGAAAAATAATGTACCCCCTCATAGGTTAATTAATTAAATTTTCTGGACAAAAATTAATTAAAACCCTAAACCAGAAATTTAATTAATTCTAAGTCCTAGGTAAATTTAAATTGTCCAAAAGCAAAATTCGTCGGTCCTTAAAAAATAAATTTTAAGAGGTCCATAGACTAAGGTAAATTAATTATTTTGATAAATTTTAGGCCTTTGATCCCTTGGGTTAATGCAAAGTCAAAATTTTGAGGAAATTAATTCAAAATTTTAATTTTTGAATTAATTAAAATGTATTTAATTGAAAAATTTGAATTTCTTCAAGAATTTAAAATTTTGACGTATGAGATTAAAGAAATTTTAATCCTCATCAACGGTAGAGATTGCTTTGATGAGGATCACTTGAACTAGCCATTGGAAGATTTATCTTTAAATAGGAAGTCATTTGTTAGCTGATTCATCCGACCTTTGAGTCATGTGCTAAGCGAAAAGCTCTTGCGTAATCTTTTTATGAATAATAAAGAAAGACTTTGGGGTTAATCTTCGCCAATATTACTCTTCGTGGAAATATTGTAAGATGTTTAGTTTTTCATGCATAATTTTTTTTTCCATTGATAATAGCTTCTGAAGAATGATTTGAGTACAGGTATCTTGCTCAGTCGCTGGGGTTTGAATAATAATCTAAATTCTGAACGTAATATCAGGTATCTCTATTTGTCTAAATTTTATTATTATTTTCTCGCTCTATTTTAATGGTTGAATTCAGTTTTGCAAGAAATCCTTGATTTTTAGATCATCGGGTGTTCGGGGAAGTTTTCAATTGGACCAACCAACTCTCAATCTGTGTTTCCTGAAGAGCCCAGTGTAATTGATCCCGGGCTTATCATAAGATTTTTACTGATTATATATGAAGGGTTTGGAGCTAAGCACCTTCTTTAAAATTTAAAAATTAGATTTTTATGTGGGAAATTGATAAATCTGGTTGTTGAGAGCCTTAGATTATCAGATCTGGGAGGAGAGTTGGACTCACACTCACCAGATCTGATAGATCTGTCATTCTTGTACATAAATCTGTAAATTACTTTTGGTTTTCTGAATTGGGTTTTTCTGGATCTTAGTTTTATCATTGTATATATCATTTGGGTGTTTCTTGTTGTCTTGCATCTACAAATATGAGGAAAAAATCCATGTAGAGTCTAGATCTAGGCCCTAGAAGGTAAGATCTGGATCTATGGGGTTTTATTTGCATAATTTTGCGGGGAAATTATTCAAAATATTTTGCAATCCAAAGTTTTAATTTTCTTTTTTAATATGGAAATTTTTTTAAGGGTTTCATTAATAAATCTAAAGCAAAATATTTTAACATTTTAAATATAATTTTTGGGGTTTTCTAGCTACTATTTGTCTGAATTTTTTGATTTGCTAGTTGGGCTTTCGTTTCACTGCAAAAATTTTGAATTTTTTTTTAAGAAACCCTCTCTTTTCTTCCTTCTATTATCTGTTTTTCCCATCTGCATCAAACCCTCAATTCTGTCGCTGCCATAGCCTACTGCGAGCCTGCATTATTCCTCAAATCCCTCACCTACCTCATCTGGCTCCCCATCATTCATATTCCTTTGCTCCACCTGCACAACAAACTCTCAACAAAGATATTGTCCCCATTAATTCTACCCGCAACATCCTTCAAACCCTTCGAAAATCCATTTCTTTTATGCTCCAGTACATTGCCCATCCGGATCCCCTTGCGTGCTGCCTCAAATCCGTCGATTTTGCCGCACGCAGTTTCCATCCTATCCACTGCTCCAAACATATATATCGTCCCTCCTCGAACCTCACTTCCTACATGTAGTCTCCATCAAACCTTAAATGTTGTTGTCGAGCTCTTTTATCTCCCCTCCCGTCGACCTGCAGTTGTCCCAACTGTGTCCCTCTTCACTACTCCTTTCTGCTGGACCTGCAAAACAATCGAACTCGCTGCGCACGCATCCTCTCCTGCTGCTTGTAAACTGGCTGCCTGTCTGCATCCCTTCTCCCATCGATCTGCATTCCAAACCAACTCTCTCGGCATGCTATCGTTGAGTCTTCCATCCTCGCTGCGATTTTTTTTTGTTATTTGGTTTTGTATTTGCCTTTAGGTTTTAGTTAGTTCGGTTTTATATTTTCATGTGCATTGTATATGTGTTAGGTCTCATTTCTTCTTTTTTATATATGCGTTAGGGTTAGTTTACCATATTTTTTTTCTTTTATTTTGAAATTCAATTTGTTTTTTTTTGGATTTGTTTTACTTGATTTTCGATTTGTTTTTGACTTTATGTTTTAAATTTTTTTATTTTGATTTTCTTTTTCACTTTTTATTTTCAGTTTTGATTTTACAATTTTTCAAAAAACATTAAAAATTTCTAAAATTTTAAAAATCTAAAAATTTTAAAAAATTCAAAAATTTTAAAAAAATCTAAAAACATTTAAAAAATCTATAACATTTAAAAAATCTAAAAAAAATAAATTTTAGTGACTGAAAAATAAAATAAAAATGGATTTGTGCTTTCACATTTAATATTTTAATGTGGCTTATGGCCCATTAAAATTTTAATTTGTAACCCTTCAATTCATTTAATTCTGTCACATTAAAAGATTTTGATTTCTTCATTCAACTAATTACCTAAGGAATAATTAAGACGCAAATTTAAATTTCCTTGGTATTTTTTTTGTTCTAAGTGCAAAATCTTAATTTTCATGATTTTTCTATGGTCAAAGTGCGATAAATGTTTAAAATCATATTGGCTATAGGAGAAAGTTAATTAATTCTAGATCCGGGTTATTGAAGAAAACCATTTTTAACCTAGAATCATTGCTTAGAAGTTAATTTTCGTAATTCTTCATGGGATTTGATTGCTAGACATATTTTTTTTGGGTGTTTACGTTGAGCATTCATGATTGTCTCTTACTTGGGATATCTTGCTTCTGTTCAATCTATGGTTAATCGAATATAAAGGCACTAGTCTTTAATCATTTGTTTTATCTTGTGGTTGTGTCTTATTTATTTGATCTATTCATCTCAGTTAACCAAGATTTATCCTAAATTCATCAGGTTTTCCATCTTCAAGTCTCCTAGAGTTTGTGTTCCATAGACGTTTTCTCATTCATTCACCTTAGGGACTACCCCCCTTGACTTGTCTAGGAGAGATTCTAAACGGAGTGAGTAAGGATTAGAGTGACAACCCTTTGAGAATTGTCGCGGTGCCTAGATGCTTTGTGTGACAACATTTTTTGGCGCCGTTGATGGGGGCCAATTTATTGGGCCTTGGCTCTACGACATTCATCTTTCATCTTTCTATCATTCATTTTAGTTGGAAAGGCTAACATTTTTTGGTGCCGTTGTTGGGAATAGATTTTTTTTGTCCTTGGTTTCCTCAACATCGTTTTAATCATCTCATCTATTCCGTGATTCATTAGCCTGTCAAGCGGCACAACATTTTTTGGCACCATTGTCGGGGACCAATTTATTGGGCCTTGGCTCTACGACATTCATCTTTCATCTTTATATCATTCATTTTAGCTGGAAACGCCAACATTTTTTGGCGTTGTTGTCGGGGATAGAGTTTTTTTTAACCTTGGTCCTCACAACATATTTCTAATCATCTAATCTTTCCATCATTTCTTATCCCATCAGCACAACATTTCCTGGCGTCATTTGATCTTTTCATCGCTTTATCTTTTTTTATCACATTAATCGTTTCATATGCACTTTTAGCACCTAAACATTTCAGTTCATTTCTTGTTTGGGTGGCAACTCCACTTCTTTCATTTATTATTTCTCAGACAAGAATCCCACCCTTATATCGTGTTGTTTTTACCTTTTGGATCCTAGAGCTAGATTCATGTTCAAGTGGTGACTCCACTTCTTTTGTTTCTTACAAGAATTTCTACTAGAAGCCCGCTTTCTGTGCATCTCTTGATTTTCTTGAGCAAGGGTCTCTCTCTAGCATCCATTTGGTCCCTCCTTATCCCTTTAAGAAAGTCATCATGGATGACTTGTTTACCCCGTGTCATTTTACTAACTTTCTCCATGATATGCCGGAAGAGGCCATTCATAAATTACCTTTGTTCTCAGGTGGTGATTCAGCCATTGCTAGAAAGCATCTATCCAGGCTTACTCATACAATAATTAGACATTGTAGTTCTTCCCAATATAAACATGAAGATACCAAGATGCGTCTATTTTCTTTTTCTTTAGAGGGCGATGCTTTGAATTGGTTTCATAATTGTCCTGAAGACTCTTTTGCTTCTTTACAAGACATCATCAATGCTTTTGAAGATAAATATGGAGATCAAGGTGGTTAGCTTTGTGCCCCTAATACTATGCAACAGGATGAAAGTGTTATTATAAAGGATCCAACTATCAATAAAATATTTCAAGACAATTCTCCATATAAGAATGATGAATCCAATTGTACCATTGCAAGGTGAATCCATGATAGTGGAAAAGCAGGGGCAAGTTGTTAAATCAATGTCGACAATGAAAGGGAAAATGATAAGAATCATATAGAAGAACTAAAGCATTTGGTTAAATACATGTAGTTCAGTCGAATGCAGCTGGTAAAAAATATGGAGCTTAATCAAGAAAAATTGATAGCTGATTACGCCCAGGATATGAGAAATTTGTACACTCAACTAGAAAAACGTGATAAGGAGATGAAAATCATGAAAATTAAACATTCCGACCAAATACCCACCGTAGTAGAAAAGTGTGCTCAAAATATGGAAGCTATGAGGACCGACATGCAGAGTCATCATGAGAAAGAAAGGACTTCCATGCAAAATTCTTTACTTGTCATGAGAGAAAAACATGGTAAGGAAATGGAAACCTTGAAAGCTAATCATGACAGAGAAATGAGCTCTATGCAAAATTGCTTAATGACCATAAAAGTAGATAATGACAAAGTAATAAAAGATATGGAAGTTGGTCAGATATGTCTTTAGAATAAGTTATTGACCATGGAGGAAAACCATGCCAATAAAGTCAGTGTTATGAAGGTTGAACACCCTAACCATATGGATGCCATAAAAATACAGGTACAAAATTTTTAGCATCAGCCAGAGGATGAAAGAAACAAGGAAACGTAAACAGATCATAAGCCTTCCTATCTATTGCAGCAAGATCCATCTTATTATGAGGAGGTCATTTGTTCCATTGAAAAGTGGCTAATTGAAGGTGACCGGGATAAAATGGAAATTAATAAGAATCGAATTGATGCTCACAAAGTTAATCCACCAGTCATAAAAGATCAAGTTATAACTCATGACACCTATGAGACTGATCGATCATTCTTGACAGAGGATGCAAAATGAAGAAAGGAATTTCATGCATATCTTACATACTTCATATGGGAGTTTTGAAGCAGAATGTTCCACATCATCAGTGATACAGCCTACCACAAAGAAAAAGTGCAAGAGAAAGAGAATGAGAAAGCGGTTTGATGCATCTGATGGCTGTGAGCAGTTTGATTTTCAGATAGGAAAATGTCCTACCGTGTGCAAGATTGGACATAGCACATCTGAGAAACAACCAACAAATTTTCCTGAAAGCAGGAAAATGCTCAGCATGCACTACATTGAATGCATTTGATGCCATGGGGCATCCTTTGTATTGTATTTCTAACCCTACACCCTTTTATTTCAGTATTTTATTTTGTAGGTAGATGTTTTTCATGTTGTTAGACTAGTTAATAAATGAAGAGCTTATATATTTCTTATGCTTAACATTATATGATGATTTTTGGATGGATGCTACTTATGTTATATTGTGTGTTGCATGGATGCATATTCTGAATTCTCACATTTCTCCGATGCAGCAACGTGTCCCCAGGTAGAGCCAGATGTTGACCACTACGTGTCAACGACCCATAGTGGTACACCCCCTTTTTTCCGCAAAAGGGATAGCGCCTGATCGATGTGTACATGTCGTCCAACTATCATCACTATCCTGATCATCATGTTATAATGTAAACCCTTTCTGCATGTGTATAATGTAAATAATCTCAGCAGATCCATGTCGTGTATGTAATTAACTTAGGTAAACCTACTTTTCTGGTGACGATCTACATTCCGGGAGGTTTTTTGTCTCACCGATCCATTCTCGGATGGTTGACAGAGTTTTCCTTCAGCCTTACCCCAAAGCTTGAATGGATTTTGTCACTGGGACCTTAGGCGAGTCCTAGTATTCTAGATCGAGTCTATGTAAAAGTGATTTGGGAATTATCCTAACTATTTGGTTAGGTTATTTTATTACAAATTACTTGGTCTATTGGATTATATTTGTGTCGCAGAAATGAGTAGTTTGTGAAGGTCTTTTAGAAATGGGTTTTCCCCTTTAAGATGTAAAAAATATGAAAATCATGATGTAAAGTGTCTTAAGGGTTGAAAAAATAATGTATCCCCTCATAGGTTAATTAATTAAATTTTCTAACAAAAAATTGATTAAAATCCTAAGCCAGAAATTTAATTAATTCTAGGTCCTAGGTAAATTTAAATTGTCCGAAGGCAAAATTCGTCGGTCCTTAAAAATTAACTTTTAAGAGGTCCAGGGATTAAGGTAGATTAATTATTTTGATAAATTTTAAGCCTTTGATCCCTAGGGTTAAGTCAAAGTCAAAATTTAATTCAAAATTTATATTTTTGAATTAATTAAAATGCATTTAATTGAAAATTTTGAATTTCCTCAAGAATTTAAAATTTCGACGTATGAGAGTAAAAGAAATTTTAATCCTCATCAACGGTCGAGATTGCTTTGATGAGGATCACTCGAACTAGCCATTGGAGGGTTTATCTTTAAATAGGAAGTCATTTGTCAGCTGATTCATCTGACCTTTAAGTCATGTGCTAAGCAAAAATCTCTTTTGTAATCTTTTTATGAATAATAAAGAAAGACTTTGGAGTTAATCTTCACCAGTGTTACTCTTCGTGGAAATACTATAAGATGTGTCGTTTTTCATGTGTAATTTTTTTTTGCCATTGATAATAGCTTCTAAAGAGTGATTTGAGCAAAGGTATATTGCTCAGTCGCTGGGGTTTGAATAATAATCTAAATTCTGAACGTAATATCAAGTATCTCTATTTGTATGAATTTTACTATTGTTTCCTCGCTCTATTTTGATGGTTGAATTCAGTTTTGGAGGAGTCTTGATTTTTAGATCATCGAGCGTTTGGGGAAGTTTTCAACTAGACCAACCAACTCTCGATCTGTGTTTCCTGAAGAGCCCAACTTAATTTGATCCCGGGTTTATCATAAGATTTTTACCAGTTATACATGAAGGGTTTGGAGCTAAGCATCTCCTTTAAAATTTAAAAAGTACATTTTTATGTGGGAAATTAATAGCTCTAGCTGTTGAGAGCCTTAGATTATCAAATTTGGGAGGAGAGTTGGACTCACACTCACTAGATCTGATAGATCTATCATTTTTGTACATAGATCTGTAAATTATTTTTGGTTTTCTGACTTGGGTTTTTCTAGGTTTTAGTTTTATCATTATATATATCGTTTGGGTGTTTCTTGTTATCTTGCACCTACAGATCTTAGGAAAAAATCCGTGTAGAGTCCAAATCTAAGCCCTAGAGGGTAAGGTCTGGATATATGGGGTTTTGTTTGCATAATTTTGCAGGGATATTATTCAAAAGATTTTGCAGTCCAAGGTTTTAATATTTTTCTAAATCTGGAAATTTTTTTAAAAGTTTCATAAATAAATCTAAAACAGAAGATTTTAACATTTTAATCAGAATTTTTGGGATTTTCTGGCTACCATTTGTCTAAGTTTTTCGATCCGCTAATTGGGCTTTCGTTTCATTGCAAAAATTACATTTTTTTTGTTTTTTAAGAAACCCTCTCTTTTCTTTCCCCTATTGTCTGTTTTTTCCATTTGCATCAAAACCTCAATTTTGTTGCTGCCATAACCTGCTATGAGCCTGCGTTATTCCTCAGATCCCTCACCTGCCTCATCTTGCTCCCCATCGTTCATATTCCTTTGCTCCACCAACGCAGACTCTCAAAAAAGCTGCTATCGCCATTCATTCTACCAGCAGCATCCTTCAAACCCTTTGAAAATCCCTTTCTTTTACACTCCAGCACACTGCCCATCCGAATCCCCTTGTGTGTTGCCTCAAATCTGTCGATTTTGTTGCACGCAGTTCCCATCCTATCCACTGCTCCAAACATATCTGTCGTCCCTCCTTGAACCTCAATGCCTACGCGTAGTCTACATCAAACCTTAAATGATGTTGTCGAGATCTTTCATCTCCCCTCCAGTCAACCTATAGTTGTCCCAACTGCGTCCCTCTCCGCTACTCCTTTCCGTTGGACATGCAAAACAATCAAACCTCGCTGCCCACGCTTCCTTTCCTGCTGCATGTAAACTGGATGCTTGTCCGTAGCCCTTCTCCCATTGATCTGCTTTCCAAACCAACTCTCTCGGCCTCCTATCGTCGCGTCTTCCTTCCTCGTCGCTGCAAACCTACACAAGCAAACTCAAAGCAATTTGATTTTTTTTTGTTTTTTTCAATTTGGTTTTGTGTTTGCCTTTAGGTTTTAGTTAGTTTAGTTTTATATTTTCATGTGTATTGTATATGCGTTAGGTCTCATTTCTTTTTTTATGTATATGCACTAGGGTTAGTTTAACATATTTTTTTCGTTTATTTTGAAATTCGATTTGGTTTCTTTTTTATTTTTTTATCATTTGGATTTGTTTTAATTGATTTTCGATTTGGTTTTGAATTTTATTTTTTAAATGTTTTGATTTTCATTTTCTTTTTCACTTTTTATTTTAAGTTATGATTTTAAATTTTTTCAAAAAACATTTAAAATTTCAAAATTTTCAAAAATCTAAAAATTTCTAAAAATTTAAAAATCTAAAAATTTCTAAAATCTGAAAATTTCTAAAATTTTAAAAATCTAAAAATTTCTAAAATTTTAAAAATCTAAAAATTTAAAAAAATCTAAAACATTTTTAAAAAATCTAAGAACAATTAAAAAAATTAAAAAATCTAAAACATTTAAAAAAAATAAAAAAAAATTAGTGACTGAAAAATGAAATGAAAGGGATTTGCACTTTCACATTTATATTTTAATGTGGCCTAAGGCCCATTAAAATTTTAATTTTTAACCCTTTAATTCATTTTAATTCTGTCACATTAAAATATTTTGATTTCTTCATTCAACTAATTGCATAAGGAATAATTAAGACGAAATTTTAAATTTCCTTGGTATTTTTTTGTTCTAAGTGCAAAATCTTAAATTTTCATGATTTTTCTATGGTCAAAGTGTGATAAATGTTTTAAATCATATTGGCTATAGGAAAAAGTTAATTAATTCTAGATTTGGGTTATTGAAGAAAATCATTTTTAATCTATATTCATTGCTTAGAAGTTAATTTTCTTAATTCTTCATGGGATTTGATTGCTAGACATATTGTTGTTTTGGGCATTTGCATTGATCATTCATGATTGTCGCTTACTTGGGATATCTTGCTTCTGTTCAATCTATGGTTAATCGAATATAAAGGCATTGGTCTTTAATCAATTGTTTTATCTTTTGGTTGTGTCTTATTTGTTTAATCTGTTCATCTCAATTAACCAAGATTTGTGCTAAATTCATCAGGTTTTCTATTTTCAAGTCTCCTAGAGCCTGTGTTCCACAAGCTTTTTCTCATTCATTCACCTTAGGGACTACCCCCCTTGACTTGTCTAGGAGAGAGTATAAACGGAGTGAGTAAGGATTAGAGTGACAACCCTTACTCTGAGTGTTGTCGCGGTGCCTAGACACTTTGTGCGACAACAGATATATACAACTCTCAATGGTTTCACCAAGGAGTGGGAAACCTTCATCCAAGTTATCACTAGACGAGATCAACTACTTGGACAGTATTGATTGTGGGCCGATTTCACTCAAAAAGAGATGATGGTTTCTCTAGTTGAGAGTAATATCAGTGGTAACATTAGCAAAATAAGTGTGAAGGACGAGGAGAATGTAGCCCTTGCATCAAAGGGGAAGGCAAAGAAAGTTCTTAGTTAAGGACAAGGCTCAAAGGGAGAAGAAAATAAGAAGGATATGTCAAAGATCAAGTGCTTCAGATGTGGTGAGTTTGGTCACTACAATACCTAGTGTCCCAAGAGAAAGAAGAAAAAGGCGAAGCGTGCAACAACTTTGACCAGAGATTAATAATTTTTCCAATAGTTATACCTCCAAGAGAGAGGTGGGGAGATCTAGAGTTATAATCCTCGAAGTTGTAGATATTTGGGCCGGTCCATAAGAGAGCAACAACAATTGTAGGTTACTCCTCATACGAATCATTACCCTTGCTACTGGGGCCCACAATATTCAATATCATATGGATCAGTGTCCTTTGGTGTAGTCAATTCTTGAGGGACAATAGCAGAACTAGTAGCAGATAGTTATTGAGGGGTGAAGAACAGTTAGGATGCAGACAAACTCAAAAGACAGTGCATAGGCTAGTTGCAGTCAGGGACTTAGGAGACAATTGCAAAGCCAATACAGAGACACAATTGATTAGTAGTTTATTTCTCAGTTGCAGTAGGTACAGTAGCAACAACAACATGAGATCAGTAGCAGCGCAAAGAAAATTTCACCACAGTGCAACAGGTACAGTGCAATGTCAACAACAGTACAAATGTAGGATGGTTCAGCTATAGAGTGGCAGATGAATCAGAGTATGCGCAATGGTTGGTGAACAATGGAAAATTGTCACATATGTCAAACATTAGCAGCATGAGGGAAGATGTTACGGAAAAAAGTAGAACACCTTCCTCGCTAAGAGGGAGTGTTAGCTTTTGTAGCATCAGATAGGTGTTCTAGTCTTAACTTGTGCCAAAGAGGCTAAGAATACGAGATATTGAAAACCCATCAAAGGTTTCCTGAGATAAGCTTGTGAAACACCTTAATTAAATTAATAACTCATCATTTAAATTTTTTCTACGTCTAACCAGTTGTCTAGAGCATTCTCACATTTGAATATTGAGTTAGAAAAATAATTTCCAATTGCTGCAATAGAGTAAAAATTTCCATAGCCTCGAGTTTTTGTGACATGAAAAAACTTAATTGATTCCCCAATCAGATCAAAGCAAGCCTTAAGACATAAATATGGATGCAAAATTTGCAAGGTACAATAAGAAGTATGATGATGATTATACCAAAATATGTTTAATGGTTACAACAATAGATCATGATAGATGTATTGAGAAAAATACTATCTAAGGCTAGAGAGTTGATATCTACTATTTTTCTAAGATGTCTTATTGAAACAAGAGCCATGTAATCAAAAGTGTTGCCTTGAAAGAAATTAATGGTTAAGATGGGTCAATGGCCTAATGTTTATGTTGATACTTTTATTATCATTTTTTCCTTCTAGTGTTGCCTTTCCAACTAGGCTTGGAACCTTTAATAAGGGATCATCCACAATGCTTAAGAAATTATGTACAATGCACCAGAAACCATTGGAGAAATGAGAGCCTTTGTTAGTTTTTGTAGCATCGGATGGTGTTCTAGTCTTGACTTTGGTCAGAGAGGCTAAGAAACACTAGGACTCCAAAACTGTAATTTCCCCAATTTTGTGAGCATGGGAGTCACTAAGGAATTTTGTCCAATTTTAGTAATACTAACTAAAAAGAAAGGGGAAAATATTATTAGAAAAAGGTGGCTAGTATTATTTTATTGGAGAATAATGACAAATTATTATTTTATTATAATGGAGGCAAAAGTAAGTTAGTGGAAAAAGGCCCACACTAATAAAATAATATTAAAATTGAGTCTAGAAGCATGAGGAAAAATTATAAAATGAGCATGGAAAATTTTAGGGGCGAATGTTCGCCCTTTGGCGAAATTAAGGGGTTTTAAATTTTTAGTGGGCGAATATTTTGTATCATGGTACATTTTTACAAATCACCTCAAATAGCCCACCTTATTTTAAGGGAGAGGGTAAAAAAGGTAAATTTAGCCCTTGAAATTAGGATTTACAACCTTCCATTTGCCCTAATTTTCAAGAATAGGTTTTATTTAAGTGAATCCTATGGGCTAAATACCATATTTATAAAAGAGGTACTGTAAATTAATCAAAATATAAATAAATGAGAGGTATGATAAATAAATAAAACATTTTTTATATTTACTCCATAAGTCACCTTATATACATGCAATGGTGTAAACAAATAAAAATATAAGTAAAGTGGAGGTATGGTAAATAAATAAAAATATAAATAAACTAAACGTATGGTAAATAAATAAAACCTCTTTTTATATTTAGTCCATAACCCTCGTTCTATTTATGAAGGCTCAAAAAGGAGGTTTTATTTAAGTGAATCCTATGGGCCAAATACCATATTTGTAAAAGAGGTATGGTAAATTAATAAAAATATAAATAAACGAGAGGCATGGTAAACAAATAAAACATTTTTTTATATTTACTCCATAAGTCACCTTATATTTACGAACACTCAAAAAATGCATTATATTTAGGTGAAACCTATGGGCAAAATTCTATGGGACAAATACCATGGGCTAGATTATTATTAATACCATGCAAAAAAACATTATTTACCCTAATATTAGTATTAATAAAAATAAAAATGGCACATGGTATTGACCCATGGTATTCACCAAAATGGCACATGGTATTGACCCATGGTATTCACCTGGAATGTAGCCTATTTAAATGGGGGAATTAAACCAGCATATATCCATCTTTACTCTGGATCTACTAACCCCCGAGAGGTATCAAATATCGTGATATGCAAACTAGCATAGAGTGAAAAAATATTTGATCCCTCTCGGGGCTTGGTGGATCAAGAATAAAAATGGATGTTGTAATTTAATATATGTTAAACATTTTAGCTTGGTTAAAATAAAAAATAAAATAAAAATCAACTATTACTTTTATTAATTTTTATAAATTACTAATAGTAATTTTTAAACTCCAACTTTATGATAACCTGGTATTGACCCATGGTAATACCAAGGTATTCATGTGAGCATAGACTATGTAAAGGGGAAATTCTATCATCTTAGATCCATTTTAATTCTGGGTCTACCAAGTGCTCAGAGGGATAAATAGATTTCATCCCCCTAAGAGTGGTAGATGTGGAGTTAAGATGGATATAAGTTTGTTTTTATGATAATGAAGATATTAAATAGACTTAGGAAATTATATTGTAAAAACATCTTAAGGTGAATGGTTAAAGCATAGACATTGGACAAGTATATTTGTATACTTCTGTTTTAAACTAAAACAAATTCAAGGCTAAAAGGAATGGATTGATTGCACTAGTCATCCTTCTATAACTTTCCAACATAGGCTGGAGTAAACAGATTGTAATTTGGGTAATTTTTCTAACCGCAAACAGGAACATACTTGTGTATTGGCAGGGTGGTTACGAGGTCCCTAGAAGTGATGAATTTGAATTTTTCTTGGTTTTATATACAGTATTAGGTTTTTTCTCATGCTTTCTGTGAATTACACGGGTGAATTTTATCCTACACCCACTAGGTTATCGATATGTAATTTCGGTAATTTTGATTTCAAAAGATATTTTAAAGAAATGCAATGATTTCATTTGTGTATTCAATAAACACAATATTCTACTGGAATTCTGCATTTGTGGTTTACCTATATAGATTCCATGGAGAAGTATTAGTGGTGTGACATCAATTGTCCTCAAGCAGAGGCTTTAGTTTTATTCTTTTTTGGAAGCAAATACTTTCTTCCAGCATTTTTGAGTTCCATGAAAAATTTGAAAGTCCTAATAGTATTCAAATATGGGTTCAAGAGAGACATAGTATTCAATTATGGGTTAAAGAGATCCACACTAAATGATCTATCGGCCTTATCTTCACTTAGTTTAAGACTATTCACTTGGAGAGGCTGCATGTGTCCCCACTTCAAGAGCATAGTAAAGTCATGTAGAACTTATAGAAGCTATCTTTAAGCTTTTAGTGAAGATTGGAAAAATGTCTGGGTTCAATAACACCCAGTCGAGCATTAAGCTTCCAATAATGCTAGATTTTAACCTGGAGCACTTTTGTGATTTGGAGGAGATGCCCCCTCATATTTGTGACACATCTTCAGTTGTGAATTGGACTATTACTAACTGTCATTTCTTTCGAAAGTTACCTGATGACTTGGGGAACCTCAACTCTTTAAGAATGTTAAGGAAGGAAAGAAAGTACATTATGCTAAGTTCTCTTATGCTTTTCAAGTTTTTCTTGGATATCTACAACGTTTCAGGTAGGAAAGTACATTCTGTTAATGAAAATTTGTCTTGATAGAAAGGCCCAATTTCAAATTCTAATGCTTTCAAAAAACATTGTATACATGTAATGTTTCTAAAAGGAAAGCATATTTTTTCAATTTAAGTATCATGATCCCATATTCCAACTTATTTTTCAGTAACCCATTAGGCTTTGTAGCTTTGAATAAATCCATGTCTTTTGATAAGATCCTCTTCCAAATTAGAACGCAGTTTCCTTTTGGAAATAACCACATGCAATGTCTTGATTTTGTTATTGAGAAAATAGAGGTTGTGAAACAAGCCTGTGCCATACAAGGAATTGATTCATTGATTATGTATCAATTATGGCTCTTGATGTAACAATGTCTTGATTTTGTTGCTTGAAAATAGAGGTTATGCTTTACTATTTCACAGAATTTCTTACAATATTTCCATAAGTATTGATTTGTAATCTCAGTCACTAAGGGATGACAGTAATGACAAAGGTAATATTCCATGGTTTGAAGTTCCCCTCTTACTAAATATTTATATATATCACCACAATTTAATTGTTAGTTAAAGGAATTGTATTTGATTTGTAAACAATTCATTGCGTGATTTATAGATTTTGATTTTTTCCCTTTTTTATTTGTTTCTCAGATTTGGTATGAGATATCTTCCAAGATTCGGGTTCCCTAGTTTCCCCACCATAGCTACAAGGTTGAGATGCTATCATTAAATATTCTCGGAACGTTACAACTTTTCCAGTAAGTGTGCTTTGAAACATTGTTGTTGCTTTTCCATGGTGTTAATGCAAATAAGCACTGCAAGTAGTGCCATTATTTAGATTAAGTGCCAAAATCTAGGTGGTCCTGTAATGATGGAGTGATTGTTTTCTAGCTACTAAGGCCATATGCATTTTTATCTCTTATGTTGTCCTGAGATATTCAAATTCAGAATAAGAATTGAGGTCTTGTTTCCACTATAGATTGCAGTCAGTTTCTTGAACATAATATATAGTAGATTATCTTTTACTAATCAACTGTGGATGTGATCCCTTGTAGGAAAGGAAATTCAAAGTGACTTTGACTTCACATTGATTTTTCAAAACATCCACACACAAAAGGAGATTCAAAGTGACACTGATTTCACACTGATTTGTCAAAATGGAGGCAAGAGAAAAGGAAACTTTGTATTCAACAATGCTCTTAATTTCTTATGTACATGCACAGACATATTAGTAGAAAATATTGAAGGGTTGCTTAAGTAATATTTTCCATTCCACTACATTCTTTACAGCTTGTAAATAAATAACTTGGAACAATTCATTACACTACTTGTTATTATTTATTAATCAGTGGTTAATATTTTGATATTGAACTGGCTAAGATTTTTCTTCCTTCTGTCAAATTGTGTGTTCTATAATGCTTCTTTTCCATTCACTATGTATAGCATATAAAGTGTGTCTAATGGAGTAGGAATATTGTAAAGTCTTGTGATCCTTGAACTATGTTACAAGGCAGAAACCCAACGGAGCAGGGTAGGTGCATCCCCACAAAGGGGTCACAAATACCAAAGTTGGTATTGGCTAGTACCTTGAGCTAGAAAATTTCCTTTACCCTTGTATTAACAGTGAATCTGGAGAGGATTCTAATATTATCTTTATAAGATTTATATCAGTTAAGATTGATGAATAAAATTCATGAAACATGAGCTAGGATGTCCTTGCAAGGTGGTTGTTGATTATTGGAAGCTATGATGGCCATTATGTTAGGCCAGGTGGTCGCACTCCCTTGATCATGAGCACGATTGTGATCAAGATGGAAGACTTCATAGTCTAGAATGATTGTTTAGCAATGATAGTTAGTGGGCTCATTCACAAAAGCTTCTATTTCACTAATCCTTTTTATAGAGTTGTCAGATTCAATTTCAAAAGGTTTTAATTACACTATAGAGTTGAGTTCTAAGAGAGTTGTGATTCACAGTGTTAAGTATAGCAGCTATGGCACTTGAATGAAGACAAGCATAGTAGAGGTATCAGACTCTGTTATAAGCTTACTTGCATATTATAAGGGACTTGGTTGGCTTTTTTATAATTTTATAAACAAGTTCCATGTCGTGGAAATGTGAAAAAAAAACAGTGATATTGCCACCATGTGGCTCTTGTCATATATGGTTTTATACTTTTTCAAAAAATTCTCTAAGAGTTCACAATGCTAAGATTCACGAGGACTTTACAAAGTTTTATTATTTAGTGAAAGACTGGCCAAGATCTTACAAGATTTTATAATTGAGTAAAATATTTTCCATGCCTGGTGAGAGACTCACCAAAAAATTATATATACATATTATATTATTGATAAAATCGCCTTCCATTTTTCCTATATACCATAGAGATTCGCCCATTTATTATACATATAAATTTGGGGGGGTTCTTAAAATTTTCCCTGAAAAGGAGGATGGACTCATTTTGTGTATCATCTTTTGGCATTTCATTTTCAAAATTGGAGAGTTTGCTTGAGCTACTTAGCCAACTCAACCAATGTTGTTTAGCACAAGGAATTCCAAGTGGGAATTCCAATTCTTCTTCAGTGAACTTCGAGTATCACTTTAGAAGATAATTTGTGAGTAGAATTTGGTATTAGGAGGGCCGAATTATAGATATTTTTCAGCTTGTGCAGGTTCCATGAGGACATAGTTGTGGAATTCGTGGCATTTTGGATAGCTAGGATTTTGTGGATCCCGAGGTTGAGAATTTGTAGAAATTTTCCTCAGTGGAGGATGAGTTCTCTTGGAGATTTTAGAAACGAAGAAAACTACTATCGAGAGGGTTGAATTTATGTCATTAAGGCCTATACAGGGGTTTTCCTGGGCCACCTACAATGTATAGATTGAAGTGGATATTTTTTGCAGGATTTGAGCTGGAATTTCTTGTTCTTTTCCGGAGATATTTCGCAAAGGAAATTCTAACACATGAGGGAGGAGATTGGAGCTAAATTACAGCAAATATTCATGGTGGGATGCAAAACCGATTTGTTGGAATTTCATCCCAATTTGGGTATTTCCTAGTTAGCTGGAATTAGCCCAAAATATTTCTGGGTTTTATAAGAAGAGGCTCCAATCGATTTGGCCCAATTTTTTTAGCACTTTTGACGGCCAAAAACGAGGGTTGAAGCAATCCAACAACAACAATGTTTCGAGAGCGGAGCACGGTTATTTAGGGAAGCCATTCTACCACTTATGTTTGTGAGATTTTTTAGGTTTTATTAGTTGGGGTGTGAGGAGCCTTCCCATAATTTTTCAGAATTTTTGGAGCAATTTTGAGGGGTAATATTAAGTTTTCCTCTAGTAGCAGCAACAACAACATTAGCAAAAACTTTTAGCAGTGCCTTTGGTCAGATTGGGCTATTTCAGCTGGAGATTTCAGTTGGTTTCTCACATGGGTATTGCATGCTTGTCAAAGCAAGCCCAAGTTCTATCATTTCACTCCATTGTACTCAATTCTAGCTTAAAAATTAATAAAATGGCTCAGCATTGTTGCCTTATTTCCTTGGTGTATTGATTTGTGTTTGCATGGTGTATTTTTAATTACTGTTGCTAGTTTGTGATTTGGTATTTGCTGTTAATTTTCCAATTAGGAACATTACAAAAAAATAGAAATCGTTTCTGGAAAACCCACCTAGAAGACGCTCAATTAAGTTAACTAGTTAGTAATTAAATTTTTTCTAAGTCTAACTTAAGGAAAATGATTAATTAACACCAATTAATTGAGAAAGGTGATATTTTTCTAGAAACTCACATGGATCAACTCAAAAATGATCTCAGACATCGATAAGAACTTAATCATTGTCGTTGGTGATCCAACTTGATATTATAAGAGGAGTTCGATGGGGTTGGAGTAAGACACATTGAATCACATTTGTGAGATCCAGTGAAACCTAGGAGAGTGAGTTCCTTAAGCAAATCGAGCTATCCAGTTCAGGAAGAACATTCGAGCCAGACAAGAAGAATTGAGGGAGAAGCAGAGGCATTTCCAGCATATATTCTCAGCAGCAAAGCAGCTATAACTAGGAGGTTGAATTATTTTGTAGGAAAGTTGTCCAAGAAGAGCGAGTAAGCCAGAAACCCCATTAAAAGTGTTAGAAGAGGGTCATATCAGTTGTCAGAGACCAGGAGATCACCCAGAAGGCAAAGAGACTTATTTTCAGTGACAGAGGGAGGCTAGACGGTCCAATTGGAGGAGTTCCAGAGGTTGTACGACTTACCCATTTCCATAAATGTGAGCAGCCAGTCAGGTAGACTGAGCGAGAGATTGATATATTGAGGCAAAGGGAGGAAATTCCTCTAAATATTTTGGCAGCATATTTTGCTGGAGGATGCCAGTTGGGCATCCAGATTTTGTACTTAAATGATTTTCTTGTTGCATAATAATAAAACCCTCATTTGTTGCACCTGTTTTCTTGCATTGGGTTTTTCCGGGGAAAATTGTCTAAAACTAACTGTGTCAAAATTTGACATGTGTGTATGCTAACATTTTCTCAGTTTCTAGTTTATTTCCATAACATTTTATTGTGAAGAAATTGTAGTGTGATTAATTCATTATTTTTTCATAACAAAATAAACTGCATAATTTTATCAGTTAGAAGAATTAATTTCAGTTGCTACATTTCAAGTGATTTTTCACATGGTATCAGAGAAAAGTTGATCAAACAGGAAGCTCAGAAGCGGAAGGAGGAAATCATCCAGATTTAGAGGGATTATGGCAACTCGATTTTTAGGTCTGCGCAGGGCTTTGCTAAGCAGTGTGAATTTTTGTACAAGGGGTCGCTTTCTAGAGGTAGGTGGTCGGAAAAGTTTGAATTTGTCCCGAAATTTATTCCAGCAGGCAACAGGTGAGCAAATCAATTTTGTTCACAGAGAAGATTCTTGATTTGGGAGTAATTGTTTTTGCAGTTGCAGAATCAATGTCAGGTGGAAGATAAAAGCACACATTGAGGGATTTTTCTTAGAGAGTTTCTAGTTTCAGTCTTGAAGGAAATCTGAAATTTCCAGATGCAGAGGAAAAATCGGCAGGCAGGACAACACATTCCAGAAGGAAGTGTGAATTGCAAAGCAGGTTGCCAAGCAAGAGAGGAGGAGAATCCTATTTATTTTCCCATATTATGAGTTTTTCAGGAATTACGTCAACAGGACTTCGTGATCAGGATAGGTTAGATGGTACATCCAACTACATTATTTGGAAGGCCAAAATGTCGTTCCTACTGGATGAGTTTGATCTGAACATGTATGCAAAACGAGCCATAGCAGTACCTATAGATCCACGATAGTTAGAGAACTACAACAAGGAGATGGCAAAGGAAAAGTGGTTGATCCTGATGGAGTTCAGGATCATATAGTCTCACACTTAGCAACCAAGAATACGACTAAAGAAATGTGGGATTCTCTTGCATCACTATATAAGAATCCTTCCTAGAATTGGAAGATGTTCCTGAAGGAGAAGTTAAGAACCACTAAGATGCAAAAGGGAGAAGGAGTTACTTCCTACCTTACCAGGATTCAGGATATCCTAAATGAGCTTTCTATCATAGGAGAGACGCCACAAGAGGTTGAACTTGTGCATGTAGCCATCAATGGCTTCACCGAGGAACAAGCCACTTTCATCCAAGTCATTACTAGACAAGATCAGTTCCCTAGTTGGGATCAATTATGGGCAGATTTCACGCAAGAGGAGATGCGACTTGCTCTAGTCAAGAGTAGTCTTGGTGGTAGCAGCAGAGGATCGAAAACTATGAAGGAGGAGGAAAATGTAGCCCTTTCATCAAAGGGAAATGCAAATAAATATCCCAATTCGAGACAAGGCTCACAGGGAAAATAAAAGAAGAAGAAGGACCTGTCGAATATCAAGTGCTTCAAGTGTAGTGATTTCAGTCATTATAGTACCTAGTGTCCTCAGAGGAAGAAGGAAAAGAAGGAGAAGCAAGAACAGGCAATAGCTTCAGTAGAGATTGATCATTTGTCATTTAGGTTGGAGGAATATTTTTCTTTATATGCAGTTATACCTCCAGGAGAGAGGTGGGGAGACATTGAGCTCTAGACTCCAGAGTTGCGCAGAACTAGGAAGGATCCCTTGAGGGTAGCATCAGACAAGCATTGAGCATCAACTAAGTGTTTAACATCGTGAAGGTGTTTCCTCCTGGATCATTACCCTTTCTACAGGGGCCCACAATATTATGTATAAGCAGATGGATCAATGTTGAGGATGGCATAATTAGTTCTTGAGGGAAAGTTGCAGTTAGATGTTGAGGGGCGCAAAGCATTGGAAACACAGGAAATTACTCAGTGGACAATGCTGAGGCTAGAAGCAGTAAGTGACTCAAAAAGCAGTTGCAGAGCCACTCTAGTGGCATAGTTGATTCAGAGATTTGTTCTTAGTTGCAGTAGCATGACATTAATTGGAGTGTAGTGGTAGAGTTGGTAGCAGTAAATTTGTACAATGTCGTGTCAGTAGCAACACATATGCAGGGTGATTCAACTACAGTTGTGGCAGATGAATTAGAGTTGTGTAGTAGTTGGTGGATAGTGACAGTTTGTCACAAATGTCAGTCATTAGCAGTGTGTATGAAGGATGTTATGGATACTGGGTGAACACCTTCCTCGCTAAAAGGGAGTGTTAGGTTTTGTAGCATAAGATGGTTTTCTAGTCTCGAATTTGGTTAGAGAGGCTAAGATACACTAAGACCCCAAAACCCATAAATTGTTTATGGAAAATCCACCTAGAATAATCTCAATTAACTTAATTTGTCAATAATTAAATTTTTCCTATGTCTCACTTAGGGAAAATGATTAATTAACAACAGTTAATTGAAAAATGTGAGATTTCTGTAGAAACGCACATGCATCAACTCAGAAATGATCTAAACCATCAATAAGGACTTAATCATGGTCATTGGTGATCCAAATGGAGATTATGAGAGGAGGTTGATGGGGTTGGAGCAAGACACGTCGAATCATATTTATGAGAGCTAGTGAAAGCTAGGAGAGCGAGTTCCTTGGAAGGATCGAGCTATCTAGTGTAGGAAGAAGGCATGAACCATACAAGGAGGATTGAGGGAGAAACAAAGACATTTCCAACAAATATTCTCAACAACAGAGTAGTTGTAGCCAAAAGGCCAGATTATTTAGCAGCAAAGTCGTCCAGGAAGAGTGAGTCAGCCAGAAACCCCAACGAAAGTGTCAGAAGAGGGTCGTATCAGTTCTCAGAGGTCGAGGGATCACCTGGAAGGTAGGGCGACTTATTTTTAGTGACAGAGGGAGGCTATACGACACAATTAGAGGAGTTCCAAAGGCTATACGACTTTCCTATTTCAAGCAATGCTAGAATCCAGTCAGGCAGTGCGAGCAGGAGGTTGATCTATTGAGGAAAATAGGGGAAATTCCTCCAAATATTTTGGTAGCGTATTTTGCTAGAGGATTGTCAGTTGGGCATCCAAATTTGTACTCAGATAAATTTTTTGATATATATTAATAAAACCATCATCTTTTGCACTGGCTTTCCTGCATCGGGTTTTTTGGGAGACATTTGTCCAGAAATAACTGTGTCAAATTTTTACATGCATGTGTACTAGCATTTTCTCAATTTCTAGTTTATTTCTGCAACGCTTTTAATGTGAAGAAATTACAATGTGATTAATTCGTTATTTTTTCGTAAGAAAACAAACTGCACAATTCTATCAGTTAGAAGAATTAATTTTAGTTGCTACATTTCAAGCGAATTTTCACAACCTTATGACAATGTAAATCATGCTAAAAGTGATGAAATTCTGAAGTTAATCATCATCATATTCTTTGCAAATTTATATGTGGACTTTTTACAACACAATTTCAAAAATAGCTTTCATCCTAATATATTAGATTTGTAGAAGTACAATGTCTATGATAACAACAATTATATATATATATATATATATATATATATAGAGAGAGAGAGAGAGAGAGAGAGAGAGATAATGTGTTTGAATCAAATCAAATAATGATAGCAAGAGAAAGCTTGTGTCATTGTTCAACAACTTCAACTTCGACAATTCTTTTTTAGACTACTGCTTGGACTTAATAACATCACTTACATTCACTAGTAGAAGCGATAAGTATATGCATTGTTGAATAAGATTTTGAATCCTTTAACTATTGATGCCACCATGATTGTGAAGCCAAAAAATATACAAAAATACATAAAAATGGTACAAATTAATTAAGTGGAAGCAATAATTTAAACAACTAGAAATATACAAGGTAGCTTTCAATAAGATGTATTCCCACCATCATATTTGTTGTTGCAATGAACCAAGCTAGTTTTCTTGGTGTCAAGAGCAAAATGTCCAAAACAACCTAACCAAAGGCCCAGTAACCCACTATAGCTAGTGGGAAGTAATAGAGAGAAAGAACAAAATATGCAAACATAACACCCCACCACAAAGGGATCTTAGATGGCCTCTATGATGATGAAGGAATGGTAGCTTGGATCTCCAAAGCTACATTACGTCCCACATATTCAAACCCAATTACTCCTTAGGAATTGAAGAATAGAAAATCTTTCAATCAAGGAACCTTTTACTTGTGAGAAGGTGAAACTCTTGAAAAGTGATGTTTCTAGCCATCTCCCAACTATCAATGCAAGGGATTTGATGGTTACACTATGCACTATTTGTATTTTAGGTTTTCTAATGGTTGTTTCAACACTATTTTCAAGACATAAAATAATTGGCCTTGGAAAAAGAATCCTCACAACAAAGAATAAAATTCGCCATTAACAAGTTTTATAAATTGATAAATTGACAAAAATATCAAATGAAGAGCATCTAAGGATGAAGCCTAAGGAAAAATAAGCTACAAAGGTTGTGTATCATCACATTAATCACAAAAGTAGTCACATGGAACATTAATTTACTAACATTTATGTTACTCAATATAAAGCTCTATTTACATTCCAAAATATCAAAAACTCCAATTTAGTTTGTTCCAAAGAGATATCGCAAGTTACAATTAAACAAGTCCCAAGCGCATATTTCATCATGCATGTGTTATTTCCATATTACAAACTTTTAGCATCCCCTAATTTCAATGGTAGACAATTTGACACAATCTTTGCAATGCATAGTATGTTCTCATCATTTCCAAATCTACATAATACAATAAGAGAAATAAGAATTATTTTCTCTATAAAGAAGTTTTCACATGCCAATAATTTGATATATTATGGTTTGCACATTAAAATAGCAATATCCATCTCTACATTCTTACCATTTTACTATTGTGTACAAATACAAAATGATCAAAATCTTCTTGTACCTCCAATTGTTCAAGGACGTCAAATAGTATCCAATTCTCCTTCATTAATATTGTTTTAAGGAATTCACCATTTTTCATAACATTGAGTGGAACCATTCGAAAATGTGTTTAATAATCATCGTCTTGTTCCTTTGGAACCCAAATCCATTTCCCCTTTTGTCAAACATGTCTCCACCTATGAAATTTAAAGGAGATGTATAACATTTGTCTTGAAATCCAATACCTGAAAGAATCAAATGGAAATAATTTGTAGTCTCATATATTTATTACATTCATAATAAACTACCACTTTTCCCATTCTAACCCCTAAAAATGAAGAAATGTGATGCAATTATAAATCAAGAATATTGAACAACTTACTTGAAAGGCAATGTGTTGTGATTCACTCTACACTCTATTTATCCACTGCTTTGATCATGTGTTATTCTATCCCATCCAATTAAAAACCAACTTGTCAATAGCTCATTGTAAGGCTTTGAAATAGTGTACATTTAACTTGTTTCCCTAATAGATGAATCTGAAGCAAAAAGATTAACAAACATATAGAATCTCATGAAAATGTCACCATGCACATGAATTCCACCTTTTTCTTTCATTCTAATCTGTATTTCTGAAGAAGAAAAAATGCGTAACAAAATGAACTTATAGAAGAATCATCTACACTTTCCCATTCAAATAAGATAAGCGAAGGTAAAGGGATCTATTTGATATATCCATGTGATCCAATAGTTTTTGGAAAAATGTATTCATATTTGTAAAAAATATACCTTTTAAAAATTCTGAATCTAGACACAAAATCCTACTACAATTACTGGTTTAGCATCTCCTACTTGTTATTTCATTCAACAAGTTATTTAATTTATAAACAATGATGAAAAACACCACTGCAAACTACATTGACATACAAATCATAAACTGAATCAATAGATGAGACAAACACATAAGTGACACCGTTATTTTTAGACAACACATCCCGGAAAAAACCCAATGCGGGAAAATTGGTGTAGCAGATAGATGGCTTGTATTATTAAGCAAGCAGAATCTAAGTACAACAGGTTACCTCTCACACCTGCTAACCTTTTAGAGAAATCATGGCAGCAAGAAATACATACAAGGATTTACCTCATTCTCCAAGTCACAATTGATCCACTAAGTGGCCCAACTCCGATAAACAATGCGAAATCATTGCTTGGGCCAACATCTTGCCTCTAGGAGACTGCATCACCCCTTTTGCTGGATCGATTTGCTGGAAGAATACTGTTGTTCAACACTCCTGGCTTAGAACCTTGCTTCTCCAGCAAAATCTCAAACTTCTGATGAATATCCTACACTACCACTGCAAGAGACCCTCTTGGCCTGCGTCAGCACTGCGTGAGCCCCTTCCTGGGTTGCGTAGGCCTCTGCACTGCCTCTCTTCCTAGTACTCTTTGGCTCGGAACTCCTTTCCGATCCAAATCTCTAATTCTGCCCCTCTTGCTACAACTTAGATCACCTATTCGATTTTCTCAGCAGACCTCGCCCAAGAAAAAATTGAACTGATCACTTGGTGTATCTCCAACTGACCCTCAAGCCTCATCTTATACTTATCCTATTTATGAATCAATGGCCGAGATTAAGTCCCTAATCAATGACTAAGATTAAAACAGACTTGATCCTCATCTCTTAGAAGCTTCTCACCCATATTTTTATTAATACCCATTGTTATTTTTATTTTCCTAAGTTTAGACTTAGGAACCCCATTAAAAATATTAATTATTTTAATAACTCACAATCTGGGCGGAATTCCTCCAAACAATTTTTGGGTCTTAGATATCTTATGTATTCAAGCCCCTCCACAAAATTTCAGAGCTAGATCACATTCGATGCTACCCAAAATCAACACTCCCTCTTAGCGAGGAATGTGCTCTAGCAATACTCCACAATAGAAGCATCACATTGATCCATGGCATTGGTCCTCTGTGTTGTTGATGCTTGGCCTACTTCCCTTCATCCAATGCATTGTTTCATCCTGTACTGCTGCCCATTACACTGCCACTGTCACTACTACATTTGTACTGCAACTCCCTCTCAATATGTTGCATCATGATACCCATAGCATTGCCACTACTAACTGTTCTACTGCAACTCAGTTGCTGAGAAGTAAGCAACTGAAATAAGTTACCCAAAAATCTCACATGTTGGTTAGTTTGGATACCCTGTGATGCTGAAGCTACCTCTACTACTAACATGTGTTGACCCTCTACTGCTACTGTGTTGTAGCAACCTCCACTACGCTGCTTCAAACTCTGGGACTCTAGCTATACCAATGTTTCTCCATCATCCCTCGCACCAACTGACTCACGTTAATCTGTTATTGTCATTAAGGGCCCCCATAGTCATATGTGATCTAAGAGTTTGTGCACCTCAAGGACCTTTCCCCTCTGTGTAGACCTCCCGACTACAGCTCTATGTCACCCCACCTCTTCTCCAGAGGTGCATGAGAACTCATGGCACAATCCTCATCATCATCCTCCTTGTCAGCTTTCACTGGAGCAGCCTTCGAGTTAGACTTCTCTTCCTGAGGGCATTGAGTGGCAAAATGTCCCAGTTCCCCACATATGAAGCATCTGACTTTGGTTATGTCTTTCTTTTTCCTCTTCTGCTACCCTAGTTTTCCCTATGATACGAGAGTTGTATCCTCTTCTTCCTCCTTCTTGAATCTGACTCCTTTGCCGCTACTTCCTACCTTGGTTAACGCATGATCTCTTCCTATCGAAGAGCTGCCCACATCTCCTCCCAACTGGGGAGAGAAGCCCTACCCAAGATGCTCTGGACAAAGGTCTCCCAGTGTTCAGTGCCTGCAATTAGGGCAGTCCTGACCATGAACTCAGGATCTGGTGTAGACCCCACGGAAGTTAGCTGGTCTCAAATCCCTTGCAACCTTAGAAGGAAGAGATCGATTTCTTCTCCCTTCTGCATCTGATACTGTCTCAGCTGGTTCTCAAGTAAAATCTTCCGTTGGATGGAATTTCCCTCATACAAGGTGGTCAAGGCCTCCCACATTTCCCTTGTTGTTTCCTTTTCAGCAATATGTGAGATCAAATGATCCTTGACACCATCCAGGATCATGCACTTCGCCTACGCTTGTGTATCCTTGTATTTCTTAAGAGGATTAACATCGATAGGTACAACCACCACTTTCAAGGCATAGTCCTTGATGTGATTATTTTCCAAGGATGCTAGGATCCTAGCCTTCCAAATGACAAAGTTGGATGCTCCATCTAATATGTCCTGATCCCTCAGTCCATTGACTATCATCTCTGCTCAAACAAGTGTAGAACAGGTTCTCTTCTCCCTCTCTTACTGTTGCCCTAGAAAAACTAGGATCTGGATTTCTTTGACGCTAGAAATACTCCAAGGAACAAGTTATTTCTAGACTCCCTCTGAGTCCTGGTTTCCTTCACGAAAATCCTCCCGCAAAATCTCAAATCACTGCTCTCCAATCCTCCTTTGTTGCTGCTCAGCAACCCGAATCTAGATTTATTTGGCAATAAATCTACTAAAGTAGTGACTCCCTCTACCTCATCTTTGTCTCCTCATACATTGTTTTGTACCAATAGAAACAACGTCCCACCAACACCATAGATCGAATATGCACTACTTCTCCTACCCCGACAGTTTACTGACCTGAGCCTCTCAGGCTCTGCGCTGGCTCAGAGAGCTGATGCAGTCACTGCGTGAGATCCTCTCGAGTACTGCATAACCCTCCACTTGTTTATAATGTTGATGCAACACTACGTGAGCCTCTGCATCACTCCTCTGGCTCTACGTCACTCCTTCAGTTGTTCCTCTGGATCTGAAAAAACGTTGTCACTCGGGACAACTGCTTCTATGCATTAGTTTTGCTCGATCTCCCAGCTGATGGCTTCAGTGTCCTGTGATCTGCAATGCCATGATACCATGTGAAAATTTATGAATCTAGACACAAAATCCTAATGCAGTTACTGGTTTAGCATCTCCTACTTGTTATTTGATTCAACAAGTTATTTAATTTATAAACGGTGATGAAAAATACTATTGCAGACTACACTGACATACATATCATAAACTAAATCAATAGATGAGACAAACACATAAGGGACACCGTTATTTTTGTACAACAGGTCCCCAGAAAAATCCAATGTGGGAAAACTGGTGCAGCAGATAGAGGGTTTGTATTATTAAGCAAGAAGAATCTGAGTACAACAGGTTGCCTCTCACACCAGCTAACCTTTTAAAGAAATCACGGCAGCAAGAAATACACACGAGGGTTTACCTCATTCTCCAAGTCACAATTTATCCACTGAGTGGCCTAACTCCCGAAAACACTATGAAATCTGAGCGCAATCGTTGCTTGGGCTAGTGTCTTGCCTTTAGGAGACTACGTCGCCCCTTCTGCTAGATCAATTTTCTAGTGGAAGATTGTTGTTCAAAACTCCCATCTTAGTACCTTGGTTCTCCGGAAAAATCTCGAACTTCTGACGAATATCCTGCACTGCCACTACAAGATACCCTCTTGGCCTGCATCAGCACTGCGTGAGCCCCTCCCTGGGCTGTGTAGGCCTCTTTGTTGCCTCTCTAATGCTATTGTTGCCTCTTTGCCTGGTACTCTTTGGCTCGGAACTCCTTTCCAATCCAAATCTCTTATTTGCCCCCTCTTACTGCAACTCAGATCACCTATTCAATTTTCTTAGCAAACCTCGCCCCAAAAAAAATCGAACTGACTGATCACTTGGTGTATCTCCAACTAACCCTTAAGCCTCCCCTTATACTTTTCATGTTGATGAATCAATGACCAAGATTAAGTCCCTAATCAATGGCTAAGATTAAAACGGACTTGATCCTCATCTCTTAGAATCTTCTCACCCATATTTTTATTAATACCCATATATATTTTTATTTTTCTAAGTTTAGACGTAGGAACCCCATTAAAAATATTAATTATTTTAATAACTCACAATCCAGGCGGAATTTCTCTAAGCTATTTATGGGTCTTGGAGATATTATGTATTCTAGCCCCTCCACAAAATTTTGGACCTAGAGCACATCCGATGCTAGCCAAAATCAACAATACCTTCCTTCTTTAGCCATTTAAGATCCTTACCAACATAGAGTAGTTCTTCGATTTTTGCATGAATAGATTGGTAAACACTTGTTATACACTTAGTTGGTTCCCATTTCATCCAATTTTATATGCATAAACCTAAGTAATATTCATGTTGCAATAAAATAAGACTAAAGAGATGTTGAAATCCAAGAAGCTTTAAATAACAATTGATCTTAATAAACTATGATATCAAATTGGTTATGCATGTTATTTTTTGTAGCATCAAATGTTGTTTTAGTCTCGAAACTTTGTGGAAGGGATAAAACACGGGAGTTCTCCAAAACCCAGAAATTGTTTCTGGAAATTCCACATGGAGATAGCTCAATTAAATTAATTGACCATCATTTAAATTTTTCCTAAGTCTAACTTAGGAAAACTGGTTAATTAATAGTAAATAATTCAGAAATGTGAGAATTCTCTAGAAACTCACACAGATTGACTTGGAGATTATCTCGGCCATCGATTAAGTTTTAATATTGGTCGTTGGAGTCCCAACTAGATATTATAAGAAGAGGTTGATGGATAGATGGAGAAACACAGTCGCAGATTGAGCTAGCCAGTAGCAGATTTTGAACCATAGAAAGGACACATGGCTAGAGAGGGGTAGAGATAGTGATCCATAGGAAATTTTCCAATTCGGAAGAGGCAAGAGGGGAGGCCAAATTATTTTCTCCAGGAGGCAGTGCAGGGCCTACGTAGAGCCTTAAAGAGGTAGTTCAATTTAGATGGACAAGAGGTCGTTTCAGTTTGCATAGGTTGAGAGGATTTTCCAATAGTAAGGAGAGAGACTTCTCTAGTCAACAACAGGTAGGAAGACTTGAGTAACATCTATTTTAGTTTGAGCGTGTGACAAGTTGTGTAGAAGTGATGTAAAGCCTGCATAGAGGGTTTGGGCGGCTTGCTTGGGTTTGTCAGTTTGAGTTGGGATTGCTCAAAGAAGAGGGTAAATTCCCTCAGTTGATTTTTCCAGTAATTTTTCATAGGTTGGATAGTGAGTTAGGCACTCATATTTATTGTACTCAGAACTCACTATTGTGTAATAATAAAATCCCTCAGTTGTTGCACTGATTTTCCCACATTGATTTTTTCTGGGGACATTTGTCCAAAAATAATTGTGTCAATTTTTATGTGTGTGTGTTAGCATTTCTTAGTTCCTATTTTTGCTTCCACAATATTTTATTTGATGAAGAAATTGCAATGTGAATAATTCATTATTTTGTTGTAAATAAAATAAACATCATAATTAGATTTTTCAGTTAGAAGAATTATTTCCAGTTGCTGCATTTCAAGGAATTTTCACATGGTATTAGAGCATATTTGATGGTCAGGATGCTCAGAGGCAGAAGAAAAAAATTTCATTGTTCAGAGGGAGCAGCAGGCCGAAATTTTTTGGGGTTGCGCATTGCCTAGCCAGGTAGTGGGAGTTGTTGGATAGGGGTTCGATTTTCTAGTTACAGGTGACAAGAAAGTTTGATTTGTCTAGGGAAGCTATTCCATTAGGTAGAAGGAGCAACAAATCAATATTTTCGTAGAGCAGATTTCTTGTCTGGGCACAAAGGGTTTGCAACAGTTTGCTAGATCATATTCAGTTTCGGGTGGAAGAGAAATTTCACACATAGAGAGTTTCTCTCAGTAGGTTTCTAGCTTCATAAATCCAAATTTCTAGTTGCAGAAGGAAGTAACAGTATACATATATTCTCACACTAGGAAGGAGTGTGAATAGCAAAGCTAGCAACTGAGTAGGAGAAAGAGGGATATTTTTGTCTCAGTTTGAGTTTTTGCAGAGATGGCTTCAACAAGCATTAGGGGATTTTTGAGGTCTAAAATGGGCCTCCTAAGGAAATTATAAAATAATAGTGGAAATAATAAAATAATATTAGATTACATCATCAAATTTTAGACGGAAAAGGGACAAAACTGTTTTTTCAACTCATATTTTCAACTTATCTTCGTATGGGTTTAGTCAAATTTCGAGCGGAAACACTCATTGGATGCAGAATTTGATTCCTCATCCAAGGTATGCCAATGTTGCATACTTTTTATGGACCCTGCTACACGAAAAGTGAGAAATACACGAAAAATGTGATTGCAATCACGTGTTTTCATGTATTTCTCATTTTTTGTGAGTAGAGCCCATCGAAAGTATGAAACATGGGTACTCCTTGGATGAGGAATTAAATTTTGCATCCAACGAGTACTCCCACTCGAAATTTGAGTAAAAACTTAGGGAGATGAGTTGAAAAATAGTTTTATTATTTTATTATTTTTTAATCTTTGTACTTTTTAAATCCAAAAATAGTGAATCATTCCCCATGGTTGACATCATCATCGTGAATCCTATTGGTTCTTATAAAGTTTATTTTGGTTGTACATTTTTCTTAGGAAGCCCATTTTAGACCTCAAAAATCCCCTAATGACTCTGAGATTGGGGAAGATTATAGGGTGCATCCAATTATTGTATCTAGAAGGCCAGGATGTCCTTCCTGCTAGATGAGTATGGTCTAAATATGTATACAGAACGAGTTTCAGTTGTGCCTATAGATGCATACCATCTAGCGAATTACAGTAAGGAGATGGCTAAGGCAAAGCAGTTGATTCTTGACAGAGTTCGAGATCATATTGTCTCGTATGTGTCGGCCAAGAATACAACCAAAGAAATGTGAGACGTTATTGCCTCATTATATCAAGAACCTTCTGAGCAGAGGAAGATGTTCTTGAAGGAGAAGCTGATGAATGTTCGTATGCAGAATGGTGAAGGAATAAATACCTTTCTCAATAGAATTCAGGATCTCTCGAATGATATTGCAGGCGTAGGAGAAGCACCTCAAACTACAGATCTTGTGAATTTGGCCCTAAACATTGTCTTCGAGGAATGGAAAATCTTTGTCCACGACATTTTGGGATGAGATACATTACTAGGGTGGGACCAGATTTGGTTAGACCTGCAACATGAGGATATAAGGTGATCTCTAGTGAAGAGCTCCATCAACGACAACAACAACCACAAGGGATCGAAAGGTGTGTAGGAGGAAGACAATGTGGCCCTTGCATCGAAAGGGAAAGAAAAAGGTCCCAATCAAGGACAAGGCTCGCATAGAGAGAAGAAGAAGAAAAAGGATCTATCTAAGATCAAGTGCTCCAGGTGTGGCAATTTTGTCCACTACATTACTCAGTGTCCTCCTAGGAAGAAGGACAAGAAGGAGAACCAGGATCAGGCAGTAGCATCCACAAAGATAGAAAAGGTATCCTCCTTGTTGGAGGAATAATTCACCATGTATGCAACTATACTTCCACGAGAGAGGTGGGGCGATATAAAGATTTAGTCCCAGAGTTGCATAGAGATTTGGGCAGGATCCATTGAGGTGAGCATCAGATGGTGGTTCCTCATGGATCATCACCTTGCTATAGGGGCCCACAATATCCAGTAGCAAGAGGATCAGTGTTAGTTGGTGTAGTCATATTCTAGAGTGACAGTTGCAGACTGGCTACAGTTATATACCGAGGAGCGCGGAGCAATGTTGATAGCAGTGCAGGAGGCACAATGCATAATCAATAGCAGTGCAAATTCCATAGTGACGAAGCAAAGGCTAGTAGCAATCAGAGACTCAGGAGATTGTTGCAATATAGAGACACAATTTGTAGGTTTTAACCCCGTACAGAAATTACCTGCATACGAATTCTGAAACACATAAAATAAACAATGCGAGAGCATAAAACATAAAACACATATACACAGAGATTTTCCCCTGGATCCCAAAACCAGGACTACCAGCTTGATTTTTCATTATGTTCCTTTCAATGTTACAATACATATTTATACACGCTGAAGCATCCAATACCATGGACTAAAAACCATCGCGTCCAAAAACATGTGCGAAAATCATGCACAAAACCATAGGTGGGTCCGCCCAACCTAACATAGGGTCCAAAACCAAAATTTTCTATGGCGCTACCCTAGACCCCATAAAGTGGGGTTACGGGTACACCTCAAACCCCCTGTTAACTACGTCGAAAGAATATAACACAACCCAACACAATTGATTTAGTATTTTGGATGATTCTCAGTTGCACTGGTTGTAGTAGCAATAGCAACAGTGAGAGGAATGTTAGTTGGGTTGCAGTCTAGATGCAGAGATGGCAATAGTACAGGTTGTACAGTGCAGTGTTAGCAACATCACATATGCAACATGTTTCAACTACAGTCAGTGGCAGATGAATCAGAGTTAGCACAGTGGTTGGTGAATAGTGGCAAGCAGCTACAATTGTTAGACATCAGTGGCATGGGAGGATGTTACAGAGACAGAGATGGAGAACACCTTCCTTGCTAAGAGGTAGTGTTATTTTTTATAGCATCAAATGGTGTTCTAGTCTCAAAACTTTATGGAGAGGCTAAAACATGGGAGTTCTCCAAAACCTAGAACGTATCTGGAAATTTCACCTATAGGTAGCTCAATTAAATTAATTGACCATCATTTAAATTTCTCCTAACTCTAACTAAGGGAAATTGGTTAATTAATACTAATTAATTGAGAAAGGTGATAATTCTCTAAAAACTCACACAGATAGACTTGGAGATGATCTCAGCCATCAATTAAGTTTTATTCTTGTCTGTTGGAGTCCCAAATGGGGATTATAATAAGAGGTCGGTGGGTATATAGAAAAACACACATCACAATGAGTGAGGACTAGTAGTGCAAGTTCCTTGGGTTGATCAACCTATCCAGTAGCAGAGTTTGAGCCAGAGCGAGGAAATAATACTAAAGAGGGGCAAAGATAGTGATCTAAAGGAATTTTTCCAATTCTGGAGAGGCAAGAGAGGAGGCCAAATTATTTTCTCCACGAGGCAGCGTAGGGCTTGCAGAGAGCCTCAAAGAGGCAGTTCCTTTTAGTTGGAGAGGATGTCGTTTTAGTTTCTATAGGCCGACAGGATTTTCCAGTAGGCAAGAGAGACACTTCCCTTGTCAGCAACAAGAAGGACATATTGAGTGGCAGCTATTCTGAGTTGAGCGTGTGACAAGCTGTGCAGAAGTTACGTAGAGTTTGTGCAGAGGGTTTGCACAGCTTGCTTGGGTTTGTCAATTTGAGTCAGGATTTCTTAAAGAAGAGTGTAATTTCGCTCAATTGATTTTACCAGTATTTCTCTCAAGTTGGATAGCTTTTTGGGCATCCATATTTATTGTACTCAAAGTTCACTTCTTCCTAATAAAAAAAACCCTCAGTTGTTGCACCAATTTTCCCACATTGGGTTTTTTTGAGGACATTTGTCCAAAAATAATTGTGTCAATTTTTATGTGTGTGTGCTAGCATTTCTCAGTTCCTATTTTGCTTCTGGAGTATTTATTTAGCGAACAAATTGTAGTGTGAATAATTCGTTATTTTGTCATACACAAAATAAACTGCATAATTAAATTTTCTAGTTAGAAGAATTATTTCGAGTTGCTGCATTTCAAGGAATTTTCACAATGCAAACTCACAATTATTATCAATTCTGGGAAAATTTGGTTGAATATAAGCTTTCTCTTTTGATATCTCTATAGTCATAAACATGTATCATTTGAACTTTTGCCACCTTTTGTCCTCCATTACTCATCTTAAACATTTTTACCAAATCTTTGCAATGGATGTTCATTAGGTGAATTTTGAGGTCTAAAATGTGTCTCCTAAGAAAATAATCAAATAATAGTTATGGTTTTTTAAGGAAAAAGAGAGAAAACTATTTTTTTATTGTATTTTTGTCTTATCTCCTTATAGGTTTACTCAAATATAAATTGTAGATTCTCGTTGGATGCATAATTATATTCCACATCCAACGAGACATGTTTTTCTCATGTATTTTCAATTTATTTTGATGTGGATATACTCAGAAGCATGCAGAGTGGGTACTCATTGGATGTATCTTTATTTTTTTCAATATGGGTCTACTCAGAAGCATACATATTAGTGGGTACTTGTTGGATGTGGAATTTAATTCAAAATGGTTTTTCATATATTTTCAATTTTGTTTTATGTGGATCTACTCAAAAGCATGCAAAGTGGGTACTCGTTGGATGTGGAATTTAATTCCACATCCAATGGTGTCTACATTTGAAACCTATAAGGAGATAAGCCAAAAATACATCTAAAAAAATAGTTTTCTTTTTTTCCCTCCAAAAATTTACCCTTGGGGATGACATCGTCATTTTGAATCATACTGCTTCCTTTAAAGTTAATTTTGTTAGTAGATTTTTTTAAGGCCCATTTTTCACTTCAAAATTCCTTTAATGAATGTCTTGAAAATGCGTTTTTTTTACTTCATGGCTTCCAATTGTTGATGGTTCCATTTTAATTCACAAACCAATAGATAATGGCATTGATACCCATTTTCCATAATCATCAATTTTGTTGTATAAAAAAACTGATTTCAACTACTCTTGGGACATCGTTAAGCCATTGAAATCTATAGCATATAAATAAAATAATGAAAGTTGAGTACTATGCTCTTTTATATATATATATATATATATATAAAAGATGAAATTGAAATATTATAAAATGATTTTATGGGAAAAGACTTGATATGTGTTCTATTGTTTTTATCTTTGCAGAAAAAATACTAATAATATTGGGATAAGACAATTCATCTTTTAAACCTTTATTGCATGCATTTTCTTCCATCCACTGAAGCTTTGAAATTCAATAAGATTTGTTGCGCTTTAATAGGACAAAAACAAATATGGATCATAAACCCATGGATGTATATGATGGAATTTATAGCATACTTGGCTTGTTTAAATGTGCTAAGAAATGAAACATTAAGAGCACAAACATCCACACACGCTCAAGTTACAACCAAACAACCATTCAAATAGTGTTGAGAATATGTAGAATAAAACGGTGAATGATAGCAATTTCACCAATTTTAGCACATCAATATCCCCGAGAATTGTGTTGAAGCCATTAAAAATTCTTACTCTAAGCTAAATAAGCCCTTAGCTTTAAGTTTCAATTTATGAAATTGACCATTATGTACTCTTAATATAGGTTGATTAAATTCGTTACGCTTACTTTTTACTTCTTTTCTTCGATTTATTAAACATTCATAGTAACATGTTGCTTATGTTTTCGCTACAAAACTATTCATTTTATAATACAGTTCACATATGGAAAAACAAAAATGTTTAGAGTGCATTCAATTAAATACTCAATTGGTACAGTAGAGCGGGGAGTATGAAATAAACAAAATGAAGAGGAACATTGGAATATGAATACTTATGAAAAAAGATACAAAGATTGACTCCTCACTCAAGACGATCTCCATATGCCCTTCATAGTCTAGCAAAGCATATGGACATGGGATAAAAAACAAAACTTCACTTCTTATGTTGTTTTATGGTGCATGATAAACATCTCAAAGCATAAAGTCTGCAAAAGTGAGGATTTTTAATGAAAACATTTGAGGCTCATGAATGTTGCATGTTGGTTGCACTATCACAATCTAGACCTTCCCATGCATGAGTCGATGTTTAGATTCAATAAATTAATATAGTAAATCAGAAGAGATAGACTCAAAAAATCTTGCTCGAAGAATCTTCTATATCAATTTGAATCATATGACATGAAAAGAAAAATCTCCCCACAATGTAGTCATTGTAGCTTTGTATTAATCCTATTGATGGATATAAATTTGGGTTTATCCAAAGAGCCCATGCATGATCCATGTGGATATTGGTGGCCACCCACCTATTCCACTTGGACCCCCAACACTATTTCCTTTGAAATTCCTAATTTCTAGCACAATTTACTATTTTTGGCAGTTTTTTGGGTCCTAAACTTCCAGAGCCATTTTGAGGCCCTAAACAACATTATTTTGGAAAACAAGCAACTCCATATCTTTTGATTGGGGTTTGTAACTAAAATTTTTGTCCTCAAATAGATATTTCTAACGAGGTATCGTATGTGCCAAATGGAGATCGTATGCCAAAGCTACGACCCCGAGAAGATGATGTTCCAACTAATTGCAATGGGGCCCACAAAATTTTGGCGCTTCATCTCCCAGGGTTAGGTTTTTAGATGTTTAGGGTTTTTCCATTGTTTCTTGATTATAAAAAGTTCTGCGAGCCTCATTTTAACATAGTTCAAAAGGCATGTAGTTGTCACATCTCTTCTCAAAGATAAGCTACCTTCGCTCGAGCTAGTTTGTTTCTCTTATGTATGTAAACAATGTTCAACAATTGTTATTTAGTAATTGAAGTTTTGTTTTCATTGTATCTTTGTGTTTTGGTTTGAATCTACATTTCTTTTTGTTCCTTCATAAATCTAGATCAATGGTACAAGAGCGGCCTTCTCTTTCTCTTTTTTTCTGTGCATGTCCCCAACGAGGTTAGGGTGTAAGCAGTTGGGAATTGAATTGGTTAAACCCTTGCAGAACCGACCTCACCAACCTCGATGGACTTCCATGGTGGAAGAAAAGAAAGAAGATGGAGTAGGAGATCCTTTCAAAATGTTGTTCAAAGAAACAAAAAAGGAACAAGATAATGGACAATTTTTCCCAGATCCTTCGACGGATATCAATGAGCAAAGCATCTTCATCCAATAGTCACTTTGGAGGAACCACCCCCTTTAAGGTACAAGTTAACCTTAACATTCCTATATTTGAAGGCCAAATAGATGTAGATGCATTGGATAGATGGTTAAATATGCTAGAAGGATTTTTTTGGTCCATAGTTTTTCCGACAGGGAAAATATTCTTTTTGCACTCCTAAAGTCACCTCCCATGTCAAGGACTGGTAGTAAACGTACTATGAGAAGAGGGACAAGGAGGAATCCTCATTATTTTCAGTCATACCCTCGTGTAATTCTTTCTAATATGTCATAAAGGAACAATATTACCCTGTCGAAAGCTATGAATATAAGTACATAAAGTGGGCCACACTACGACGAGGTCAGGACCAAGATGTGTCACAATTCACAAACATTTTCCATACCCTACGCACGAAGTTGGGTATCAAAGATTTTGAGCGACATATAATACTCGAGTATCGTGGTTGTATGTACCAATACATCCATGAATAAATGGAGTTCTTCGACATCTCCTCACTTGGTGCAGCATACCGATATGTTTTGGGGATCGAGCAAAAGTTTATAAAGAAGAAGTGAGACTTTAGATCTACGAAACAAAGCAGGGAAAAGGCACCTCCAAACTACATAACAAAGGATAGAGCTAAAGTGGAGTGACATAGGACAACCCATCAAATCCACAAGCAAAGAATAACACCAAGAAGACAAAGAAGGACACCAAAAAGTGGTGTGAGTTCCACAAGAGCCCCACCCACAACACAAATGAGTGTCGTGCTAAGCAGTCACTGGTGGTAGATCTAAAAGATTTACATTCAGATGCATGTTCCAACTCTAAGCTAGAACCTGAAAAGGGGAATGACAAGGGGAAGCAGATTATTGATGCAAAACCCAGTGGAACCATTTCCACCACCAAGGTCCAAAATATTGAGCTTGAAGATCCAGAGGAGGGGGAGTGTCTCTTCCACTCACAGATGTGGGTGAATGGTTCTCCACTATAGTTCATTGTCGATAGTGGGAGGCAAAAGAACCTCAACTCAGCAGAGGTCATTAGGCGGTTGGCTTTTCCGACCACATCACACCTGCAACCATACACCATCAAGTGGCTTGACCAAGGATGACATCTCTGTGTTAGCCAAAAATACCACCTTTTCTACAGCATCAAGCCCTTCACGGACGAGGTATGTGTGATGTTGCTCCTCTTGAAGTTTGTGATGTGTTATTAGGCCAACCATACTTGTGGCAGTGTCACGCTATGTATAAGTACAAACCTTGCATTTTTATTATTACTTTGGGTAGAAAATTATACAGGATACAGGAGGTAGGCCCGCTTACCTCCATTTCTTTGATCTTTACTAAGCAATGCAATAAGATCATTTCCTAGACTAAAAAAATTGTTTTCTTTCTGGTTCACTCTCAAAGTAAGGGGAAGATTGTAGCCACATCCATGGCCCCCATAAAGGGTTCCCCTGCACATCTAAATCAAGTTGACAAGGTTGTGGAGGAGTACAGGGACATCTTCTCCTCACCCATGTTAGCTTTTGTAGCATCGGATGGTGTTCTAGTCTCGAAAATTGGTAGAGAGACTAAGAAACACTAGCACTCCATAACCTAGAAAAGGTTTCAAGAAAATCCACCTAGAAATTCCTTAATTAAGTTAATTAATCATTAATTAAATTTTTCCAAAGTCTAACTCAGGGAAAATGTTTAATTAATAGGAATTAATTAAGGAAGATGAGATTTCTCTATAAACTCACATAGATCGACTAGGAAATAATTTCAGCCATTGATTAAGTTTTAATCTTAGTCGTTGGAGTCCCACATTGATATTATAAGAAGAACTCGATGGGTAGTGTTAGCGCTTGAAATTTCACCTCAAGCTGAGAAAGGTAAACCTCAAGGCAACATCAAACCACTTAGCCTCGTAGCTAGCCCTACGGGGCAGGAGAGGGCTCTCTCCGGTCTATCTCGGTAAAGATCTTCAATTGGTGAGATGACCAATAGGGTAACACTGATTTTAGGCTAGTAAACTGATCAAAAGGGTTGATTTGGGGTTTTTAGGGTTTTTGGTGGCAAATTGAGGAGATGGAAATTTTGGGTGCGGGGATTGGACACAGTTTCTGCAGGGGGTTCTTTGGGGCGAGGTAGGAGACAGTATTGATGCCTTTGATTGAGGTGGATGATTAAGAATGACAGATGAGGAGTTAAGGAGAGCAAACAATAACTTTGAATTCTCCTTAAACAGTAGAAAACATTGAAATTAAGCAAACTTAAAAGCAGAGCATGACAGTCATGAGTTCTACTTTAACACTTCATTTGCCTAATGTGCAGAAGGAAAAGTAAGGAAATGATTCACATAACACACTTACAAGTACAAAGAGAAACACACCATCAATACATGTGACCACAAGAATCCCAAAAAGGACTGCAAAACCCTGGTCTTCCTTTGCCAAAAATTGCAGAGATACAGTGAGTAATACAATAAGAGCTTCTCCCTCAAGAGTCCAACCTCTCCAACCTCTGAAAATGACTAAGAAAATACATAATATAGGCAAGCTAACACCTTTCCTTGCCTCTAGGGGTCGAGCTCATCCTTCTAGGAGCTTTTTCAACTAATTCTAAACTAAGCACTGAAAACTAGGCAATCAAAACAACTTGCCTCTATAAACTAGGAAACCAATTCATTCATTTAATTTTCACCTATCTCATGAATGAATCTTCCAGAAGAGATACATAAGTGTAAAAGTGTCATAAATTTACATCATTTACAACAAGAAGGATAAAAATCAACTCCAAAAAGTCAAACACAGTCAAAACTACGTTTTGCTGAGCTGTAGGCTGAAATCTTGAGCAATTTGCCTGACGGGTCGCGCGCCAAATCCTGATGGGTCGCGCGCCTTTGAGAGCACTTTTGGGGCACTTTCAGGTGTCCAAATGAGGCAAGAGTAGGCTTGTTGGAAAGGTCTGTGAGTCTAATTTCCAACCCAACTAGAATTTCTAAATTTGGTTGTCATTTGCCCCTCCAAAATTGCAATCTCCCAAGACTACTTTCTGTGTGTCAAAAATGTGGCAGAAAGTCATTTTTTGCTTGTTTTTTGACTTTCAGGAGGCCCAAAACTTCATAAAATCTCTTGGAAATGGGTGAGAATGTGTAAATTTTCATGCCAAATCCAGAAATGCTGAGTTTTTTGAAAATAGAGTTTCCAAGTGAAAGGGTCGTGCGGGGGGTGAGACCCGTTGAGGAGACAAAACCTGTGTATGGCACAAAAAATTCACAATTGACAAAATTTTCTCCAAATTTCTTGAAATTTGGGCTGGGAGTCCCAAATCAAGTACTATGCTCAGTCAAAGAGGCTTTGGCCAAAATTTGGAGTGGATCGGGCCTTTTCCGTTGTTTTAGTGCCCTGGCCAACCTCTTTGGATCCGGCGATTGTAATTTTGACATTTCTCTAAAAACATGATACCTGTGAAAAAAGTGAAGGAGGTTTTTCTTCTTTTGCATGTTGTGGACAAAAACCTCTCTCAGTTTTCTAAAATTCATCTTCTATTGCTCTGAAACATCATTTTAGTGCAACGTATCCCAATGTGTGGAACAAGGGATTTTGCCGAAATGAAGCGAAATGAAGGGGATAAGGGGCTTCTAAATTCTTGGGGAAATTTTTGGGAGTGGGGAGGGATGTTAGGAAGCAGGGGAAAGTGGAATCTCAGAGATTGAGCGAGGGGAAGGGATCCAAAAGGGCAAAACACAGGCCAAACCTAGAAAATTGCCAGGTTGTAGCTAGAAACTAGGGTTTGTGCAAAAATGAGGATTTTGGGGGATCTCAGTGATGGGAAGCATTTGATAAGGTACTTTAAGGATAGGGGAATGTGTATGAACATCAGGACACAAGTTTTGCCGATGATTTGACCGTCCAAAAGAAATTGCCTTCAAAACCCTAGGAGAGGGAAATGACCTTACCTAGGCGCAACTGAAGCATGGACAAGATGTAAAATGACTCATTAGACACTGAGATGATAATGAAAACCCTATGAATGATGATAGACTCAGCTGAATAGTGACATGGACCGACATTTGGACAACTTTAGAAGGAGTGAAAGCAAACCCTAGACCTAATGCCTAGTGACCAAATTTTGCTTGAAAACTCTTTGAAATGACAAAATTTGACCTTGACACTCTGAGACCACTTTGTAAGAGCATATTTGATCACTGGAGGAAGGCTGGAAAGACTGACGCTAACATTGGCTCCAATGGGGATGGTAGCTCCTTGGAGATACCAAGAACCTCAGACCTCTGGGAGAGCAGACCAGCGCCTTCAACCATTGGGCGATGGAGTCATTATTTTGAATGGATAACACAAAACCTTTGACACATTTATTGAATGAAACTTGACTAAAAACTGGCTGAAACTTAACTGAAACTTGACTCAAACCAACTCGATGACAAATTGAAATGATGGAAAAAACTTGATTCTAACAAATTAACTCAAGACCTAAACTGAAAACTTAAAACTTGATGGCAGTACATAACCGCCTAGGTTACAAGACAACATACCATCAAACTAAATCATAATGCCAATGTAACCAATCAAGTAGATGCCTTCTTGATTGATTCTCCCAATCAGATCTCATGATCAACAATAGATACTGGTAACTGGGCATCCAAAAACATATCTGACCATGATCTCCTTCATCACTGAACACAACAGTAATCACCTTCACTGTTGATTGCAACAGGGCTGCCATTGGATCTTGAAAAACATGAAGTTTTGCCACTGCCATCTCCTGCTGAAAGATCAAGGTATCCTTTGTTTCAAATGCTGATCTGCCTTCATCATATGCTTCGGTAAAAGTATGCTCATGGGATTCAAAAAACTCTGAACAAATGGATGGGCAGATCTCTTCTTGGAAAAGCATTTCAGCACATGAAACATATGAAGAATCTGAAAGGTAATCCTGTATGCTCTGATCTTCGGTAGTCTGACAATATGGTAGGTCATCTTCATATGATATGACAGCCAAATTATCAAGTTCCTTATTACATTCTTCAATATTATCAAGCACAATATTATCATTTACATCGTCTACCACAAATGCACTCAAAGAAACTTTTTCACTTGCTTGAGCAAAGATCTCACCTTGCTGTTCATAAGCAGACTGAATGACCTCCTCATGAAGACTCTGTTCTAATGACAGACTGGCAGCACGACTAAGAACATTTGAATCCATACCGCTGTCTATGATCTCAACAACAAAATTCTCCTTTTCAGGATTCAGCACAAGGTATTCTTGGTCATCATAATCTGAATGTAGTTCTGAAGTAGCTGTCCTAACATTATCACATTCTGCAATCTGGTCTTCTTCTGTGGGCAGATCTGAAACAAGCTCTTCTCTTTCATCAATTACAGCCATATGACCATCTTCAACCTGCTGATCTTGATTCTGCTGCAAAATATCCTGATCATTTTGATGGGTATCCACTAGGTTCTCATCATGTTGCTGAAATGGATTCTCATACAAAGCCTCCATGATCTCAACATCCATAAAATTATCATCTTCATAAAACTTCTCAAGGCTTTCAATAAAACTATATGCATGCTGGCAACAGTCTTGAACTAAATTTAATGATGGATAAGATGCCTGATATCTTTCAATAAACAAGGCATGAAAATCCTTTAAACAGTAAATACAGGCCTGCGGCAAATTTTCATACCATGATTGGGCTCTACCTTCCAGAGTGGCCAAGAATATCTTCATCAAGCAATCTTCAGGAAAATCCACCTTCAACTTGCGAATATGCATATGAAATCTAACTAGATGTAAAGCAGCATCCTTCTTACCATCATCATTAAATGTAGGCAAATTCCTTGACCAATCTACCTTCGGAATTTTATTTGGAAAACCAGGGATGTGATCTCGGCTCAGGGGAGCGTATCTTCTTGCAATCCGATCCATCTTGAAAAGCTCAAAGCTACTGATCTCTCTGCAGTGAAGTCACCATGAAGCACAGGTTGCTGGATTCTTCAGTGAAAAGAGTCGCCAGGTGAATGATTTCAGCATTGTCAGTGTCTAATCGTTGTCCACCATCAACAATCAGATCTGCACTTGATACATGTACTGGGGTAAAATGCAAATGAAATGTTGTATCCACAAGCTCACGAAGATTGACTGAAGCAGCGTTTATCTACTTCCGCTTATGCAAAGCAAAAGCGTTTCGAAGGCTACCTGGCATAACTTCAGGCTCTGTCTAAGACTTATGAAACAAACACATCAACCCACAAACAAGTTGTTCTCCCCAGTATGGTCGCCGGTATGTTTGAAGACTCACTGAAATGACAAAATTTAACCTTGACACTTCAAAATCACTTTGTAAGAGCATATTTGATCACTGGAGGAAGGCTGGAAAGACTGACACTAACAGGTAGATGGAGGCACACACTTGGGATCGATTTCTTTGGGAAATTTGACTTTTCAAAGAGCAGTAACCGGAAGAGTTTGAGCCAGAGAGGGGATGCAAAGATAGAAAGGGGTAGAGATAGTGAGTCTGGAAGAAGATCTCTAGTTCCAGATAGTCAGAAAGATGAGGTAGATATTTTCTCCAAGAAACAACATAGGGACTACATTATTTCTTTATAAGAGAAGTTCGATCCAACTGAAGAACAAGATGTTTTCAGTTCCAGAGGCCAGGAATATTTTCCAGAGGGTCGAAGAATCATTTTCCTAGTCAGCAATAGGAAGGACGACTAGATTGGCAATCAATTAAGGCAGTATGTGTAGCAGGCGGCGCTAGGGTGACGTAGGGCTTATGCAGATCACTTGGATGGCCATATTTTTAGAGGTCAAACAGTGTTAGGATTTCTCGGACACAGGATAAAATCCCTCAAAAAATATTTGTCATTGTTTCTCTTGGATAGATTCGCCAGTTTGGCAAAATTTATTGTACTCATATTTTTTCTCATTGTTGCTTAATAATAAAAACCATCAGTTGTTACACCGGTTTTCCCACATTGGGGTTTTTCGAGGACTTTTGTCCAAAAATAATGGTGTTAAATTTTTTTTTTTGTGTGCCAGTGTTTTCTCAGTTTCTAGTTTATCTTCTGTAATATTTATTTTGTGAATATTTTGTGGTTAATTCGTTATTTTCATAGAAATAAACTGCATAATTAACTTATAGTTTTAATAACTAATTCTGGTTGCTGCCATAGAATTTCGATAGTGAAATTTTCACATGGTATCAAAGCCAAGTTTGATCAGACAGGGGAGCTTAGAAGCGAAAGAAGAAAATTCACTATACATATGAAGCAGCAAGACAAATTTTATGGGGGCTACACAGTTCCTAGCCAGGTAGTGCAAATTGCTTGAGTAGTTCGATTTTTTAGTGCAGGGTGGCAGAATAATTTGAATTTCCAAGTTGAGTGATTCCAACAGGCAGAGGGAGTAGCAGTCTAGTATTTTCGTTGGGAAGGTTCCTTATTTGGGCGTAGAGGGTTACATAGTAGTTGCTAGAGCAGAATCACAGTTAGAAGAATTAATTCCAGTTGCTGCAATAGAATTTCAGTACTGAAATTTTCACAACCCATAGGGCTACCCTTGCATTGTTAGGTCAAGCATTCGATTGATCTGAATTTTGGGGCACCTATACCCAATGGGCCAGTATATCATCGCTCCCTTCTAGAAAACAAAGAAATCAAGCAGTAGATCTAGGAGTTTCTAGAAAAAGGGCACATTCAACCAAGTTCTTCACCTTCTGGGATCCCAATTGTACTTGTACAAAAGAAGGATGGGACCTAGAGACTCTGCAGTGATTATCGGGCACTAAATAAGATCATTGTTGAGAATAGATGCCTAATCCCACAGATTGATGACCTTATGGACCAACTCAAGGGGGACAAGTACTTTTGCAAGATTGATTTGAATTATGGCTGTCACCAAGTTCCTATAGAAACCACAGATGTTGACGTAGGAATCAATCGTTTTGAGAAATCTCAAACAATCAGCCCGCGTTTGCTATTCCTTTACAGTGAAACCTTCCGCAACGCTACTCTGGTTCCTTTATAAAAGCCGAACACTGGTACTTCTCCTTTTTTTATAGAACCGCTCGCGATTCTCCTTAGATCACAATATAAATGATCAATGATCTAGATTAAATCACATAATCGCAATCGCTATAGTTTCAAGCCCTTTGTCCTTGGTAACGAGATATTGCATTGTGATGTATCGCAATCACATATCATATTGTCTCTACGACCGGGGTCCGATAACACACGAAGGCTTTCAACGATGCGATATTTCGGCGATCGCACTTCGCAACTTCTTAAGGCCTGCGGTCCGACCACCCACTGTTGTTTTACTGCGATGCGATATTACAGTGATCACTCATTGCAAATATTTAAGGCCTGAGGTCCACCCCCTTACAAACAAATATTGCGATGCGATACGGGATGATCCAACGATCGACAGGATTTCGCACCGTTGGTTGGAACTTAGATCAACGCTAGAATTTTAAGCGGCTTCAACACTATTATTAACACAAGGTTTGTAATTCCTATTAGCACTGCATTCTATATCGTGAGGCATGAAAACAGAGAAACATTCGACTTTGTCCCGAATACAAATAAATAGAAGTAAAATGAAAGTTCACACAGAATCAATATATGTATATATAATCCCACACGGCATCAATTTATAAATACTATCAAGGTTACAGAGTCTCGCCCCTCTGGCTCGATTACAGCAATTAAAAAGACCCCTATTTCAATATGGAAATCCTCGCTATATTACTTGACTCTCGCTTCCTCAATCCTCTCTCATCCTTGCTAATCCTTTTGCATTACATTTTTCTTCTTTTTATCAATCCAATCCTGCCTAACAACTCAATCTCTATTTTTAAACACTCTAACAGCCAATTTCTATTTTCAAGCTCTATCACACACCTATGCTAACAACTTATCTTTGAATCTAAAATAAGACAATTTCTAACTATTACAATAATGAAATACAACTCATTTCTTGAGAGATCCAACCCTCTCGGTAAAAACTGACTTTTGACCACTCAGGTCAGTGAAATTCAACTTGTTTAGCCACAACATGTGAACAGACTTTCACATTGTTGGCTAAGTCCAGATGCTCCTGCATCAGACTCCCGGGGAAGAAAGGAATCATCCCTCAGACTTTCAGGGCTTACTCCATACTTCTGCAACTTTGTTGTTGTCAACCAGCTAGCATCCTCCACTGGTTGTCCTTTCCATTTGACTTGATATTGAAAATAATTTTGTCCTCTGGTTCTTTTGGATACTCTTTTCCCCAAAACAACTTCAACTTTTTGTTTAATTGTCTTTGGAATTTGTTCTTCCTAGTCCAAGGTTTGAACTTCATCTTCTGTAGTTTCCCCCTGTAGCTCTGCCTTTGTCCCTTTGTATGGATACAAATCTAAAATATCGAAAATAGGTGATATTCCAGTCCCTTCTGGCAATTCTATTTCATATGCATTAGCTGAAAACTTTCTTACAATTTTACATGGTCCTATCGTTTTCATTTTCAGTTTATTGTAAGTCTTAGCAGAAAACTTTCTTTTCTTAAATATACCATCACTAAATCTCCCATTTGGAATTCTTTCTCTCTTCTTTTCATATCCACTCTATGTTTATATTTACCACTACTTTCCTGTAATCTACCTTTGACATCTTCTTGAATTATTTGCATCTGTTCTGCAAACTCTTCAGCTTTTGCACTTCTTGTCTCCTATTTACTCAAATTTCTGAGCTCATACACACCTCTTGGATTCATTCCAAAAACAATATGAAATGGACTCATTCCAGTACTTCGGTTTGGAGTGTCAATATAAGCAAATTAGGCCTGAGCTAGTGGTAAATCCCACTGCTTAGGATTTTGATACACTAAACTTCTCAATATGTTCCCCAAGCTCTTGTTTACTACTTCGGTCTGTCCATCTGTTTGAGGGTGGTATGCTAAACTAAAACTTAGGTTAGCTCCTAGTTTCTTCCAAAGAGTTCTCCGGAAATGTCCTACAAACTTTGTATCTCAATCAGACACAATATTGATAGGCAAATCATGCAATCTTACAATTTCTAAAAAAGTAGATTAGCTATATGTGTTGCATCACTAGCCTTCTTACAAGCAATGAAATGTGCCATCTTGGAAAATCTATCTACCACAACATAAATGGAATCATTCCCTCTTTGAGTTTTTGGTAGTCCCAAAAAAAAATCCATGTTGATTGCATCCCAAGGTCGTTCTGGTATTGGCAATCGTTGATACAATCCTGTATTCTGACTAATTCCCTTAGCATGTTGACATATCCTGTACTTCTCAACAAATCTCTTAACATCAGTTTGCATTTTTGGCCAATAATAAAAAGCTTTCATCTAAGCAAAGGTTTTATCTTGTCCAAAGTGACCAGATAATCCTCCACTATGTTTCTCCTTTATTATCTTTCCCTCATAGAAAATTTGGGAATACACAACTTGTTGCCTTTAAACAATAAGCCTCCTTGGTTGAGACAATCTAACCATTGACTTTTGTTATGCACTATTGGATTTTGAATTTTTGTATAGACATCTTTAAAATCTGCATCATCTTTGTACATTTCAATCATTTCTTCAAATCCAACAACACCAACTTTGAATTCTTGCACAATAAAACTTACTCTGCTCAACGCATCAGTGACTTTATTCAACTTACCACTTGTGTGCTTTATCACAAAGTAAAGCTCTGTAAAAATTCTACCAACTTGGCATGTTTCTAGTTCAATTTCGGTTATTTATTTATGAACTGTAATGCATGATTGTCCGAATACAGTATGAATTCCTTTGGTAGCAAATAATGTCCCCATTTTTTCAATGCTTTCACAATAGCGTAAAACTCTTTATCGTAAGACGAATACTTCTTCATTGCTTCATTCAATTTCTCACTGAATTACGCTATCGGTCTTTTTTCCTGACTCAGAACTGCACCAACTGCAACTCTGCTAGCATATGTTTCAACTTGAAATACCTTTTCAAAATCAGGCAAAGCTAAAATCGGTTCCTCTGTGATTTTCCTCTTCAGCAATTTAAAGTTCTTGTCTACTACTTTTGTCCACTTGAACGACTAATTAGTCTCCTTAATTGTTTCAAGAATTGGTGCACAAATCTGACTAAAACCTCTAATAAACTTCCTGTAAAAACTTGCAAGACCATGAAATCTTTTTACCTCAAATATATTTCTGGGAATAGGCCAGTTCCAAATTGCTTGGATTATTTTCGGATCCATTTTCAATCCTTCTTTAGAAACTACAAATCCCAAGTAAATTAATTCTTCCTTCATGAAACTACATTCCTTCAAATTTATCAGTAGCTTCTCTTTCTACAGAGTTCTTAAAACCAATTTAATATGCTCTATATGTTCTTCCTTACTTTTACTAAAAACTAGAATATCATCAAGATAAACAATCACAAACTTGCCTGCATATTCCTTCAAGACTTTGTTCATCAATCTCATGAACGTACTAGGTGCATTAGTGAGTCCAAAAGGCATCACTAACCACTCATACAACCCATTGTTTGTTTTAAATGTAGTCTTCCATTCATCTCCTTCTCGAATTCTTATTTGATGATATCCACTCTTCAGATCTATTTTAGTAAAATACTTTGATCCACTCAAACAATCCATTAAATCATCCATGCGTGGCAAAGGAAATCTATACCTGATTGTGATCTTGTTTATGGCTCTGGAATCTATGCACATACGCCATTCACCTCCTTTCTTTGGACTAAGTACTGTTGGTACAACACATGGACTAAGACTTTCTCTGATTAGTCCCTTATCCATCAGTTCTTGTACTTGCCTTCCAACTTCTACATTCTCTTGAGGTGTCAACCTGTAAGCAGCTTTGTTTGGCAAACTCGCTCCCAGTATTAAGTCAATGTGATGACTGATACTTCGAACAGGTGGTAACACGTTTGGCAACTCATCCACAACAATGTCAGCAAAATCATCTAATATAATTTTAACTTCTTCAGGCAAATCATCCAAGTTCGTGGAAGTTAAAATTACCTTCAGTCTCCCTATGACAGCAAAATTCATTTCTTCACCTTTTCCAATCTCTTGCAACAGCTCCTTTCTGCTCATCAACATAACACTACTTCCAAGCACTCCTTTGTCAGCGTCATCCTTCAATGGCAACAATGTATGTTTAGTTCCATCCTTCTCCAGAGTATAAGTGTTTCTCCTCCCATCATGAATAGCTTTCCGATCAAACTTCCACGGTCTTCCCAGCAATACATGGCATACATCCATTGGCATTACATCGCATAATATTACATCCTTATATCTACCAATTTGTATTTCAACCTTTCATTGTTCTGTCACAATAATCTGATGTCCTTTCTGCAACCATGACACTTTGTAAGGAGTAGGGTGTACTGTCTTTGCTAATCCGAGCTTGTCCACCATCTCTGTAGAAATAAGGTTATCAGTGCTTCCAATGTCAATTATTACTTTACAACACTTACCTTTTGATTTACAGGTAGTTCTGAATAAATTCTTCCTCTGTGCTGGTTCTTCAATCTCTTTCTCTATCTTAAGTAATGTCCTTCTCGAAAATAGGGATTCTCCTACTTCAAGGGGTTCTTCCTTCTCCATAAGTCGAGGTGTTTCTAGCTTTGCCTCAGCCACATTCGAATTGCTCTAACTTGTTGGTTTATTATGAGGATAGTCCCACGATACATGTCCCAATTCTCCACATGTGTAGCATTGAACATCTCTTCCTTGGCCCCTTCCTCTAGGCGCAGATCTTCCTCTATTAAAATCTCCTCTCTGCGGTGGTCTGCTACATGAATTACCTACTTCATGTTGATGTTATTGTCCCCTTGGTCTGGTAGTTCCTCTACCTCTTACTGAGCTCCTTCCTCTATTCCTCTGATTATGTTTTCTCAACATCTTCTCCTCTGCCTTCAAACTTGCTTGATAGGCATCCTCAATGGTCTTCAAACTTAACAAGCTGATCTCGTCTTGTATGTCATATTGTAAGCCATTGATATATCTCGCTACCTTCTCCATGTCATCCTCTGCATGTCCTGTTCTAATACTTAATCTATAAAGTTCTTCTATGTATTCTTTAACAGACATTCCTTTTTGCCTTAAATTTTGTAACTATTTAAAAAGATTCAATTGATAGTCTCTAGGCATAAATCTAGCTTTCATCTTACTTACCATTTTGTCCCATTGCTTGATCTTGGACTTTCCTTTCCTTATTCTAGATGTCTGTAGCTCATCCCACCAAATAGTTGCATGACCCTTCAATCTGGTAACTGCAAATCTCACCTTCTTCTTGTCATCAACTTCCTCTTCATAGTCAAAATATTTGTCTAATGACCTGATCCAATCCATTAGCTCTTCTGCATTGAGACTCCCTTCATACGTAGGAATTTCCACCTTTGGTTTTCCTCCTACTTTCGCCAACATCTTAACAACTCTGATAGTTTCATTTTCCTCCTCTTCTTCTTCCTCAGAAGATTCTTCTTTAGCATTGTCATCCCCTTCATCAGGTGTTCTTCTCTGAGCAGTCTCAATTGTTTCCATCCTCGTACGCAGACTTTGGATCTCCTCCAACAGAACTGCATTTGCTTCCGGTCTTCCTTGACCAATGCCAACTCCTCTCCCTGGTGGAATGTTTACTCCAATCAATCTTTAATCTCTCTATGCTCTGATACCACAAATGACATAGGAATCAATCATTTTGAGAAATCTCAAACAATCAGCCCACTTTTGTTATTCCTTTACAGTCCAACCTTCCGCAACGCTACTCTGATTCCTTTATAAAAGTCGAACACTGGTATTTCTCCTTTTTTATGGAACCTCTCGCGATTCTCCTTAGATCACAATATAAATGATCAACGGTCCAGATTAAATCGCATAATCAAAATTGCTATAGTTTCAATCCCTTTGTCCTTGGTAATGAAATATTACGACGCGATGTATCACAATCACATATTGCATTGTCTCTATGATCTGGGTCCGATAACACACGAAGGCTTTCAGCGATGCGATATTTCGGCGATCACACTTCACAACTTCTTAAGGCCTACGGTTCGACCACCCACCATTGTTTTACTGCGATGCAATATTACAGTTATTGCTCATCGCAAATCTTTCAGGCCTGAGTTCTGCCCCCTTACAAACAAATATTGCGATGCGATAAGGGATGATCCAACGATCGGCGGGATTTCACACCGTTGGTTGGAACTTAGATCAACGCTAGGATTTTAAGCAGCTTCAACACTATTGTTAACACAAGATCTGTGATTCCTATTAGCTCTGTGTTTTATATCGTGGAAAATAGAGAAACATTCGACTTTGTCCCGAATACAAATAAACAGAAGTAAAACGAAAGTTCACACATAATCAATATATGTATATATAATCCCACACGGCATCAATTTATAAATACTATCAAGGTTACAAAGTCTCGCCCCTCTGGCTTGATTACATCAATTAAAAAGACCCCTGTTTCAATATTGAAATCCTCACTATATTACTTGACTTTCTCTTCCTCAATTCTTTGTAATCCTTGCTAATCCTTTTGCATTACATTTTTCTTCTTTTTATAAATCCAATCCTTCCTAACAACTCAATCTCTATTTTTAAACACTCCAACAGCCAATTTCTATTTTCAAGCTCTATCACGCACCTGTGCTAACAACTTATCTTTGAATCTAAAATAAGACAATTTCTAACTATTACAATAATGAAATACAACTCGTTTCTCGAGATATCAAACCTTCTCGGTAAAAAATAACTTTTGACCACTCAGGTTAGTGAAATTCAACTTGTTTAGCCACAACATGTGAACAAAATTTCACATTGCTAGCTAAGTCCAGATGCTCCTGTAGCAGATGCATGGAAGACCACCTTCAAATCCAAGGTGGGTTGTTTTGAGTGGTTGGTCATGCCCTTCGGGTCGATAAATGCCCATAAAACTTTTATGAGGTTGATGGATGACATATTTTGGCCTTTCACCAACTCATTCGTGGTTTTATATTTGGAAAACATCCTCATCTTCAGCAAGAATTGGGCAAATCATTTCCAACATATCCAGCAGGTCCTTCAAACCCTGCGTCAACACAAACTATGTTCCAAATTAGAGAAATTCTCCTTTGGCATGTGTTGTCATTCTGTATTTTTGAGGTTGAGGGAGTAAACACATAGGGCAACATCAAAACCACCTTGGAAGTTGGGATCTACCCCTACCAACTTCAAAGAGGGATCTCTCAGTAAAATTTAGCTTTGTTTTATGTGAATTTTAGGCTAGCTATGACTGTACTAATTGTTTTTTATTGGATTTCTTGGTTGATTAAATTGCTATAATTCCATTGGGCTAAGGATTCTAAATATTAAACTGGATTTGCATCAAATTTTAGAGGAGTTGCACAGGGAAAGCTAGGTTGTACTATTTGGATCTTTCTTAATAGTAAATAAATTGTGAAATAGCATAAATCTAAGGTTCAGTAGAAATTAAGGAGCAATTAAGAATTGATTAATTTGACTTCAACAGAAAACATGAAAATTACTAATAGCCAGAATAGGGTGCTCTATGTAACATGTCCTATTCATCACAGTTTATGTTAAGTAATTGAAATTTCAGAATTAAAAAAAAAAGAGAAAAACAATGCTTAAACAAATAAACTAAAGAAACACATCACAATTTGGTACACCACATGAATCCTGTGAAAAGGTCCCTGTATTATTGATGCTCCAACTTCTTTGAAAAATTACAATATGCAGAGCAAATTAGTAATTACATTCAGAAATCAACCCTTAATACTTCAAACAGTGAAGTATTTATACAAATAATTACAAAATCGTTGTCTCAACTGACAGTGTATTATTAACCTAATTCTAAACAATAGGATTTATCTCTGGCAGAAAAATAGGCCACATAGACAACTGCATAGAAAGGTGGATCTGTGTTGGTGGGTTCGGTTGTTGAATCAACCCAAAACTGTGTCGCATTGATGTGTTGGTTGTTGTGTTGGCCATTATTTTTACTAGCTTTGAATTATCCTTTAATCCAATAAATCACAAAGTTCTTCCCACATTTTTTTTCATCTGGTATGGTTAATTTAATTATCCTCTGGTAAATTTCATCAACCTCTGTGTATTTTGCAAAAGTTGGCTTCACTGTAAAAACAAGTTTTACCTCATTCTGGATGTAGAAATCATTTGCCATGGTTTCTAAAAATTCTCTTGTTGTCATATTGCCCTTTATCCCACTGAACTTGACACTGCTTCCGGCCATTTCCTTCATCTTCAAAACATAGTCTTCCTAAGTGATCAATTTATCATTAATCACATATATGTTGGGCAACCCTTTCTGGATTAATGCTTCAATTCTCTTACAAAACTTGTTCACTCCTAGCTCTAATGTTTCACATCTTTCCTCCAATTGATCAATGTGGTTCCTTTTAGTCAAAACTTTGTTGACTTCCAAAATAGTGGCGGTCCTATCACTAATTCCTAATTCTTCAAGTTCATATTTAGACTTAGAATTCAAGAATTTGATAATGTTGGAGGCTTCTGTGGGCATATCTCCAAGATTTTCCCTTACCTGAACAATGGTTTCTGTGGCTTTTTCTATCAATTCTTTCTGTTCAAAGATGATTTGGATAGATGGCCAAATATCATTCATAGAGTCCAGAATACCCATCCAAATGGTTTCCTTGGCTTGGGCCAAGGTCTGACCAATTGAGGTATCCTTTTCTACCTTCTGCAACCTCTCCAACAGTCTCTGTGATTTCTGCACTTCAATAAGACGAGAAGCTTCAACTCTGGCTTTTTGTTCTTCTAGAGCTTTGAGCTGCCCATGCAATGTCTTGATCTCTTTTGACTAAATTGACATGTTCTCTAGTGTCTTTGTCACCTGTTCAACACTTGGAGTATGAGTGGAAGAAGTAGCTGCAGTGGTTGTTCCTATTGCTGGAAGATGAGAAATGGGTTTGGAATCCAGGGGGACAATGGCCATCCTCTGACTCTGATCTTTCTCTTTTATCATCTTCTCCATTTCATCCTCCATCTGTCTGATCTGTATATTCTTCTCTATGATCAACTTCATGATGTCAGCCTGTTTTGCCTCATTTTCTTCAATGTCTTTGGTCAAGGGATCCTTTGTGGCTGGAAACTTAAGCTGCTTTCTCAATGCTACAATATCCATATTTTTCTTCTTGATGATCTCCTATGCAGCATTTACATCTTTAGGATCATATCCTATCTTTATTATCAAATCATCCAAATAATTGATCCTATTATCCTTTGCCAAGTAGGACACCTTCTCCATTTTCAACTCAGAATGAATATTAGCAAATGAGACCTGTAACTTGGACAATGACATAGAATTATTAGTTAATTTGGAAGAAATCATCTCACCTGTCTACTTATGCATCTCCATTTGATCAATGGGATGGATGTCTTTGGTGTTGAAATCAAATGTAGTACCCTTGTATTCTGTTGATGTTTTTGGATGTGGAGTTTGGGCCTCAAGGAAGGTCGTCTGCATCTTTCCATGCTCTGTGTTGAAAACTGATAAAAATCTGCTCTGTGAGCTGGAGGCCTACTTCCAAAACTGATTATAGGTATTTTTTTTAAGAATCTCATTCTTAATCTTAATCTCTCTGCACCTATCAAAAAGAGTCTTTTCTTTCTCTCCTTGGACATTTTGTGAATATAGCTTTTTTTCCTTTTGACCTTGTGATGATGAAGGTCTGGTAGAAGATGTTACAAATTTACTGCTTGCAGGAGGTGAGTCTGTAATTATGATGGAAACATGCTCTTCTGTTTCCTTTTCTATATCCATCCTAGGAGTCAATTTTTCCATTTTCCTATAACTAATCCTGAATTCTTTGGCCTCGCTCCCTATTGTTGATGATGATCCCTCCTCTCTTTTTCTTTTACTTGTTTTCTCCTAAGGAGTGGGAGTCTGTAAACTTGAAGTAGAAAAGAGTTGTTCTTCAGCTTCCTACAAGGTATTCTCTATCCATTCCAACTGATTTGCATACTTTTCTATCTCAAGCCTTGAGGTATGGATGTAGGGAGTAGTTTTATTCTCTACTTTGAGCTTTGAAATAATACCACAAGGGTCATAAGACCATGTAAAACTCAGGCTGAATTTCATCTCTTTAAGAAGTTTGTCTGCTTCTTCACCTGCTGTCTTGGTATTGCATATAAATGGGCCCACCTGTGTCTTTATTCGAAACTGTGACTTCTTCTTAGCCACCAGAAAATGGATGTCATCATAATTTAACATATGTCTGATGTATTCCAAGGCAAAAATCCTCAGGAGGAGGTATTTTGGGAGTCTGTATGGTGCCAATTTGCATCCATAAACTCTTATTTCTATGTAGTTTTGGTATAAATACCAATCTCCAGTCTTGGCTTGATCTGTTAGATGTAAAATTCTTTTAATATATTCACTTATTTTGGGTTGTATTGAGATGTTTAGGATGTTCATTGCTGGGTGAAAAAATTCTTCAATAAACTACTTGTATGAGAATTTTTTATGCTCTTTCATGACCATGAAGTCCAAAAAACCATTGGCTATTGGTTTCCTGCATCATCTAGCTTTTGCATTGCAAAATTGAACTTGTCTGCATGATAATAAAGGAACATATATATTAATGGAAGTGTAATTAAACACCTGCTCTGTGGCAAATTTCAAAAACTGTTCATGAACGCTATCAACCAAAAATTGGCTGAAATTGAATACAATGGATGGTTTACTGTCTGTGGAAAATATGGAGAGGAAACCTAAAATGGGCTTATCTACCCACTGATCAAAATAATAACCCAAAATGGATGAGATTATGGATATAATTTTTTTAGCTTGATCAGGGAAGATGGAGGAAGGGTATGGAGGATTCTTCTTAGGTAACTAGGCATTTTCAAGCAAGAAGATCTCAAAGATTTTGGCTCTTTTAGCGAAATCCAGCCTCTAATAAAGCTGGGTGAGAGCTTATAAGAAGAAAGGGGCACTATTTTCCACGGGTGGAGCTAGCATCATTTGGTTTATAGACTGGGAAGTAACTATAAACAAGATCTCACAAGATGGGGCCATGATATCTCTTTGGGCAGGTACATAACAAGCCTGACATTTTCTGGTGAATTTAGGGGCTTGGAAGGTCATAGGGAAGATTTGACTCCCAGAGTCCAATTTAATCAACCGTGTTTCCATGCTTGTCTTCCATCCAACAATATAGCTCTAAAAAATCACATTCACATTGGGTTTCATTAATCCGATATTCCATGTTGGCTAAAGGGATGTGATCTAAATCTATGGAAGGAGGGATCAAGGGATTGACTATTTTTTCCTGGGTTTTACTCTTTGGAAGCATGACTGTATTAGTGAAAGATAACATAAATTGACAGGAGACCTTACCGGGAAGTAGCTGAGGTAATGAGTTGTCAGGGGAAAGAGATAGAGGACTGTCAATTTCGATCTTAGTCTGATTGCACAAATACTTTGAAAATGATTGTTGTGTAAAAGCTGCAAATTACATGGAATAAGCTAGTGAAAAGAAGAGAAAATGATGTTTGAAAGCTTTAAAGGCAGAGAATGGTGAAATCTATTAGAAGTGGCGCGGGACCGTTAAGTTTGAATGGTTACCCTGGAAGGCGAATAGAATGCTGAACAATTATTTTTATTGGGAGAGGAATTAATTAGGTAAGGCTAGGCTACTTGGCGGGAGCTCAGTGGCAGAAGTGTCATGGTATGGACATGGTAAAGCGGACGAGGGGAAAGTAGTTTCAGAGGGGGTAGAGGGTGGTAAGCAGTATTTCAAGAGGGGGGGTGCGAAATAAAGAGAGGGTTCCATGTAGGGACGAGGCCCGGCGACAGAAACAACCTTTTCGGAACCTCCCCCCCCCCCCCCCCCCCGTCCCGACGGTAAAAGTAGGATGGAGTGGGGGGGTAAAAAGTGAATATGGGTTGTGGATCATGAGGGACAAATGATCCCGATACTCTGACAGTGGCGTCACTTAATCATATACGACAAAAGAAATTTGTCCATATGTGCCTTTACTTTTTGTATTTTGGACTTAGGATAAATGTTAGGAATAAAAACATGCAAAAACACCTCATCTCATTGTGCCCCTTTGCCTTTTTACAATGTCATTAAAACTTAAGATAAAATGGCATAGGCATATATTTATAAAACCAATTATTTTACCTACCCTTAACTAAACTAACATTTTATTTTTCTAAAGGGTGCACTTAGACTAGCAAACCCACATGATTTTCTTTTATAAAAAAATGAAAAATTATCTAAATCCTATCACTTATTTCTCCTATTGATTCAGATTAAACACTTGAATCAATGTCATTTTCTACCTAACTACTGATTTACCAAGATTAAATTGTTTGGCATATATTTATTCTCAAGTCTAATTTACATAAATTTAAACATGTTCAACCATGATTGTACTGTATGATTAAACAAATAGCTAGTCATTGTGGCATTTTAAACAAGTTGCACACAACCTTTATTTATCAATGACAAAGAAAACTATCTATTAGTAGTGGAATTTAGACTTGCAACACTTTCAGTATTATTTCTTTTGTTTTTATTTTGATGGGGTTCTATTTTTTATTCTTTTTCAATATTTTTGTTTTTTCTCTTTTTTATTTATACCCTCTTTTCATATTTTATTCTATTTTTCTTTTATTTGGAAATCATTTGCAAATTGGCAATTATTTACAATATAAGTTTCTTAAGATAAAATACTCAATCACATTGAGATCCTATAAATTATAGGACCCTAACAGTGGCTCTCGCTGGGGATGACACTCTCCCTGTGAGGTGCCAAGAACATTTGATCAGTAGCCTTGAGTGTTCTATTTCAGAAATATCCACACCTGATTTTTTCTGTTGTAGTACTTATGGTAACATATCAATTGAAGCTTAGGGCCTTCTCTACGGGCTTCAACTTCTGTCAATAGGTCACCCAATCAAAATAATAAAAACAATGATATTTACAATGATTGATGCTAGAAAACTTCTATTGCTAAGAGAAATAGTGCTTCAACATTTTTCCATTCACAGGTCCATCAGGAATTTTTTTCCCATCTAGATGTTTGAGAAAAAATGCATTGTGTCCTCTAAAAGCATAAATGATATAAGGTCCTATCCATAGATTGTCAAATTTTCCATGCTTTCCTTTTTCCTCTCTTCTGGAATCCCACTTTAAAACTCTATCACCCAAAGTGAAATCATCTGCTTTAGTTCTTCTATCAAAAATCTTTTTGATATTCTCCTAGATGACCTGAGCCTTATTATAGACTTCTTCCCTGGATTGTTGCAATTGGATTGTTTGATCAATTCTCCTTTGGATGTCATTTGGCTCAACCTGCAATTCCTGAATTATCTTCATAACTGGAACTCCCAAAGAGGATGGAAAAACAACATCCATTCCATAAACCAATTGGTATGGTGACATGCCAATTGATTTCTTTGTTGTGAGCCTATCAACCCAAAGTGCATTTATCAACTTGTTGTGCCATGACTTTTTGTTCTCTTCTAACAGCTTCTTAATAATGTTTACCAAACTCTTATTTGAAGATTCAGCCAACCCATTACCTTGTGGGTAATAAGCAGTTGAATGTCCCAAAGTAATATGGAATTTTTTGTAGAAATCTATCATTTTCTTGGATTTAAAAGTTGTGGCATTATATGTAATGAGCTTGTTTGGGCAGCCAAATCTAAACAGGATATTGATTTCTAGAAATTTGATAATAACAGCATCAGTAGCTAGTCTGGAAGGTGTGGCCTCAATCCATTTGGTGAAGTAATCAGTAGCTGTGAGGATCCATTTATGTTGGGTAGAGGATGGTGGATGGATTTCTCCAATGAAATCCAACCCCCATTGTTGGAAAGGAATTTCAATACATATGGGTTTCAAAGGCAGAGGAAATATTTTATTTTCCCCTGGAATATTTGACATTTATGGCAAGAGGTTACCTTCTTATGAACATCATGGAAAAGGGTAGGCCAATAAAAACCAGCTCTAAGGATCTTATTAGCAGTGGTTTTCTAGTATAGATGTCCACCGCAATCACCTTCATGGAATTCCTACATTGTTCTTTCTACATCATCTTTCAATAGATACTTTAGTAAAATACCACCAGCACCTTTCCAATATAAAACATTATCTATGATGCAAAATTTTACTGCTTTAACCTTTAGAAATCTAGCCTTTGTCTTAGTTAAACAAGGAGGAGCATTTAAATTGAATAAAACAAAAATGAGGCCTACATACCAGGGTGAGGTCATAAAAGCCTCATCTAATTATGGAGTCACTTGTTCCTCTTGATCATCTAATGTAGCTACAAATTTGATATCCAATGCATTAAAGTTAGATTCAGCCATCAATTTGGCTAACCCTTGTCCTTTGATAAGCTTGGTTGGCTTGATTTCCATGTCATACTCAAGAATGATGGCAATCCATTTGCCTATTTTACCATCTGGTCCATTTTGGGTTAAAATATCCTTAACCACAGCATTTGGTACATAAGTAATTATGTGAGAATGAAGGATATACACCCTGAAATCTTTAATTGCTTTTATCAATTAGAAGGCATGTTTTTCCATTATATTATATTTGAGTGCAGCATCCCTTAAAGCCTTGCTAAAGAAAGCAATGGGTTGTTCAAATCCATCATCATTTTTCTGTAAAAGGACAGCTGCAATAGTGTGTTCAGAAGCAAATGAAAAGATTATAAAATCCTTAGTGAAATCTAGACTGATTAGGACTGGTGCTTTTGTCAATGCTTGTTTAACTTGATCAAATGATTTCCTAGCTTCAATGTTCCATCTGATTTCTGAATCTCTTTTTAGCATATTTGTTATGTTTCTGAGAATTTATGCAAGATTAGGGATAAATCTTCTTAGGAAGTTTATTCTACCAATAAATGATTGAAGTTCATTAATGTTTCTAGGATGATTGATTTTCAAAATGGCTTCAATCCTTTTGGGATCAATTTTGATACCATCCTGAGAGATGATATGACCAAGAAGTTTTCCCTCTTCAAGGCTAAACAGTGTTTTCTTAGGATTTAATGAAATCCCAAATCTTCTGCATTTCTCAAATACTCTCCTCAGATGTAACATATGTTCTTGATCAGTTTTAGAATAAATGGTGATGTCATCTAGATAGATCATAATAAACCTGCCAATTTCATTAGTAAAAGCAATATCCATTTCTCTTTGAAATGTGGCTCCAACATTCATTAACCCAAAGGGCATCTTCACATACATGAAGGTACCCCATGGAGCAGTAAAGGTTGTTTTATCTTGATCATCAGGGTGAACTAAAACCCAATTATAGCCTGAGAAATAATTTAATAAAGAAATCCTAGAAGACCCAACTACCTTCTGTAGAATATGATCCATTTTTGGTAAAGGGTAGTTGTCCTTTAGGGATACTTTATTAAGGTTCCTAAAATCTATGCACAATCTCATTTCACTTGTTTTCTTCCTAGTTGGCACAATATTGGAAACCCATTTAGAGTACCTAAGAGGAACTATGATTTTAGAGTCATACATTCTTTTTATTTCTTTCTCAATTAAAGGCATCAGTACTGGATTTATTCTTCGAAGTTTTTGTTTAAATGGTTTCTAATCCTCTTTAATTGGAATTTTGTGTCGTATAATCTATGTATCATATGTTTTTAGATCTACATAGCTCCAGGCAAAAACATTATTGAATTGCTTAAATAAAGTAATGTATTTTTGTTTTTTAACAGTTTGGAGTGATTTGGACAGCTTTATGATTTTGGGATATTTTTCACTGCCTATATTGCATTCTTCTATTGTTGCTCATGTGGGCTCAATATTAGGCTTCTTAGCCACATAATTGAAGTCAAATAATTCTTCCCATGGAACTAGACCTCTAGGTAAAACATTATCCTTTATTCGAAGTGTTTCAAACTCTTCTTTCTCTGGGTCTATCTCAAGCAATTCTAATTTATTTACAACTTTATCTATGGGTGTATTTATATCTGATTTTTCTAACTACCTTTCTAGATTAGAATGTACAACTATTTGATTTTCTAATTCAGATACCAAATCTATACTATCATCTTGAAATTCAAACTTAGATTGCAAAAAACTTTCAATTTGTTTATCGCTACCAAACACCTATAAATACTTCATATTATATGGTACAACTGGTCAATGTTTCACTTCCACTGTATATTCTCGATTAGGGTAAGGCATTTTACAAGAGCTAGCTAAAAAAGCCAGACTATTTGGAATGATATTTTGTTTCCTAGGTGTTAACGGGAAAAGTGTCTATTCAGAACGACCCTATCCCATTGAGGTGTGACAGTGACCTCAGAAACAAACAGGGAAAACTACTTTCGTATTCTCCTTTATGAACTATAAACGAAGAGGAATAGGATGAACCAACCTGTGTCTTGCGCTAGTCCTTTGATCCAATCTCTCTCCTCTTTGACAGCTTCCAGCTACCTGCTCCCTTACTTGCCCAGCTTCACCAAGTTCCTGTAAGATCACAGAAGAAGGAAACTACACAAAGACATGGATTTATATTCATAAATAGCTTAGGATTAGATTTAAGCTAAACACACAAATTTAAACAACATCAATGATATACAAGCATGTAGGAGAAACTCAAATAGTTTTATTGATAAAACAAGAAGATCTAGGAGGAGTTACAACCGATGATTCCTGATCCAGCATCAACCTCCCAGCATAGAATCCCCTCTTCACCTCCAATAAATCATAAATCACCCAATACTCTGATATCTATCTCAAAACCAACAGCAATTCTCTGCAATGTACAAAATTCCAGCCTCTGGATCTCTTGGATGAGGGATCCATATATAGATGTATGCAAAGAGGATGAGTCAGCTCATGAATTGATTAGTGGCTTCTCTCTGTCAGTTCTTGCTTCCACTTGGAGACTGAGAGCCTCTTACTCATCACTGGTCGAATTCAGTGAGGCAAGTGTCATTGGGGAAGATTCTGGAAGCTTCCATTGTCTCTCCATCTCGTGGAATGACTCTGCCACTTGTCATTTCCCGCTCAACGCACCCTGGTAGTGCATTTAGGTGCGTTGCAACGCACCTAGCTAGTGTATTTGGGTGCTTTACAACGCAGTTGGCTAGTGGAGCAGCTGAAATGATCCTGATTTGACTAGTTCTAAGTAGTTTCTGGTGGAGAACTTCTGGGAGAAGCTGTGATTTGTTGACCTTGTTCCTTTAGGGGCCGGAACAACACTTTTAGGGACTTAGGATCCCTTGGTTTATGGACATTTCATGCTTAGAGCTGTAAGGCACAAAAATGTCTATAACAGTTGCCCCCTAAAGTATGAGGCCATTTATCGGGTGAAATGCTTTATTAGGAGGATCCGAAGTTCTTTCAATGCTGGGAGGAGACCTGTAATAAGATACAATACAATACATTATCTTCATACTGTTTTCATGATCTAGCTGAGGCGGGCATTCCCATGCTCAGCTTTATAAATTCATTTTCATGTACATAGGACAGACAATCGTCTGATAGTAGACTGATGATTCTGATGGAGTCATCATCCTTTTGATAGGATGATTATCTGTGCTGCAATGTTGTACATTTCAATGTCTTTATTTTTCCTGAATATATATCGCAGCCCAGATGGATGAAACTAGATCTGGGGTCTTCAATCTCGTCCGATCTTCACTCGAAGTACAAGTCGATCCATGTGAGAAATGTTTTGAAGTCGAACATGGAAAGACATCGCTTGATTACCAGTCAATGATGTAAACTGTTAACAAGCGCGAGAGGAATCACCGATAATGATAATGACCCTCAAGGTACTGCAGTACAATTCACGTGGTGTGAATAAAGGACTTAGTGTCGAACACCACGCAAAATCTTTCAGTCGAAGGTCATTGATGTATACCTGTCGCCGGAAGTGAGAAACTTTCCATTGAGGCATGCAAGCTTCAAAGTATTGAAGGGGTTGTTCCTAGATCAACTTCTTGGATAATGAGCTGATGTCGACAAGAAGCGATCCATCAAAGGAGGGCCTTAATGAATCCCACATCAGTGACACGGAACGGAGCAAATGATTTTGATGCAGGTGAAAACGATCTAATGATATATGGTTCAGGGTGGCGGTCATGAAAGAATGAAGTATAATGTATGGTAGTGGATGGGACACGGGCGACTTCTCTGGATGACTTCTCTTGAACATGTCGGCGACACTTATGTGATGGATCGGTAGCATTTACCCCAAATGTGGATGGTATGGCGTGACCATGGTGATGTGACCGGTGAATGAAACAACCCAACCCGACTCAGGCACGGAGTGGAAGTGTCATGTTCAAGAGCGACTTGCTACCAATAAAGTTTCTTTGAGTTTTCTTCCCAATTTTTCCCCAGTCATTGCTGACCAGTACCTCTTTATTTTTGTCAAGCTTGAGGAGGATAACATATGCTTGTTCTATAATTTGCCCTTCGGGCAAACCCATCACTATATTTTAACGAGCCTAGCGATAGTGAAACTCGTTCTTGCCTAAAGACAAGTTTGTCGCTATTAATCTTTTTAACGAGTCTAACGACAAAGATAACTCGGTCCTTTTCATTTTTAGAGAGTCTGAAAAGGTACGTAAAGGTAACTCCGAAGTTCCTTTTTCGTCATCTAATCCCTTAAGTCCGAAAAAGTATAAAATAATACAGAAGGGATGAATTTTCGATAGTTTTAACGAGCCGAACAAAACAAGCGCTCGATCTTTTTGTGCAATAATCCCTCAGGTCCAAAAAGATTAAAATCTAGAGGAGGGATAGCACTTCCTGTCGCTTTAACGAGTTGGAAGGCCAAAACTCGGCAATCTTTTCATATTTTACAAGTCAAATGAAAAGAGCTTAAAGAAGACTCGTCTTTTGAGGAACGAGTGATAAAATGGGTAGCAGCTGATTCCAGGTAAGGTTTGGAATTTTCCAATCACGGCAGTGTCACAAGGATGGCTAGTGAAATCACTCTTCGCAGCTGTTCCTCAAAATGGGTAAACAATCAAAGGGAGGTGAATGATCAGCCAATGAAAAAGTGGAGGTGACAGTGCAAACACGACCAAGGCTTTAATGGCTGAAGTACTACATTCACGGCGGTTATTTACCAGGAAATAGTTCATTTTTTAACGAGCTTAAACGCGGGTGGAAACATTTGCTCGGTCCGGGTTTATTTTTTAACGAGCTTGAACCTCGCGGTAACATTGCTCGATTAATCCAATCATATGATAAGAATGTCTCATATAAAAACGGCAACTTTTAGATTTTTGCCCCACATCCTTTCTTTATGCAAGTTAGGAAACGACTAATCCAAAAAACAGATAAATAATCGCTCTTTGCTTGCACTCCAAAAGGTTTGCATGCCCCCAGGTATAAAACAGAGTTTCAAGGTCACCCTCTATTCGAGCTGACAAAACATTTGTTTTATCAGGAAGGGTATACCTCTTACAGGTTACCCAAATATTGTTCTATTCACGGCGTAAACAAAACACTTCTTCGGCGATGTCTACCGAGATAAATAAAGGTGAGCGACGATTCCCGCCAACTCACATAACTTTGACAAGAGAATCTTGTTCTAGAATAACCCCCTCTTCCAATCACGGACGGGGGTACAGAATAGTCATATTCTCCTGTGGAAACCTACCCTATACCCGAAGTTTTCCTGTCGAAGCAGACCAGGATGCATGCCCCCTGGGTTTCAATCATATCCCTCTGAATAACTCGCGCTCATCGGGAGGACGGACTGGAGATTGAGACATTTCTAGCGTGAAAAGACCATTTAGGGACAGTATATGACTATTTGCTATGCGTGATCCGGGAAATGAAAGTTGGTCCACGAGCTTGACCACTCTTCCTTCGTGCGGAAAACACATTACTCTAAAGAGTGAGGAGACGATGGCTCCCACGCAATAAATATAGTCTCGTCCAAGGAGTAGGTTATAATCCAAGGGTCCTTGAACTACCATGACGTTCATGCGAACTGTCTTCCCTCTCAATGTTATGGCACATCGGGAAGGATCCCTAAAGGTCAACTGGTTCCTTTATCAAAGCTTGTCAGATTTCTCATTTCAGGCAACAGCGATGGCGAACCAAGCGCTTTCCAATCAATAGAGGAAAGGATACTCACAGAAGCCCCCTCATCTATGATGGTACCAGCCATGACCATTCTATATATTTGAAAGATAATTCGGAATGGTATGCTTGCTGGAAAATGGGGTCTGCCTAGTTGATTCCAGTCGAAGGATACAACTAGGTTGCTTGGAGGTGGGACCGAGTAGACGGCCAGGTATGGCTCTGACGAACTTCCTTCCTACGGTAAAGGAATGGGTGGATTGCCCCCATGTTCGTCGGAGTCTGTGTTGATGAAGAGAATTTGGACGGTGTCATCGTTGTTCTCTTCAGAGACTGTATCATCTGAAGATAAAACTTCTGAAGGCAAGACCGGGTCAACTGCCGCCTCGACCTTTTGACTTTCGTCTGGTATGGATTCAGTTGGTTTATCTTCAATGATAGGCGCTTCAGCCGACCACTTGAGCGGGCCAGCTGGGTTCTCAACTAGTGACGGATTCGGCAAGATTTTTTTATATCCAGGAGGAAGTCATAACGGTGAAACCAGACGATCATCCAAAACTCTTTTAGCCTCGTCTAAGAAGGGACAACGGTGGAGGGCATGGTCGCCTTCGCACAGTTTACAAGGAAATCTAACTTTCCCTTTTCGTCCTGGGGCTTCACTTTCACTAGTTGACGGTGTGCTTTCAACATGATCTCCAGAGGTTGATGACACCGGATTATGCAAACGAGGATACCAGTCCCTTAGTATCCGGGGGATGCAAGGACAATCTCTGTGAAAGTGGTCTCCTCTGCAAATGACACATGGCGATTTAGGCCTGGTCGGTGCTGTGTGTGGATTTTCGTTAGACGACACTCGTTTTCCCCCATTCGCCTTTGGCTCCTTCTTCTTTTTCTCTTTCTTCTTCCTTTCCTTCTTCTCCTTAGGAACTTGGCTTTTAGCTTTACCAGTCCCGTCAAGCGAAGAGGAAGGAGGAGAGGAAGAATTAGAGGAAGTAGAAGGCTGGTGGGTAACTCTGGACTCGCCTAATTGCTGATTCGATTGTTCAGGAATAGTGGTGTTCTGAACGACATTGGTTGAGAAGAGCCATACTGGCAAGCCAATTGTCAGTCCTGGAAGCGACAATGTGGCCATATGGGGCGCACCAACATCTCCCCAAGAGGAGAAGGGACTCGGATTTCCACCAAGGGGAATTCCTTGGTTGGTAGGCTCCATTTTCTCAACCTAAAGATCAACGTAGGAAAAGGGTATGAATATTCCATTTAAAATAAATTTTAACATGCTTTGACACAACTTGTTTTTTCAGTTTTAAAGAGTCGAGAAAAAACAAAAGATGACTCTAGTCTCCTTCGATTTTTAATGAGCCTGAAGTGACAAGTGCTCAGATGGACCTTTTCCGTTAAGGAGTCTGAAAAGGAACGAAAGGGACTGCTCTGGAGATCTAGGTAGAGGGAGTACCAAACCAATCGCAAAACTGCAGAATACTTTTTACGGTACGGCAGTCAATCTTCCCGAATGCTGTGTTCGGTGCATTGCGATCAGTAGGGCGATCGACACGGCTTCCTATGGATAAAGGTTTTATGCCTATAGGGGTCTCCCAATATATACTCGACGGTACGTTGGAGCACAAGTCTGTACTGGCACTTATCGTCTCAAAGTGGAGGAATCACCCAACAATCAGTGAGGACAACAGTTACTAGGCTTTACGACGTCGAAATACGTCTCTAGCCTAGACCTCTAAACGTTGTGCGTTAAGTTACAAAGCGTTGTTAAGTTCATTGAATTTATTTTAAGTTGATCTTTCTTATGAAGTTTGCCTTTTGGGTTCACCACGAGATGTAGATGTAATTCCTAAAATGCAATCTAAAGATGATAAGCAAGCTTTTATCTCTTTTCAGCAATGAAAATCCTAGCTACAAGGGGAAAAGAAAGACACAATCTTTTCTCAAAGAGCAAAGAGCACACTGTAAATGCACTTTTCATAAATCAAGCCAAACAGACTGTCAATATGCAAATGTACATGTGCATGTATTTGTTTTTCACTTTCTTAATATTGATGCCTAAAAAGAAAGTTGTTGTACAAATTTGAATTCGTTTTCAAGTGAAAAACACAAACAAGCTTCTTTTCGAAATCAAAAGGTAGAGACGATTACGACACTTTATGATTTTGAAATAAACACTTGTTTCGACACTAGAAATTCACAAATTCAAGCCAAAGGCAAAAGTAAAAGCATAATCAACTGTCAACAGCAAATAAACTTTCTCCTAAGATCAAAATCGACACTTACGACAGATCTAAATCAAAGGACGACAGTATGACTATTCTACTTTTGCAATGGGAAACTGTAAATGACGTAACAAACACACAAAAACATATACAGTTTCTTTTATACAACTGAGGCGGAATTAAGGCAAAGAAAAGGGGTTTTTAAACAGACACACACACTGATCACAGGCTGCAAAAATCAGAGACAAAACTGAAAAATTGAGCAAAGAACCTCAGCTGCACAAGGCTAGGCTGATCAACGCACCTGCTACACAGAGAAACTGGATTGCAACGCAGGTTGCCCTCTCGGGAACTGCGCTGAAATGCAGGAACTCTTCACAGCACCTGCGCTGGGGCAGAAACGAGAATTCTATCCGGGTTCTGGGTCACGGTTTGCAGTTTAATCTATGGTTTTTGGCCGAGTAAAAGCAATCAGTAATGCACAATCAGAGGGTAGATTTAAAAGAGGTTTAAGAGCTATCACAAAGGGTAATCAGATCATTTGTGAATCAGCTGTTCAAATCATAAACAGATCCAGTGAATGGATTGAAGTAGCAGATGTCTACTTTGCATTTGTTAATGGCAAATGCAGTTCGATTCGCTACTTCTAAGTTTATGAAACAAACAACAAGAGAAACACAAACAAACTAACTAGACACAATCCCCAGCGGAGTCGCCATTTCGTTAACGGGAAAAGTGTCTATTCAGAACGACCCTATCCCACTGAGGTGTGACAGTGACCTCAGAAACAAACAGGGAAAACTACTTTTGTATTCTCCTTTATGAACTATAAACGAAGAGGAATAGGATGAACCAACCTGTGTCTTGCGCTAGTCCTTTGATCCAATCCCTCTCCTCTTTGACAGCTTCCAGCTACCTGCTCCCTTACTTGCCCAGCTTCACCAAGTTCCTGTAAGATCACAGAAGAAGGAAACTACACAAAGACATGGATTTATATTCATAAATAGCTTAGGATCATATTTAAGCTAAACACACAAATGTAAACAACATCAATGATATACAAGCATGTAGGAGAAACTCAAATAGTTTTATTGATAAAACAAGAAGATCTAGGAGGAGTTACAATCGATGATTCCTGATCCAGCATCAACCTCCCAGCATAGAATCCCCTCTTCACCTCCAACAAAGCATAAATCACCCAATACTCTGATATCTATCTCAAAACCAACATCAATTCTCTGCAATGTACAAAATTCCAGCCTCTGGATCTCTTGGATGAGGGATCCATATATAGATGTATGCAAAGAGGATGAGTGAGCTCATGAATTGATTAGTGGCTTCTCTTTGTCAGTTCTTGCTTCCACATGGAGACTGAGAGCCTCTTACTCATCACTGGTCGAATTCAGTGAGGCAAGTGTCATTGGGGAAGATTCTGGAAGCTTCCATTGTCTCTCCACCTCGTGGAATGACTCTGCCACTTGTCATTTCCCGCTCAACGCACACTGGTAGTGCATTTAGGTGCATTGCAACGCACCTAGCTAGTGTATTTGGGTGCTTTGCAACGCAGCTGGCTAGTGGAGCAGCTGAAATGATCCTGATTTGACTAGTTCTGAGCAGTTTCTGGTGGAGAACTTCTGGGAGAAGCTGTGGTTTGTTGACCTTGTTCCTTTAGGGGCTGGAACAACACTTTTAGGGACTTAGGATCCCTTGGTTTATGGACATTTCATGCTTAGAGTTGTAAGGCACAAAAATGTCTATAACAGTTGCCCCCTAAAGTATGAGGCCGTTTATCGAGTGAAATGCTTTATTAGGAGGATCCGAAGTTCTTTCAATGCTGGGAGGAGACCTGTAATAAGATGCAATACAATACATTATCTTCATATTGTTTTCATGATCTAGCTGAGGCGGGCATTCCCATGCTCAGCTTTATAAATTCATTTTCATGTACATAGGACAGACAATCATCTGATGGTAGACTGATGATTCTGATGGAGTCATCATCCTTTTGATAGGATGATTATCTGTGCTGCAATGCTGTACATTTCAATGTCTTTATTTTTCCTGAATATATATCGCAGCCCGGATGGATGAAACTAGATCTGGGGTCTTCAATCTCATCCAATCTTCACTCGAAGTACAAGTCGATCCATGTGAGAAATGTTTTGAAGTCGAACATGGAAAGACATCGCTTGATTACCAGTCAATGATGTAAACTGTTAACAAGCGCGAGAGGAATCACCAATAATGATAATGACCCTCAAGGTACTGCAGTACAATTCACGTGGTTGGAATAAAGGACTTGGCGTCGAACACCACGCAAAATCTTTCGGTCGAAGGTCATTGATGTATACCTGTCGCCGGAAGTGAGAAACTTGCGATTGAGGCATGCAAGCTTCAAAGTACTGAAGGGGTTGTTCCTAGATCAACTTCTTGGATAATGAGCTAATGTCGACAAGAAGCGATCCGTCAAAGGAGGGCCTTAATGAATCCCACATCAATGACACGGAATGGAGCAAATGATTTTGATGGAGGTGAAAACGATCTGATGATATATGGTTCAGGGTGGCGGTCATGAAAGAATGAAGTATAATGTATGGTAGTGGATGGAACACGGGCGACTTCTCTGGATGACTTCTCTTGAACATGTCGGCGACACTTATGTGATGGATTGGTAGCATTTACCCCAAATGTGGATGGTATGGCGTGACCATGGTGATGTGACCAGTGAATGAAACAACCCAACCCGATGTTTGGTCAATTTAGTGAGGTCTAAATTGCTACTTTAAAATGTCAACCCGGGGTTCGTAAACTGACGAAGTGAAGTGTACTATATGTACTAGATAACCATTTCCTTAGTCTTTTGTCGTTTTTAGTTTTTTAAGTTTGTTTTTGGATTTATCTTTCCCTAATGTGAGATGATGAAAAGGTGATAAAGCAAGTGAAATATGGATGATTATGGTGATCTCTAAGTGGTTTTTCAAAACTTAAAAGAAAGAAAGCTTTTAAATAACTGCAATGAAATCAATTCTTAAAAAGAAATAAAGACATCAAACAATGAACTAATGACATCGGCCCAGTATCTTTGTTGCTGAATGAAAATGAAAGTGAAATCTACACTAAATTCAATTAAAAGTAAGAACAACTAATCCACACTATTTCAACTCTTCAACTCAATCTTCCTTGTGAAAAGATATCATGAAATGTTAAGCAATGTGAAATCTAAAAGAAGTTAAATTGCATAAAAGAAACTAATCACACTACTTTAACTCTCTTGACCTTTTGCCTTTCAGCTTAATTTACCCTGTGAGAAACAATCATGAACAAGTCAAGCAATGTGAGATCTAAAGCAAACTAAATCAAGCTATAATGAGTGATATTCTGGTTCCTAATAAATTTATTTGATTATAGAAAGAAACCGTTAACAGATGAATAGCATGATATCTAAGAGCAGAAAATAAATGTACAACTTAAGGAAATGACAGTATTGGAAATCAAACTTCAGAAAACAAGAGTTAGCGACAAAGACAAGATGATCTCGTATGCCAATAGTTATAAAAAGAAAAGGTGAAAAATTGCCCCGGGCTGCCTAAGAAAACCTGCAAAAAACACTGATCAGTTGTAACCATAAAAGAGCAGCAATGAAAATGTAAATCAATAGAAATCAAAAAGCTTTGTTATGTACAACTAATATACATGATGAAATAAAACGCAGCATTTAAATGACAACTGTACAGCTAATATACATGAACAGGAAAAAAAAGTAATGCAAGAGTTAAAGGACAACTGTACAAGGCTTTAGTGAGCAGGGGCCCTCTGCCACTTCAGCCAATTCAACGAACAGCTACAAGCTTAAGTTTAAACCAGTATTCTCATATATTAAACAGCAACGTAAAAGTGCAGTGGCGAAATACAACAACTTTGAATTACATTACAAGAGATTAACTTTTACAGCGTTCATGGACGCATTATTTATAAGGAAAGAAAGCTAAACAAATTAACTAAATCTACGCTATTAACCACGCTACCAGAGACACGTAAATCCTCTTAAGCCCGGATCTAGGTAACTGTCATCATGTTTATTAAATCTAAGAGGTATGGCTGTTGGATTCACGCTACCAGGATGTCTTCGTGGCTAAGGACTGTGCCACGTAGCTTCACATGCTCAAAAATAGAGCTACGCAGAGCCTTGCCACCGCTGAACACTTCCGTTGACTATCCTTTGCCCCTTGTTTGACCACGGGCTTTTATGGGTGTGTTGGATGATCTGGAGGGACACGTTCCATGTCCTTGACTCCTGTAACTTTCCCATGTGGCTCGTTTCTTCAGAGGACACTTGTAGCATGGTGTTTGACAAAACGGCTGTGGAATCCTGTGCTGGCTGCAGAAACCTAGGTCGGCTGCGGAAACCTGTGTTGACTGCGGAAACTGAGAAGCTTCCGCAGCTGTCTGAACAAAATTCTAAACCAAACAACAGTCATCAGCGTAGTTAGAAAACCATGTCAAAAGCTCTTTTGTAAACTAAAATACAATGATTTAATCAACTTGGTGGATGAAATGAGTGGAAAAAGAAGGCTGAGAGGGTTTATAGGAAGGTGCAGGTTCGAGGCTCAACATACCCCCACTGTGAAGGTGTTGCATGTCCTCATGCAACCAAAACTTAGTTATTTTCCCTTAATCCATATGCTTTAAGGCTTCTGCAAGAACATCTAGCCCTCTTCTCTTTCTCTTTGATGCTAAAATGGTCCTTGGTTTCCTGACTAGACATTTGAACTTAAGATTAATCAATGCCCTGCTCAACTTTTTCCACTTTTTCTTCAGCTTCCTGTTCTTCTTTTGCCACAGTCCTAAATGGAGCATAGTGTTATCATGGACAATCTTGTCTACCTTACTCTACTCTTTGAGTGCTTCGTTTTCCTGTTTGATGTGCCTATTTAGGACTTCCAATTCAAACACTTCCTGTTTTAAACACTGTACTTGTGCATCAAGTGGCAAGGTGGTGCTTGGTCCTGCAGCTGATTGTTCCAAGGACTCTAGGTAGTTATATACCTCTTGCTGATTAGGATCTACTTCAGGTGTCTTTCTTGGGCTAGACTCAAAATCAAAATCTAGTGGAGGAGGAAGACTGTCCTCTCTTTCTGGCCGAAAAGGGCTTTCATCACGTGGAGGACTTGACTCAATGTCTGGCTGAGCTGGAGCTTTTTCAGGTGTTTCTTCACCTAAATCAATAAAGTGTGTTTGTTTTTCTTGGGTTACACTCTTCTTTCCTTTTAGCCTACTGCTCCTCCTCACGTGTGGACTAGTGCTCTTTTCCTGTGCACTCTGTTTTCCTTTTTGTTTCTTTGTTATGGCAGCAGCTTGAAGATGCACTAATCTTTCTGCCAAAGTTTGAGAATCTTCCTCTATGGATGGTTTAGGGGATGGATAGGTTTCTTGAATGGTCATTTTGCCTTTGTCCTTCTTCTGTTTCTTGTTTTTAGCTCCCTCTTCTTCTTCTTTCTAAATAGTTTCCTGAATGTCTATTGTAGGAGAGTCTTGGGCTGTAATATTCTTTTCTTTCCTCCTACTTCTCTTTGGAATTTTTGGGGAACTGCTTCCATAGGCTTCAGTCAGTTCTTGGAAGTAGTTTCTTGTCAAAAACTTTTCCCAAGTATCCTTAGTGTTTTTCAACTGATCTTCAATAAGGATTTTTATGAACCCGTGATGGTAAAGATGGGGTTCAATATTGCCTACGTGTTTTTGAACAGTAGAGCTCATTTTCTTCAAGCTTGATAACAGAAAATAAGGCAAATTAAGGGTATAACCTTCCATAAAATTCATCATTAGCCTGGCATGATACATGTACATGGAACCAAAATGACCCTCGCATGTGATAAATTTATGGATAAGTAATAACAGAGTGGACCATTCTTCTTTTATTGCATGCACAGGGATTCCTTTTGTAAATATAGAGGTATCCATACCTGGGTTTTGGAGAATGATTCTCCATCCTTGATCATCCACACTTCTGTTTTTGAACCACCTTTCACCTTCTTGTGGAAGACTTGTTGCAGCTGCTATTGTGGCCTCGGTCACTGTAAATTTTAAGTCTCCTATCTCCACTGCGTGTCCATTAAAGGACCGTGCAAAGGCTTTAGTCACTTCTTTGTTATAGCCCCTGAACTTTTGAATGAATCTCAGCCACCTTGCTTTCTTCAACGACTCCTTCGTTTGAGGATAACCCTCCAGGTATTTTGGTCCTTCCGGTTCAGCTCTTAGTAGTTTTCCCATTCTCGGCTTTAAATTCTGACTGAAAATTCTACTGCGTATGAAGGTTCAGGAAAAAAATGGGCTAATTACGGGATTCTTAGGGTAACTGGAGTGGCCGTAATCGAAGTTCAGGATGTATGTGGTGACTGTAGCCAGGGTTTGGAGCAAGCTGTAGTGGATGCAGCGGAAATGGAGAACAGGGAATGGTATGAGTACCGAGGGAGTAAAGGGTAAGCAACAGTAACGAGTTCAACATCGAATGCATGCGGGAGTGAAGTGATAAATGGGCAGAATAACGGCTGAGTCCTTTTGGATCGGATGAGTTGCGCACACGTCTCAGCAGACGGCTGCGGAAATTATGGTGAAGGAGAGCCGTAGTACAGTAGGTCACGTCTCAAAAGTACGGCCAATAAATGGGAGAGCAGTCCATCTCGAGTTTAAATTTAGAATTATCATGGGACCGTTAGAAATGAATAAGGTGTGTGGAATGACATCGTGGAAGAGGAGTGGTATGGGGCTTGCCGTATCAAATCATTGCATTTAGTGGAACTTGCCATGGTTTAATAACTATGCATAATAATGACATTGAATTGTTATTTGGTAGAGATTTTTGATCATACTTTTGGAAGTTTATCATTTCTTGATTAAGGCTTCTGACCCATTGTTGTTCTTTGATCTTGAAGATGCCCCATGTCTTTGCTGCACTTGGTGATGATGACACTAACCTTTGACTGTGATTTTTTTGAAAACAGAGTGATGGCGGCTGTAAAGACAGAGTGATGCTGGCTGCGGAAATCGTTTCTGGCTGCGGAAACTGGTTCTGGCTGTGGAAACGGTTTCTAGCTACGGAAACTAAGACAACACCCCTTTAACTACACAAAGATAGTTAGAGAAGAACTAACTAAATAAAATAGTCCTGAGAAGGACTTTTATTAATGGAAAGAAATGAAATGAGTGGAATGAGATGGAAATGAAGTGGAGTGAAGATGGAGATGAAAATGAGATGGATGAACTGAAATGGCAAATGAGGTGGAGTGAAGATGGAAAGAGAGAGAGATTTTTTTTTTTTTGGAAAATATAGTGTCAGGTGCCCCTGATTTTCACTCTACATTTTCTGTATAAGACTGCCAATCTATGATTGGTTTTCAGGCTTATACAAAAGATTATTTTTTTTCTTTTTTTTTCCTTTTTTTTTTTTTCAACTAAAAGAAACAAAGACTAGGCTGATGGAGGAGAAGGATTCCTCTCCACCAGCCTCATTGCGGAATTTTCTTGAAACATTTTGATAAATTCCTCTTTTGAGAGTGGCTTATGATAAATTTTCAATCGGTGGCCATTCACAATGAGAGGAGTTTGAAACTCATCAATGGTCTTGACTCGAACTGCTCCATTGCTAAAGACTTCGTCAATCTCATATGGTCCAAGCCAATGAGTCTGAAATTTTCCTTTGAAGTCTTTAAACTTGGAATCAAACAGTAACGCCCAATCTCCCTTTTGAAACTTTTTCTCTTTGATATATCTGTCATGCCACTTAGTTCTTTGGTGCTGAACTAGATCAGTCCTTAAAATTGCATCTTGTCTTATTTCATCTAGCTCATTCAGCTGCTCCATTCTGTGCTTTTGGGCTTCTGATGGATTCATCCCCAACTGAACTGCCATCTTGAAAGTCTTGACTTGAAACTCAATGGGGAGCAGGACTTCTTTCCCATAAACAAGTTCATAGGGAGAATGTCCTGTTGTATTCCTCCATGTAGTTCTATAGGCCCATAAGGCTTCAGGAAGCCTTTCTGCCCAATCTCTTCTATGTAGATGAACAGTTTTGGTGATGATGTTCTCAAGGACTTTGTTTGTAGACTCCACTTAGACATTTGCTTGCAGATGGTACGGAGTAGATTTTCTATGCTTGATTTTGTATTCTTCCATCAGCTTCTCCATCAAATTAGATGTGAATTGACTTCCCTAATCTGTTACAATTTCTCTTGGGACACCAAAACGAGTAAAAATATCCTCAAAAAGAAATTGAACAATTGAATTTTCAGTGGCAGAAGGCAATGCCTTGGCTTCTATCCATTTAGTAACATAATCAGTGCAAACCAATATATACTTCTTTTGTTTAGATGGTGTATTAATAGGTCCAATGAAATCTAAAGCCCATTTTTCAAAGGGTTCGATGAGTACCTGTGGCTGTAATGGCATTTCATTTGAAAGAGTTGGTCTCCCAACTCTTTGGCAGCTGTCACACCTCCTGACATATTGTTTTGCATCTTTGAAGAGAGAAGGCCAATAATATCCTAAAGAAAGGATTTTATAAGCTGTCCTCTGGTCAGCGAAGTGCCCACCACATGGCTCATCATGACATGCCTTGACGATGTCAGGCATTTCATCTTCCCGAACACATCTTCTGATCACACAGTCTAGCCCTGTTTTGAACAATTCATTAGAAATCCATGAATAACTCGAACTCTCCTGAATAATTCTTCTCCTTTCATTAGGAAATAAATGTGGAGGTAGTTTCCTTGTAACCAAATAATTAGCAATATCTGCATACCAAGGAGTTTTAGTAGTTACTGCAAACAAATATTCATCTGGAAACTTATCCTCTACAGGAGAATCTTCGTTAGTATTTTGGATTCTAGACAAGAAATCAGCTACCGTATTTTGTTTCCCTGGTCTATCCAATACGGTAATATTGAATTCTTGTAAAAGTAAGAGCCATCTGGTAACTCTGCCATTAGTAACAGGTTTTTTCATTAGATATCTAATTGCAGAATGATCAGTATGGACAAAAGTTTCATAGCCAGTTATATAGTGTCTAAATTTATTGATTGCATGAACAACAGCTAAGAACTCTTTCTCAGTCACAGTATAATTTAACTCAGTGGGAGTCAGATTTTTACTGGTGTAGTAAATGGCATAAGGAACTAAATCTTTTTGTCCCAATATAGCTCCTAGAGCTGTATCTGAAGCATCTGTAGAAATATGGAAAGGAAGTTTCCAATTTGGTCCTCTCAAAATGGGTGCTTCAGATATTCTTGTTTTCAAAGTTTCAAATGCAGATTGACAGTCAGGATCCCAATTGAATTCACAGTCTTTTGTAAGTAATTTGAAGAGCGGAGATGCTATCTTGCTGAAGTTTTCATTAAATCTTCTATAATATCCAGTAAATCCAAGAAAACTTCTAACATCTCTTCGACAATTTGGAATAGGTAACTTGGAGATGACTTCAACTTTTGATCTATCAACTTTAATCCCATCTCCCGAAATATGATGTCCTAAAACAATCCCTTCAGTAAACATCATAAAACATTTTTCATGACTTAATGAAAGATTTGTTCCTTTACATCTTATAAGGACTTTTTCCAAATTTTCTAATGCCTCTTCAAATGAATTACCATAAACTGTAAAATCATCCATATAGACCTCTACACAATCATGGATTAGATCGGAAAAAATTCCTAGTACTGCCCTTTGAAATGTGGCAGGTGCATTACATAATCCAAAAGGAAGTACTCGGTAGGCAAAAGTTCCCCATGGACAGGTAAATGTGGTCTTGTCCTGATCTTCAGGTGCTACCTGAATTTGATTATAGCCACTAAAACCATCCAAAAATGAAAAATACTTTTTGCCTGCTAAAGTATCTAATACCTGATCAATAAAGGGTAGAGGAAAGTGATCCTTCAAAGTTGCTTTGTTCAATTCCCTGTAATCAATGCAAACCCTCCATTTACCATTCTTTTTAGGTACTATAACCAAGGGAGAAACCCATCGGCTATCTGAAATTGGATAAATGAAGTTTACCTTGAGTAGTTTTTGGAGCTCTTCTTTCACTATCTCCCTAAGGTTTGGATTCATCCTTCTCTGAGGTTGTCTAATTGGTCTACTGTTTTCTTCGATGTAGATGTGATGAATGCAAGTCTTAGGGTCGATACCTTTCATATCGGTATACTCCCATGCAAATGCAGTAGAATGCTTTTGCAAGAGTTTGGTTAACTTTTCTTGTTGTGATCTTTCCAAGTTTATGTTGATATTCAATGTTTTCCCTGGAAGGATCTCAATGGTGGAACTACCAAACTCTTCCATAGAGAAAAGAGACATCTGTCTAGAGGATAGATACTCAATGTTGGCATCCAACTGAAATTGTGTGTAGTCATATTCTGAAAGTGTTCCAAAGTTTTCTAGTGTGTTTAGAATTTGACTATCTTCACTAATCTCAGAAATGGTAAGGACAGGTTGTATAGTATCTTCATCATCGACCCACTCATCTTCTTCTATTTCTGTTATTGCCTTTGCTGGAGGATACAGATTGAACTTCTTTGTTGAATTACCATCTGAAATGTACATATCCCCAGACCTACAACTGATAAAAGCATCAGCTGTCGCTAGCCAAGGTCTTCCTAAAATAAGAGGATGTCCTCCTAGATTACTCTTGGGAGTTAAAATCATGAAATCGACTGGATATTCCCAAGAGTCTAAGGAGACTGGAATGTCTTCTAATACACCATCTGGTTTGATAATTGATCGATCTGCAAGTTGCAGTAAAGTAGGTGTAAAGAGAAGATTAGGAAGTTTTCGCTGTTCCATAGTCTGTCTACTCATAATGTTGATAGCAGCCCCTAAATCAATCAGAGTATTTGGAATTTCAATTCCATTGATATGTGTTTTGACAATTGGACTACCGGGATCTATATACTTCTGCATGGTAATTTTACCCATCATGATATCTGCAATTTTTCCTACCAGGTGGATTCTTCTTGTGTCTCTTGGTTTCTTTCCTGGCCTTTTAAGGCTCAACTCCTTTATTGCTTTTGCTAGAATAGGAATCTCTTTAATGGCTTGTAACAAGGGAATCTTGATACAGACATTCTTCAATTCATCTAGAAAATTATAGTCAGGCAACCAAATTTGTTTTTCCACTCCTTTGTCAATTTGTAATCTTTCAGGAAAAGGAGGTGTGGATAAAGATGCAGGTTGCTCAACTATGGGAGTTGTGGGGGTTAACTCTTTTTCTTTTTCTTTTTGAGTGTTTGGGTTTTGAAGAGATGCTTCAGAACCTTTATTGGCTTCAAGAGACTCTTCCTCAAAAATGTCTTGTTTTTGGGCATCTATAGAAGGCTTATCTAAAATTCTACCAGATCTGAGTTGTACATCATTGAGAGGAACAATCATATAGGTAGGAAATTGTTGTCCTTCTACCATATAAGCATTTTGAGGGTTTTTATTATTGGGGTTTGGCAATGGCTGGGAAGGAAGTTGATTTGACTTCTGTTGGAATGGAAGCAAGAGTTGAGAATTTGGATTCTGTTGAGAAGGTTGTTGTTGTTGAAATGGTAATGATAATTGTGGATTTTGATTTGGAAATTGTAAAGCTTGTTGATTTGGAAAAGATGGAGGATATTGATAAAATTGAGAAAATCTTCCATAAGGATTTTGCATACCTTGTGCCCATGTTGAAAAGGATTTTGAGATTGGGACCAAGATTGCCAAGGATTCCAATTTGGTGGGTTTTGAAAGTTCATAGAGTTGTTAAACCCTTGATTTTGTTGCCCTTGCCAAGGTCTCCTTGCCACAAAACAGAGAGACTCAATTGTATTTGGATCTTCTTGAAAGACAGCTTTAAGGCCAGGGATTGAAGGACAATCCTTGGTCTCATGATTTTCTGAACAAATTACACATGTGTCTACAACTTTTGCATCCAAGGGACATTCCCTTAGAGCATGTTTTTTTCGGCATTTTGGGCAAAAGATGGCCAAAGCCTCGGCCTCTGCTTTCTGCTTATTATGTATCTTAAGGGTGTCTAGTTGTTCACTAAGACTCCCTAAGATATCAGTTTTGAATTCATCCAGCATATTGCCAATCTCAGCCCTACTTACTGAACCAGTTGCAGATTTATTTGCTCTAATGAGAGAAGGATCTCTAGGCCCCTTTTTAGTTTTAGATTTTCCCCTTGAGAGATGGATACATAGCTCAGCTATATCATGGAGTGAAAGTTGAGATATATCTCCCTTCCCCATCATGTTCAAAATATCTATCCATTCATCTCTGATGGCTTTTAATAGAAGGGCTTTTAAGGTATCCTCATCTACATTACTCATTTTTGCTCTTTTCAGGTTGTATTGGAATATTTCAAGCAAATCTTCCAAGTTTTCATCTTCTCCTTGCACCATTTTGAATACCTCATCCTTGTGATTGGTGGGCATACAATAGTCCAGGTACCTATCCAAAAATGTTTGTTTCATGTCATTCCAAGACCTAATGGATTGAGGGAGTAACCCCATGAACCATTTCAAAGCTGCTCCTTTCAATGTTGAAGGAAACAGTTTGAGTTTTTGAGAGTCTTCCAAATAATCATAAGTTCGACAAACGACCTCAAACTCAAATAGAAATGTTTCAAGGTCCTCATTTCTTATCCCATGAAAGTTTGGGAGGATAGATGGTGAGATGTTTTTCATGGTTGCTCGAGAGTCTTCATCAACTATAGGAAACCCAAATGAGTTATCTCCATCTGTATTTCCCCCAATGTTACCTCTACCTTCTCCATTATTTCCTCCTCCACCTCCTCTACCTCTACCAAATCCGTTTACTCGTTCCTCTGTCATGATAGTTTCCCTAGAGACTTCAGAGTCCTCTGGTTCCTCTATTAATGGTGAACGAGAAGGAATTCCTCCCTCTTCTTCCTCAGGTGATTCTACTTCTTCAATTACAATTTGTCCTCCTGTGGAAGGAAGGAAAGGGTCTCTTCCTAATTTAGACTCGATAGATGGTGTGGGTGAGTCAACTACTGCTTCTTCAATTCCAGGGACCCTAGGACTAGGAGTGTGGGTTGGAGATGATGAAGATGTCTCTTGTCTATCCCTTGAAGTGGATGGACTTGTAAAAATCGAACTCTTAGCCCTAGCTAAAAACCTTCCCCTAGAATCTCTTGCTCTATGCATGTCATTTTTATTTTTTCTTCAAGTCGGGGTAATAATTCCTTTTCTGATCTTCCAGGTCACTCTAGGTGCAAGAAGAGAGCATACTTAAGAAACTATTAAACCAATAACTTTCTCTTTTCTGATCCTCCAGATCACTCTAGGTGCAAGAGGAGAGCATACTTTGAGGGATTATTAATTTTCCTTCCTTGAAATTTTCTTGTTATTATATCTTTTTTTTTTTAAGAATTTGGCTACCTAATTTCACTTCCCCGGCAACGGCGCCAAAATGTTTGGTCAATTTAGTGAGGTCTAAATTGCTACTTTAAAATGTCAACCCGGGGTTCGTAAACTGACGAAGTGAAGTGTACTATATGTACTAGATAACCATTTCCTTAGTCTTTTGTCGTTTTTAGTTTTTTAAGTTTGTTTTTGGATTTATCTTTCCCTAATGTGAGATGACGAAAAGGTGATAAAGCAAGTGAAATATGGATGATTATGGTGATCTCTAAGTGGTTTTTCAAAACTTAAAAGAAAGAAAGCTTTAAAATAACTGCAATGAAATCAATTCTTAAAAAGAAATAAAGACATCAAACAATGAACTAATGACATCGGCCCAGTATCTTTGTTGCTGAATGAAAATGAAAGTGAAATCTACACTAAATTCAATTAAAAGTAAGAACAACTAATCCACACTATTTCAACTCTTCAACTCAATCTTCCTTGTGAAAAGATATCATGAAATGTTAAGCAATGTGAAATCTAAAAGAAGTTAAACTGCATAAAAGAAACTAATCACACTACTTTAACTCTCTTGACCTTTTGCCTTTCAGCTTAATTTACCCTGTGAGAAACAATCATGAACAAGTCAAGCAATGTGAGATCTAAAGCAAACTAAATCAAGCTATAATGAGTGATATTCTGGTTCCTAATAAAGTTATTTGATTATAGAAAGAAACCGTTAACAGATGAATAGCATGATATCTAAGAGCAGAAAATAAATGTACAACTTAAGGAAATGACAGTACTGGAAATCAAACTTCAGAAAACAAGAGTCAGCGACAAAGACAAGATGATCTCGTATGCCAATAGTTATAAAAAGAAAAGGTGAAAAATTGCCCCAGGTTGCCTAAGAAAACCTGCAGAAAACACTAATCAGTTGTAACCATAAAAGAGCAGCAATGAAAATGTAAATCAATAGAAATCAAAAAGCTTTGTTATGTACAGCTAATATACATGATGAAATAAAACGCAGCATTTAAATGACAACTGTACAGCTAATATACATGAACAGGAAAAAAAAGTAATGCAAGAGTTAAAGGACAACTGTACAAGGCTTTAGTGAGCAAGGGCCCTCTGCCACTTCAGCCGATTCAACGAACAGCTACAAGCTTAAGTTTAAACCAGTCTTCTCATATATTAAACAGCAACGTAAAAGTGCAGTGGGGAAATACAACAACTTCGAATTACATTACAAGAGATTAACTTTTACAGCGTTCATGGACGCGTTATTTATAAGGAAAGAAAGCTAAACAAATTAACTAAATCTACGCTATTAACCACGCTGCCAGAGACACGTAAATCCTCTTTAGCCCGGATCTAGGTAACTGTCATCATGTTTATTAAATCTGAGAGGTATGGCTGTTGGATTCACGCTGCCAGGATGTCTTCGTGGCTAAGGACTGTGCCACGTAGCTTCACGTGCTCAAAAACAGAGCTACGCAGAGCCGTGCCACCGCTGAACACTTCCGTTGACTATCCTTTGCCCCTTGTTTGACGGCGGGCTTTTATGGGCGTGCTGGATGATCTGGAGGGACACGTTCCATGTCCTTGACTCATGTAACTTGCCCATGTGGCTCGTTTCTTCAGAGGACACCTGTATCATGGTGTTTAACAAAACGGCTGCGGAATCCTGTGCTGGCTGCAGAAACCTGGGTCGGCTGCGGAAACCTGTGTCGGCTGCGGAAACTGAGAAGCTTTCACAGCTGTCTGAACAAAATTCTAAACCAAACAACAGTCATCAGCGTAGTTAGAAAACCATGTCAAAAGCTCTTTTTTAAACTAAAATACAATGATTTAATCAACTTGGTGGATGAAATGAGTGGAAAAAGAAGGCTGAGAGGGTGTATAGGAAGGTGCAGGTTCGAGGCTCAACACCCGACTCAGGCATGGAGTGGAAGTGTCATGTTCAAGAGCGACTTGCTACCAATAAAGTTTCTTTGAGTTTTCTTCCCAATTATTCCCCAGTCATTGCTGACCAGTACCTCTTTATTTTTGTCAAGCTTGAGGAGGATAACATATGCTTGTTCTATAATTTGCCCTTCGGGCAAACCCATCGCTATATTTTAACGAGCCTAGCGATAGTGAAACTTGTTCTCTCCTAAAGACAAGTTTGTCGCTATTAATCTTTTTAACGAGTCTAACGACAAAGATAACTCGGTCCTTTTCAGTTTTTGAGAGTCTGAAAAGGTACGTAAAGGTAACTCCGAAGTTCCTTTTTCATCATCTAATCCCTTAAGTCCGAAAAAGTATAAAATAATACAGAAGGGATGAATTTTCGATAGTTTTAACGAGCCGAACAAAACAAGCGCTCGATCTTTTTGTGCAATAATCCCTCAGGTCCAAAAAGATTAAAATCTAGAGGAGGGATAGCACTTCATGTCGCTTTAACGAGCTGGAAGGCCAAAACTTGGCAATCTTTTCATATTTTACGAGTCAGATGAAAAGAGCTTAAAGAAGACTCATCTTTTGAGGAACGAGTGATAAAATGGGTAGCAGCTGATTCCAGGTAAGGTTTGGAATTTTCCAATCACGACAGTGTCACAAGGATGGCTAGTGAAATCACTCTTCGCAGCTGTTCCTCAAAATGGGTAAACAATCAAAGGGAGGTGAATGATCGGCCAATGAAAAAGTGGAGGTGACGGTGCAAACACAACCAAGGCTTTAATGGCTGAAGTACTACATTCACGGTGGTTATTTACCAGGAAATAGTTTATTTTTTAACGAGCTTAAATGCGGGTGGAAACATTTGCTCGGTCCGGGTTTATTTTTTAACGAGCTTGAACCTCGCGGTAACACTGCTCAATTAATCCAGTCATATGATAAGAATGTCTCATATAAAAACGGCAACTTTTAGACTTTTGCCCCACATCCTTTCTTTATGCAAGTTAGGAAACGACTAATCCAAAAAACAAACAAATAATCGCTCTTTGCTTGCACTCCAAAAGGTTTGCATGCCCCCAGGTATAAAACAGAGTTTCAAGGTCACCCTCTATTCGAGCTGACAAAACATTTGTTTTATCAGGAAGGGTATACCTCTTACAGGTTACCCAAAGATTGTTCTATTCACGGCGTAAACAAAACACTTCTTCGGCGATGTCTACCGAGATAAATAAAGGTGAGCGACGATGCCCGCCAACTCACATAAATTTGACAAGAGAATCTTGTTCTAGAATAACCCACTCTTCCAATCACGGACGGGGGTACAGACTAGTCATATTCTCCCGCGGAAACCTACCCTATACCCGAAGTTTTCCTGCCGAAGCAGACCAGGATGCATGCCCCCTGGGTTTCAGTCATATCCCTCCGAATTACTCGTGCTCATCGGGAGGACGGACTGGAGATTGAGACATTTCTTGTGTGAAAAGACCATTTAGGGACGGTATATGACTATTTTCTATGCGTGATCCGGGAAATGAAAGCTGGTCCACGAGCTTGACCACTCTTCCTTCGTGCGGAAAACACATTACTCTAAAGAGTGAGGAGACGATGGCTCCCATGCAATAAATATAGTCTCGTCCAAGGAGTAGGTTATAATCCAAGGGTCCTTGAACTACCATGACGTTCATGCGAACTGTCTTCCCTCTCAATGTTATGGGCACATCGGGAAGGATCCCTAAAGGTCGACTGGTTCCTTTATCAAAGCCTGTCAGATTTCTCATTTCAGGCAACAGCGATGGCGAACCAAGCGCTTTCCAAGCAATAGAGGAAAGGATACTCACAGAAGCCCCCTCATCTATGATGGTACCAGCCATGACCATTCTATATATTTGAACGATAATTCGGAATGGTATGCTTGCTGGCAAACGGGGTCTGCCTAGTTGATTCCAGTCGAAGGATACAACTAGGTTGCTTGGAGGTGGGACCGAGTAGACGGCTGGGTATGGCTCTGACAAACTTCCTTCCTGCAGTAAAGGAATGGGTGGATTGCCCCCATGTTCGTCAGAGTCTGTGTTGATGAAGAGAATTTGGACGGTGTCATCCTTGTTCTCTTCAAAGACTGTATCATCCGAAGATAAAACTTCTGAAGGCAAGACCGGGTCAACTGCCGCCTCGACCTTTTAAATTTCGTCTGGTATGGATTCAGTTGGTTTATCTTCAATGATAGGCGCTTCAGCTGACCACTTGAGCGGGCCAGCTGGGTTCTCAACTAGTGACGGATTCGGCAGGAGTTTTTTATATCCAGGAGGAAGTCGTAACGGTGAAACCGGGCGATCATCCAAAACTCTTTTAGCCTCGTCTAAGAAGGGACAACGGTGGAGGGCATGGTCGCCTTCGCACAGTTTACAAGGAAATCTAACTTTCCCTTTTCGTCCTGGGGCTTCACTTTCACTAGTTGACGGTGTGCTTTCAACATGATCTCCAGAGGTTGATGACACTGGATTGTGCAAACGAGGAGACCAGTCCCTTAGTATCCGGGGGATGCAAGGACAATCTCTGTGAAAGTGGTCTCCTCTGCAAATGACACATGGCGATTTAGGCCTGGTCAGTGTTGTGTGTGGATTTTCGTTAGATGACACTCGTTTCCCCCATTCACCTTTGGCTCCTTCTTCTTTTTCTCTTTCTTCTTCTTTTCCTTCTTCTCCTTAGGAACTTGGCTTTTAGCTTTACCAGTCCCGTCAAGCGAAGAGGAAGGAGGAGAGGAAGAATTAGAGGAAGTAGAAGGCTGGTGGGTAACTCTGGACTCGTCTAATTGTTGATTCGATTGTTCAGGAATAGTGGTGTTCTGAACGACATTGGTTGAGAAGAGCCATACTGGCAAGCCAATTGTCAGTCCTGGAAGCGACAATGTGGCCATATGGGGCGCACCAACATCTCCCCAAGAGGAGAAGGGACTAGGATTTCCGCCAAGGGGAATTCCTTGGTTGGTAGGCTCCATTTTCTCAACCTAAAGATCAACGTAGGAAAAGGGTATGAATATTCCGTTTAAAATAAATTTTAACACGCTTTGACACAACTTGTTTTTTCAGTTTTAAAGAGTCGAGAAAAAACAAAAGATGACTCTAGTCTCCTTCAATTTTTAATGAGCCTGAAGTGACAAGTGCTCAGATGGACCTTTTCCGTTAAGGAGTCTGAAAAGGAACGAAAGGGACTGCTCTGGAGATCTAGGTAGAGGGAGTACCAAACCAATCGCAAAACTGCAGAATACTTTTTACGGTACGGCAGTCAATCTTCCCGAATATTGTGTTCGGTGCATTGCGATTAGTAGGGCGGCCGACACGGCTTCCTATGGATAAAGGTTTTATGCCTATAGGGGTCTCCCAATATATACTCGACGGTACGTGGGAGCACAAGTCCGTACTGGGACTTATCATCTCAAAGCGGAGGAATCACCCAACCATCAGTGAGGACAACAGTTACCAGGCTTTTCGACGCCGGAATACGTCTCTAGCCTAGACCTCTAAATGTTGTGCGTTAAGTTACAAAGCGTTGTTAAGTTCATTGAATTTATTTTAAGTTGATCTTTCTTATGAAGTTTGCCTTTTGGGTTCACCACGATATGTAGATGTAATTCCTAAAATGCAATCTAAAGATGATAAGCAAGCTTTTATCTCTTTTCAGCAATGAAAATCCTAGCTACAAGGGGAAAAGAAAGACACAATCTTTTCTCAAAGAGCAAAGAGCACACTGTAAATGCACTTTTCCTAAATCAAGCCAAACAGACTGTCAATATGCAAATGCACATGTGCATGTATTTGTTTTTCACTTTCTTAATATTGATGCCTAAAAAGAAAGTTGTTGTACAAATTTGAATTCGTTTTCAAGTGAAAAACACAAACAAGCTTCTTTTCGAAATCAAAAGGTAGAGACGATTACGACACTTTATGATTTTGAAATAAACACTTGTTTCGACACTAGAAATTCAAAAATTCAAGCCAAAGGCAAAAGTAAAAGAATAATCAACTGTCAACAGCAAATAAACTTTCTCCTAAGATCAAAATCGACACTTACGACAGATCTAAATCAAAGGACGACAGTATGACTATTCTACTTTTGCAATGGGAAACTGTAAATGACGTAACAAACACACAAAAACATATACAGTTTCTTTTATACAACTGAGGCGGAATTAAGGCAAAGAAAAGGGGTTTTTAAACAGACACACACACTGATCACAGGCTGCAAAAATCAGAGACAAAACTGAAAAAATTGAGCAAAGAACCTCAGCTGCACAAGGCTAGGCTGATCAACGCACCTGCTACACAGAGAAACTGGATTGCAACGCAGGTTGCCCTCTCGGGAACTGCGCTGAAATGCAGGAACTCTTCACAGCACCTGCGCTGGGGCAGAAACAAGAATTCTATCCGGGTTCTGGGTCACGGTTTGCAGTTTAATCTATGGTTTTTGGCCGAGTAAAAGCAATCAGTAATGCACAATCATAGGGTAGATTTAAAAGAGGTTTAAGAGCTATCACAAAGGGTAATCAGATCATTTGTGAATCAGCTGTTCAAATCATAAACAGATCCAGTGAATGGATTGAAGTAGCAGATGTCTACTTTGCATTTGTTAATGGCAAATGCAGTTCGATTCGCTACTTCTAAGTTTATGAAACAAACAACAAGAGAAACACAAACAAACTAACTAGACACGATCCCCAGCGGAGTCGCCATTTTGTTAACGGGAAAAGTGTCTATTCAGAACGACCCTATCCCACTGAGGTGTGACAGTGACCTCAGAAACAAACAGGGAAAACTACTTTCGTATTCTCCTTTATGAACTATAAACGAAGAGGAATAGGATGAACCAACCTGTGTCTTGCGCTAGTCCTTTGATCCAATCTCTCTCCTCTTTGACAGCTTCCAGCTACCTGCTCCCTTACTTGCCCAGCTTCACCAAGTTCCTGTAAGATCACAGAAGAAGGAAACTACACAAAGACATGGATTTATATTCAGAAATAGCTTAGGATCAAATTTAAGCTAAACACACAAATGTAAACAACATCAATGATATACAAGCATGTAGGAGAAACTCAAATAGTTTTATTGATAAAACAAGAAGATCTAGGAGGAGTTACAACCGATGATTCCTGATCCAGCATCAACCTCCCAGCATAGAATCCCCTCTTCACCTCCAACAAAGCATAAATCACCCAATACTCTGATATCTATCTCAAAACCAACAGCAATTCTCTGCAATGTACAAAATTCTAGCCTCTGGATCTCTTGGATGAGGGATCCATATATAGATGTATGCAAAGAGGATGAGTCAGCTCATGAATTGATTAGTGGCTTCGCTCTGTCAGTTCTTGCTTCCACTTGGAGACTGAGAGCCTCTTACTCATCACTGGTCGAATTCAGTGAGGCAAGTGTCATTGGGGAAGATTCTGGAAGCTTCCATTGTCTCTCCACCTCGTGGAATGACTCTGCCACTTGTCATTTCCCGCTCAACGCACCCTGGTAGTGCATTTAGGTGCGTTGCAACGCACCTAGCTAGTGTATTTGGGTGCTTTGCAACGCAGCTGGCTAGTGGAGCAGCTGAAATGATCCTGATTTGACTAGTTCTGAGCAGTTTCTGGAGGAGAACTTCTGGGAGAAGCTGTGATTTGTTGACCTTGTTCCTTTAGGGGCCAGAACAACACTTTTAGGGACTTAGGATCCCTTGGTTTATGGACATTTCATGCTTAGAGCTGTAAGGCACAAAAATGTCTATAACACTAGGAATTGTAGAAAGGTCATATTCCAGAAAACACTCTAGAAAATTAAGCACAACATTTTTGTAGGCTCTCATTCTAGGGTGTTTAGTTGAATACTCTCCTTTAATCTGTTTTATAATTAACTCAGCATGAAAAACGCATGCGCTATAGCCCGAGCTGTGTATACCTAGCCACCTCCTTGACCGCGCATGCCTCTCTCTCGGCAACCTCCTACTACTGAGGTTCTCTGACCATACACCCCTCTGAGGAGGGTGATCCTCCCTCATCCACTCACCAAGGAATCGAAGAAAATGAAAAAGCATTCGCATCCCTGATTGCTGTGAATGGAGCTCCAAGGAACAAACCATCAATCAATAAATTTGTTAAGAAGCTCGAGGATATACTAGAGATCTCTCTTCCTCCTGCTCTCCCTCGAAGAGCAACTATTTCTCTGGAAGAACGCGGACTTGTTGGATAGTTCATGGGGTTATGGCCGTCACCAAAATCAGTTCAAAAATGGGTTGAAAGAAACTGGAATGCAACCGCCCAAGGGAATATAGCAATACGTTTCTGTGGAAGGGGGTATTACACTTTTCTTTTCGAATCAAAGGAAGATAGAGATCTGATATTCAGAAACGCCCATACTTCATGGACTCCAGAGGTTCATATCTGAACATGTGGATGCCATATTTCGATCCAGAAATGGATCCAAGCATAGTCAGAGTATGGGTCAGACTTCCGCACCTTCCACTACATTGTTGGGGAGATGATTCGGTCAAGGCTATAGGAAATGCAGTGGGAAAGTATATAGACAGATGTGAACCAAAGGATAACATGAACGCATGTGCCAAAATATGTGTGGAAGTAGATCTTGGAAAAGTTCTTCCAGAGGCAATAAAGATCAAGGTCGATCAATGGACGCATATACAACAGCTGTACTATGAGCAGAAGACCCTATTGAACCACCCTCTCCCAGATCCCCATCATCAAATCCCAACTCCCTTGCTCTCATACCCTCCTCCCCCATCCCCATTTCCTCTCCACCCCCTCCCTCAGTGGACCGCATACTAACCAGAAATAAAGCTAAAGAAAATCCCCAAACTTGGGATCAACAAAAAAAAGTGGGAAGAAAATCCAATAAGGAAATCAGAGATGAGGTAGCCGCTAAAGAAATGGCACTAGGAACTCAACAACCAATGGAATCCTTCCTTGGGAAAAATACAGGAAACAATGAAAAAATTCAGCAAAGAGGAAAGGGAGGATCACATCAACACAACAGTAAATAATGATAGTGGTCTCTTGGAATTGTCATGGCCTTGGCACCATCTTCAAAGTCAATGCAGCTAGAGATATTTTAGTCAAGGAAAAGTCGGACATTTATATGATCTAAGAGACCAAAACAAGCAAGCAAGAAAATCAAAAACTGATTCAAAAATTAAGAAATTATGAAGGAACAGTGCTAGAGGCTACAGGAGCATCAGGAGGAATATGTACCATTTGGGACAAAAGGAAATGGGAACTAATAAACCAAAAAATCAGCAATCACTGGATTAGAACAGATTTGAGAGATCTCAACACAAAGGAGTTGTATAGCATTATGAATGTATATTCCCCAAATCACTACAGAGAAAAAGAACACTGTTGGAATTCGGTTAAAGAAGAACTAGCAGAAAGACAAAACGGGAAATTAATCTTTGGAGGAGACTTAAATCTGATAAGGAACATTGAAGAAAAATTCGGAGGGAATTATCATTCAGATTCGTCAAGAGAAGCTCTTGAAGAAATAATGGAACAACATAAATTAATCGACATTCCACCAAGCAATGGAAAGTATACTTGGAGTAATAAGAGAATAGGTAAGAATAATATAAAGGAAAGGTTGGACATAATCCTAGTACAAGAAAACATAGCAGCTGCCTTCACTCTTGTGAAAAGCAAGATTGTCCACACAACAGCTTCAGACCACAAGCCGGTGGTTTTAAGCATGGGTAATTTGGAAAATCAAGGTCCACTCCCTTTCAGATATAATTCGAGTTGGGACAACAAGGAAGAATTCGGCAAACAAATTAAAGAGATCTAGAAAACAAGTGTCATTGGGTCTCCTCAGTACGTTTGGGAAACAAAGTTAAAGAATCTAAGGCTGCATTTGAAAATTTGGGCAAGAGAAAATGATATTCGAGATAAAGCTAGGAAAATCGAATTACAAAAAAAAATGGACAGCATCTATAAGGAAAAAGAAAACAAAGAAGAAAGCAAACAAGATTATCTACAAGAAAAGGAAATTTTTTGGAAATTTATAAGCAAAATAGGAAAGAAGAAGAGGAAAGCCGAATGAAATCCAGATGTCTCTGGCTGAAATTAGGAGATAAAAACACAACATTTTTTCATAATACAATGAAAATAAGGAGGGCAAGAAATTAGATTGAACAGATTCAAGTAGATGGGCATGAGATAAAAGGAGCTGAAGAAATAAAAATAGCAGCTCACAACTACTTCAAAGAACTACTTACAACAAGCGACCAACAGGTAGTTAATGAAGAATTTTTGTAGCACATAAAAAAAATAAGTGATCAGCAAAACACAGAAATAAACAAAGAGATCACCGAGGATGAAGTCAGAGAAGCGGTTTGGAGCCTCCACCCTGACAAAGCTCTGGGGCCAGATGGGTTTACAATGGCTTTTTACAGACAGCATTGGGACATTATTAAAAAACATCTTATGAGAATGATCAAAAATGCCTTTCAAAAAAAAAAAATTGGAGGAAATACAAAATCTTCCTATTTGGCACTCATACCCAAAGAGTCCAACCCAGTAACCTTCAATAGATATAGACCAATTTCCCTTTGCAATTCTTCTTATAAGATAATCACCAAAATTCTAGCAAATAGAATCAAGAAATTTCTTCCAGAAATCATATCTGAAAACCAAGGTGGATTTGTACCCAAGTGGCAAATCACAGATAATGTGATCATTGTTTAGGAAGCTATTCACAGCAGTATCCAAAGGAAAGAGAAAGGAATGATAGTAAAGTTAGATATGGCAAATGCTTTTGATAGAGTTAATCATAATTACCTTGTAGCAGTTCTCAAAAAAATTGGCTTTTCAATAGATATTATAGAGACTATCCAGGCGTGCATATCATCCCCTTGGATAGCCCCTCTAATAAATGGAAGGCCCAGTAAATTTTTTCAAAGTACAAGAGGGCTACGACAAGGCTGCCCTCTTTCTCCATTCCTCTACATCATCATGGCAGAAACTCTAAGTGCAGCGCTGGAAAGTCAGAGAAAGGAAAAAAAATAACAGGTATTCAGATAGCAAGAGGGGTCAAAGATATAAATCACTCTCTTTTTGCAGATGATACCCTTCTTATGGGAGGGGCATCAAGCATAATAGCTAGAAGATTTAAAAGAGTGCTGGATGAATTTCTCCAAGCCTTTGGAGGAATGTTAAATAACACCAAATGCAGAATATATAGTTGGAACACTTCTCCAAGAGTTATGCAACATATATCACAAATTCTGGAAATTCCAATTCAAATAAGATGGACCCATTTCACTTATCTTGGGCTGCCCCTAGCAAAGGAAAATGTAAAATCGGAATTATGGAGCAAGCAAGTGGAAAAAATGAAGGATAAAATTAAGAATTAGGGAGTGATGTGGCTTAATTTGGCAGGAAGAGTGATCATGATTAAGGCACTCCTTTTGGCCCTTCCCATTTATCAATATGCTATTATTCTAGCCCCGGCAAGCGCCCACAAGCAAATGGAAATAATAATAAGAAGCTTCCTATGGCAAGGAGGAAAACAAGAAAACAAAAAATTCAGTCTAGTCTGATGGGAGCAAGTCACCCTTCCCTATGAAAAAGGAGGTATAGCAATTCGATTACCAGGCCAAATGAACATTGCTTTAGGGACAAAAATAATTTGGAGAATGATAAGTGGAAAAGAACACTGGTGGGAAAAAGTTCTAGCAATGAAATATTTAAATTGTCATAGAACAAAGTTGATAACTGAATCTATTCCAGACAGGCCATGCACACAAGTCTGGAAACTTGTAAAAAAGATAATCCCTCTTATTAGAGAACAAATTTCTAAAAATCCAGGGAATGGAAAAACAATTGCAATCTGGGAGGATCGCATAATGGGAAGAGATCCTTTAAATCTTCAGCAGAATCTAAGAGGACTTCAATGTTGGATGGAAGAGAAAAGTATAAATACTTTATACTCAATTTCTGAGTGGGACCAGGATAATTGGCTTGGATGGAAACTACCAACAATCCCAAAAAGATTAAAAAGTCAGTGGGAGAGATTAAAATCACATCTATCAGGGGGTAGCTCCCATAAATAGAGAGGAGCAGGACGACTTTATATGGGATCCAAATGGAGGGGAATACACGGTGAAATCAGGGTATAATCTCCTTCAAGAACAACAAAGTCAACAAGATTGGAGTCTATGGAAGGCAACCTGGAAAACAGAATGTCTACCCAAAATCAAAGTTTTCATTTGGACTCTACTTAAAGGTAAAATTCTAACCTCTGAAAATTAAAAAAAAAAAAAAACAGGAATACAAGGGCCCTCCAGATGTGTTATGTGCCAAATGGAGGAAGAAACAATTCAACACCTCTTCATGAATTGTAGGGTGGCTAGAGAGTGTTGGACTCAGATAACAAGTCCGCTGGAAATAAATATAAATTTTTCAATTCAGCTGTCAGAACTTCATAAAATTTGGGAGAAAAGCTATCCGTATACAAAGAGAAACAAGGCCACAATAAGTAGGATATGGAAGTGCCTCCCCTCAATTCTGTGCTGGCAGATTTGGTTAGCCAGAAACAAATGTATATTCAAGGAACAAAAACCAAGTATAGGCAAGATTCTGTCAAAAACTTGGAGCCTAGTATCAAAGATCATAAGCACAAATGGAATATAAAATATGGATCAGAGCAACCTACAAAAAGAAGAAAAATATTGGTACAACAAAGCAATTTTCAGGCAAGAAGATCTCAAAGATTTTGGCTCTTGTAGCGAAATCCAACTTCTGATAAAGTTGGGTGAGGGCTTCTAAGGAGAAAGGGGAACTATTTTCCATAGGGAGAGCTAGCATCATTTGGTTTATAGAATGGGTAGTAACTGTAAACAAGATGTCGCTAGATGGGGCCATGATAGATCTTTGGGCAGGTACATAATAGGCCTGACATTTTCTGGTGAATTCAGGGGCTTGGAAGGTCAAAGTGAAGATATAATGGGGAAGATTTGACTCCTAGAGTCCAATTTCATCAGTCTTGTCTGCATGCTTGTCTTCCAGCCAATAGTATAGCTCTAAAAACTCACAATCACATTGAGTTTCATTAATCCGATAATCCTTGTCGGCTAAAGGGATGTGATCTAAATCTATGGAGGGAGGGATCAAGGGATTGAAAATTTTTTCCTGGGTTTTACTCTTTGGAGGCATGATTGTATTAGTGAAAGATAACATAAATTGACAGGAGACCTTACAGGGAAGTAGTTGAGGTAATGAGTTGTCAGGGGAAGGAGACAGAGGACTGTCAATTTTGATCTTGGTATGATTGCGTGAATACTTTGAAAATGATCGTTCTATAAAAGCTACAAATTACATGGAATAAGCCAATGAAAAGAAGAGAAAATGATGTTTTGAAAGCTTTTAAAGGCAGAGAATGGTGAAATCTATTGGAAGTGGTGCGAGACTGTTATGTTTGAATGGTTACCCGGGAAGGCGAATTGAATGTCGAACAGTTATTTTTGCAAGGAGATGAATTAATTAGGTAACGGCTAGGTGACGTGGTGGGAGGTGAGTGGTAGAAGTGTCATGGTAGGGACATGGTAAAGCGAGCAAGGGGAAAGCGGTTTTGGAGGGGTAGAGAGTGGTAAGTAGTATTTCAAGGGGGGGGTGCCACATAGGGATGGGCCCAGCAGAAGAAACATCCTTTTTGGACCCCCCCCTGGGGGCCGAAAGTGAATATGGGTCATGTATCATGAGGGAGAGATGATCCTGATACTCTGACAGCGACGTCGCTTAATCGTATACGACAAAATAAATTTGCCCATATGCACCTTTACTTTTTGTATTTTGGACTTAGGATAAAGGTTAGGAATAAAAACATGTAAAAACACTTTATCCCATTGTACCCCTTTGCCTTTTTACAATGTCATTAAAACTTAGGATAAAATGGCATATGCATATATTTATAAAACCAACTATTTTACCTACCCTTAACTAAACTAACATTTTATTTTTTTAAAGGGTGCACTTAGACTAGCAAACCCACATTATTTTCTTTTATAAAAAATGAAAAACTATCTAAATCCTATCACTTATTTCTCCTATTGATTCAGATTAAACAGTTGAATCAATGTCATTTTCTACCTAACTACTGATTTACCAAGATTAAACTATTTGGCAAATCTTTATTCTCTAGTCTAATTTACAAAAATTTAAACATGTTCAACCATGATTGTACTGTACGATTAAACAAATAGCTAGTCATTGTGGCATTTTAAACAAGCTGCACACAACCTTTATTTATCAATGATAAAGAAAACTATCTATCAGTAGTGGCATTTAGACTTGCAACACTTTCAATATTATTTCTTTTGTTTTTCTTTTGATGGGGTTCTATCTTTTATTCTTTTTCAATATTTTTGTTTTTTCTTTTCTTTTTTTATTTATACCCTCTTTTCATTTTTTATTCTATTTTTCTTTATTTGGAAATCATTTGTAGATTAACAATTATTTACAATATAAGTTTCCTAAGATAAAATACTCAATCACCTTGAGATCCTATAAATTATAGGACCCTAAGAGCATGAACCAGGTTGAATACCTCGGCTACATAATTGATGAGCAAGACATGCATGTGAATCTGACTAAGATCCAAGTCATTTGGGATTGGCCAGCCTCGATGACTTTCACAGAGCTTTGCATATTTTTGAGCCTTACCAATTTCTATCACAAGTTTGTGTTGGGATTCTCTCATATCACTTGGTCTTTTAGTCAAGTTACCAAGGGTAAAGAAAAATCATTTTTTTTTTGGTCTGAGGCACAACAAAATGCATTGGTTGAGTTGAAACATCGCCTTCACTCTGTGCCAATACTCACATTTCCAAACTTGCAACATCCATTTGAATTTGAGATAGATGCCTCCGACTATGCTATTGGTGTAGTTCTCACCCAATAAGGGCATCCAATGACCTACGATAGTGAGACACTCTATGATACGATTCAGAAATACCCCACATACGTTAAGGAGATGTACTCCATCATGTAGGCTTGTTGGTAGTGGAAACATTACATTCGACGAAAGGAGACGATCATCCACACTGATCACCAATCCCTTCAGTTTATATAGACACAAAGGAAGTTGTAAAGCGATCACCATTAGAAATGGTCCACATATCTGCAACAATTCCATTTGAACATTAAATACAAGAAGAGCAGCACCAATAATGTTGCAAATTGCCTTAGTCACGCCCTCGGTTGTGGCACTGACCATCATTCTCAACTCTTGTGGGCACGAGACTTCTAGATAGACGCAACTATACAAAAATGACCTAGAATTTTTCACCACCTACCAAATTTTGATGGATGGAAAGCAAGTATCGGGATTCCACCTCCATGATGAATTGTTATGCTACTTGGGGGACCTTTTTGTTCCTTCAAGCAAGTTTTCCAAGCTGATTTGGGAGGCTCAGTACAGTCGGGTTGCAAGACACTTTGATTTGGAGAAAATAGTTGCACTACTGCAAAAGTATTTTTATTGGCCAAAAATCGGATAGGATGTTGGAAAATATATCATATCTTGCACTATTTATTCCATCGCCAAGCCAACCATTAGGAAACAAGGTTTTTACACTCTTGTTCCTACTCCTAGCCAACCTTGGGAATCCATCTCCATGAACTATATTTCTAGCGTTCCGTCTACCAAGCATGGTAACAACTGTGTATTTCTTGTCGTTGATATATTTGATAACATGAATATATTGATGGATTGCAAGAAGAGCATCATAGCAAAAGGCACTACCAAACTCTTCTTCGAATGTGTGTCGGTACATTTTGGGATTCCACAACCCATTATATCAGATCGGGATAGCAGGTTCCTGAGTGCATTCTGGTTGAGACTCTAGTCATTGTTGGACAATAAGCTCACCAATTCAACTATATTTCATCCTCAGACTGATGGCCAGGCAGAGGTTGTCAATAGGATGATGATGCACATACTATGCATGTACAACTCCAAGCATTTGTCAACATGGGATGAAAGTTTTACCTAGCTATAATAGAGCTCTCCATAGCTCGACTGGACACAGCCCCTTTCAAGTGGACATGGGATTCAACCATTCTTTCACATTGACGTTGCAATTCCTTTTGCGACTACACAAACATAATTTGCACATGTTTAGTCTGAAGTTGATAAATGCACCAGGTTTATTGAATGCAACTAGCACATCTACCAGCAAGTTCATGATATCATGGATAAATCCAATGCCAAGTAAAAGAAGAGTCATGATCAGCATCAGGTGCCACATAAGTTTCAAGTGGGTGACAAAATTTGGTTGCATTTGCTAAAGGAAAGCCTTATTGCACCGCATCAGAAGCTTCAACCACTCTGATATGGGCCTTACACCATCACCGAGGTTATGGGTGACAATGCTTTATGTCGGTTTTAACCCTGTACAAAAATTACCTGCAAACAAGTTCTTAAAAGAACAGAAAATATACAATCGTGAGAAACACAAAACAAATACACAGATATTTTCCACTAGATCCCAAAACCGGGACTACAAAATTGATTTTTCATTATGTTCCTTTAAATGTTACGATACATATATATACATTCCAAAACATTCATAAACCCCAACCCATTAACCCTGGATTAGAACATAATCTTAGTTCCCTTGACCGGATCTACAAAATACCATGGGTAGTGTTGACGATGTTGGACTTGCCAACATGTCAGGGGATCTCCCCGATAAGAAGCCCTAATTAGACCTCAGACCATTTGGTGTAGGAGTCTCAGCAGTGGGTCGTACAGTAATGCCTTGACCATGATTTCCCATAGAGGAAAGTACGATAACTCTATTGGTAGCAAGGGTGTGACATATGCAATGAGCCAAGGAAGGTGCATGAGAGGTTCTAATGCACAGGGAGTGAGATGAGTGTGCCCCTTAGAAAATTGTGATAGCACGGAGTTAAGAAGGGAACACACAAGCAAAGATGCATCACAACATGGAAGGCAAGTTAGCTAGTGATCCAAAGTGATGGTTAAATCAACAACACATTTCAGAAATATTCATACATACATACATAGAAAGTTATACATGCATGCATAAGAAAACATATACATATATCATTTAGAGTAAACCAGATAGCATAGAATACAATACAACATATGCATGAAATGTGTTGGCTCTTCTTATATTAAGAAGTGTAAGTTCCAGTCATACAATACATCCATGTCCAACTACTAGTTCTGATAGCGGAACGTTACAACCACGATTGCGTGCTCCTCCAAAGAGTTATACTTGCTCTACGCAGTGGAGAATCCAAGGCTCGTTACAATACTGTCCAAGCTCTGTCCAAGATAGTCTTATCGAAATCTTGGCTAACCAAAAGCATTTACAATGAGTTATGGGGGACAATTTATCACAAAGGGTGGGGTGACCCTTGACATTCCCCTTTGTGACAGTTCATCTACCCTAACGACTCTTCATCTACTCTATGACTATTACATCCAACTATCAACACTTGACAAGACGTTACATTACAATGCACATGTACCTATGTGAGACAAAATGGCTTGAGCAAGCCATGTTAGACATACTATGACTCGAACAATTGTTGGAAGACCAACTCTTCAACAACTTCATTGTGGTTGACATTAGCGTACTGATGCTAAGACCGATAGTCTGCGATGGTGTCCATGTGCTCCAAGGTGACATCTTTCTAGAACCTGACTCTTACCTCCATAGCATCCAGGTACACTGCTCAGGATCCTCTCTCCAACTCGTCTGAAAGCATGTGCATCAATGTCTTCAATGTGTTTGGGCCAACAACATACTTGTGCATGATGTTTGTGCTGATGGGAAAGAATGGGTTGGTGGCAATGCGCATCAACTCGTCAACGTACGAGTCAAGCTCTAGTCAGACCTATGCCTATGTCTTTTCCTGGGTGAGAGTCCCAATAGATGGGATTGCATGTGTGCGCGCCACAACATCCATACTCTTGAATGCACGTGCATGGGAAGCCTGTATATTAGTGATGGGTTGCGGGAGCTCTTCATAGTTTTGGATCTGACTCCGGATATGTTCCTTCAGCTCGACCACTCTGGGCTTCATCATCTTATGCAAGTGAAGCGGGGCTCCCTTGTATCTCATCGTCCATGTTTGCATGTAATCAACAACAGCATGCACATTCACCAAGATACGTGCTCTTCTAACACATCACTGCTGGCATCCGTTGAGATGGACGACTACCTTGTGCATGGTATCAAACTTGGAATACAATGCTTGCATGACCATGTCAAGGGACAACACTTCATCTAGTATTGCCTTCTTCAATTTTTCGGGTGGATGTTGTAACCAACTCTCCTCCTTGCTTGGCCATCTGTAGTTCCATAGCAATTTGCTCATTCTCATCTTTCATAAAGCGAACACTTGAGCTAGTGGCTTCGGCATACACTTTGGTACCATCGGCCAAGGTTGTTGGATGTTTGCACACGTAATACACGATCACTCATTCCTCAACTTGCGCAGGATATGTATGATCATCTGGAGTCGACACTCTGCGAGATTGCACAACTCTATGTTGAGACTCATCGAATGAGATGTTGTGCATCTTCCCCTCCGACTGATTTCTAAGGATCTCAATTCCTCCTTGGTCGCTTGAGACTTGCTCATCTTCTAGATGTGGTGAAGTGGGTAAGTCGACCTCTTGGTGATGAGGCATGAGGTCGATGTCTTGTTCCAATTCCTGTTGCTCCATATCCGTATCCAACTGTTGAAGTGCTTGCTCTATCTCACGAGCGAAGTCTTTCTCCTACAATGGTTCATCATGTCTACCTGATCCTAGCTATTTTGATGAGTCCACTACTTGTATTGACGTTGTTTCACCTATTTTCACATGTTGTACCCCCTGTTGTACCTATTATTGTTGTGCTTCCCTCTCCTGTTTGCGCAGGTCTTGTTCCTTTCGGAGCTGCTCCTTCAACTCATGAAACTCCTTCTCTGTTTCTTCCATTCTCTATTTCTCCCTCTACCTTTACGTGATTCGCTTATCTCGATGTTTCCTCTTCACCTCTATAGCCATAGTTGCTTTCTCTACAAGTGGATCTACTCAGAACTTGCAGCTTTTCTCTTCCTCCATGTGATCGAAAATCTTCCTCTTGCCCTTGTCGCACACTGGTATGTTCACCTCTACTGTTGTTGCTGCTTCTGGTGCTCTCTGGGATGTTGCTTCACATTGCTTCGCTAACCACTCCACAGTGAATCCGACCTGTTCATTGGGTCTGGAGAAACTGTAGCAATATCTCCATGGGTCCTCCTCTGCCCAATGAAATGCCCCGTGGATCCAGTTGAATTGTACTCTTGTGCAGTGATCTTTCACAAGACAATGTGGGTCATACGGATTGTAACTTCGGAGGTCGAATGGGTACTTCTTTATTTGCTCTACTTCGACATCTGCATGCTTGAAACTTTGGATCTCATATAACCCAATGCGTAGAAGAAGAGCGCACCAAGGTACCTTCTTCTTCTGGTGCATCCTAGTTGTCAATCTTGCCAAGATGTGATATGCTACTTCCTACATGATGATCATGTCCAAGGTAAACTTCAGTAGAACATGTGGAGGCTTCTTCGCGTTGTACATTTGTATGAAGGTGTCAGACGGTTAGGCATACCAATCAGTTGTGTCTATCAGTGCCTCCATTGTTGCCTTTGACATGCAGGGTGGATCCTGTTCAAATATCATCTTGTAGACCGTGGTGAAAAAATGATTGGACAGTTGTGTGATAACTCCTCTGAAGTTGCATTCGGACAACAACTTATAATAAGTGTTCACAGCAGTCTCCTTCGGTGACCATGCCCGCTTCAAGCCCAGGAACTCCAGTTAGGCATAGACTGCATCCAAGATGTAGGCGGACATGTAGATTCTACTTGCATACCTTTGGGCGGCTGTTGAGCCCTTGTTACATGTTCCTTCAACTGATGAGCCAATATATTGGACCAGTTGCATGGTTTTCCTTCTCTATCCAGTTGGTCCAGTGCGAACACCCAACACTGCGGGAAGGTTTCCATGCTTTCTTGGCCATACAGTTGACATGCAAAAATGACCAGTATTGATACACCTTCCATAGTATCTTCTTCTTGTAGATATGATTGGGTGTCATCCTAAATCTAGCCGGATCCTTTACCCAGTTCTTTTGAATGTCTCTGGAGTTGGCATTGTTGCTGGGTAAGCTAAAGGGAGTCTCCATGATAGTCACGGGCTTTGACATCTAATACATCTCATCATAATCCTCTACCATAAAGGTTGCAATCTTTGTCTTGCTGACACTACTCAAGGTCATCGTCTCAGAATCAGTGTGTGAGACGATCCAGTGTACCAAGTCCGCACATGGGAACACAAGTTATCTGCATGCAATACGGTACAAGTCGGACTTGTGAATGTTCACGTATACTTGGCAGTCTTCGAGGTCTTCCCCAAATGTTCCTATAAATTCATCATTGACCTCTTGCAATTTTAGCTTGATCTCCTTGTCTAGAATCAGCTTGGTATCTTCACATATCAGTAGAATTGAGTACACTCGCTTAATTGTTGCTCTAGTTGCACTTCTGTTAGTGTCCATTAATCCTACTCTCTTGGAGGCCATTGATCTTGTACTTCTAAGAGGCGGATGTACACCTAAAAGATCTGGAGACAAAGCGACATGCATGGCAAGAAATCTGTCAGCGAAAACCAAAGAAATTGGAGGAATGACATAACACATACCTAGGGATTGATAGGCAAATATTGCACAATTTATTCTGGGAGGCTGAGTGACTAGCTGCTAGAACTACGCAAAAGGTAGTTTGGGTTGTTTGGGAGGCAAGACTGGCTGTTGGATTTGCGCAATAAGCAATCCAGGCTAACTGCTGACTGTTGGAATTGCGTAATGCACAATTCCAGCTGGCAATGACTATAGGCTCAGTGACTGCGTTGTGTAATTTTTTGGGCCAGCAGTCACTATCCCTCAAGATTGTGTAAAGCAAGCCTAGGGAACAACTACTAGGCAAAAATGCACATTTATGGAGAGGAAGATAGAGCCTTCACTCATAGGATTGCACAATGTTGTCTTGGTGAGGCAGAATCCGAGCCAAGGCTGCCCAGACCCGTCGATGGGCCACTGAAAACAAATGTGAGAGTGATTGCATGGTGATACTAAGTGTAGGTAGAAGCAGATGATATTGCATGCAAATAGTGAATGAAAGATTCATAAAATGGAACAACATGCATGTGAGTGAAGCGAGTCACCGAATCGGCGACCGTTCGTGCAAAACAGTTTCATGCATGCAACAACGGTGAGATGGCAACGAAAACTGAAACAGTGTTAATACAAGCTAGTATGCAGGTAAATGATAGCAAGCATTCAAAGAAATCAAGCAAATAACACTCACACAAGTGAAAACATGATAAGCAACAACAATGTTGAAAAAGGCAAGTTGGGACCACTTACCCATGAATATTTGAGCCGAATGTGTCAAAGAGTCCTAGATGTTCTTTGGGATGTCAGAGCTACAAGATCAATGTGAAAGAATGAGCTTTGATGCATCGAATAAATAAGTTTGGGCTTATGAGGCGCATGCCACAGATTTAGGAAAAAGCGACACTCGAAGGAAAGATTCTAAAACGATCTTTGCATGTAACCTCGAGCTACTAAAAATAGATCCCTCAATGAAGGGATGCTTTTTGCATGTTTCCTTTTGCTATTCCTGGAAAAATCAAGCCATGCATGCAAGTCAAGTTTCCATGGTCTCGGGTGGAACTGGTCAACCCAACTACACATGCAAGAGGCTGCTCAACTACTAGGAGAAAATGTGCATTTCAGGATGGGAGCTGGGTTGGCTGCCTAGGATATTTTCACAATTTCTGGGAAGAGCTGTTGACTGTTGTTCGGGATTACACAATTCTTGGGCTAAGCAGCCCTGCTGGGAAGAATTGCGCAATTTGTTAGAAAATTATGTATTACAGAGCAATGGAACACATAAAATATTGCAGAAATATAAACACAGAAAACGCATAAAACAAGAGAGACACAGATATACGTGTTTCACCCAGTTTGGGTTACATCCACGGAGAAACAACCAGTCCTTCTTTTTATATTATCCAGCAAACTGAAGAGATACAACCTGCAGCAGATCCACTGTAATTCCCTCTTCGCTCTCAATATCCTCTCTCTTCCTCACTTAGAATACAGATATACATAGACACAATACAATTCCCTCATATATAGTGAGGAGTTGCCTTCTAGGGAAAAAAACTCTAAATTAAACATAACTTCTACAGTCAGATCTTCGCCTAATGAACAGCCCATATTGACTACGAAATTACAGCATTTTACAAGGCAATTTTACATCTATTCTTAGCTTCGAGGGTGCTACCCCTGATCTCCCCGCCAGGGGGGGCTCCCAAAGGTCGCAGCCGCCCCCCCTGGACCCCCCCTGCAGCGAATATTTTATGGGCAGCGTTGCCGCCCCAGTATAAATTGCCTTCCAATGCAGCGATATCTTTGAATACAGAAGATAATCAAGCTCCACACCCAACAATCTCCCACTTGGAGACTGATTATAGCAACTCCACCGCTACTTAATTTGTTGGACAATGACTCCACTTTGGACTTGGTTGTTTCTCATCTTCTTCATCAGACTTGAAGACCAATTGAAACTGAGCAAATTCTTAGTTTCTCCCTTGTTACAACTTTTGTTAACATATCTGCAAGATTCTGGCTAGTGTGTATCTTTTCCAGCTTCAACTATCCATCTTCCAATGTTGACCGTATGAAATGGTAATTGAGTTGTATATGTTTAGTCTTGGAATGAAATGCAGAGTTCTTTGCAAGATGTATGGCACTCTGGCTGTCACTGTATAACTTTCCCAACTCCTGCTTCTTACCCAATTCATCCAGAAACCTTTGTAACCAAATCATTTCTTTACTAGCCTTTGTAGCAGCAACATACTTTGCTTCTGTTGTTGAGAGTGCAACAACACTTTGCAGTTTTGAGACCCAACTGACAATTGTTCCACCTACAGTAATCACATACCCTGTTGTGCTTCTCCTTTTATCTCTATCACCTGCCATATCTACATCAACATATCCCTATAGAGCAATGTTTGAACCACCAAAGCATAATGCTTGATTTGTGGTACCTCTCAAATACCTAAGAATCCACTTCACCACCATCCAATGTTCTTTTCCTGGATTGTTCATGTACCTGCTTACAACTCCCACTGCATGTGCAATATCAGGCCTTGTGCAGAACATTGCATACATTAAGCTTCCAACTACTGATGCATATGGAACTTTAGACATATGAGCCATTTCTTCATGAGTCTTGGGACACTCCTCCTTGCTTAATTTGAAATGGCTAGCCAAAGGTATACTAATTGGTTTTGCATTCTGCATATTAAACCTTTTCAACACCTTTTCTATGTACTCACTTTGAGACAATGTTAATTTTACGATTATTCCTGTCTCTAGTTATTCTCATACCAAGGATTTGTTTTGCAGCACCCAAATCCTTCATTGCAAATGAGTTTGCCAATTTTCTTTTGAGCACATTTATTTCCTGCATGTTAGAACCTGCAACAAGCATGTCATCTACATACAATAACAATATAATATAGCTGCCATAATTTTGCCTTTTGAGATAAACACAATGATCAGAGTGACATCTAGTATAATCTTGTTCAGACATAAACCTGTCAAATTTTAGATACCACTGCCTTGGAGTCTGTTTTAAGCCATACAAGCTCTTCTTCAACCTGAACACTAGTTTCTCCTTCCCTTTTACCTCATATCCTTGTGGTTGTTGCATATATATCTCTTCCTCCAAATCCCCATGGAGAAAGGTTGTCTTTACATCTAACTGCTCAAGATGCAAATCTTCAACTGCTACTAGACTTAAAATAGTTCTAATTGAAGTCATTAACAACAGGAGAAAATATCTCATCAAAGTCTATACCCTTTTTTTGTGCAAACCCTTTCACCACAAGTCTAGCTTTATACCTTTTTCTATCTCCATATTCTTCCTTCAACTTGTAAACCCATTTATTCTGCAATGTTGTTTTACCTGCAGGCAACCTGACTAAGTCCCAAGTCTATTTATGTGCTAAGGAATCCATCTCTTCTTTCATGGATTGCTCCAACTTCTTCCTGGTTTCTATCTGTACTGCTTCTTCATAACATTCTGGTTCAGCAAAATCAGTCAGCAATACATAATATAATGAAGGAGAGTATCGTTCAGGGGGTTTACTTATCCTGGTCGATCTTCTAACACCACTTTTAGGTGTTTGAGGTGCTTGTTGCTGTTGTGGTTGTTGTTATGGCTGTTGATCATTATGATTTTCAGGCACCATCACTTTTCTTGTGATCTCGTCAAGCATTGTGTATTCTCTATTTTATTTTTCATGTTTCTTTTCCTGCAGTTGATCCTTATACAAAACCTTTTCATTGAATATGACATCTCTGCTCCTAATGATTTTGTGTTTTTCATAATCATAAAAGCGATAACCAAAATCATTAACACCATATCCAATAAAGGTACATTTCTTTGATTTTGCCTCAAGCTTTATTCTATTTTCTTTATTAATGTGGACAAAGGCTTCACAACCAAAAGTCTTTAAAAAGGAGTAGTTTACCTTTTTACCTATCCATGCCTCCTCTGGAATACCACCATCCGAGGAACTTGAACGCCTTCTGTTTATTAGATAAACAACAATATCTACAGCATCTACCCAAAATTGTAAAGGAAATCCTGCATGCAATCTCATGCACCTTGCACGCTCCATGATTGTCCTGTTCATCCTTTCTAACACACTATTTTCTTGTGGTGTTCCTGGAACTGTCTTCTCTCTACGAATTCCATTCTCTGAACAGTACCTATCAAACTATTTGCTACAATATTCACCTCCATTGTCTGATCTGAGACACTTCAACATTTTTCCTGTCTCATTTTCAACCAAATCTTTCCATTTCTTGAAAGTATCAAATACATCAGATTTATTTCGAATACAATAAATCTAGGTTTTTCTAGTTGCATCATCAATTAAAGTAACATAATAATGAGAGCCACCAAGAGATGATACCTCAGCAGGTCCCCATACGTCTGTATGCACAAGCTCTAATTTTTTTCTCTTCTTTTCTTTCCCAACTCTAAGAATCTGACTCTCCTCTGTTTTCCATAAACACACTTCTCACAGAATTTTAAATCAACATGCTTCAAACCTGGCAACAAATTTCTTGAGTGAAGAATCTGCATCCCCTTCTCACTCATGTGCCCGAGCCTATGACGCCACAATGTCGTACCTTCTCTTATAGAGGTTAAAGCATTAACAGAATTAGAAATACTATTGCATAAATACAATGTACCAACCTTTCCTCCTTTCGCTATTACCAGGGATCCTTTAGTGACCTTCCAGGTTTTATCTATGAAAGTAGTTACGCAACCTTCACCTCCAAAATACCCTGTTGAAATCATATTTTTTTCAGATCTGGAACATGCCTTACCTCCTTCAATAGCCATTTATTTCCATTCTGTTGTTTTATGAAAACTGTACCCATTCCAATTATTTTAAAGGGTTTATCATCACCCAATCGAACATGTCCAAAATCTCCTTGAACATAATCATGAAAATGTTTCCTATCAGGTGTGGCATGGAAAGAGGCCCCTGAATCTACCACCTAGGCACCAATAATATTTTCTAAAGAAAGAATCAAAGCATCTTGCAACACATCACCTGTTACATTCGCTTCATGATTATTTTCTTGTTGCGTGTCTCCTTCTTTTCCCTTTCGAGACTTGTAGTCTTTCTTCAAGTGTCCTTTCTTCCCACATTTCCAGCACACTATCCCTAATCTGGATTTGGATTTGCCTTTTCTTGACTTACTGCGATATCCAGGGCTCTTTCCTCTTTCCATTTTTCTTCCCATAGTCTCTGCAGTCAAAGCATTACTTGATGTCTCACCGGAACTTTTTTGTCGCATTCCCTCGCTAAGGATTGCACTGACAACATCATCAAACTTTAAAGTACTAGATCCAACGACAGAGTTACTAATGGCCATAACTAAACCATTCCAACTTTCTGGCAATGAGCACAGAAATAACAAAGCCCTAACTTCATCATCAAAAGTTACCCCTACAGAACTTAATTGATTGGTAACTGTATTAAACTCATTTAAATGATCAACAATAGATCCACCTTCTGACATCTTCATATTAAATAAATGCTTCATAAGAAATACCTTATTTGAGGTCGAGGGTTTTTCATATAGTTTGGCCAATGTCGACATTAAACCCTCTGTTGTCGTTTCCTTTGAAATATTAAACGCTACCGACACCGCTAGGCACAGCTGTATTGTTCCAAGTGCTTTTCTGTCGAGAATATCCCATTCTGTGTTTGTCATACTCGTAGGCTTCTTTGTCTTTCCGCTCAATGGTTGGTACAGATATCTCTGGTACAAATAATCTTCCATCTGCATCTTCCACAGTTGGGAATTTTGGCCGTTAATTTTTGACCCTAAACCTACCATCTTCTGCCATTACTCACTCGAACCAGGAACCCTTCTCTCCTGCGAGTTTATTATCCAAATAGACCTTTGGCTTTGATACCAGTTGTTAGAAAATTATGTATTACAGAGCAATGGAACACATAAAATATTGCAGAAATATAAACACAGAAACTGCATAAAACAAGAGAGACACAGATATACGTGGTTCACCCAATTTGGGCTCCGTCCACAGAGAAACAACCAATCCTTCTTTTTATATTAGCTATCAAACTGAATAGATACAACCTATAGTAGATCCATTGTAATTCCCTCTTCGCTCTCAATATCCTCTCTCTTCCTCACTCAGAATACAGATATACATAGACGCAATGCAATTCCCTCATATATAGTGAGGGGTTTCCTTCTAGGGCAAAAAACCCTAAATTAAACATAACTTCTACCATCAAATCTTCGCCTAATGAACGTCCCGGATTGACTTCGAAATGACAACATTTTACAAGGCAATTTTACATCTATTCTTAGCTCTTGGGGTGCTGCCCCTGATCTCCCCACTAGGGGGGGCTCCCAAAGGTCGCAGCCGCTCCCCCTGGACCCCCCCTGCAGCGAATATTTTACGAGCAGTATTGCCGCCCCATTACGAACTAGGGTCCAATGCAGCGATACCTTTTAATACAGAATATAATCAGGCTCCACACCCAACACAATTTTCTGGATGAAGCCTCACTGGCAGAATTGCACAATTCTAGAGCCCAACAGGCTGCCAGACCAAATTGCACAATTTGTGGAGGGAAGGCTGGTTGCCCTCCAGAATTGTGCAATTTCTTGAGTGAGCTACTCAACCTACGACTATACCAAGTCCGGATAAACAACCTGTGAGGGGAATGCATCAAGCTTTGTTAGACAGGCTTCCTTTCTGTAAGAAAAACACTGAAGCTTGTGTACTTGACGAAGCAAGACATGTTGATGTGAAAGTTTCGTAGGGAGGCTCCAAAACGAAGCTAAAACAAAATTTTGGTGACACACTGGTAGAACTCTATCTCTATGAATGAACCTTGTTCGTGAAAAGCAATTCTAACACCTCCGAAAGTATTGTTCAGTTCTCAGTTCGTCTTGGTTTCACACTAGCTTGATTGTAAGATGTAGCATCCGCCAAACTCTTGGTCGATTAACACACATTCTGAGCCAAGTCAACATAGTCGTTTCGATTGGGATTGAGGGGTATATTGGTGCACAAGCAATATAATCATCAGAGTCTTAGTTTCATCTTTGGTGTTTCTCCGCTATCAGTACGCCTAGACAGTACCCCAGTGGAGTCACGCAGTAACACAAGCATCGCTCCACTGCCAGCGACCCTGGTCAATACCCCGACGGTGTTACTTGCATCACCTCTCTACGCAGGAAGCCTTTCTCTTCTTTTGCCTAATTCATTTTTTATCTTTTGAAATTTTCACTTCTGATTTTTTCATTTATTCATTTTCACAACTGTGTGTAACACTTATTCATTTCAGAGGCGGAAGAGGGATCCTGACTTATTGAGAGCAGAAGAGGTTTTTCCTTCAGAGAATTAGTTTATTATATACCTCTGACGTGCTTGTTAAGGTTTTCCCCCTCACATTACTCTACTTGACTCAACTGACAAGGGTTAACCCAAAAATAACCGACTAGGGTAGGTGATACAAGTTAGCACACAAGCGTTGTGTTTTCACCAAGGTTCACCTCGAAAAGTACGTATTTTCCTTCGACGTATCATGGGCTAGGATGACAGATAACCAATTAGTGATAACAGTACAAGGCCTCTTGTAATTTACCCGGCTTGTTTCAAGAGTCATACATGGTTTCACGCGAAACTAACCTACGAAAAAAACAAACAAACAAACAACAAAGAAAAGCAAAAGCAGAATCAAATGCAAAAGAAAAGTGAGTAAGAAAACAAGCAAGCAAACAAACAAGCATGTAAGCAAACCAACTAAAAGCAAACACTACTCCTACTCCTAAACTAACGGTGCATGGGCTTGATCACGTGAAGTGATATTTCCAATGCAGCCACCGATGCACTAGTTGACCCGTGTTGGTGAAGGCTTAGTCCGCAAGAAACCCAGTTGTGTAGACCAGCAAAGCAAGAAAGATATAACAATGAAGACAAACACACTTCATATTTAAAAGTGTCCATAGGACATAATTGAATGCAAGTGCATGACATGTGGTCCGTGGACTTATCACGGTGTTGTGCAGCACTGTGTGCAAGTTTGAAGCATATGCACACTCTTGATCGTGTCATGCAATAAAACGAAAGAAACAAAGACAACTTGTGTCGTGCACGTGTGCTTGCGATGTAATATTCCTCCAATGCATGAGCGATAGGATCGTGCAGTTCGAGTGGAGGATGCATGCTCTCTGTGAGATTGATCTTCAATGCATACAGATGAGTGATGAGGATCCTCGGGTGATTGAAAAATTTCTTGATCTGAAGTGAAACTAACCCCAAGAGAGTGAGAGCCTGACATAACCATCAGCTCGGGTTGAAGTGCCTCGACTATCTTGGGTGTTTCAACTTCATCATCAGTTAGATCATCATAAACCGGTGGCTTTGAAAAATCAACTACGATAGAAACATGATTGTGATTGAATATTGGAGTAGATAGATCACAACAATCACGAACAAAAAAATCAATGATTTCATCGGCATCCTCATGATCTGATGAATCAAACAGAGGGGTAGATGAGAAGCGAACAAATTCATCCTCTGTGTTTCCAGAAAAGGAAGATGAAAGATCACGTGGATGTTCAATGAATAACTTATCTTCTCTGTTGTCAGATGATAGACTGACATCCGGTGTTTCCTGTGAGTAACCAATGATGGGTGTGTTTGCGCTTGAAATTTCACCTCAGGCTGAGAAAGGTAAACCTCAAGGCTACATCAAACCATTTAGCCTCGTAGCTATCCCTACGGGGCAGGAGAAGGCTCTCTCTGGTCAATCTCGGCAGATCTTCAATGGGATGAGATGACCAACAAGGTAACACTGATATTAGGCTAGTAAACTGATTAAAAAGGTTGATTTGGGGTTTTTTGGGTTTTTGGTGGCAAATTGAGGAATTGCAATTTTGGGTGCGGGGATTTGACACAGTTTCTGCAGGGGGTTCTTTGGGGCGAGGTAGGAGACCGTATTGATGCCTTTGATTGAGGTGAGTGGATGGAAAAGACTGGTGAGGAGCTAAGGAGAGCAAATAATACTTTGAATTCTCCTTAAACAGTAGAAAACATAGAAATTAAACAAATTTAAAAGCAGAGCATGGCAAGCATGAATTCTTACTTTAACACTTCATTTGTTTAATATGCAGAAGGAAAGAAAGGAGATGAATCACATAACACACTTACAAGAACATTAAGAAGCACTCCATCAATACATGAAACCACAAGAATCCCAAAAAGGACTGCAAAACCCTGGTCTTCCTTAGCCAAAAATTGCAGAGATACAGTGAAATAATACAATGATAGCTTCTCCCTCAAGAGTCCAACCATGAAAATGAGCAAGAAAGTACATAATATAGATGATCTAACCTCTTTCCCTGCCTCCATGGGTCGAGCTCACTATCCTAGGAGCTGTTTCAACCACTTCTAAACTAAGCACTACAAACTAGGCAGTCAAAACAACTTGCCTCTATAAACTTGGAAACCAATCCATTCATTACATATTTACCCTTTACATGAATGAATCTTCTAGAAGTGTTAAACAAGAGTAAAAGTGTCTTAGAGTTACAATAATTACATCAAAGATAATCATCTTCCACCCCAAAAAGTCAAACTGAGTCAAATCTGCGTTTTCTGGGCTGTACAGTGCAATCTGGCAAAAAACTGCCTGACAGGTCGCGCGCCACTGCCTGACGGGTCGCGCGCCTTTGGAGCGATGTTTGAGGCACTTTTAGGTGGCCAAATTGAGCAAAAGTGGGCTTGTTGGAAAGGTCTGTGAGTCTACTTTCCAACCCAACTGGAATTTTTGAATTTGGAGGTCATTTGCCCTGTCAAAACTTAATTCTCCCAAGACTGGTTTCTGCAACTCAAAAAAGGGCCAGAAAGTCAATTTTTGCTAGTTTTTTGACCTTTTGGGGGACCAAAACTGCACAAAATCTCAAGTCCATTCACAGGCATGTGTAACTTTGCATGACAAATCTAGAAATGCTGAGTTTTTGCCAAACTGAGTTGCCATGATGTAGGGTCGCGCGCGGGGTGAGACCCGTTAATGGGAAAAACCTGCAAATTGCCAAAATTCACCCAAAATTCTCAAAAAATTTTGGGATTTGTGCTGTGGTTGAGCTAATTAGTGCCTTTATCTTTGAGGGAAGCCTCAGCCAAGATACGGAGTGGATTGGTCTTCTTTTTCCGTTTTAGGGCCTCGGACAACCGCCTTTGAAACATTTTCATCTTGGCCTTGCACACATGCATTCTTGCCCAATAATGATTTTTCATGTTTCTTAGCAGCCTCTTGTCTTGTTTGGCCTTCGCCAACAGCTTCTCTAAGTGTGCATTGACCCGGATGAGCATAGACTCCCTCTCCTTAGGCAATAGGTCACCGGGCCTTCTTCGGTTTAAGGTTCGGTCACTACGAATACTTCATAGCTCATCGAGGACTTTTTCCTCCTCCAACTGCTTGTTGCGCTACTCAAGGTAAGTGATGGTCCATTGAGCTCCCTCTAACTTCCGCTGCAAGGCATCATTTTCAGCTCTGAGATGCTGAATGACCTCCTTTGCCTCCTTGCTAGGAGAACTGGCCTCAAGATCAACAAACTCAATATCGGGAACTCCTGATGGACCCTCATCAACCATGGGTTGTTTTCCCCTCTCTGGTACCTGTGCTGGTGAAGAAAGCGAGGCCCCTTCCACCTGATGTGGAGATAACACTCGCTGAGCCGATGATGAAGGTGAGACCCCTTCCACCTGCTGTGGAGATAACACTCGCTGAGCCGATGATGAAGGCGAGACCCCTTCCACCTGCTGTGGAGATAGTACTCGCCTAGCTGCTGCAAATAAGGCCCTCGGGCCTTTCTGATATGTGAGTTGAGGTGAGGAACTAACATGTCTAGTGACCGGAATATCAAGCTGCTGAGATGGTCCTCCCTCCTCCTGAATGACCTCAGGATGTGGCTGGGGTGGTGCTGTGAAAAACTCACGGGAAATGAATTCCTCCCATGAGATGCCCTGCTGAGCCAACTGATGCAAGACTACGAGCTGAATCAAACCATAATGACATAGGCTCCTGTACTGCTGGGCCGAGCTCTTCCTCTGCATGACAGAGACCATCCTCTCAATGTTCTGATAAAAGAAGACCGGGATGTTCATCATCCGCACTCGAGTGAAGTGCATCAAGAGGCGAATGTGATATGAGTATACCTGGGAAAATCTGCCCTCACAAGTGAAATAAAGCATAATGAGTCTCATCATGGGGGCATACTGACTTCGGAGGAACCTGAAAGGAAACACACCTGCCAAATGTCTCATGAATGGTGGCCGGACAAAAGGCTCAAAGTGAACTGTATCCAATACCTTCCGTTTATTCCAAATCTCCCCGACATTTGGAATCCCTGTAGCCTATGCAATGATCTCAGGTGTCAAAATGAACTCCACCCCAGCAAGGTTAACATGTCCCTCATGCAAGTGCAAGACAAAGAGGCGGGCCAACTCTCGGTGATGTTGAATCCGAGAAATCCTCTCACAAAACTCATAACAGGACATGTACTGAAAGCAAGAAACTGCCATAGGACAAGCTTGTAGACCCGCCAAAGAAGTAGGTTCCTCTCTTCTGTGATGGCCACCTTTTCCACCCCTATGTGGCCTCCTCTGTACCTCAACTTCTGGGGATGATGAATGGTCATCACTCTGCTCATATGTTTCAGTGTCTGACATGTTTGAGGAGCAAAATGGACAAAATATACTGTTGTTTCAAGGGGACAATGACATGAGGGAAATGTTAGGGGAGGGACCTCTTGCACAAGGAATTGGGAATATATGAATAACAGGGAATTTAGGGAATACATTGCAAACAAATATTTGCATATATACAGGCATACATGTACATAACAAGGATATAGGGAATCATTTACAAAATCACTGCATATAGGAATACATTGAAAAACAGTGAACATAAGGGAATACATGTATGTAACAAGGGGACATTTGGAAACTTATTTACAAAACCTTTCACATATTCACCAAGAAATTTTTATGTTTATAGCATGCATATGGTGAAGCAAGAGTAGGGTTTTGAGTTTTTGATGCTTTGGGGAGGGGTAGGGTTTGTATTTTTGGTGATTAGGGAGAGGGAAGGGTTTGTAATTATTTACAACATAGCATGGGGAAAATAGATATGAATGCAAATATGAGTAAAAAGGGAAGGAGGGAGACAATTTACAAGAGGGAAATACCTTGAAACAACACAAACCCTAGCACATTTAAACATTAACAATACAGTCATTTGAAATTTCATCCACTTGCACAATTTAACCTTTAAACACAAGCATGAGGGCAATCAATCATAACCAACCACCAAACCGAAGTGTAGAGGGCCTACCTCGAACAATCTTGAAGATTTGAGGGAGTTGGAGCGATTTTGTTTCGAGTTTGCAGGGGAAACCTTGACGGGTCGCGCGCCACGCCCAACGGGTCGCGCGTGCTTGACGGGTCGCGCCCGTTCAAAACTTGAACTGCGGGATGGGCTCTGACGGGTCGCGCGCCTGTCTTGACGGGTCGCGCGCCTGTGCTGAGCCCGAAATTCAACCAATTTTCGCCTAACACTCTTGATGCTTGCTCACTCTCTCTCAACAATGCCTTAGATGCACAATAAGAATAATAGGAGGGAAATTGAGCTTTTATAACCTCCATTTGAAAAAATTTCATGCTCAAACCCACTTTCTAAAGTTTATCTTTGACACTTTATAAAACTGACTTTTTGGCTTCCTTTGTCCTGAAATTGACTCTTTTAGTGCTTTTTCTTGATTCTTTTTGCAGGTAGATCATCTGAGGGATCTTGGCAAGGGGACCAGGGTTTCATGATGTCTGTTGCAGTCTTTTGAAAATTTCATCACTTTTTACAAAAATTCAAAAAATGACCTTGGCTTTAAAAACAAAGTTTTTAAATCCAAGGTGAAAATTCACTGTGCAAGATAAAAATATCGAAGAAACATGTTTACAATCCTCCCTCTGGCTTGCTGAGCACTCATGGACTTTCAGAGACATGACCTTGCAGAGATAAATGACCAAAACCCTAGACCTAGGACTTTGACCTCAAGACAAAACAAGACAAGCTTGAAAGAGCTCAATGACTGATATGACCTGATCCAGCAAAGCCAAGAGGTGTATAAATAGACCAGCTCCTCCATCAGGGTTATGGCATGCCTAACGGGATGCAAAAATTGACACTGATGAGACACCTACCTATGCAAATGCAAAGAGCTTTGATCACTGATGGAGGGCTTCAAGACCGACACTAACAGGGTGCATCCGTGGATGAAGATACACATGTGAAATCATGGATGGCAGGTTCACCAAAGATGTCAAGGAAGAACAGAGGAGGCTTGGATGGAAGGGAGTCATCCTTCGCTGAGTGTTGATGCTCAAGATCCCAGTCATACTCTTCATGAATGACAGCGCATGTTGGTTGTGCAACACCAACTTCGTCAATGGCTTGATCCTCGTTCACAACAAGTGTAGAGTCTGGAATGGAAGAACACAAGACAGTATCATTTGGAGGAACAACTGAGTTCACAAACGGAGGTTGTGGAACAAAATTCATGTGACAACTCGATGGACTCACAACCAAATCTGCGCGAAAATTATGTGAAGTGATGTTGGGAGAATGTGACAGTTGAACAGATGTGAAAGCATGATCTCCTGCATCACTTTGCTGTGGTGGAGCTGTTTGATGAGGGGACAGTGGACAATCAATTGTGACAATGATTGTCTCCATCTGTGATTGCGTAGCTCCATCACTGAAGAATACTGAGTGAGGCTTGATTTCAAACTTCTTCTTGGGATGAGCAGATTTCTTAACGCAGTACTCGAATCGGTCCCAAAGATAGAAAAATTTCATCTAGCTCTTCGGAGCTTGAAACCACAAATCACGGAAGCGCTACCAAGAATCCATAGTAGATTCATGTAGGGCTTTCCATTGTTGTAATAGTTTTTGGTCAAGATGTTCTAGATCAAAATGATAGAAAGTGTCTTCAATGAGATCACAAAAGTGCTCAAGTAGGTGCACGTTGTCAATCGATAGGCTGCACAGCCATCGATGTGGAGATTCACAAAGTGTGTTTGCAAGCAGCAGACTGGCCTATTCGTCAGAACATCCATCTTCCTCATCAAGCATGGCAAGGAATTCATGGAAGAACTCAGGCCAGGCCACTTCGCCTTCACCATCATACATGTAAGTGGACAAGAGATCAAAGAACTCCCTTGTGATGGTGACATATTCGTGATTCGAAAAACATCAAGGAGGGAGAAGAGTGAAAGAATCCATGAAATATATGCAAAGGTTCAAAACAGGATGAGAGGACACAACTTGTCATCTGGCCCTCCTTCTAGCACCAAAAATTTTGATGGTGTTGGACCCGCCAACATGTCAGGAGATCTCCCCAATAATAAGTCCCAATTAGACCTCAAACCATTTGGTCTAAGAGTCCCAGTAGTGGGTCGTTTGGTAATGCCTTAACTACGATTTCGCATAGAGGCAAGTAAGATAACTCTGTTGGTAGCAAGGGTGTGACATATGCAGTTAGCCAAGGAAGGTGCATGAGAGGTTCTAACACACGGGGGTTGAGATGAGTGCGCCCCTTGGAAACCTGTGATAGCATGGAGTTAAGAAGGGAACACATGAGCAAATATGCATCACAACATGGAAGGAAAGTTAGCTAGCAATCCAAAGTGATGGTTAAATCAACAACACATTTCAGAAAGATTCATACATACATACATAGAAAGTTATACATGCATGCATAAGAAAACATATACATATATCATTTAGAGTAAACTAGATAGCATAGAATACAATACAACATATGCATGAAATGTGTTGGCTCTTCTTATATTAAGAAGTGTAAGTTCCAGTCATACAATACATCCATATCCAACCACTAGTTCTGACAGCGGAACGTTACAGCCACAACTGCCTGCTCCTCCAAAGAGATATACTAGTTCTGTGAAGTGGAGAAGCCAAGGCTCATTACAATATTGTCCAAGCTCTCTCCAAGATAGCCTTATCGGAAGCTTGGCTAACCAAAAGCCTTTACAATGAGTTATGAGGGACTATTTATAGCAAAGGATGAGGATCCCTTGACATTCCCCTTTGTGACAGTTCATCTACCCTCATGAATCTTCATCTACTCTATGATTGTTACATCCAACTATCGACACCTAAACTTACACTTGACAAGATGTTACATTACAATGCACATGTACCCATGTAAAACAAAATGGGTTGAGCAAGCCATGCTAGACATCACTATGACTCGGACAACTATTGGAAGACCAACTCTTCGAAATCTTCATTATGGTTGACAGTAGCGTACTGATGCCAAGACCGGTAGTCCGCGATGGTGTCTTTGTGCTCCAAGGTGACATCTTTCTGGAACCTGACTCGTCTGAAAGCATGTGCATAATTGTCTTCAATGCGGCCGAACCAGCAACATACTTGTGCATGATGTCCGCGATGATGGGCAAGTCTGGGTTGGTGGAAATGCGCATCGACTCGTCAAAGTACAAGTCAAGCTCTAGTCAAACCTATGCCTTTGTCTTCGCCTAGGTGAGAGTCCCAATAGATGGGATCGCATGTGTGTGCACCACAACATCCATACTCTTGAATACACGTGCATGGGAATTTTGTATACTAGTGATGGGCTACGGGAGCTCTTCATAGTTCTTGATCTGACTCCGGATACGTGCCTTCATCTCAACCACTCTGGGCTTCATCATCTTAGGCAAGTGAAGCGGGGCTCCCTTGTATCTCATCGTCCATGTTTGCATGTAATCAACAGTAACATGCATGTTCACCAAGATACATGCTCTTCTAACACATCGTTGCTGCCATCTGTTGAGATGGATGACTACCTTGTGCATGGTACCAAACTTGGAATACAACGGTCACATGACTATGTCAAGGGACAACACTTCATCTAGTATTTCCTTCTTCATTTCTGCTCAAGCAGATGTTGTAACCAACTCTCCTCCTTTCTTGGTCGTCTGTAGTTCCTTAGCCATTCGCTCATTCTCAGCTATCAGAAAGTGAACACTTAAGCTAGTGGCTTTGGCATACACTCTGGTTGCATCGGCCAAGGCTGTTGGATGTTTGCGTACGTAAGACACGATCACTCATTCCTCAACTTGCGCAAGAGATGTATGATCATCCGGAGTCGACAATCTACGAGATTGCACAACTCTATGTTGAGACTCATCGAATGAGATGTTGTGCATATCCCCCTCTAGCTGATCTCCAAGGATCTTAGTGCCTCCTTGATTGCTTGAGACTTGCTCATCTTCTGGATGCAGTGAACTGAGTAAGTCAACCTCTTGGTGATGAGGCATGAGGTCGATGTATTGTTTCGATTCTTGTTGCTCCATATCTGTATCCAACTGTTGAAGTGCTTGCTTTATCTCATGAGCGAAGTCTTGCTCCTGTGATGGTTCACCATGTTTGCCTGATGCCTGCTGTTATGATGAGTCCACTACTTATACGGGTGTTGTTTCATCTGTTTGCAGATGTTGCGCCCCCTGTTGTACCTATTGTTGTTGTGCTTCCCTCTCCTGTTTGCACAGCTCTTGTTCCTTTCGGAGTTTCTCCTTCAACTCATGCAACTCCTTCTTTGTTTCCTCCATTCTCTGTTTCTCCCTCTGCCTTTACGCGATTCGCTTATCGCATTGTTTCCTCTTCGCCTCTATATCCATAGTTGCTTTCTCTACAAGTGGATCTACTCGAAACTTGCAGCTTTGCTCTTCCTCCATGCAATCGACAATCTTCCTCTTGCCCTTGTCGCACATTGGTATGTTCACCTCTATTGTTGTTGTTGCTTCTGGTGCTCTCCAGGATGCTGCTTCACGTTGCTTCGCTAACCACTCCATAGCGAAGCCGACCTGTTCATTAGGTCTGGAGAAACTGTAGCAATATCTCCATGGGTCCTCCTCCACCAATGAAATGCCCCATGGATCTAGTTGAACTGTACTCTCGTGCAGTGATCTTTCACAAGACAATGTGGGTCATACGGATTGTAAATTCGGAGGTCAAATGGATACTTCTTCATCTGCTCTGCTTCGACATCCACATGCTTGAAACTTCAGATCTCATATAACCCAATGCGCAGTGGAAGAGCAGGCCAAGGTGCCTTCTTCTTCCGGTGCAGCCTAGTTGTCAATCCTGTCGAGATGTGATATGCTACTTCCTGCATGATGAGCACGTCCAAGGAAAAATTCGGTAGAACATGTGGAGGCTTCTCCGCACTGTACATTCGTATGAAGGTTCCAGACAGTGAGGCATACCAATCAGCTATGCCTATCAGTGCCTCCGTTACTACCTTCGACATGCAGGGTGGATCATGTTTGAATAACATCTTGTAGACAGGGTGACAAAATGATCGGACAACCGTGTGATAACTCCTCTAAAGCTGGATTCAGACAACAACTTACAATAAGTGTTCACAGCAGTCTCCGTCAGTGACCATGCCCACTTCAAGCTCGGGAACTTCTGTTGGGCACAAACTGCATCCAAGATGTAGGCAGACATGTAGATTTTTGCTTGCATACCTTTGGGTGGCTATTGAGCCCTTGTTACCTGTTCCTTCAACTGATGAGCCAACATACCGAACCAGTTACATGGTTTTCCTTCTCTGGAAAATTGGTCCAGCGCGATCACCCAACTCTATGGAAAGGTTTTCATACTTTCTTGGCCATATAGTCGACATGTGAAAATGACCAAGTTTTGATACACCTTCCGCAGTATCTTCATCTTGTAGATCTAGTTGGGTGTCATCCTGAATCTAGCCGGCTCCTTTACCCACTTCTTCGGAATGTCTCTGGAGTTGGCATTGTTGCTAGTTAAGCTGAAGGGAGTCTCCATGATAGTCATGGGCTCCGACATCTGGTACATCTCATCATAATCCTCTGCCTTGAAGGTTGCAATCTTCGTCCCACTGACACTGCTCAAGGTCATCGTCTCGGGATCAATGTATGAGACAATACAGTGTACCATGTTCACGCATGGGAACACGGGGTATCTATATGCAATATGGTACACCCCAGACTTGTGAATGTTCATGTATACCTAGAGGTCTTCGAGGTCTTCCCCAAACATGTCTTTAAATGAATCATTGACCTCTTTCCGTTTCAACTTGATGTCCTTGTCTAGAATCAGCTTGGTATCTCATAGATTGGTAGACTTGAGGACACTCACTCAACTGTTGCTCCAGTTGCACTTCCGTCAGTGTCCTTTGATCATACTCTCTTGGAGGCCATTGATCCTATACTACTAAGAGGCGGATGTACACCTGAAAGATCTAGAGACAAAGCGACATGCATGGCAAGAAATCTGTCAGCGAAAACCAATGCAAATTAGAGGAATGACATAACACATACCTGGGGATTTATAAGCAAAGATTGCACAATTTATTTTGGGAGGCTGAGTGACTGGCTGCCAGAACTGCGCAAAAGGAAGTCTGGGTTGTCTGGGAGGCAAGACTGGTTGTTGGATTTGCGCAATGCACAACCCAAGCTGACTGCTGACTATTAGAATTGCACAATGTGCAATTCCAGATGGCAATGACTACAGGCTCAGTGACTACATTGCGCAATTTTCTGGGCCAACAATCACTATCCCTCGGGATTGCACAAAGCAGGTCTAGGGAACAGTTGTTGGGCAGAAATGCACATTTCTGGAGAGGAAGGCAGATCCTTCCCTCTTAGGATTACACAATGTTGTCTTGGTGAGGCAGAGTCCGGGCCAAGGCTACCCAGACCCACCGACGGACAAATAAAAGCAAATGTGAAAGTGAATGCATGGTGATACTGAGTGTAGGCAGAAGCAGATGATTATACGTGCAAACAGTGAATGAAAGATTCAGAAAAGGGAACAACATGCATGTGGGTGAAGCGAGTCGCCAAATCGGTGACCATTCGTGCAAAACAATTACATGCATGCGACAGCAATGAGATAGCAACGAAAATTGAAACGGTGCTAGTACAAGCTAGTATGCATGTAAACGACAACAAGTGTTCAAAGAAATCAAACAAACAGCACTCACACAAGCGAAAACACAAAAAGCAACATAAATGCTAAAAAAGACAAGTTGGGACCACTTACCCATGAATAGTTGTGTCGAAGAGTCCTAGATGTGTTGTGAGATGTCAAAACTACAAGATCTATGTGAAAGAATGAGCTCTGATGCGTTGAATAAAAAAGTTTGGGCTCATGAAGCGCATGGCACAAATCTAGGAAAAAGCGACACTCAAAGAAAAGATTCTAAAACGATCAATGCATGTAACCTCGAGCTGCTAAAAATAGCTCTCTCAATCAAGGGATGCTTTTTTCATGTTGCCTTTTGCTATTCCGGGAAAAAGCAAACCACGCATGCAAGTCAAATTTCCTTAGTCCCGGGTGGAACTAGTCAACCCAACTACACATGCAAGAGGCTTCTCAACTGCTGGGAGAAAATGCGCATTTCTAGATGGGAGTTGGGCTCGCTGCCCAGGAGATTTGCATAATTTCTAGGCAGAGCAACTGACTGCTACCTAAGATTGCGCAATTCATGGGCTGAGCAACCCTGCTAGGAAGAATTGCGCAATTTTCTAGATGAAGCTTGACTGGCAGAATTGCGCAATTTTGGAGCCCAACAGGCTGCCAAACTAAATTGAGAAATTTCTGGAAGGAAGGCTGATTGCCCTCCAGAATTGCGCAATTTCTTGAGGGAGATGTTCATCCTATAGCTAGACCAAGTCTGGAGAAACAACCTATGAGGGGAATGCATCAAGCTCTGTTAGACAAGCTTCTTTTCTGCAAGAAAAACACTGAAGCTTGTGTACTTGACGAAGTAAGACATGCTACTGTGAAAGGTTGGTAGGGAGGCTCCAAAACGAAGCTAAGACCAAATTTTGGAAGGTGGGTGTAGCCATTATAACAGGTAGAAAACCATCATGCCCAAAGCCATGTGTGAAACCCATGCACAAAATCATAGGTAGGTCCACCCCCTTTAGAGCTCAACATTCCCCCATTCTTTGGCCTACACCAAGTGTTCAAGGTGGACCTCCTTCAATTATACTTTCCACCATTGTTGGACACATCAAACATTGCTAAGCAGCTGACACTAATAGAGCTCAAACCATATTTCATTAAAAAATACGACTGATCAGATCATAGACACACATATTAATAACACTCGCCAACAAAGGATCCAATTATATCGGGTTGTCAAAGTTGACTAGCTATTGCACAAAGGCAAGTGGCTCACCAAGGACCGAGTTTAGCAAAAGTTTCCCCACCGCATGGAGGCACTCAACACAATGGGGGCTATTCATTTCTAAGGGGGGAGGATTAACCCAGGTGGATATTTGTGGCCACCCGCCTATTCCACTTGGACCCCCAACATTATTTCCTTTTAGTTTCCTAATTTCTAGCACAATTTACTGTATTTGGTAGTTTTTTGAGTCCTCAACATCCAAAGCCATTTTGAGGCCCTAAATGACGTTATTATGGAAAATGGGAAAACCTGCAGCTTATGAATGGGGTTTGCGGTCAATTTTTTTTTGCTTGGATAGATATTTCTAACGAGGTATCGTACTTTCCAAATGAAGACCATATGCCAAAGTTACAACATTGGGAAGTTGATGTTCCAACTAACCTAATGGGGCCCACAAAAGTTTGGCGCTTCATCTCCTAGGGTTAGGTTTTCGAATGTTTAGGATTTTTCCATTCTTTCTTATTGATAAAATGCCTTCGAACCTCATTGTAACATAGTTCAGAATGCATGTAGTTGTCACATCTCTTCTCAGAGATAAGCTACAAATCACTCGAGCTAGTTTGTTTCTCTTATGTATGTAAATAGTTTTCAACAGTTGATATTTATTAATTGAATTTATGTTTTCATTGTATCTCTATATTTTTGTTTGAATCTATATTTCATTTCGTTCCTTCATTAATCTGGATCAATCCATCAAGGAAAAAACTTCATGGATAATCCACTCGTTAACAACTTGGACAATGAAATGAGTAGGGGAATGAAATTTGGGACTTTCTTGATTGAGATTGCAAAAATTTAAATAAACCCTAATGGTTCCCTACTTTTTATTAATAAGGGTATGCTACTCCTTGCTCTTATGTTCGGCCCTTGAATTAATTTTACACTTCACAATGACTCCATAATGATGGGTTTGGGGGGCCTTATTATAGCACTTCCAAGAGCTCTTGGATAAATGGAGTTTGGAAATGGAAAACAAGTGTAGAAAAGTGTAATTTATTCCTCAATTATTCGGGTGGGTAAAAGGCACTAGAAAGATTGACCTTTTATAAAGCATTGGAGCACCAACTTTCTCACTAATGGCACCATCCTCACTAGAATCATTTGCTGATGTATATGAAATAGAAGTTGGAGATGAAATGATAGACTACAAGGTTTTTCTTTGGTTAATGAAGTAAAAGTAGATCTTGTTGATCCGAGACTAGTATTTGACAAAGTAATGAAGAAAAAAGAAATCAATTTTGAGCTTAAAAATGTTGGACACCTAATCCACTAAGGGTTATGGTGTGGAATGTGAAAAGTCATTGAAGTCCAAGAGACCACTTGGAATGTGAAAACCAAGGGTCGTAAGACATTATTAATAGGTACATCTTTGTGAATAGATGGTATCTCACATTTATCTAATTATTTCCATTATTTATAAGTGTTTAACATGGTATGAGAGTGGGAAAATTCCTACCCTGCTCAAGTTTAAGCCATTATTTTTTTTGTGGTCTTTCATGTCAGTCCAACACCTCTGCCCATAATCCTGAAATAGAAAAAAAAAAACTGTTGTTCTCCCTCATGCCCAGATCTGCAAATTCAAACAGTTTTTGTCAGCCTACATGTCTCAAATTGTCATTTCTCTGCCCTCGTAACTCCTTTGCCTCAGTTTGTTGTTGTAGATTTTTTTATTTTTCCCAGCTAATCTACTCAACCATTTATTTGCTTCATGCTCCCCTATTGTCTCTGCAAAACCGTTCCTCCTTATTTGCACTCACAGCACAACGTATCTGTTAGTCTACCTCCATGCCATCTGAAACTTTACATTATACCTTGTCCCACAACCACTACCAACAATGTTACTCCGTGTGAGGATCCCTGGTTTTGAAACTCTCCTTCCATGTTGCCTACAGACAAGACATTTGGGAACAATGACAGTCACCCTCCCCCTGTATTCAATACTCTGTTAAACATGGTGAATCGACCACAGGGTTGTGTTACTGGACCCTGTGATTGTCCATAATTGTTCCAGCAAAAGGGATAAGCTGAAAAATATATAGATCGAAGTTTGATATTAATGAATTTCAAATCTGTGCACAACACATTATTGCTACATGCCAAATGGAAAGTCGCGTATATGTTGGCTTGAGAGGCACAACTGTAGAATGGGCAAACAACAGATAGAACAGTCCATGTAGAATTGGCGCATACAACAGACAGAGAGTGAGGACTTTGCTTGTGATATGGGACTTAGGTTGCGACGAGTCTAAACAAACCGATACATGCTTTGCAACACAAGCTGAGCATGAGACGAGATGGAATGACCAGAGAGAGTTGTGCGAATGGTTGCGTGGTGTAAGGCATGAATCGTGCATAAGTTGGAGATTTGCTATGACAAGTTGGCATATATTTTATTAATTTTAATCCTTGTGAGGGTTTTTGTAATTTCTGACTCGTGCTTTGATTGGACACTGAGCATGTAAACGTTGGTTAGCATAAAAATAAATGTTATCTGATACAAGAGCCATCGTATCGTTGTTGATTATTGACACCATGAATAACACACTAAGAAATGTGGGAAAAATCCCCAAGGTGTGTTTTTTTTGGGCAATGCTCAAAGAAAAGGTTGTCACTTAATTTCAACTCTTTCCGTCTGGGCTCTCTCTTAGCTAAATCAAGGGGTAGATCTTAAGGAAGATTTCTAAGGAAAGTTTGCTAAATATAACTAAGTTCTAAGCTATTATGATATTAGTAAACCAATTAAGCATTCACCACTCAAATAACTTGATCACTTGAAAAGCAATATAATTGATTAGGAAGTACAAATGTTTATGAGCATATAAACAAAAATTAACAATGTATATAGATATGATAGATTAAACAAGATATCATGCAAGGCAAATTACAAGTAGATTAGTGCCAATAATAATATACTTGCAAGAAACATATGCTCAAAATGAGATCGCAATACTTGCAATAAAAGATAACTTTCAAGTTACAACAAGTTTCTAGGATGGTAAAGCTACAAAACAAGTGTTAGTAAATCAAGGCAAAACCACAATAGTAAGAGACTATATAGAACTTTGAGAGATGAGCAACTAAATAGAAATGGAAACTTGCAAGTAAACAAGAATTTGTACTTGGAAATGCAATTTCTCAAATATGATATAATGACATTAAAGGGAACTTATTATGAGCTTGTAAATGAAATAAACAAGTACAGGAACATAAAGTAAAGCGCTTGAAAGTAAAGTAAATGTAGATGCTCACAATCCCACTTGTATGTATTTAAGAAAGAGCTTAAATGATAATTATTTACATACTATCAAAGTTGTAGGTGAGTGTGTGAAGTAAAGTGATCTTGGTAAATTTTATTAATGCGTATACTAAGGTGTTATTTCCCCTCAATTCCTCCAACTTGGTATGGACTTGAGGTGTTTGCAAGAAGGATAAGTGAGGAAGCTAAATCTTCATTAATGGTACCCACCTAATTCTACAAGACAACCCACATGCCTTCGTTCCTACAAGGGACTTAGCCACACAAGAGAACTACGAGGTCATGTGTTTTACCTTTCCTCTAGACTCAAATTTTAGGAAATTGAATGACAGTTGAGGAATATTTCATAAAATTATATCAACCATGCTTATGATTGGAGGTAAATTTTAGAGAAACAAAATTACCAAATGTGGGTGAGGTCTAACGTTAAAACAAGTGCTTCAAATGAGATGTAGATTTGACAATTAAAATGAGATGCTTCAAGTGTGAAATGTCTTAGATAATCCAATAAAAAATACCATTCCATATTCAATGATCAAATTAGCAATTAGTAAAGTGAGCACAAATAATGATATCAAAGTGAGATTAGCTTATGTTAATGATCAATGAAGCAAGTGTGTATTAGTGAAAGTGAAGCAAAATGAGTGAAGGATCTACCTGCAAAATGAAAGAGAAATCAAGAGCAATCAACAATAGATCCTCCTACCAAATGAGGAGATCGAGATGCCAAGGGGAAATCCCCAAGCTCCCTCAAGAAGAAAGTTTTCTTTTATTGTTTCAAGGATCAATTCCTCCTCCTCAAAATACAAGATAAAAATGAGAAAATATTAGAATGATTCTTCCAAAATTACAATTAGAGAGTTCCTCAAGAGGGAACTCACTTATTCTTCCAAGATATCTCACTCAAGGGTTTGACGTCCAAGATTTTCAAGAGGAAAAATACTTAGAGAGGGAGTTAAACCCTTTTTTTTATCCACAAACAAGGGTATGGAAGGCTTCAAACAATATAGATCTCTTGATTTTCAAGCCTCCAACAATTGATCCCTTCGAGATGTCTTCCAAAACCCTTGCCTCAAGCCTCCACAAGGAACTGTGCTTGCATAAAGATGAAGATAAGATCTGATGCAAGAGAAATTGAATCACAAATAAAGAAAATATACACTTATAAATATAAATGCTAGCCATAAGAGTACGAGGACACCTCCGCTCTTGGGCAAGAAAGAAGGGATTAACCCTCTAACTAAGCTCTAAAAGTTAGATTTGACACTAAAAATCACATAAAATAAGTAGATTTAAATTTTGATTTAATAAAAAATGTCTTAGAGAGTTAGGGTAGAGACTCCCTCTTCAATCTTTAGATCAACCTTTGAGAGAATTAAATCAATGTGGGTTCTTGCTCATTTTGCTTGGGAGTGGGTTTGTTCAACCAAAAACTTACCCCACACTCAAGATTTGCTTCAGAAAAAATAGATCTCTACACACTTGATAAAAATGGTTAGATCCACAAGGAGATAGATTACACAATGAAAAATAAGGCGAGGGGTTCAATGAAAACCCCTCTATTGCTTCCTCCTCTAGAGTGGTCCTCTAAATCAAATATTAACGCAATATAGCTTAATTCAATAGATCCAAACCCTAGAAAATGGAAATAACAATTCGATTTAGCACAAGTAGATAACTAAGCACAAATTGAAACAATTATACCCGAAAAGAAGAAGAATAACACCACATATAATAATCCCCAAAGTATTTTCTTTATTAGATCATGAGAAAATAGAGTACAAAATTTTGCAGAGCCATTAGCCAAGTAGCTTGTCTAAGCATAGAGTAAAATTTGTTAGAAATGACGAGCTCAATGCTCTCTTAAATAGAAAAATAGGAGGAGATATCGATGATAGCACACATCTACATGTGCCAAGTTGTGATCCAAGGTAAAACATCTAGATCCCATGAGAAATGTCTTGGTCACATGAAGAAAATTAAAAACCTTCAATGGCATGTGCAGTCTCAAAAAGAGATAGTCATTTGCAATTGGAAAAATGGATGGGGTAGTGGCAATTTAATTGTGGAGTAGTGGGAGACCCCCTTCAAGCTCACCCCAATTCAAAACTTGACTGAAATCCCCATCAATCTTGGAACTCGAATTATCCTCCTTAAAAAATGTGATTTTTTGGAACAATCGTTGTGCGTTGGACCATCAAAATTCTTCTGGTGGCTAACTTCCTTGGTAATTGGAGTCCTCATCACTTTTTTTACTTGATTTTACCCCTTGTGAATTTACACCTCATTTTTTACTATTTCCTCTTAGAGATAATTTTTATTTTCTCCCAATAATTATTTTTCGGCTAATTTATTTGCCAAAACTTAGAAAAAAATGGATTTTGAGGGGTAAATAATCATTTTTTGACCTTGGAAGTGTGTCTTAGTGAAAATTTGAGGTGTACATATCTTTTTTTTTTAACAGAAACGGTTGAATTTTATTAAAATATATGGTTGGGCCTGAGCCAAACAACCTCTGTCGTTTTAGGATCCACATAATTTGGCTTTTGTATTGGACTTTTGTTGTTGCATTTGATTCTTTAGAGATATCTGAGAGTTCATTGCTTTGCGCTTAGAGTCTAAAAAGCCAGACTTTTTCTTTTCGGTTTCCTTTGGTGGGATAAGACAGACCTGAATTACCCAGGATCGCTTCCAACAACTCGAAAACTAAAGCCTCTAACATTGTTATTCAAACGCATTAGATGTGGCAAGCCAATTGCATGGTTCGATTTGTACTGTTGGAGCAGCGATAACTTGCAATACTACGATGATTGACTTTCTGTTGAAGCCCCGAAAATCGGGTCTACAACAAGGGGGATACGCACCCAATCCGGACCTTGGTTAGCAACTCCTTTTCTGTTTGGTATAGTGGGTCTGACTGGGGATATGGGACAAGTTTCCCAAATTATGTGTTTGTATGTGTGAAGAATTGATATTTCCTTTCTAAAAGTTCCTAAGTAAGATGCTCTAATTCTAACTCTAATCTAATAACATGCAAATTGTATTCTAATAAGCAGAAATATCTAAGTCTACACTAACCTGGGGTGTAACCTTTTTGTTATGCGATCTAAAATGATTTCATATAACAATTGGTAATAAAGATCATTCAACTGTTATGAGAAAAGAATTCAATACAGATAAACCACTTCGTATAAAAAGTTAGACGAAACAGTTGTGAAAGACATACCGCATAAAAAGCTACTCATACATTAAGCATAAATAAATAGCTATCACCATACAAAAGTGCCAAATGATAACTCAAGCATCCACGCATCAATATATAAACAACTGAACATGAATATCACTTTTAACACAAAGGCAGAAATAGTTAAGAGATAAAAGTACCATTTATAACTAGTTCTACTCATGAGCTTCAAGCAATAATGATTTATCTCTTCTTAATCCAACATCCACTAAGAGTACAGAAGTGCAACATCAGTAGCAGATATTAAATACATATATCAATAAATCATGTTCCATTCATTCATCAAAACCTCCTCAGAGGGTACAAAAGTGCATGTTCTGGGGATAAGTTTTTGACAAATTTCAGGACCCTTCTCTAAATGCATGAGAAGGGTTTAAATACTACTAACTAAATCTAAAAATAACTTATTACAAAAATGTAGGATACGGTTTAAATGACTATCCTCATTTTAGGAAAAAATAAAGCAAAACTTTTTCCCTTCCTTAACATTCCTTGAAAACCAAACATCATATTTTCTTGGGAGATGTTAGGATCATCACTAGAGAGAATCATTATTAGAGAAGGTGGATTAGGGAGACCCTTGAGATAATAAAACATCCCTATAATCTTATTAGGGATGGTGGTATTGAAATCAATGGTAATTGGCTCCTCGTGTTACCTTAGACTAGTTCCCTCCCTCCTCAGGTATAATCCTCAAGTATAATCCCCCCCTAACCTTTGGGTTTTAGCCTTGATTTCCTTGTTTATTTTCCTAGTTAGCCTAGTTTGAATTCACATTCTAGCCCTAGCCTTGGCCCTAACCCTATATCTCTCATCATTAGCTTAATATTATAATATTATTAATTATTATATATAATAATATTATATATTACAATACCATTATCATTAATAATAATAATAATAATATACTTTATATTATTATTATTATTTCAGATTATTAATATTAACATTAACTATTAATTATTAGTATTAACTATTAACTATTCAAAAATTACTTATTGCAACTAAAACAACTCTAAAGCAATTTCTGGAATCTCTATTTGTGATCTTGAGCCTTATAAATTGCTTCCACACAAAAGACAAACCGATCTCTCCAACGCATGAATGGTTGGGGGATTATAATCCAAAACAGAATAAGGATACTTTATTGGTGAGAATGTTGGACCATAATAGAAGAAATTATATATATACTAGCACTCTGATTTCAGATTGGGGAAGAAGATCAAAATTAGAGATCGATGTGGGAGAAAGGATATGGGCTCGTGTAAGCAGAAAACAAAAAATATCTATTCCAGTTCTATTATCAGCTATGGGTTTAAATCTCGAAGAGATTCTAGACAGTACTCGCTATCCTGAAAGATTTTTATTTTTATTGAAGAAGAAGGAGAGGTGGGAGCGGGAAGAATATCTATGGTCGAGGGAAAAAGCCATTCTGGAGTTTTATAAAAAAACTCTACTGTATAAGTGGCGATTTGGTGTTTTCCGAGTCTCTATGTAAAGAATTGCAAGAAATTTTTTTCCAACAAAGATGTGAATCTAATGATAAACGACTCGTCTCGATGTGACCTTATCTTGGATTCTTAATACTTTTGTTGCTCCATCCCTTGCAAGGACAGAGAACCCGTCGTTGTCCCAGCCGTGTTTGCGACTAGGGTCTCTCAGGGAAGTAAGAATAGGAGAGCACTCATCTTGGGGTGGGCTTTCTACTTATATGCTTTCAGTAGTTATCTACTCTGCACTTAGCTACCCAGTGTCTACCATGGGCACGATAACTGGTACACCAGAGGTGCATCCTTCCCGATCATCTTGTACTAGGGAAAGGTCCTCTCAAGGTTCTAACGCCCGCACCGGATATGGACCGAACTGTATCACGACCTTCTGAACCTAGCTCACGTATCGCTTTAATGAGCGAACAACCCAACCCTTGGAACATACTACCGCCCCAGGTGGCGAAGAGCTGACATCGAGATGTCAAACCTTCCCATCGATGTGAACTCTTAGGGAAGATCAGCCTGTTATCCCTAGAGTAACTTTTATCCGTTGAGCAACGACCCTTCCACTCGGCTCCATCGGATCACTAAGGCCAACTTTCGTCCCTGCTCGACGGGTGGGTCTTGTAGTCAAGCTCCCTTCTGCCTTTGCACTCGAGGGCCGATTTTAGTCCGGCCCGAGGAAACCTTTGCACGCCTCCGTTACCTTTTGGGAGGCCTAGATTTTCACGAAATCTTCCCTCTTTGCCTTCGATCACATATGAGAACGATTTTTCAATAAGGGAAATTCCAACGGAAAAATATTTGAAAGGAAAAATACTTCTGAAATGGATTTGTTCCCATGCAATAACTATGAATTATTGTCGGTATCGAGCTAGAGTAATTTGTTCCTCTTGAATTCCTTGATTTAATGCCAAAGAATTTCCCGTAGCTATCCAATAGTATTCATCCTCATCTTCTCCCGGTAGTAGATAAACCATATGTTCTTCTCTCGATCTCTCAAAGATCTTATAGAATGGACTTTGTAAAGAACCACAATAATAGGATTAAGATTTGATATCAACTGGGAGAATCTGGAACGCATGTATTTTGGGTATATTAGCAGGTCTATTCCATCTCAGTGTTTGTCCTCCCCAACGTTTATACATAGGATTACACACGCGGAATATTGAAACGGTCCTAAGCAATGGGTTCAAGCCGATTATTCAAAGGCTTCCTCGATCTCTATATCTACACTAATGAAAAAATCATAAGATCAATAACATTAGATCCTGAGAGTTGGTATTAATTTCTTTGGGTGTTTAGAACAGGCAAACCCTTGCATGGCTTCTTCCATTTCTCGATTGAAACGAGTACAACCAACATATATCCTCCACACCCGGCTCCTGCGGGTGGACCCCCTGCTTCCATAAAATCCACCCCTCCACAACCCTTGTGAATTACATCTTCGGGCCAAATATCCTCATAATGAAAATCCTTGGATTGTAAAGTATCTATAATTGTAGGTCTTAGAAATCCTGTAAGAGTAAAAGTACTATCGTGTTTGGGATCACACCCAATCTGTAACACTTTTTGACCACGTCTCGCTAAAGCGACTGAGATATTACAATTAGTTGTTGATTTACCGATTCTGCCTTTCCCGTAAACTGTTATTTTCACCGCCAATCTTCCTTTATCTAAATCTAAAAGTTATCTCTTTATTTCAAGGTTCTATATAATCGAATTATTCTTTTTTTTAAGTAATAAAAGAATTGAATGGTAGTAATATTGAATGGTAGCAATAATTATAGATCCTATTGTATTTATAAGTCAATACCTAATATTGAATGGTAGCAATAATTATAGATCCTATTGTATTTATAGGTCAATACCTCTAGGGTGGGGTGTCCAAGAGTTGAGAAAAAACCTTATTGAGTTTCTCAATAGTTTATACACTGATGATCATGAGTTGGTCCAAAGAACAAGAATCTTGCCCGTATATGGGAACCCTCCATTGTTCCTCAGTAGCTTAGTGGTAGAGCGGTCGGTTATTAAATTATTGGTCGTAGGTTCGAATCCTACTTGGGGAGATCCGTTTTATTCAAAATAGAGCTCATTTTTACCATTAGAAGTCAAACGTTACCTATCCTTGTTCATAATATACGAATGCATAATCGCCACAGGATCAAGATAGGATCCCGATCGTCTGGGAAAGGCAAAATGGAAACAACGGTCTCTTCGAAATACTGAAAAGTTCGGAGAAACAAATCCATTGTTCTCCTGATGTGATGGCATTTCCAGAGCTGAAGGTGAAGAGGCCTCTATTCACTCGACCCGTTACTAGTCACTCGACCCGTTACTAGCTGTTAGAACTATTAGTTTGTTCCCTAGAAGTCAGAATTGGATCCCTGCATGCTGTCTCTCTCATATTTTCCCTCGGATTTAATAGTATTTATATGTTATATAATTAAATGATGGACTGTTAATATTATAATAATTTTATATCGATTTTTTTTTAGCTAACTTGTCCTTTACTTATTTCTATCCATTTACATTTTTCATATACTTATACATATTCATTTTTTCTACCTCATCTTCCCTTCGACCATTGTCTTGAAGACGGATCCTCTTTTGGATTCGAAACATAAACAACATTCAAACAACATTTAAACATCATTGTGGAGAATTCAAGTTCTTTACCTACAAAAACCTAAAATATCTCATTTTCCCCTTAGACTAGAAAAATACAAAGTTATGTAGCTTTTGTACCAATCCTACAAAGTTCACACGTTTGTATCATTTTCCTATAACAAGTACAATAATGCATGAGCACCTAAGCTCAAAAAATATTATTCATCTCATTTTATCCTTTCGACATTTTGCCAAAACTTCAATGTGCCATATCTTTTGCGTATGAAATCCTCCTTACCTCATTCAAACGAAAGCTCCAGTGAGCCCTTAGTTGTGTGGATAACCTTGGTGAAAATTAGCACTGATTTGAATTGGTTGATGTGAATATCTTCCTCAATCATAGTTAATGGCATATTTGATTAGGAAATTACTCATTATTGATATAGTTATTTAAATGTAATGAAAAAATTAAAAAAACAAATCACGCCTTTCTAAAAACATAAAAAATATGTTTAGATGGAAAAATATTGATTTATTTTATTATTATTATTATTTCAAATTATTATAGTATTTTTTATATTTTTAGGTTGGAAAAACAAAATTTATTCTATTAACATTATTTTATATCATATATAAAATAATCTCATTATATACATAGTAGCGAAAATATTTTATAGCTTAATATGGGTACATTGAAAAATTAAAAACAAAATAATTAAAAAGCCATATAAGTACATAACTATGAGATAACATTAAAAAAAAAAGAAATTCAACTTAAATCTATTTTAAATTAAGATAAATAAATAAAATAGATCTAAACCTATGCTGCACATATTTATAAAACAAGATAGCATTAGGAACTATATTAAGAAAATATAAAATTATATTTTAAATTATTATTTTAGCCAAATTGTTGTATAGTATTTGATGACAACAATGACGATGTTTGCCATCGATCTTAAGAAGGAAAGGAATTACATGGAATTATTCATTTTTTTTTAAGTTAGGTACATTGCATTATGTCGAATGAAGATTATATGCCCCAAAATTTTTCTGTTAATTGTTTGCCTAAAGGGAAACCAAACCAGTAACATAAGTTTAGAGTCTTGAGGTTGCTAAGATATCGTCTAACTAGAGCATCTTGTAAATAGAAACTTATAAAAACAAGTTGGTTGTACCATACATTGACACGAGAAGACAAAAAAAGACTACTAGTGCTACAAACAAAAAAGCAATGAGTCATAACAACTACTGGGCAAAATTTCCAGGCTCTACACTGGGTGGTCACTACCCTCATCCAAGGAGAAGGAAATGTTGGCTGATCTCCTAGCTAAAATGGTCAACTTGTGATCTATATTGTCAAATTCTCCTTCTAGCTCTACCAATTTGATATAATTCTCTTACTTAATCCTCCTGTGCTTCCCTACGTTGCTTGTAATATTCAAAATATGTTTAATCTTTTACTACTTCGTGCCATAATTGATAAAGTATCAAGAGTGCAATGTGCAATATGCGAGAAAATTTGTGAGATTGGAAATGAGTTTTCGTCAGGGCAGAATAATGCAGAATAATGGGAAGTGACCTTCAATCTGGCGACACAAATGACTTTATCGCTTCTCAGTAGAGGGTTTGTGCGCCTTTGTTTCGATCGAACCCTCAAGGACAGGCAGATTTAGGATGTTATGGCAATAGTTGTTATGAAACCAGCTCAAGAAAAGATAGAAAAGATAGATCAACGCCTTAGAATTCAGCCTCTTCGAGGGGGCAACCTCCTTTACATTACATAAATGAACAATTCTTTGATGATTCAAATGACAAAACCTCCTTTCTATATATAGGAGTCTAAGGAGTCACAATATAATCCAGCCGACCTAACAATAATAATATAAAGCCACAAAAATAACAATAGAGGGATTCTATGGGGCACAGAAATAACAATATGGGGGTAATAGGGGCACAACAATATAAATAAGGGGTATAACTACAATAGTAATGGGGTAATCACTAGTATTATAGGGACCCAACATGCCCCTCTCCTTCAAAAAAGTGTTGTCCTCAACGCTTGAGTAGTTCTGGATACTTCTGCATAAAATTCTCATCCTCCCATGTGGAATCTTCAGCGGATAAGTTCTTCCACTTGATAAGATACTCTGAAATTGATCGATTTCGTAGCTGTCGAGTTCTTGTTTCTGTGACTGCTTCCGGTTCCAATATAATTTTTCCTTCCTCATCAAGTTCTGGCAATATTGTTTGAATTGGGAGCTTGTCGCCTATAACCTTCTTTAAACATGAAACATGGAAAACTGGGTGCAATCGAGAAGCTGCAGGAAGCTCCAATTTGTATGCCATAGTACCAATCTTTTCCAACACCTTGTACGGACCATAATACTTTGGTGATAATTTATTATCCTTCTTAGCTTGCTTTAGGGACATTTGCTTATATGGTTGTAGCCGTAGGAATACCCAATCACCTACATCAAAACTTCTTTCACTGCGATGTTGATCTGCCTGTTGTTTCATTCTATTTTGTGCCAACACGAGGTTATCCTTTAAGAGTTGGAGGACTTGTTGTTGATGTTCGATGTGATGTTCCACTGCCTGAACCTTAGAATTTTCTCTTAAATATGATGTGATGGATGGTGGTTGATACCCATAAAGTGCCATAAATGGGGTCATTTTTGTTGCTGTATGGAAGGAAGTGTTATACCACCATTCAGCCAGAGGCAACCATTTGACCCATTGTGTCTGTTTATCAGATACAAAGCAACGAAGATATCCTTCCAAACATTTGTTTACTATCTCAGTTTGCCCATCAGATTGAGGATGATAAGATGAGCTATGAGCTAACTGAGTACCAAGACAAGAAAATAATTCTGTCCAAAAATTTCCAGTGAAAATGGGATCTCTGTCACTTACAATAATCTTTGGGTTTCCATGTAGCTTTTGAATTGTTTCCATAAATGCAGTAGAAACTGTACTGGCTTTAAATGGATGTGATAATGCACAAAAGTGTGCATACTTGGTAAGTCTGTCAACTACCACCATGATGACACTCTTTCCCTCAGACTTGGGTAAACCTGTGATAAAATCCATTGAAACCTCCTCCCAACGTTGGCTTGGAATGGATAAAGGTTGTAATAGACCCGGTGTCTTAATTGTTTCAACTTTATTTTGTTGGCAAACCAAACATTCCGCCACAAACTTTTGAATATCTGATTTAAGGCCATCCCAAAAAAATTCCTTCTTAACCCTGTGGTAAGTTTTTAAAAATCCTGAGTGCCCTCCTAAGGGAGAAGTGTGCAATTCCATAAGAATCTTTTGTTTTAGCTGGGAATTCTTACAGAGGTATAAGCGATCTTTGTACCATAACGAATCATTTTTCCAGCTAAATGTATCAGAAGTACTGGAATCTTGTTGTAGCTTTCGAATAAGTGCCCACACTTCTTCGTCATTCTTCCATTCCTCCCTTGCTTCGTTTATCCAATCTGGTTGGATAATAGAAATGGCACACAACAATGCTTCCACATCCTCATCCTTTCTTGAGAGTGCATCTGCCACCACATTTTGCTTCCCTTTTTTGTAGATGATTTCAAAGTCATAACCCAACATCTTTGTGACCCACTTTTGTTGCTCTTCAGAGGATAATCTTTGTTCTAAAAAGTATTTAAGGCTATCATGATCCGTTTTTACCTTGAAGTGTCTTCCCATTAGGTAGGGTCGCCATTTCTTAAGTGCATGGAGTATTGCCAACATTTCCTTCTCATAAATAGCTTTGCTTAAAAACTTTCCCTTGATTGGACGACTTTCAAAAGCAATGGGTCTTTCATCTTGCATTAGAACAGCACCAATTCCATTTCCTGAAGCATCACATTCCACAATAAAGGTTTTTGTGAAGTCCGGTGTAGCTAAGACCGGTGCTTGGCACATTGCCTCTTTAAGATGTTCAAAGGCCTTTGTTGCTTCTGGAGTCCATGAAAATGAATCTTTCTTCAATAATGTTGTTAGAGGTGCTGCTATTCTCCCATAATTCTTAACAAACTTGCGATAATACCCTGTCAACCCAAGAAATCCTCGCAGATGCTTTATGGATGTGGGGATTTTCCATTCCTTAATGGCTTTAATTTTGCTAGGGTCTACCTTAACTCCTTCATGAGATACAATATGACCCAAATATTCCACCTCCTGGACTCCAAAGAAACATTTGGATCTTTTTGCATATAATTGTTTCTCCTCCAATAGTTGTAGCACCCTGTCAACATGTTCAACATGATCCTTCCAAGACTTGCTGTAGATTAGTATATCATCAAAAAATACTAACACAAATTTTCTAAGGAATGGTTTGAAAATTGAATTCATCAAACCTTGAAATGTTGAAGGTGCATTGGTAAGGCCAAAAGGCATGACCAAAAATTCATAATGACCCTCATGAGTTCTAAATGCCGTTTTCGGAATGTCTTCAATCTTCATTCTGATTTGATGATATCCCGAACGAAGATCCAACTTGGTGAAGTAAATTGATCCATGCAATTCATCCAGTAATTCATCAATGACAGGAATGGGGAACTTATCTTTAATAGTGAGCTTGTTGAGCTCCCTATAATCCGGACACATGCGCCATGATCCATCCTTCTTGTGCACCAATACTACTGGAGCTGAGAAAGAACTTTGACTCGGTTGAATTATACCAGCCTCTAGCATTTCTGCAACCATACGTTCAATTTCACTTTTTTGGACATAGGGATATCTGTACGGCCTGATGTTTGGAGGAACACTTCCTGGAATCAGATGAATAGCATGATCATGATCACGCATAGGTGGGAGACCTTTGGGAGTCTCAAATACCTTGGAATGATTGTCCAGGACTTTTTGGAGATCTGGAGAAATAGATGATTCCAATGTGGAAACATCTAGCGAACATAATTGTGCAATTACACCTCTTTGCTCCTTTTTTAGAAGCTTTGTCATGCCATTAGAGCTGATTATCTTTCCTGGTTTCCCTGCAATACCCCTTAATTCAACTTCCTTTCCTTCCGTAGAAAATTTGATGAAAAGTTCTTGAAAATTAAAAGCTATTGTACCCAAGGATTGTAGCCATTGGACTCCTAGTACAACATCAGCACCTCCCATTGGAATGGAAAGCATTGGGCTAGTCAATACATATTCTCCCATGGATAGCTTGATATTATGGCACTTTCCAGAGCAATTTATTGTTCCTCCATTTGCAATCATCACTTGACACTCTGGTGCTGGATATAGGAAGCAATTCAATTCTTTTGCTACCCTACAATGAATAAAATTGTGGGTGCTTCCTGAATCAATCAACACTATTACCTTTTTCTTCTTGATTTGTCCTTCTATCTTGATGGTTTGAGGAGTGGTAATTCCCGCCAATGCATTACAAGATATGGTCGGATTTATTTGTTCTTCATCTAGGCTTTGTTCCTGGAATATATCCTCTTCTTTTGACCTTTCTTGCTCCTTTTCTTCTTCCTCTTCACAATCTATGTAGAATAATTTCTTCTCAGCACACTTATGACCTTTTGTGTATTTGCTATCACAATTGTAACAAAGCCCTTTTGCTCTTTTTTCTTCCAATTGTTGTGGTGTCAACCTTAAGTTGTGGAAGACTAGGGGCAACAACACTTCCGTCTTTATAGTTGTGAGTGGTATGCTTCCTAGTTGCCATAATTTTGCTTTCCATTTTTCTTGCTAACCTGAATGCCTTCTCTAATGAATCAGGTTCCCAAAGGCGAACATCATGTTGGATATTATCCTTTAAAGACCCTATGAACACATCAATCCTATGCTCCTCTGGAATATCTTTTACCCTTATGTTCAATTTTTGGAACTCCTCAATGTGCTCCATTATTGAACCCTTTTGTTTGAGACTTATCAATTGGTTAAAAAAAGTGTTGCTTTTTGTATCCTCATAATGTGCTATCAATTCTTCCGTAAAAATTGCCCGTGATAAATTGTTTACAAGAAAAAAGCCATTGATACCATACAAACTGATTTGGTTCCAAATATACAGTTGCCATACGTACCTTTTGTGCGTTTTGCACATTATTGAGATCGAAGAATTGCTCCATCTGTAATATCCATGTGGTAGGATCCTTGCCATCAAACTTCCTCATGTCGATTTTTGGAATATGATGATTCTTCAATCCAACATTAGCGTCTATGGAATCATGATTAACATTTGTTGTTGGGAAAAGTATCCAATACGGAATGACCCTATCCCACTCTAAGGGTGATAGTACCTCAGCAACAATCGAAGCAAAGCTATCTAATATTTCTTCTTTATGAAAGTAAAATAGGGGAGAAAGAGATCCACTAACCGATGTCTTTCGCTAATGGTTGATCCAATCTTCTCTCCTTGCTGCTTGCTCCCAGCTCCTTGCTCTTTCACTGGCCCAGCTACACCAAGATCCTGCAAAATGGCAAGAGAGGGAAACTACAAGAAGCATACATTCATAATTGATTCAAGGATTAGAATAAATCAAATACACAAGTATGACAATACATCATTGAGACACATGCATATAGAAGAACCTCAAATGCTTTATTAATGGAAGAAGTAAAGTTCAGGAAGTGATACAACCATAAGAGGCCCAATCCAGCATCACCTTCCCAGCAGAAAGAAATCTCCTCTTCACCTCCTTTAAAGCAAATCACCCAATAGCTCTAAACTCAAACCAACAGCACTTCCTTACATTCACAAGATTCCAGCCTCCCTAGACCTCATGAGAGAGATCTATATATAGGATTTTTGGAGAAAGGATGAGTCAGCTTGAGAGCTGACTAGTGTCCTCTCTCACTTCAGTTATTCTTCAGTTCTTGAGTCCACTTGGAGGTTCTTGCTTCCACTTGGAGATCTAGACCCTCTTACTCATCACCAGGCAAATTCCTTGATCCAAGTGTCATTTTGGAAGCTTCCTGGGCGCTGACACCTTGAGGAATGACTGTGCCACTTGTCCAAGTACGCTCAGCGTAGGTGGCCTTCTTTGCAGTTGACATTCAGCGCAGGTACAGAGTGGAGCACTTGACATTCAGCGCAGATGCTCAGTGGAGCAGTTGACATGATCCAGAATTTGCTTGTTTTTGAGTGTTTTCAGGTGGAGAACTGATATTTAGTGTTGTGGTTTGCTGACCTTGTTCCTCTAGGGGTAGGAACAACATGTTTAGGGACTTTGGATCCCTTAGATTATGGACATTTCATGCTTCATGCTGTAAGGCACAAAAATGTCTATAACAGTTGCCCCCTAAAGTATGAGGTCGTTTATCGGGTGAAATGCTTTATCCGGAGGATCCGAAGTTCATTCAATCGCTGAGAGGTGATCTGTAATAAAATACAATACAATACATTACTTTTCATTCTGCTTTCATGATCTAGCTGAGGCGGGCATTCCCATGCTCAGCTTTATAAATTCATTTTGGTACATAGGACAGACGATCGTCTGATGGTAGACTGATAATTCTCTGCTGAAATTATCATCCTTTGAGTAGGATGATCATCTGCTGCAATGATGTACATGTCAAATGTCTTTATATTTCCTGAATATATATCGCAGCCCGGATGGATGAAACTAGATCCGGGGTCTTCAAACTCGTTCGATCTTCACTCTAAGTACAAGTCGATCCATGTGAGAATTGCGCTGAAGTCGAACATGGAAAGACATCGCTTGATTACCGGTCAATGATGTAAACCGTTAACAAGCGCGAGAGGAATCACCGATAATGATAATGACCCTCAAGGTACTGCAGTACAATTCACGTGGTGTGAATAAAGGACTTGGCGTCGAACACCACGTAAAATCTTTCGGTCGAAGGTCATTGATGTATACCTGTCGCCGGAAGTGAGAAACTTGCCATTGAGGCATGCAAGCTTCAAAGTACTGAGGGGTTTGTTCCTAGATCAACTTCTTGGATAATGAGCTGAAGTCGACAAAAAGCGATCCGTCAAAGGAGGGCCTTAATGAATCCCACATCAGTGACACGGAACGGAGCTAATGATTGTGATGAAGGTGAAAACGATCTATGAAATATGATTCAGGGTGGCGGTCATGAAAGGATGAAAGATGATGTATGGTAGTGGATGGGACACGGTTGACTCTTTCTGAACAACATCTCTTGAACATATAACGACACTGATACGATGGATCGGTAGCATTACCCCAAATGTCGATGGTTTGGCGAGACCATGGTGATGAGACCGGTGAATGAAAAAACCCAACCCGATGTGGTACGGAGGAAAAGTGTCATGTTCAAGAGCGACTCGCTACCATTAAAGCTTTGAGGTTTTCCCAATTTTTCCCCAGTCATTTCTGACCAGTACCTCTTTATTTTTGTCAAGCTTGAGGAGGATAACATATGCTTGTTCTATAACCTGGCCTTCGGGCAAGCCCATCACTATGTTTTAACGAGCCTAGCGATAGGGAAACTCGTTCTCGTCTAAAGACAAGTTTGTCGCTATTTAATGCATTTTAACGAGTCTAGCGACAAAGACAACTCGGTCCTTTTCATTTTTAGAGAGTCTGAAAAGGTACGTAAAGTTAACTCCAAAGGTCCTTTTTCGTCATCTAATCCCTTAAGTCCGAAAAAGCATAAAACAATACAGAAGGGATGAATGTTCGATAGTTTTATCGAGCCGAACCAGACAAGCGCTCGATCTTTTTGTGCAATAATCCCTCAGGTCCAAAAAGATTAAAATCTAGAGGAGGGATAGCTCTTCCGGTCATTTTAACGAGCTGGAAGGCCAAAACTCGGCAAACTTTTCATATTTTACGAGTCAGAAGAAAAGAGCTCAAAGAAGACTCGTATTTTGAGGAACGAGTGATAAACAGGGATAGCAGCAGATTCCAGGTACAGGTTGGAATTTTCCAATCACGGCAGTGTCACAAGGATGGCTAGGTGAAATCACTCTTCGCAGCTGTTCCTCAAAATAGGTAAACAATCAAGTGGAGGTGAATGATCGGCCAAATGAAAAGTGGAGGTGACGGTGCAAACACGACCAACGCTTTTATGACTGATGAATTTACGGTCTCAAATGGTTATTTACCGGTACTGGGTTCATTTTTTGAAGAGCTTGAATGCGCCAAAACACTGCTCAATCTTATGTTTATTTTTTAACGAGCATGAACTATGTGCTAAAACTGCTCGGTTGTTTGCATGCCCCCAGCATAATAACGCAAATCGAGGTACATGCCCCCCAAGCTTCATTGCATTCAACTCGGTGGTTGGAATGAAGGTTTACCTTTGAGCTTTGAAAAGGGGATTTGTTTCATTTTTTAATGAGGTTGACATAGTAAAAGAACTATCCTCATGACTCCTTGTTTCATTTTTTAACGAGGTTGACACGAGATAAGAACCGTCCTCGGAGCCCACTGTATTTACAGTATTTCTATTAGGGCGATGATCCATGCCGACAAAATATTTAGGAATCTTCCGAATCCATTAGATACAGAAGATTTCATTTTGTAGGTTTCCACCGTGGCCACTCCCGCCAGATTACTTGGAGGCGGTAGGGCGAAAGTACCCATTAAGGCAGGGTCTTTTAGGAGGCCTACCCCAATATTTTGAAGCGAATGATCGCTTCCATGGATCATTGGAATGTTTCCCGTAACTTGTGAACTGTCGGGGAGGAAAGTTTGTTGATCGACCACTGTAATTCTTCCTTGAAAGGGAAACGCAATTTTCCTGAAGTAGGTCGATACAACTGCAGCCATGGCATATATCCAGGGCCTTCCCAGTAGGATGTTGTAATCGAGGTTTCCATCGATTACTTCAACATCGACTTCTACTGTTTTGCCCCCCAGTTCAACTTGCAAGTTACTTAAAATCCCGTATGGAGTGTATGATCGTCCATCAAATGCTTTTAACATCGTTGACGATTTCGACAAGGGTGGTGAGCCTAAATTTTTCCAGCAACTCATCGACATAAGACATGTAGATGCCCCCTCATCAATAATTGTTCGATGAACAGTTTTGTTGAGGGCTTTCACTTGAATAAGGAAAGCTAGTTGAGCTGGTAACTGAGGGTCATATCCTTTATGATCAAAGGTCACAAGATTGGAATCCATTGGGCCAATCCCACCTATTGCTGATAATAAAGCTTGCTCTTGGGAGGGGCAATTTTGTGGTACCTCAATTGTCGACATAGCGGACGGCGATTGGGCCAGGTCCTCTACTATGTTATAATTCTGTGCTGCTTTTGCACGAGGATTAAATGTCGATTTGTGTACTACTCCCTTTGGCGACTTTATCATTTGTTCAGGAATGATGGGTGGCACAACTTTGGTCAAAGTTTTCGTCGAACTACTAGGTTGTTCATTAGCCTTGTTATTCGACAGTTGTGGATTCCCGTAATTTTTATTCCTTGTCAAAGCATCATTCTGCTGCTTTGAGGTAGACAACATAAGCACTTGGGATCGGGAAGTATTTTGATTAGCAACCAGTTTGGTTTCCGGGCTTGGAAACGGATCAATCAATACTGCTGGCGTTTTTGAACTCTTAAAGAGTTTTTTAACTTCAGCTATATGTGGACAATCTTTCGTCCAATGATCCTCATCGCATATATGACACCCTGCCGGGGGTTTCCTTTTTCTCCCTTTCTTTTTCTTCTTGCCCTCTGGTTGCTTCAGTTGTCTGCCCTTGTCGGTCGACATGGCATTTACTTCTGAGGCAAGAAGTTCCTCATTTGCATTTTGACTAGAAATTTTGTGCTTGCCAATCACGCCATCGCCGGCGTGAGAGTCATTGTTTGATTTAGGAGGAGGAGGAATTGAGAATTCCGGTCTAGGGGCGTCAGGTATTTTGTCGTAGAGCGTGCCGGACTGAGTATAGACCAAGTCCAGATATTGCGCACGAGCGATAACCTGCTCTTCCGTTACGACTCCTCCCTTTGCCACATCTTCCATGATGGCAGGAAGTAATGACTTGATAAACCATTCAGCTAATAGCTGATCAGGAACGTACGTTTTTACCATCCTACGACGACATCGCCACTCATGTATATGATCAGATATGTGGGTGGCGGTCGTCTGTTTGAAGTTGGTAAGGAGTTTTGTTCCCGTTTCATACCTTATCGGTAATTGAAAATGGGTTAAAAAGGTTGTGGCTAAGGTGCTGAAGTTGTCGAACGAAGCTCTAGGCAATTCAATGTACCATTTTGCCGCTGGACCCGTTAACGTCCTCTGAAATAGGCGAAGTCTTATCGAATCATCATTCAGGGTGTTTGATGAACACCATAGATGGAATGTCATCACATGATTCGACGGATATTCACCCGGATTTCCATTAAATTTAGGAATATCTGACGGAAGTTTATGCGGAATCGCTGGCCACCAAGGGGCATAAGCAATTGGATCATTCGTCAGCCGGTTTAGATCTGGTAATTCTAGAGTTGCTACAAAGGGCAACTGTTGATTCAGGTTCGGCGAAGCATACCCAGGATAAGATGGGATCGCCTCAGCAATGGGTCTTTGCAAACCAGCATAATGCTGGCAAGGTTGATGGGCATAACCATTATAGCATGGTTGCCCATTTATTACAAAGACTTGTTGCTCAGGTCCTTGATATGATTGCTGGAATGGCGGTTGTTGAGATTGAACCAGCTCTGGTTGTTGGACCATTTGCTGTTGACCAATACTGGATGATTGACCAAGATGAGGGGTCATAGTACTTGTTTGAGCCTGAGTCGCTCCAAATAAGGAGGCACTACCCTGAGATTGTGATTGAGTCGTTGAGACAAGAGGCTGTTGTATTGCAACCTGAGAAACTTGGGGTCGACATACAACAGGTTGCGCTTGTACTTGCGACGCATTCACCATAGCAGGTGTGGTGGGAATATTCGACACAGGGTGTACTGGCTGCATTGAATATACAACCCCTGGTTGTTGAAGCAGTATTGGTACCCAACCGCTGGATGTAATTCCAGTTTGACCTGAACTTTGTTGTAAACTCCCATATGGTTGTTCTCTGGGAGGGAACAATGAAAGAGCATACTGCCCTCCATATGGTGGAAATCCAGTACTTAAAGGGTAAATTGGCCTTTGAAGACACATTGGATCAATTTGTTGAGTTTCAACATAAGAAATACCAGATGATAATCCGGATGAAGAAATAGGAACTAACCATGTCGTTGTCCCTGATTGGACTCCGGCTTGTTGTTGACAATTTGCCGGGACAGATGGTATACCAGCGAACATCGTTGGAGTAGTAGCAGAAGGCTCTGCTGCTGCTGTGTCGGACGACACAGTCCTAGATGTCGACGGTTGTTCAGACATATCTAGTCTATCCAAAAGATTTCTTAGCGACTCTACAAGAACTTACGATGCCAAAAGACTAACTTCGAAGATCAACGAGGGAATGGTGATGATTATCCCGTTTAAAATAAATTTTAACGACGCTTAGACACAATTTGATTTTTCACTTTTAAAGAGTCGAGAAAAAGCTGAAGATGACTCTAGTCTCCTTCGATGTTTTAACGAGCCCGAAGTGACAAATGCTCGGATGGACTTTTTCAGTTATAGAGTTTGAAAAAGGCCAAAACAAACTGCTCTGGAGATCTAGGCAGAGGGTGTGCCAAACTTTTCGCAAAACCACAGAATACGTTTTACGGTACGGGTGGTCGATCTTCGTGAATGCTGTGTTCACTGCATTGCGATCAGTAGGGCGGCCGACACGGCTTCCTATGGATAAAGGCTTTGTTCCTATAGGGGTCTCCCAATATATACGCGACGGTACGTGGGAGCACAAGTCCGTATTGATACTTATCGCTTCACCGTGGAGGAATCACCCAACCACTCAACGCTAAGATATCACGTTTAACGACGCCGGAACACGTCTCTACCTAGACCTCTACTGTGAGCGTTATGTTGCAAAGCGTTGTTAGGTTCATTCAATATATTTTAAGTTGATCTTTTTTAAAGTTTGTCTTTCAGGATCACCACGAGATGTATTGGTACAAATTCCTAAATGCAGTCTAAGATGATAAGCAAGCTTTATAATCTTTCAACTTTGAAAATCCTAGCTACTAAGGGAAAAGAGAGCGACTATCTTTTCTCAAAGAGCAATCAGCACACTCTAATGCACTCTTCCTAAATCCAACATGCAAACTAATCAAAAATGCAAATTGCACAATGCAGGTATTTCTTTTCTCTTTCTTAATGTTGATGTATTACAAAAAGAAAGCTGTTGTATAATTTTGAATTCAATTTCAAGTGAAAGCAAACAAGCTTTGTCCAAAATCAAAAGACACCTTAAGATTTACTTGTTTCAACACTAGAAATACATAAATTCAAACCATATGACGAAAGCAAAAGCTCAATCAGCTATGAACAGCAAACAAACTAACTCTTAAGATCAATACGACACTTATCACAGGTCTAGATCTAAGAGGCCACAGCAAGACTAGTTCACTTTTCGTTATGGGAAACTGCAAATGATATAAGAAATACAAAGAACAAATACAGTTTCTTTATACAACCGAGGCGGAATAGTGGCAAGGAAAGGTGGTTTCAGATAGGTACATTGACTGATAACAGGCTGCAAAAACAAGGATGAAAACAGGGCAATAAACAGCAGGGAACCCCAGTTTCACAAGGCAAAACTGATTTAGCGCAGGTAGTACACTGTCAGTTTGACATTCAGCGCAGGTAGCCCCTTCGGGACCTGCGATGAAATGCAGACTGCCTTCACAGTGCCTGCAATGAAGAGAGAAACTCTCGTTTCTCTTGGTTTCCGGGTCACAGATTGCTGAAAAATTCACAGTTTTTGGCCAAATCAAAAGCTATCAATCAAGTACACACTAAAGGGTAATTAGGAGGATGAAAAGCTATCACTAAGAGCTGTTCAGAGTCCTTGTGGATCAGCCCTTCAAATCATAAACATGCCCAGAAACTGAGCTAGAGTAGCTGCCCTCTACTTTGCATTTGAAAGATCCAAATGCAGTTCGATTCGGTACTCCCTGTGTTTATGAAATGAATAGCAAAAACACAAACAACCAACAAGATACGATCCCCAGCGGAGTCGCCAATTTGTTGTTGGGAAAAGTATCCAATACAGAATGACCCTATCCCACTCTAAGGGTGATAGTACCTCAGCAACAATCGAAGCAAAGCTATCTAAGATTTCTTCTTTATGAAAGTAAAATAGGGGAGAAAGAGATCCACTAACCGATGTCTTTCGCTAATGGTTGATCCAATCTTCTCTCCTTGCTGCTTGCTCCCAGCTCCTTGCTCTTTCACTGGCCCAGCTACACCAAGATCCTGCAAAATGGCAAGATAGGGAAACTACAAGAAGCATACATTCATAATTGATTCAAGGATTAGAATAAATCAAATACACAAGTATGACAATACATCATTGAGACACATGCATATAGAAGAACCTCAAATGCTTTATTAATGGAAGAAGTAAAGTTCAGGAAGTGATACAACCATAAGAGGCCCAATCCAGCATCACCTTCCCAGCAGAAAGAAATCTCCTCTTCACCTCCTTCAAAGCAAATCACCCAATAGCTCTAAACTCAAACCAACAGCACTTCCTTACATTCACAAGATTCCAGCCTCCCTAGACCTCATGAGAGAGATCTATATATAGGATTTTTGGAGAAAGGATGAGTCAGCTTGAGAGCTGACTAGTGTCCTCTCTCACTTCAGTTATTCTTCAGTTCTTGAGTCCACTTGGAGGTTCTTGCTTCCACTTGGAGATCTAGACCCTCTTACTCATCACCAGGCGAATTCCTTGATCCAAGTGTCATTTTGGAAGCTTCCTGGGCGCTGACACCTTGAGGAATGACTGTGCCACTTGTCCAAGTACGCTCAGCGCAGGTGGCCTTCTTTGCAGTTGACATTCAGCGCAGGTACAGAGTGGAGCACTTGACATTCAGCGCAGATGCTCAGTGGAGCAGTTGACATGATCCAGAATTTGCTTGTTTTTGAGTGTTTTCAGGTGGAGAACTGATATTTAGTGCTGTGGTTTGCTGACCTTGTTCCTCTAGGGGTAGGAACAACATGTTTAGGGACTTTGGATCCCTTAGATTATGGACATTTCATGCTTCATGCTGTAAGGCACAAAAATGTCTATAACAACATTTCTTTTGTTTTCATCATGAGTTTCCTTTACTACCTTTTCACCATTAGTAAGTATTTCTTGTAGAAAATTTGTCAAATCTGTCTTCAAATCTGCCATGCCTGTCTTCAAATTTGTGTTCAGATCTATCTTCAAATTGTCCATCTTAGCTTCCACACCATTTATCTTAGCTTCCACGCCATTTATCTTAGCATCTGTTAACTTTTGTGAGCGTGACATTTGTTGCACTTGTTCTTGTAGTTTTGATATATCATGTAGCATTTCTTCCTCTTCTTCATGAGTCATGCTAGAGCTTTCAGGTTCCTTACTAGGTGTTTGCATTTTCTTTCCTCGGGGCATCAGTTACCGATAATAATGCTCTACTATACCCTTTGAATTCCTTCAAAATAAATTTTCAAACCAAGCTTAAGCAAAAATTTAAAAAAATCTACACACCTTTTTTCACTTTGTAGGAGCTCGATATTGCCTCTGATGTATCTCTGTACTTTCCAATCATCTAGTTCTGAACTTGTGACCTGTAGTAGATCTCTATGTCCTCTTTCCAATGCCACCAGTCTGATCCAAATTGGATTCTCCAAGAAAGAGTTATGCACAATCTCCCACGGTGACTTGATTATAGACTAGTTCAGTAGAGCGAACTTGTACGACGTGCCACGAGTCACTGTTTCGACCTTTGGATCTGAAAAACACCCACAAAGAACTACAGTCCGTCCTATTTCTGCACCTTCTTACGAAACTTCAATCTGATCCTCAGAGAGAAATTTATGACGATTTTCCCCAGGTCACCTGTTTTGAATGTAATTCAGGAGTCTGCAAAAATACCAACTTCCTTAGATCATATCTCCGCAAATCTCACGCGAAAAGCTCTGAAATTTGGACCCAAGGTTCAGCGCGATTTCTTCTCAAATGGGTTTTTTTTGCGACTTCGGAAACGTCACAGAAAAAAAATTATAGCGAAAATTCCACGATGACCTGTTTGGAGCAGCGAAACCCTAGAATCCAAAGCTCCGATACCAAATGTTATGAAACCAGCTCAAGAAAAGATAGATCAACGCCTTAGAATTCAGCCTCTTCGAGGGGGAACCTCCTTTACATTACATAAATGAACAATTCTTTGATGATTCAAATGGCAAAACCTCCTTTCTATATATAGGAGTCTAAGGAGTCACAATATAATCCAGCCGACCTAACAATAATAATATAAAGCCACAAAAATAACAATAGAGGGATTCTATGGGGCACAGAAATAACAATATGTGGGTAATAGGGGCACAACAATATAAATAAGGGGTATAACTATAATAGTAATGGGGTAATCACTAGTATTATAGGGACCCAACAATAGCACTATAAGAGATATGAAAGGAGATCATATTGTTCACTATTTTCTCGATGTTGTCTAAGGCCTGAATTTTAATGCCGCCACAAGGGAATTATACTAATTTGTTAAATCTTCTACCTAACGAAGCAACGAAGGAATTGTTGCTTGCACAACTCACGGAATCACTTACCTTTAAGTTGTTGATTGCGTGCCTGAAATAGCTTGAAGATACCAACGATCTTGTGAGCCTTGTCGAAAGCTTGTTGGTGGCTGATACATGACTATACATGTGTATTGAGTGGGTTGACGATTTGAAAAACTGAAGCCGAACAACAACTAGAGATCTCAAACGTGTTCTTGGATTTTTCATTGCCATATTTTTGTCTTAAACAAGGGAAGGTGCGGTATCAGATCTCTTCCTCGGCAGCTGATTTGAGTGAAACACAAACATCAACTGCAAGTGTGAGGGCGCTGCAACTTTCAGTTTATGCACTTCATGCCTTCAACCTGCAGATGGAATGAATGCTTATTTGTGTATATAATGATAATGTGGCTTTAAAACGTTGTTCTATGATCTTTGAGAAGTTGAGAAGGCAGAATTTGTTTATTGGTGAATTTATCGCACCTACTTCAATAATTCATGGCCAATCAATGGTAGACTTTTGTCTTTGAAGTTTTTTGTTGACGAGTAGTGAGTAGCGTGGACAACAATGTGAGAAGCATGGTCAACAGTGAGAGCAACGAGCAGTGAGCAATGTGAGAGCAGGGAGCTTTTATGCAACAAAAGTATCGCGCAACGAGCAGGGAGTAGCCTGTAGCCTAAGCAAGGAGGAAGGATAACCTGAACAATGGGGAGAAATGTGAAGTAATCATTTTATAGCCCGTCTAAAATGGGAGTAGACAAGGAAAAAAACGGTCTCAAAAGGAAAATACTCGAGCCCTTCATAAAAAAGCACTCAAACAAGTAACCTCTACAAGCATGTGGCAACAAGAAGTCCAGAGGAAAAGTCAATGATGATTCTACCTTCTATAGTCCCACATCTAGACCTCTCACCTGGTCATCTGATCTTTATGTGAAAGAATTGTTAAATGCAAAACAAATGTTGGAGGTTTTAGAAGCTAAAGAGCAGGAAAGAGATCATAAAACTCATATAATAACAGCTGAGAACAAGGCTTTAGCAGAGAGCAATAAATTTTTGAAAGAACTAGTGGCATTGCTACAGGAAGCTCTCTTGATAGGGAAGACAGAATGGAAATGCATGAAGGCGGATGTGCAAAACATAAATAAATCTGTAGTGGAAAGTACAAAGGTGCTGAATGTGAAATCATCCCAGGATAAAGGGAAAATGATTGCCAAATAGACAACCATGAAGAGAAAGGAAAGGAGATTCCACCAAAGTTTCCAAGACTTGGGCTCAAGTTATTAGCAATTCTGCTAATAAGGAAGGAGAAACATGTTGAAAATAGCAACAAGAAATGCTAAAAACATCATTACTATAGATCACATTTCTGGATACATTCCAATTTTAATTAGTCCCTAAATTAAAATTGTGAATTAAAATTCGAATTTGAGCTCAACAACTATCTATAAAATAATTAATTAATTCATCTTGAGTTAATTAGTTGGAGAAAATCAAACATGAAGTCTATGTGAAGAAATGCAACAGTTATCCCTTTGATTGAGGAAGTTATCCCTTAATTAAGAAGATCACGACGAGTTGTACTTTGATTTGTAATTAGTTAGCTCAGTTAACTGAGTTAAGCCCAATTAGATTAGTTCCAACAGTTTGTGGAACTTATTGTGAGTTCAGTTAGTCAATGCATGCATGCATGCAACTAGTGTACTTCAGATAACTGAATATTCTCTCGTAAACAACTCATGCATGTCAGTTCAAACAGAGACCCAGTTGAGATCAAAGGATGGGACAGTGTACTATCAGTTGCAGGAATATTCCTGTTAGCGCTTGAATTTGGCCTTAGGCTGAAAAGGACAAAATCCAAGGCAACATCAAACCACTTAGCCTCGTAGCTAGCCCTACGGGGCAGGAGAGGGCTCTCTCCGGGTCTATCTCGGCAAAAGGTCTTCAAAGGGCGGAGATGACCAATAAAGAATATTGATTTTAGGCTAGTAAACTGATTGAGAAGGTTTGATTTCAGATTTTTAGGGTTTTGGTGGAAAACAGGGGGAGAGAAATTTTGGGTGCGAGGATGGGACACAGCTTTTGCAGAGGTCTTTTTGGGGCAAGGTAGGAGATTGTCTTGATGCCTTTGATTTAAGTGAATGGATAGGAATGATCGGTGAGGAGCTAAAGAGAGAAAGAAACCGTCGAGAGTTCTCTTTAGACAGAGGAAAACATAGATATTAAGCAAACTTAAAGGCAGAGCATATAAATTATGAATTCTACCTTAACACTTCATTTACTTAATGTGCAGAAAAGAGAAATAGGAAATTGATACACATAACAAATCTTACAAGTACATGAGAGAAGCACACCATCAACACAAATAACCACAGGAATCCCAGATAGTGCTGCAAAACCCTGGTCTTTCCTTTGCCAAAATTGCAGAGATACAAAGTGTAATACAATAGAAGCTTATCCCTCCAGAGTCCAACCATGAAAATGACTAAGAAAATACATAATATAGGCAAGCTAACACCTTTCCTTGCCTCTAGGGGTCGATCTCATCATCCTAGGAGCTGTTTCAACCAATTCTAAACTGAGCACTACAATCTAGGCAATCAAAACAACTTGCCTCTATAAGCTAGGAAACCAATTCATTCATTAAATTTTTGACTTTTTATGAATGAATCTTCTAGAAGAGATAAATAAGTGCCATGACATCATAAAATTACATCAATTACATCAAGGAGGATGAAAAATCACTCCAAAAAGTCAAAACTAGTCAAATCTGCATTTTGCTGAGCTGTAGGTGAAAATCTGGCAAATTTCCCTGATGCGTAGCGCCCCAATTCTCAACGCGTAGCGCGCCTTTGAGCCAACTTTTGAGGCACTTCCCGGCATCCAAATGAGGCAAAATTAGGCTTGTTGGAAAGGTCTGGATGTATGATTTCCAACCCAAGTGGAATTTCTCAATTTGGTGTCCATTTGCCCCTCCAAAATTTCAATCTCCCAAGACTGCTCCCTGTGTGTCCAAAAAGTGGCAGAAAGTCATTTTTTGCATGTTTTTTGACCTTCTGAGGGCTCAAAACCTGATGAAATGTCTTGGAAATTGCTGAGAAAGTTTAATTTGTCATGACAAATCCAAAAATGCTGAGTTTTTGAGAAATGAACTTGCCCATCTTCAGGGTAGCGCGCAGCGCGCTACGCGTTGAGGGCAAAAACCTGCTTTTTGACCAAAAATTTCAAAAATGACCAAAATTGCTCCAAATTCTCTGAAATTTGAGCTGAAGGTGTGTCATTTAGTACCATGCTCCTCCAAGGAAGCCTCAGCCAAAAGATGAAGGGGATCGTGCCTTTTCCTCTGTTTTAGTGCCTTGGCCAACCGTCCTTTGAGCACCTTCATTCTTGCTTTACACACATGCATTCGAGCCCAATAGTGATTCTTCATGTGTCGGAGCATGTCTTTTTCCATGTTTGCCTTGGCCAGCAACTTTTCCAAATGAGTATTGACCCGTATGATCATAGCCTCTCGCTCAATGGGTGTCAAATCACCGGGTCTCTTGCGAGCCAAGTTGCGGTCTTCATGGATCCTCCGCAACTCATCAAGAGAGTGTTCATCCTCTAATTGCTTGTTGCGCTGCTCTAAATAAGTAATTGTCCAATTTTCCATCTCCAATTTTTGCTGCAACAAGTCATTTTCAGCCCTTAGTTGCTGGATGATCTCCTTTGACTCTAGGCTAGGAGAAATGATATCAAGGTCAACAACATCTATGCCTGGAACACCTGATGGCCCCTCATCAATCTTGGGCTACTTGCCTCTCTCTGGTACCTGTGCTACTATCGAAAGCGAGGCCCCTTCCACCTGATGTGGAGATAACACTCGCTGTGCTGATGAAGAAGGCGAGACCCCTTCCACCTGATGTGGAGATAATACTCGTCGTGCAGATGCAAATAAGACCCTGTGGCCTCTCTGATATGTAACATAAGGAGGAGTGTTGACATGCTCGGGCTCTGGAATATCAAACTGATGTGAAGGCCCTCCCTCATCACGGACAACCTCAGGAGGTGGCTGTGGCACTGTGAACAAGTCACGAGAAATGAAATCCTCCCATGGAATACCCTGTTGTGCCAACTGATGCATGACCACAATCTTGATCAGTGCATAATGATAGATGCTCTTGTGTTGCTGTGCTGGGCTCTTTCTTTGCACCAAGGGCACCATCCTCTCTATATTTCGGCACATGAAGAATGGAATGTTCATCATTCGTACCCGTGTGAAATGCATCAACAAACAGATATGGTACGAATATAAACGTGAAAATCTGCCCTCGCAAGTGAAATAGCGAATGATGATCCTCATCAAAGGTGCATACTCGTCTCTTAAGAATCTGAAGGGAAAAACACCAGTTAGGTGCCTCATATATACAGGTTTGATATATGGCTCATAATGAAATCTGTCCAACTGCTGGCGCTTGTTCCACTCTTCTCCAATATTGGGTATCCCTGTTTCTTGAGCAACAATCTCGGGTGACAATGTGAAGTCCACTCCTGCAAGATTCACATGCCCATTGTGCAAATGTAGGACAAACAAGAGAGCCAATTCCTTGTGGTGTTGAATTTGGGAGATTCTCTCACAATATTCATAGCATGATTGATATCGGAAACATGACACTGCAAGTGGACAAGCTTGTAGATAAGCCAAAGAGGTGGGCTCCTCCCTGACATGCTGACCACCTTTACCACCCCTGTGATGCCTCCTTGGCACCTCTACCTCTGGTGTTGTTTCACGGTCATCACTTTGCTCATAATCTGTTTCGGTTTCTGACATGGTTTTGGAGGCAAGTGACTGAAAAATAATGTTGACTGTGCACCCAATGAACTGTTGTTTTGACTTGTTTAAATGTTGTTACCAAGGGGACAAACACACATGGGAAATGTTAGGGAAAAGGGAACTTTGAGGGGACTAGGGAAAACAAATGGGAAAGGAAATTTTAGGAAAGGAACATGGAACATATATAATCATAATTTGTGGGATTTTAATGGGAAGTAGGGTTTAGAAAATTTACATAGGGTTTTAGGAATTAGTAGGGTTTAGGGATTTTAATGATTTTTAATAGGGAAATTATATGATTTGCATGGAAAAATGTCAAGGAAAATGGTGAGGAAAATATGGGGAAAGAGGAATGGAAAATGGGTAACCTTGGGCAGCAAATTTCAATGAAACCCTAGCACATTTGCATTTTTAAAATTTGATACAGCAAGGTAGGGTTTTTACTTCATATTAGCATGGCATTTTTTTCATGTTCATTGCTCATTCATCTTAGCCAAACCAAAATCACCATGGATTAGAGGCCTACCTGAAAAGATTTTGAGAGAGAAGTAGTTTTGGTGGCTTGCTGGCGATTTCCTGAGCAAGAAACCCAACGCGTAGCGCGCCTCCAACGCGTAGCGCCTGAGTTATTTAGCACTGGAAAATGCGCACTGATGCGTAGCGCGCCTCCTCTGATGCGTAGCGCGCCACTGTAATTGCCCAATTCGCCCAATGAACTTTGAAATCGACTTGACAAGTATTCTCTTGAAGTGTTGAGAGGCAAATGAGTTACCAATGAGGAGGGAGGGGCTTTTATAGGCTCACTTTTGAATTTAATTTGCCCAAAACCCACTTTATAATGTTTTTGAAATGACACTTTTTGAATTAATTGCTGCTGACTTCTGGTTTCCTTTTTCAAAATAGATTGGTTGAAATGATGATTTCTCTTGAAAATTTTTGCAGGGATAGCTTCGGAGATGTCTTGGCAAAGGAGACCAAGGCTGCATGCCAACTTTCGGAGAATTTGAACTTTTTACAAATTTTTACAAAAATGAGATAATGACCTTTGTCTTAAAAAACAGGGTTTTTGAAAACAAGGTAAAAATTAGTTGTACAATGATAAGAGTTATCAAAATGATGCTTTATGACGGACATCCCTCTGGCCTGCTAGTCCTTTATGATATCGTAAGAGAAAGCTTGACTCAACCCTAGACCTAAGACCTTGACATTGAAAACAAGGAAATGACCTTGTGAAGATTTTATTTACTCAGGAAAACATGATCCAGCACTGCCAAACAAGAGGGGAATAAAAGACATAAGCTTCTCCACCAGGGTTATGGCATGCCTAACGGGATGCAACATGACCACACTGATGAGACACCTAATTATGAAATGAAAAGAGTTTTGATCTCTGGTGGAGGGCTACTAGACCAACTCTAACAATTCCCATGAGGATATCTCTTGCATGCAGAAGGAAAGAGGAATTATTTCCTTGAGGATTGCGCAGTTATTTCGGAGGTTAGTGAGCAGTGTGTGAGGTAATTACACACAGGTGGTAGCTTGAGGACCCAGGAGAAACTGCGCAAGGAAACAGGAGGCTTGGAGGACTGAAGGAAGGCATATGTGTTGTTTATTCTGTCTATGAGAAACAGTGAGGGATTGTACTGAGAGATGGATAGCTTGTGAGTTAAAGCTTTGTGTAACCCTGAGATATTTTCACTTTTATGATAATACAGATAGCGGGGTTTTTAGCTGAGGCTTTCCCCAGAGTATTCTTTTGTGTTTCATGTGTGATTGAATCTTCTTCATCTGTTACATGTGTTCTATTTGATCTTGCTCAAAATCGATTAAGTTTCTGCAAGTTTGTTTGTAGAAGTAAATCAAGTATTTTGCTTTAGTATATTGCATTATCAAGTGATCTACAAGTGAAATTTCTACATGGTATCAGAGCAAAGGTGATCAAAGCGGAGAACAATATACAAAGAAGGGAGAAGGGAGAAATTTGAAGTTCTTGATAATAGAAATCGAATTCTTATCACATCTCAAAGTTCACCAATGGCATTCAATGGTTTGAGACTCGAGTATGCCCTAGATGGTAGCTCGAATTATATAGCCTAGAAGGATCGCATGGAAGCAGTATTAGAGGAAAATGGTTTGAAGGAATTCATTGATCAAGAAGTCCCCAAGCCAGCAACAGCTAATGCCTAAGAATTGGCGGAATGGAAGAAATGTGTGGCTAGAGTGAGGAGGATTCTTCTGGAGGGAGTTCAAGGCCATATTGTCTCGAGTCTCCATGGAAAGGAGACACTGTTTTCAATGTGGAAGACATTGAAGGATCTATATCAGAACAACAACAATAAGAGGAAGCTGGCGCTGAAAGACAAGCTTCGGAAAATCAAGTGTGAAAAGGGCGACACGATCTCTACATATCTGAACAAGCTCACCACCTGCAGGGATGAGCTTGGAAGTGTAGGAATCACGACAGCCGATGATGACATGGTGAGTCTTGCTCTCCTCGGTCTTCCTAAGAGTTGGCATAGCTACCAAGACTTAGTAAATGGAAGAGATAAATTGCCAGATTGGGAACGATTGTGGTCGGATCTGATGCAAGAGGAGATCAGGAGAAGCACCAGAGATGGTTCTTCATCAAAGCATGATGATGAAGAAAATCTAGCCTTAGTGAGTAAGGCAAGGAAAGGGAAAGGGAAGGCTTCCCATTCCAAATCGAGTTCTTCCCATGGTGGGAAGAAGATTGACAAATCTAAAGTGCGATGCTTTAATTGTCATGAGGTGGGCCATTATGCAACAAATTGTCCACAGAAGAAATGCAAGAAGGGATCCTCGAAAGGATCAGAAGGTGAGGCACTGACCTCACAGTTCAAATTGGATTTTACCCTCATCGCATGCATGGTTTCATCGATGGTGGGTTGTGTTTGGTATCTGGATAGTGGAGCCTCATTCCACATGACCGACGATAAGAGTTTATTCAGTACCTTGGAGGAGAAGGACCTCCAGATGCGCATAGAGATGGGCGATGATGGAAAGTACCGTGTTTTAGGTGAAGGCATGGTTGTGTTTCAGAGGGAGCATGGAGCTCCTCTCACCCTGACTGATGTAAAGTATGTGCCTAGACTGAAGAAGAACCCGATATCTGTCGCAATGTTGGAAGGCAAAGGCTATGATGTAGTCTTCAGTAAAGGAAGGCGTTCCTGAGACACATTGCCACGGGACAAACCAAGAGGATTTGGATTCGAGTGAATAATCTCTACAAGCTGGAGGTACATGACTATGCTACATTGAGTTCCAAAGCAAAGTTGGTGCAAAGCCAAGATATTAGCGAGCTATGGCATAGAAGATTGGGCCACTTGCACCATGGGGCCTTGAAGATCATGCAGCAGATTTCTACTGGACTTCCCAATGGTAAACTTGAGCAAGTGGATACATGCAAAGATTGTGCCTTGGGTAAGTATGCAAAATCTTCCTTTCAGGATCGAGACAGTCGAGCTGAAGCAATCTTGGAGCGAGTTCATACAGATGTGTGTGGACCATTCTCGATAGCCTCCATTGCTAAACAAAGGTACTGTGTTATTTTCATTGATGATTTTTTGGATCTATTTCATGCAGAAGAAGGATCAAACCTTCTCAAGGTTTTGTGAGTTCAAAGCCTTGGTTGAGAAAGAATCGGGAAATAAGATAAGGGCCTTGCAAAGCGACAATGGTGGAGAGTATGTCTCTCAAGAGTTTAAGGACTTCTATGCAGCAGAAGGAATTAAACGGGAATTGACGGCATCCCATAACCCACAACAGAATGGGGTGGCCGAAAGGAAGAACAAAAAGACTGTGGGAGAAGCTCGGGCAATGTTGCATGACCAATGCCTACCACTTCATTTGTGGGCTGAGGCATGAAATACAGCGGTATACTTGCAGAATAGAAGCCCGCATCGTATACTTGGGATGAAGACACCAGTGGAGGCCTTCTCCGGGAAGAGACCAGATGTGAGTCACTTCAGGATTTTGGATCATGGGTTTATTGTCATGTGACCAAGGATGCCTAGAAGGAGCTAGAGCCAACAACAGAGTTGGGGATACTTGTGGGGTACACTGATACTCTCCACAACTATTGGGTGTATTTGCCTACCAGTCAGAGGACAGTGGTTCACAAAGATCTTAAGTTCAATGAGCTGAAGGCCATGCGATTTTCCCTTGAGAGGGAGCTCAAGTTGCATGCAGAGGAGGAACTTTTGGTTCCTAAGGAGGAGGAGCCTCAGACTGATGCGAAGCAGCCGCATGCAGAGGATTCAGGAGTGGAGACATCCACTCATGCAGAGTCTTCCAGAGATGGGCGGAAACGCTCAAGGGAAGCTGACATATTGTTGATGGATGTGAGAGAGAATGTGGGAGAGCCATCTTCTTAGGGCAGACAGAGGAGGTCACCTAAGCGGTACACTGGGTACATGGCCCTTGTTGGGGAGCGTGTAGAGACCGAACCATCTTCCTTTGAGGAAGCAGTGCAGCAGCCAGTTTGGGTTGATGCTATGGTGGAGGAGTATGAATCCATAGTTCAGAACAATGTTTGGGATGTTGTTCCAAGACTAGAGAACAAGTCAGTGGTGAGTTCCTGTTAGCTTTACAAGGTAAAGCAAGCAACTAATGGTAGTGTGGAGAAACATAAGGCAAGGTTTGTTGCCCATGGTTTCTCACAAGTCGAGGGGATCGACTATGATGAGACTTTTGCTCTTGTAGTAAGGTACTCATCTATCAGATCGATGTTGTCACTATCAGCACAGATGTGTTAGAAGATCCATCAGATGGATGTGAAGACTGCATTCCTCAATGGCAAGATTGAGGAAGAGGTGTACATAGAGCATCCGAAAGGATTTGAGACCTTCAATCATGAGTCGCATGTGTGCCGACTCAAGAGATCTTTGTACGGGCTGAAGCAAGCACCTCGTGCTTGGTACACTAGGATCGACAACTATTTCACTGGGTTGGGCTTCACAAAGAGTGAAGCGGATGCGAACCTATACCACATCATGGTAGAAGGTAAGCCATTGATCATTGTTCTTTATGTTGATGATCTAATATTAACAGGTGGTGATCAGTTGATCAAGTCTTGCAAGGAGGACCTTGCAAGAGAGTTCAAGATGAAAGACATGGGTCTCATGCACTACTTTCTAGGCATGGAAGTGTGGCAGAAGGATGGGGAAGTGTTTGTGTCTCAAGGCAAGTATGCCAATGAGATTCCACATGGAGAAGTGCAAGTCCATGCAGACTCCTCTAGTAGGAAACTGGAGGAAGGAGGATGCTTCTTCAGGTGAGGTAGTAGCTGCTACTGTGTATCGGTAGCTTGTGTGTTCATTGATGTATTTAGTGAACACATGACCAGATTTGTGCTTTGCGGTGAACCAGTTGAGTCAAGCTATGGTTCAGCTTATCAAGCTGTTTTGGAAGGTAGCTACGCATGTGTTGAGATACCTCAGAGACACATCTCAGTATGGATTATGATACAAACGAACAGAGGGAGTGAAGCTTCAGGGCTTCACAGAGGCAGATTGGGCAGGGAGTCCATCAAATTGGAAGAACACTTCAGGAGGAATGTTCAACTTTGGTTCAGTTGCAGTTTCTTGGTACAACAGGAAACAGAGGCAGTTGCACTTAGCTTAGCAGAGGCTGAATACATCGCTGCAAGCCAAGCAGCATGTGAGGCCATTTGGATGCAGAAAATTATAGTTGGATTGTTTGATCAGAGGATGGATCCAACTGTGATCTATTGCGATAATCAGAGTTGTATCAAACTCTATGAGAATCCATTATTTTATGACAGGTCCAAGCACATCAATATCCGGTATCATCATCTTTGAGACTGTGTGGTGAAGAGGATCATGTTGTTGCAGTATGTTTCGAACGAGGAGCAGGATGCAGACATTTTGACTAAGACATTGTCAAAATGCAAATTCAAATTCCACAGAGACAGGATCGGGGTGATAGATAATCCCTTTCTTGTTGAGAGGGAGTGTTGAAAATAGCAACAAGAAATGCTAAAAATAACATTACTATAGATAGCATTTCAGGATACATTCCAATCTTAATTAGTCCCTAAATTAAAATTGTGAATTAAAATTCGAATTTGAGCTCAACAACTATTTGTAAAATAATTAATTAATTCATCTTGAGTTAATTAGTTGGAGAAAATCAAACATGAAGTCTATGTGAAGACATGCAACATTTATCCCTTTGATTGAGGAAGTTATCCCTTAATTAAGGAGATCAGGATGAGTTGTAATTAGTTAGCTCAGTTAACTGAATTAAGTCCAGTTAGATTAGTTCCAACAGTTTGTGGAACTGATTGTGAGTTCAGTTAGTCAATGCATGCATGCATGAAACTAGTGTACTTCAGATAACTAAATATTCTCTGATAAATAACTCATGCATGTCAGTTCAGAAAGAGACCCAATTGAAATCAAAGGATGGGACAGTGTATTATCAGTTGCAGGAATATTCCCATGAAGATAGCTCTTGCATGCAGAAGGAATTATTTCCTTGAGGATTGCGCAGTTATTTCAGAGGTTAGTGAGCAGTGTGTGAGGTAATTACACACAGGTGGCAGCTTGAGGACCCAGGAGAAACCGCGCAAGGAAATAGGAGGCTTGGAGTACTGAAGGAAGGCATATGTGTTGTCCATTCTGTCTATGAGCAACAATGATGGATTATACTGAGAGTTGGATAGCTTGTAAGCTAAAGCTTTGTGTAATCCTGAGATATTTCCACTTGTATGATAATATAGATGGCGAGGTTTTTAGCTGAGGCTTTCCCCAGAGTATTCTTCTGTGTTTCATGTGTGATTGAATCTTGTTCATCTGTTATGTGTGTTCTATTTGATCTTGCTCAAAAACGATTAAGCTTTCGCAAGTTTGTTTGTAGAAGTAGATCAAATATTTTGCTTTAGTAAATTGCATTATCAGATGATCTACAAGTGAAATTTCTACAAAACAAACATTTAGGTTGACAACATGCAAGATAGAGAAGGCAAGGAAAGACAAAATAGAGCAACAAACATAATTATTAAAGGGGTGAAAGACTATGGGAAAAATGAATGTACTCTTGACCTTGCAAGAGACTTCTTGAAAGACAAGTTGCTATGGCAAGGACAAATATGCCAAGCATGGAGGGTGGGTAAGTTTAACGGTGAGAGAGCCAGGCCCATAAAATTCATCATGCCTAGCTTGCGTGATAAATATATCATTCTAAGCAAGAAGCATCTCTTGAGGGGTTCTCGCTTTTTCCTAGAAGAAGATTTAATTGTAAAACAACAGGAGGAAAGGAGGGAGGAAATGTTAAAGGTTGGGTAGCAAGAGATGAAGACAAGAGAGCATGGATTTATAAAGGCAAAGTTGTGATAACGCGATTTGGACCTCCTTCCAAAGCAAAGCAACAAGATGGTAATAAAGAAGAGGCAACATACTCTTCAACAGGAAATCAGGAAGCAAGGTCAATATGGGAAAACATGGACAAAGACTCAAATGCGAGTCTTGCACGTCAAAATAAATAGCAACCAAGTCATACCCAGGTTTCCTTAAGATTAGTTTGTTGGAACTGTAGAGGTTACCCATGGAGACGAGGACCTGGGTTAGGGCCTATTGCGGAAGATAGAGACATAATTTGCCTCATAGAAACACATGAGCATGAAGGGTGCAAGACACCTCTGTTTGAAGGATACTAGAAGATGGTAGTGTGGAACAAGGTAGCAAGGAATGGTAAAGGGAATGGGGGTATCATGGTTTTAGTGAGGGAGAAAGAAGGTCGTCTCATTCAGTTAGAAAAAGAAGACTCAAATAAGCAATTCATTTGGTTTAAAATATCAGAAAATGGAAACCACATCAGAATTGCAGCATGCTATTTTGTGCTGCAAGTTTCAAAAATCTACAAAGGTAGAGGGCTTGACCACAAAGATCCATTTGCAGCCTTAAAAGCAGATATTGCAACATATTCTCAGCTAGGTGAAGTCCTTATAGTGGGTGATTTCAATGTTAGGGCCGCAAGTGAGCAAGCTAGTATTCTTTGATGTAAAGATGATTGCGACCCTATTTGGCTTACAGAAGAGAGTAATCATCAGTGGGAAATAATTTTAGAGGACAAGGGTTGCAATATATTTGGTGAACAATTGCTTACTCTATGTGGGGCCTTTGATTTAGTCATTTGTAATGGCTTAACTAGATGCGCAAAGTTCGGTAATTTCACTTGCAATACTTGCAATGGAGCAAGTGTAGTAGATTATGTGATTTGCTCGCATGGTTTGTGAGAAAATGGAGGAGCTTTTGATTGGAGATCAGTTGTAGGACTTAAAATCAGATCACAAGCCAATTTATTTAAGTTTCTCTTGGACTGGAAAGAAACAATTAGAGTAAAAAATTCAGCATGTCCAACAAAATCTCCCACATGGCAGAATTCTTTTGACTCCAGAAAATTGTAATACCTTCAAAATGACGCTAGAGAGGCTCTTCGAGAAGGAGAAAATCACAATTCACGACCTTCATAGTCATGAATTAACACATTTATTTCAATGCGCACTTGCAGAGTGCAAAAGAGAAAAAATTAAGAAGTTTGAAAAAAATTGCTTTCCGGTTAATGCTTGGTTTTACGAGGAATGCAAAAGGGCAAGGAGAATGTGGAAAGAGTCAAACAAGGATAACAAAAAGCTCAAAGCTTACAAGTAATTATTAAGCAAGAAAAATTCTGATTTCATGGTTTCAAGGAGGGAAGAACTAATCTTCCTTGGGAAAAATAATCCCAAATTATTTTGGAAGGAGCTTCAACCGAGAAAAGTACAAACTGGAAATAGTATTACAACTTCTAAATGGTTTGACTATGTAAGACAACTCTATGAGCAGGATCCCAAGGTTGACCCTCCCCCCTTGGTCAACACTGATATTGAACTCTTCACAGTGCAAGAGGTAGAGATGGGTATCAAGAAGTTGGGTGTTGGAAAAGCAAAAGACTTAGTTGATCTCCAAGCAGAATATCTAAAGTGGGGCTCAAAGATCCTTGCACCTCACATTACAAAAATTTTCAACAACATCATACAACAGGGGCTCCCCACAGATTGGACAACTAGTCTGGCAATACCTTTTTTCAAGAGCAGTGACGTCAATAATCCCTCCAATTATAGGCCCATCATGATAAACCCTTTGTTTGCAAAGCTATTTGGAAGCATGCTAGAAAATAAAATTAGCAAGTGGGCAAAAGAAAGAGATAAGTGTGCTAAAGGGCAAGTAGGTTTTAGACCTAAACATTCCACAGTTGATCATTGTATAACTTTAAGGCACATCATTAAAAAAGTTTGGGAAAAAAAGGAAGATGTTTTTTGTTGCTTTGTTGATTTCAAAAAAACGTTTGACACGGTTCCTAGGGATAAGCTTTGGCACAAAATGGAGGAACTTGGGGTTCCTAAACATTTGAGAGCAACTATGCATAGGCCGTATGAAGAGGTGAAAGTCAAAATTAGAACTTCAGCAGGCATTTCTGAAAGTTTTAGATGCGATATCGGGGTCAAGCAAGGTTGCCCACTGTCTCCTACCCTTTTTGGTTTATATATCGACAAGCTTGAAGAGTGGTTAAATTCGCAAGGGGGTGATAGTATCTATTTGGGCAAGTTTTTTATAAGGCTTCTTTTGTATGCATATGACCTTATTCTGATTTCTAAATCAACTCTTGGTTTGCAAGAACACTTACTATCCCTTGATCATTTTTGTAGAAGTGTGGGGATGCAAGTCAATATCAGCAAAACGAAAGTAGTGGTTTTCTCTAGAAAAATAAAACATAACTAGCATAAGTTCTACTTTGAAGGCAACATTCTGGAAGAAGTTGCGGATTACAAATACCTCGGAATTGAATTCAACAAAAAACTAAGTTGGGATGGTTGTAGAAAAAAAGAACTTTGGGGGTTGGAAAGGATTTTATGCTTTTCAAAATAGGTGTAAAGCGGTAGAGTTATGGGACTGGAAAACCACTGAAACTCTTTTTGGGCTTATAGTGATTCCGGTGATTCTCTATGGTTGTGAATTATGGGCCAATAGTACATCCGACATGCAATGGAAACAAATTGAGAAAATTCAGAAGTGTTTGGTTATAAACAAATTCAAGATTACAAGTGTTGTTCATTATGCTATCTTTTAAGTGAAACAAGGGCTGCTCCTATTGAAGAAATTGCTATGGTGTGAGTCATAAGGTATTTAAAAAAATTGAGCAAATGGAAGAGGGTAGATGGCGTAAGGTTGTCTTTAATGACAAATTGTGCAACATAAAAAAAACTTGGATGCAACAAAATAACAAATGATTTAGTAAATTGGGTATTTGCTTGAACAAGTGTCCCATAAACAACAAAGAAATAAAAAACTTTTGTTATGGATAAGTTCCACAAGCGTACTTGGGATAAGGAGCTAGGAAGAAAGAAAAAGTAATATTTTGAAGTGTATAATCCCACTCATAGTCATCAACCAAAAGCATACATAGAGGCCAATATCTCTTGGAGAGCCAAAATTCTTATTGCTCAGTTAATGACTAATTCTCATCAACTCAGATTTGAAACAGGGTGATGGAAAAGGCAAAAGAAGTGTGGGAGGAAAGAGTATGCATTTTTTGTTCTTCTGGAAAAGTGGAAACAGAAAAGCATTTCATTTTAGAATGTGAGGCCTTCAAAGACAACATGGAAAGTTATGTAGATATGCTCGCAGCTAGCTCTTGGGATAATCTATTTAGCGAGGGATTTGTCGAGACGCTGGAGCATTTATTGTGAAGCTTCACATAAAAGGGGTTGAATACATCATACAGATGAAGAAGCAATCTGTTCCATAAGCTATATTTAGCCTCATAGACGTTAAAATAATTTCTTCTTGTTGTCAGACGACATCATATTAAAATGATAAAACAATTATAAAATAAATATTATTATATTTTTCTATTTAAATAAATTTTAAAATAATATTTTTATTTTATAGTGATATTTTAAATAAATATAATTATTTATGCATTATAATAATAATATATATATTTTAATTTAATAAATATTTAAATATTTATTAAATTAAATATATATATATATATATATATATATTTTTTTTTTTTTAAGTTCCGTGAATGTTAAAATCTCATTCACTTATAAAATTGAAACTCTAAAAAGTGACTCCCAAAGTTCGAAATTTCGTTTTCGTCCTAAACTTCCAACGTGGAAACGACAAAAGGAGTTTAAGAAAATGGTGGGTATTATTCTCGTGCATCTATAATCTAAACTGAATTATATTAAATTTTGAAATACACGTGGCTTTTAAAAAATGACAACAGTTTTTCTATGTTCAAATATATCTTTGAAAAATGGATAATTAAATTTGGCATTGAGGCCCCAATTTTGCGGCGAATTTTCAGCTGGAGTTGGCGACAAAAATTTCAAGAAATTCAACAGTGTTTAAATTTTTTTTGGGGCAATTATAATCCAAAATTTCAATTTTTTTTACAACATTTTCTCAAAATCATATTGTCCCAGCCAAATCATGATCTGTTTACCTATTAAATTTTAATGTAAATCTATTTTGACTTTTAAAATATTAAAATACCCTAAATAAATGTTTATCTGCAGATGTTTCTCCAATAATAAAAAACCTGTAACTTCTTCATTGGATTGTCGTATAAAAGTTAACCACTAGTTGGAACAATACATTGGATGGGTGCATAAACGTCAACCATGAGCGTGTACATAGATGTTTGCAAGATGGTTCGATAAGGCAAACTCTCTGTCGTCACTTTTCGTGGGAAGAACTAGATTTAAAATATGCCAGCAATCAAATCGATTCCTAATTTATACCTTTTACGATCGAGAGCCAAAGATTCTGTGGAAGTTCACGGTAACGTAACGCAACGCGATTCCGAGATTCTTGCGAAGCGGAGATTTGCATGGGAAATGATAGGTAGGGAAATGATCGGCAGCCATCCTCCTCCATCGTCCCAATTGAACTGCATTGTCAATTATGGACTGTGTGAAACATTCTCCTCAGCAGATTTCATGTCCCTTTTCCTCCCTGTCCGTAATTACGAATACAAATGCAAAGCTGAAAAGATTTCGCCCCCAATTTTTGCTCGTCAAAGCTGGAAAAACAGGGCAACTTAGGGCTAGCGTTGAAGAAGCCCATGTTCCAACCAACAAAGTTGTTACAATCCCTTACTCCGATCTACTGGTATACTTATTTTAAACTTTATTTCATGGATTGCTATAGATTTAGGCTGCTCATACAATGTTCTCTAACTGGTCTCACTGGGTTTGATAATGATTTGTTTAAAAATTCTGAAACTCAACATTGGGTGGTCATAAGTGTCCGAAATGCATTGAAATTTGTACTGATTTTGTTTTTCTTCCATCCTTAGTGCTTTGCTAGTTTTCTTTAATTATTGATTAAGCAGTGAAATCACTATCATGGATTGCATTGGATTTGGAAAGTAGAAGAGAGTTGAACGGAAATTGTAGGAGGCTATACCACTTGAATTGCACACTTGAAAAAGATGGGAAATCATGGAATCAACAAATTTCTGAATCTAGGTGATAAAGGACCTGATTCCGCAAACTGGTACATCATTGAGTTCGTCAGTAATTCACTCTCAAATGCATTAGGTAGATCATATTTTGCCAATAGGTCAAGCCCTCTTTCAAAAGTAATGTACATCAATAATCCTCGGAATTGTAGAGAGGAATTGCCTTTTGAATCATGTAATTAGGAATGAACTGCCTGTGAAATGCATTTTTTAATGTTCGGGCAAATAAATGCAGACTGTGCAAACCATTTTTGTTTAGTCGTCTTCACCCTTCGTAGCAATAGCCATTGTGAGGTTCTTCCGTTATGCTCGGCGCCATTCGTTTCAATCTCGCCATGCTAGTGATGCACATCATCTTCATCACCAAAATTCTTCCAACTGTCTTGAATAACTTTCTGGGCCAATCCTCAACCCAACTTGGTTATTGTCTAAGTTCACGTTAAACATAGAGTTCGATATTTTGCTTTTGATCAGGAGGAAAATACTTTCTTTATACTTCCAATGAGAAAACACAATCTCTTTCCCAGATCTCTCAGGAATGTTATTACAGAGACATAACTAGATAAAATATTAATTTATAAGACGTGACACCCGATATTTCTTTAACAATTGTTTCAATGGTTTCTATATGGGCTCCCAGGCTTAAGATCTGAGATTACTTCATCATTTGCCAATCTTTTTTCTTGCAGCTGTTCTTGTTAGCATGCTTCTTGTTTTCTGGTTCAAAGTCCATATGCTAGCTTGCTTTTTCTGGGATATCAATATCTTGCTTCTCTTGCTTTTTTATCACCTTAGTGAGGAGGGGGTGATAAAATATGATCTGCCTGTTAACATTCGAAACCATTCGGTTTCAAGGTAACTGGAAATAATACACCGTCACCACGTATTCATTCCCTGCACAATGGGTTAGTGTTTGCTAACTACAGGGGAGAATCCGTAGATGACTTAAGGAGTCAAATTACAATGCAATAAATGGTCATTGACACCCAATTCAAACTACCAGCTGCTGTCCTAGACAAATCTGTTCGTATTAATGGAAAAAACAGCAAGCAGTAAGTGATTAAATGGCTAAAAATTCACATGGCAAATGGTGCAATATTTACCTATAATACAGAGGATGAAGTCTAAAGCAATTACTCTATGAAGGATGCGCCAATTAAGTAACAAAAAAGAATTTACAACAAGCTGTAAATTGACTGTTTAGAGGCTGAAAATGACACTTAAACCAAAGCAGGAAATTAATATGAAGTTGGGCACACAACCCAGTGCAATTATATATGATAAAAGAACACTTATTTAAGTGCGGAAAACGGAAATTATAACAAATAGTTGACTGTTTTTATGTATAGAGGGCTGTTTTTATGTAATTTTGAGTTTTTAAAATGATTTTTTAGGATTATTATGCGTGGAAACTGAAAAACACACACACATATTTCTATTTCTGTGACAAAATGCAAGCTAATCTTACTGTAATCTATCTAAAACAGAATGGAAATGAGCTAAATGCCTACTCAAATATGCCTAATAGTGCAGGTTATTCTATGTTTGACGTGAAAGTACGTTGTAAATGAGAAACAAAGAACATGATGTTTAGTAAACTAGCGCCTTTTAATGGAGTCTAAGAGATAAGAGGAAGATAAAGTGAATAGGGAAGAAGACAATTTGAAGGCTATCACTCAAACCCTATTAAGATCAATATTAAATACGAGTGAAAGCATAGGAAAATAAGTTTCACGCGGGAAGAACTTGTAGTATTTGTAAATTGAACTAAGTTTTGACAAGTTTTCACAGCAAGACTCCAAGGTATGAACTAGCTTTGCTAAATGGGACAAAACTAATCCCGATCCAGCAAAACAGATCCACTACCACACGTACTCCATGCTAGCAGTTAATCTCAATTCTCAATTTCTCTAGGGGAATAAGCAAAGGCTAAGGGGTAGAAGAAAGCACGAGCAGAAGCACTCAAGATCTCACAAAAGAATGTTGAACTCTTCTTCTCTTTGCTTGTTGCAATATATAGAACCAGAATGAGGAAAGAATGAGGGAGACAAAAGATACGACATAAAATATAAGGGAACTAAAATTAGTAGTCTCCAAATATAGCACTCATTTTTTGAATGAAAATAACATTTGTATGAAAAAACTACCCTTCCAAAAGATCACCCTTCTTCCATCATAACCACCTATAAGACAAACTACACTTGTATATGGCTAGTTTTTTCTTTCAATGCACCTTTTTCATGCCTAAAATGACCCTACGAATTTCCTAAAGGAAGAATCCACTAGAAGTAAGCCTTAAATTATGGAATAAGCGAGGATGAAAAATAGTACGATGAGCTAGGCTAATATTAGGAAGGAGAAACTTTAAAATAACAGCGTAAGTTCCTCTATGCCAAGCACTCCTTAGCTAAGGTCATATGAAATCCTTCTAGGGTCCAACATTGTCCAAAAACATCCAATACCTCCATGTGGGCCCATTGATCTCAATATAGACCATGCTAAAACGTAACTGGTCCCTGGAAATTCAGTGTTTGGAATGGTTTGAAATCAAACATTGATGCTGCTTGCATATTGGGTCTCCAAATCTCTAGTCACCTGCTTAGAATAGCATTGCTAAAATTAGCACATTCTTGAAATCCAATGAAACTCACACAATGGGAAAATCTTGCAACTAGGTCCTGAAATACAAAATAAGATCAGTAATCAAACCAGTCTCCAAAAACTACTAGAAAAAGTAGCCTACTAAAAATAGAAATTGCTAAAAATAATAACTTCTCAGATTTGCCTTAAAACAGAACCCCAAGCATATCTCCTCAAAGGGTGTCCAAAACTGTGATCAAATCTGTAAAATATGACATTGCAAATTCACTCTGATCACATCCATTTGGGGTCATCAACCTCCCAATCTTACTTTAAATACTGCATTGCATATGTGTGGGGTACCTGCTGCCACTGTATCAACTGTTTGCCTCTGCATGTACCTGTATAAAATGTAACTTGTTTGAACTGTGTCCAACCATCTATTCCTAAATAATAAAGACACGACCATGTGTCAAGTCTGAAAGGCACTCAATGAATTGACGACGTTGTGTTAGTGGATCAACTAACCAATTCACCTACCGTAATGTACTCATGATGTTCGTTATGTGTTATATTTTTTGCATGACTAGGCTCATGCATTATTTGTATGCATTGGGCACAGCAGGAGGGGGCGGAACCCCCAAATATTTTTTCTTTTTGGGTGGATTTTTCTGTTCATATTTGGTACAGTTTTTCAGCCCGTGGTTTTCTAATTCCAGTCAAGGAATTAAGGTTGTAATCTAATTTGTGTCAATGGATTAGGTTTTTGGATGGTGTAGGTTCTGATATATTGTATTGTAAATAATGAAGTTAATGATGATGAAAGTTAAAGGTGTGGCTCTAATATTTAGCTAGTTTTCCCAGATAAGAGTTTCTAGGGTAAATCTTTCAGTATTATGTTTGTTTGCGATTGTTTACCTTTCTATTTATAAAGAAACCATGTGTGCATTGCTATACTGTACAGGTTTAAAACTTACACATGAACTGTCAATGTGGAATTGTGAATTCTGTGACAGTGAGCTCACCTCGAATGATACCCATGAATATGTAGTATATAGATTAACACTAGGATTTATAAGGTCTGTTACCACTTTATTTATCACCCTAGGTGCACAGTCTTCACTAGATGACAAGAGAGGAACTCATAAGAGTTACCATTTTCACCTTGGCATCCTCTTCCCTCACTTCAGGATGATTTGTGACCACTACTGGGGGGGCTTCTTTATGAATTTATTTTCTTATGGTTTTCAACCCCAAAATACATTTAACTACTACTGATTACAATGGGACAACTCAAGGGGATTGTGGTCTTTGATTAGGATTGTGGTGTAAGTTATCATGGATAAAGGATATGGTCTCTTGATTAGGCTTGCTGTATGGTAAGCTGTCTGTTTGAGTATGTCATAACATGCTGATAGATGTTATCTCTATGCTCAAACTCCATTGGACTGTGTATGATATCACATTAGTTTACTGCGCTAGATAACAGAGTTTGTTTAGATTGACAACAACTCTTTTATGACCTTGTATCCAAAACAAGAGCAGGCATAAGACTTGGGGAAAGCAGATTTATGAATAAGTATGGGATCCTTCTTTTATAATATTATATAGATTCAAGAGTCATATATTTTTGTCTTTTTACAACTCTGTCTACAGCAACTCTAGCAATAATTTTCCAGCTTACATAAAATCCGACTCAAGCAGATTTTAAATGCACATCACAGTCTGGAAAATATAAATATTTTTTTAGAAATTAGGACAGCTTCCAGCATGAGATATAAAAAGAACAAGTGGGTATGAGTCTGCTAACTGAAGGTTTTTCTTATTTGCAGATCTTTAAAACACAATTTTAGTTCAGCTTCCTTTATATTTTGCAATAAGTGACACAACTGAACTTAAAGGGACAGATCTATGATGGTATTCTTGTGGTAGTTTCCAGATCTATACATTATCCAGTAGATAAGTTTTCATCAGAAATTTTGAGGTTTTTGCAAGGAGGTGCTGGTGGCTACTGCCTAGTGACTATGGGGCTTATGGTGCCAAATGAGGATCAATGGGAGAACTCTTTTCATACTAAAAACCACAAATTGTTGGTCTGAATAAACCCTTTCTTTGCTGCCTTGAACTTCAAAAATTTAAAGGGAAATCAAGACACTTTTATACTCATTCAAGACACTTTTATCATACATGAAATCTAGTATAAAGAATGATGGACATCGACATAAAATCTCCAAAGGAAAATACAAGACACAAGACAAAGGAGCAGTATTACCCAGTTTAACATCCCATAGAGTCATCAAAATAATCTCATTGGCAGAAGAGAACAGGGAAGTGTAGAGGAGTCCTCATCCAAGAGAGTGCTTTGATCAAACATCCACATAGTGCCAAAGGAAGTAGAGCAACTATACCATAAGGCCACTCCTTATTCCTTCAACAACCACTACAATAGGAGGAGGTCATCTTATATATGTGAAGAGCTCAAAACCCCTCCTCCAATAAAATAATAATATCCATGACAAAATCTCTAGATCTATGCTCGGGGTGCATAAACAAATGATTTTTATCTAATTAACGACGTGAGCAAGGCAAAGAAATAATATAAAAAGAGTAGTCATGCCACTTGTACAAATATCTGTCAATAATGAGTCCCAAAAGTAAGAAATCCTCTCCATGCTTTTGAAAAAGAGCTCCAATATCCCTTTTCTCTCTCTCCAAGGAAGTTGACCCACGAGATATTGTACTAGGTAACTCCTGCAGTGGGATGTGTGAGCATCCAAGGCATAAAAGAGTGTGGAAAGAATCTCCACAAAGTGGATCGATCCCCAAAAATGAGCAAGGAAGAATGCCAAATGGAAATCGATGCCAAAAATGGCATATAACAGCTAATTAACCTCCATAAATGAGTGGCCAACATGGTATCCATTGCTGCAAAATCTAGCAAGCCTTGTATAGGGATACCCTACAGGGAAAACACTAGACCAAGTGACAACAATGAGGTGATGACCCACTGTTACCTAGCCAAAACCCCCTGCTCTTTATGGATTTTCACCAATGGGAGGAGTTTTGGTAAAGTATATAGGTCACCTAATAGGTGTTCTAAAGTTAAAGCTATGTTGCAGGAAACGCTGGCCAGGAGGAGTTTCAGTCTGTAAATGGAAACGAAATGTTGAAATGCCTTTGGTACGGGCCCGAAACGCGTTTCAGGCCGTACAAGTGAGTTTCATGAGGCTAAAGCGTGGCCAATATGGCCTGAAACGTGTTTTAGGTTCATATGACCCCGTTTCCGACAAAAAAACTTGTTTTATTTTTCATTTTTTTTTCCTTTTAACTTTTTTATTTGGCAATTAAAATAATGTGTGGATGTTTCTAGATGTCTCTCGCAAGTTATAAAAAGACTCTCGCCCTTCATCTTCTTCCGCTCCACCATCCATTGTTGAGCATGCTTCTTCTTCTATTTTTGACGAGGATGAAGATTGAAGACTATATGTCTTTATTGTTTACTAGATTGAACTCATGTTTTATTTTTGTATGTATTCATTGTCCACAGTTTGATACTTATTGATGTAGCATTTGTTAGAAAATCAGAAAGGCAGAAATATTTTCTTATTCTTGATAATTATTTGTGATGTTCTTGATTTGTTATTACAATTCTTTATATCTTCTTTCTTTTAGTTCAACAAGCAATTACCAAAGCGAAAGCACACAAAACAATGGACACTAGATGTAGGCACTAGTCCAGGGCAAAACCCCCTCTCGAGGGAAAACCCAGTCCAAATTCTCTTCCTTTCAATAGTATTCTTTGAGATACTTCACCCTAGACAAAGACCAAACCTTCCCTCTAGACCAAGTCAGCCTCCCAGATCTTCGATCTCTCTTCCAGCAACTTCGACTATGTAGCAGCTTCCAGCATCGGGCAACTTCCGACATCAGGCAACTTCCGGCATCAAGAAACTTACAAGACTTCGATCTCCCAATCTAGGGCACGAAACAGAGAGAGAGACACCAAAATTTTGTTTTTCTTCTTCTCCTTAGACTCCACCCAACTCGCACTTCCTTTGGCTTCCCGACTTCGTACTTCACACTTCCCAGCTTCCTTAGAGATATCGAACTTGCTTGAGATGAAGTACTCCAAATGAATTTGACTTGCTTCTATTTATAGGCTTCAAGGGAGGTCGAATTGATGTCCTTAGGCTGACTTGATGTGGAGGATACATAAATTACATTTGACTCAATACTTAACCTTTTTACATGATTCAAAAGCCCAAGAAGGGTCTCTTTAAAAGTACAATGACTCTATTGACTCAAAATAAATCCTAGAAGTCCTCAATGGGGACTTTGACCTAAAACATGGTGACCCAAGCATGAAACCCGTGCTTTAATAAGTCACAATAATAATAATAAAAAATATTTTCTTTATTCTTTTGACAAGTACATTACAAGATGACTCAAATACATTAAATGAAGACCGAACCTAGTTACATTTTCCAACACTCCCTCTTACTAGGGAGGTATTCATCATATACAAGTACAAAGAAGATCTCAACTATATGAACCATGAAGAACTTTTAGGCACTGCAATGCCATGGAATAGATTCTTGACCAAGGCAATCTATCCATTGGTCTCTCAACAATTTAGGCACCGCAATGCCACAGACTAGATTCCTGACCAAGGCAATCTATTAGTAACTCAAGACCAAGGCTCCAAAAGGAGAGAATTCACTTTCCTTGAAGAGGCCAAATTAGGCACAAGGCTCTAAGAGGAGACAATTCACTTTCCTTGAAGAGGCCAAATTAAGGCAACACAAGACCTAGGGTTTGATTGATTGGTTGAGAATTGGGATGACCAAAGGTCCAGGTGCAAATAAAGGGTTTCTCAAATGTGTTTCAACAAGGTTATGGCACATGAAACCCTCAAGAAACCATCAAGTTGAATCTAAAACCAAACTAGGGTCTCCTCCTAGGGAAAACAACTAGGGCAAGATAAATTATGGATAAAAATGGAATGAATGCCCACCAAAGGGAATTGATTTTGTGGTAGCCACTCAACCCTTGATGTTTAGACTTTCCCAAACCCAAAATTTCTCCTCCTTGTCAATTCACACTAAGCCCTAGATGGCCACTTAGCCTTAAGAGGGCTAAATTTAGAGAGAGAAGAGAAAAATAAATTTTATGGATGAAATTTGAGCTGATCATCAAGAGACATGGCCAATGCCTAGCCCATGGGTTGATGGAGTCTATGGGGGTGATAGATTAGCCAATGCTTGCAAAGGAGTGAGGATGTTTGATGCCCTGGCATAAACCCTAACTATTTCCTTTGGGAGGGATTGAAGTCATTTGGGAGAGATATAATTAAGAATCACCAAGGGGGATGTCATTCACATTTCATATATGAGTAATGCATGCAATTATGACATCTAGGTTCTATAATATAAATTTTCAATAAATCAGGGCACAATAGAAAAACAATAGATCATCAATCCATTCCATATATTAGACATAAGAAGAAAGATTATTCAACAATAGGCACACTTACAAGATGAAGATGCATGAACATTCCATTGTCAATCCAAGACAACTTCTTAAAGGCCAAGCGAATTGCTCCAGTAACCAAGTATATTCCATACCAAAGAAAACATGCCGAAATTGTTGGAAAACTGATTAGGGCAGCCTTATTAATTTAGCGTTTTCCTTTACATGACATTTACTTGTGATATTAGTATCGATTTATTGTTATTGTGCTTATGTTCTTTATCATCAAATAAATGCCAAATAACAAAGATCACACGAACACAAGATATAGGCTCCATGCCAGGGCAAAACCCCTCCAACAAGGGAAAACCCACAAAAAATTCTCTTCTTATAGACTCTGTTTCAAAGGAGACTTCCAAGACCCAAAAACTTCTTGCTTCTACCAAGATACAAATCAACCAGCCAACCTTACTACATAAGATCTTTAAATATAGCGAAGTATAAATTCTCCAAGAAGAGGCTCTCTTGTCCTTTCGTCCTCATCACTGAAACTTCTAGAGTTATCTTCTTCCTTGCTGGACCTTTTTCGAGCTTCTTTTGGACCTTCGCATCCTCTCCTAGCCGTAGAATAGAACATGAGATGTGTGTGTGCTTATTCTGTTGAAGAATCTAGGGCATTTGAGTTATAATGAGATTCTTCTTGCTTGATAACTATTTGTGAGGTGTTTAAAAATTTCTAATAAGCACAATCTTTAATATTAGAGTGTGTCTTCTTAGATCATCAAATAACTACCAAAACAAAAGAGATAAGGACACAAGATGTTGGCTTTCTGCCAGGGCCAAAACCTCTCACTGTTTGAGAGGAAAACCCGCACAAAATTCTTCTTATAGAGATTCCAATTGACGAATACCAAGACCCTGACCCTTGACCTATTAGGCCACTCCAAGACCAAGACACCAATCCTCTTCTTTGTCACTGCTGAGATCATCTTCATCACTGTTGCTTCACCGAGGTCATCATTATTGCATTACAATTGTACCATTGCTGTACCTTCACCTAGATCATTGCTGCACTCTCACTGAGATTGTTAAAATTGGCAACTAGGGCCAAACTCCATGTGGATCACCTTATTTATGGTTTCTGATATTTTTCCTAGATTCCTCTCATCGAGAGGTGTAGGATTGATTTAAAGATCATCCGATTCCGATAAGTATTTATGGAGATATGAATTTATTTTGATTATGGACAAATTGTCAAGGTCAGCCAACAAAATTATTTAGGTTCAGAAGCCCAACAGTCATGTCTATTCAACCTCAACGTTTGCATATAAATACAAGGAGCATTCTCCTCATTTGGACAATTAAATTCACTCATTTTCTCTCTCTCTCTTTTACGCACAAAAGGAGCCTCTCTCTCTCTCACACGTGTGGCTGAAAGGAAGACGTCCTAGGGCAAGGAAGATGCAGAAAGAAGGACGCTAGGGCAGCAGGTCATCTCTTTGACCAGCGTTGACCTTCCAAGAGTGCGGATTGGGTGTGGTTGCCTCTCCTAGGCAGGCCACAATTTTTGGCACGAAAATTGAGGTGATCTGACCTCTGGTTTGACCGGCGTTGACTACCCTAGTTTAGGGCTGCAAGTTGACTTCAGAAATCTGCAAATTGATTGAAATTTTGGGGCTGTTCAAGGGTTGTTTCTTCAGGCTGTTCGAGGACAAGTTCACTGGAAATTGACCAAGTATTTTAGAGGTCAATTTCAGCTAGTTTGACCATGTTTGACTTTGCTGATCTAGGGTTTGCTGCTGCTGATATAAAATTACAGAATTCAGATTTTGTACTATTTCTCTCTGCTGAACTATTGAAGATAAAAGAAGATTTGATCAAAGGGTTTCCCCGCATTGGGGTTTGTCCTTGGCTAGCCGCCACATCTTGTGTCTCTTGTCTTGGCTTGTTTTCTGTTGATCATTTAATGTTCTATCTGCACTTTACTTAATGTATATGTGATTGCTAATTTGTGGCTAATAAGAAGAAAAATAAGTAAACTGCTCTAAGCATAGAACATACCATAATTTAACATGGTATCAGAGCTGAGGTGAAGACAAAGCCCAAGCAAGAGCAAGAGCAAGAGCAATCACCGAAGAGAAGGTTGGCAAGGCTATCTTAAAGAAATCATGGGGTCCTCAACACACTTCCCTGCTGAAGACAAACTCCGTGAGAAGTCTGACTATCACGGATGGAAGATGTCTCTCGATCTAACATTAGAAGAGCAAGAAGTGTTGGACCATGTGAGAGGCAGGATTGTTGAGCCTCCATCAAATGCATCCGCTGCTACTAGGAACAAATGGACCAAGGGAGAAGTCAAAGCAAGGAAGATCATTCGGGACTCTATCGAGAAACGCTTGGTGGCCTATGTTTCCGAGTTGAACACCTCCAAGGAAATCTACGATAGACTAGTGAGTTTATTTAAAGTTAATGATGCAAATCAAGTCTTGTTTCTTAGAAATAATCTGAAGGAAGTTAAGAAGGACAAAGATGAGAGTATGCAAGCATATTTCTTAAGGATCACCGAGATCAAGAACGATCTCCTATCTATTTGGGAAGTAATTCCTGACAGGGAAATGACACTCACAACTCTTGGAGAACTGCCATCTGAATGGTATATATTCAAGACTACTCTTCTCAACAATAACGTAATTCCTGGATTTGAGGAATTAATGGCCAGATGCATTCAAGAAGAAACGAGGATGGAAGAGCAAGAAATGCCCATACTTAAAGGTCATCCCTCTGCCTTTTCTTCTCATACTAAAAGAAGAAACAATTCCGGGGCTAAATTCAAAGGAAAGGCTAGACCAAAGGGTGGAAGAAAAGGACGATGTTACAATTGCAATAAAACGGGTCACTATGCTAGGGAGTGCCCTGATAAAAGGGACTCACACCGGGACGATGATCAAAATCCCTCTCAAGGCAATCAAAGGAATGGTAGGTCAAATGGCAGAGGTAAAAGAAGTGCCGAAAATCAAGGAAGAGGACAACCATTCAAGAAGGCAAGAAATTCTAGGTATGAATCTAACACTGTTAACAATAAGCAAGATGAATATTATCTACCAGCAGCTCTATCTACTACTGCTCCCTCGGACTCGCTGGGAAATTGGCTTATTGATAGTGGTGCCTCAAGGCACTTCACTGGTTACAAAGAAGCTCTCTATAATCTGATAGAGAAGGAAACCAACTTGGAAATTGTTCTTGGAGATAATTCAAAATATCCCGTGAAAAGCGTAGGAAATGTCACTCTTCAATTGAATTAGGGTAATACCATCCACTTACAAGATGTATTATATGTCCCTGATCTCAAAAAGAACCTGGTGTCCATTTCGGCAATGGAAGACAAAGGCTACAAGGTGGCCTTCAGCGATGGCAAGGTACATTTATGGAAAAAGAACTTTAAAGATGTTTTTACTCTTGGGTTTCGAGTTGATTCATTATATCAGGTCGGTGGAAGTCTGCTGGGTGTCATGTCTTGTGACACATCTCTTCAGTCCGAACTATGGCATTGGAGGTTTGCTCACCTTCATTATAAAGCTCTACCCGATGTAAGAAAAATGGTGACCGGGATGCCCGAGTTCAGATTAGAGCAAGAAGGTGTATGTCTAGGATGTGCCGAAGGGAAGCTCAAAAGGGGACCATTCCCCTCAAGCCAAAGCAATACCTCCGATATATTGCAGTTGGTTCACTCAGACATATCCGATATGATGCCTGTGAACTCCTTGGGAGGATATTTATATTACCTCACTTTTACAGATGATTATTCTCGCAAGACTTGGATATACTTCTTGAAAAAGAAGGATGAAGTGTTCTCCTGGTTTCAGCACTTCAAAGCCTTGATCGAGAATCAAACTGAAAAGAAGATCAAGATCTTAAGGACTGATAATGGGATTGAATATGAATCCAATGAGTTTCATGACTTTTGCAAAGACGCTGGCATTAAGAGGGAGACTACTATGCCACATACTCCTGAATAGAATGGTGTGGCGGAAATGAAGAATCGTACAATTGTGGAAGCTGTCTGTGCTATGCTCCATGATCAAAGACTTCCAAAGTTTCTATGGGCTGAAGCTGCAAATATCGCTGTATATGTACAAAACCGATGCCCTCATCAAGCATTGGGTTCCAAAACTCCCAAAGAAATGTTCACCGGTAAGAAACCTAATGTATCTCATTTTAGAATTTTTGGAAGCCCTGTATATTTTCATGTGCCTAAAGAAAAAAGGAATAAATTGGGTGCATCTGGAAAGAAAGGAATCTTCGTGGGCTATAGCGAAACTACTAAGGGCTATAGAATCTATGTCGCTGGTCAAAGGGAAGTCGAGATTAGTCATGATGTCACCTTTGACAAAGATATGGCTCTTAGCAAGGTAGACAATCTTCCTACTTTAAGGGGATCTAAAGAAGTCGACACTGGGGAACCGAAGGAAAAAAAGAAGATGGGATGATGCCTGATGTGGAAGAACCTATGGATCCTATTGATCCTCCTCCGCAAGAGCCTTCCTCTTCTAGGACGAGGCCTTCATGGCTTAGGGGGACACTTGATGATGCTGAAGGACACATTGCACCCCGAGGAACCTTTCGTGAAAGTAAGAAGCCAAACAGGTATCAAGGATACCTGACCATCATGAGCACGATCATCCAAAATGAGCCTTCGTCATTCACAGATGCCGTCAAGCATCAAGTATGGAAGGATGCTATGACCGAGGAATATGAGTCCATTATGAAAAACGATGTTTGGGATGTGGTCCCCAGACCCCAGGACAAAGCAGTTGTCACTTCAAAATGGCTTTACAAGATAAAGCATGCAGTTGATGGAAGTGCGGAAAAGTATAAGGCTCGTTTTGTCGCTCGTGGCTTCTCCCAGAAGGAAGGTATAGACTATGACAAGATATTTGCACCTGTTGCCCGATATACCACCATTCGCTCGATCATAGCCCTTGCTGCTTCGCAAGGATGGAACCTACATCAGATGGATGTCAAGACTGCGTTCTTACATGGTTCGATCAAAGAGGAGGTCTATGTGGAGCAACCCGAAGGATTTGAGATTTATGATCGAGAATCTCATGTGGGCGGGTTCAAGAAGGCCCTCTATGGGCTAAAGCAAGCACCCCGAGCATGGTATGAGAGGATCGATAACTACTTGATGAAGCTGGGATTCACTAGGAGTGAAGTCGACCCTAACCTTTACTTTAAGGTTATAGATGACAAGCCTCTCATACTGGTGCTATATGTTGACGACCTCTTTCTAACAGGTGCAGACCCTCTCATTCACGAATGTAAGAGGGAGCTGGCTTCTGAGTTCGAGATGAAAGACCTAGGACTTATGCACTATTTCCTGGGACTGGAAGTCTGACAGAAATCAGGGGGGATTTTCCTATCTCAAGGAAAATATGTGGTGAAGATATTGGAGAGATTCGGCATGGTGGACTGCAAACCCGTAACTACCGCGATGGATCTTGACTTCAAGAAGTTAAGCGGTAGTGTTGTCGGACTTGTTTTACGAAATGCTACCGAGTATCGTCAACTCGTCGGAGCATTAATGTTCTTGGTGAACTCCCGTCCAGATAGATGCTTTGCAGTCAACACATTGAGTCAACATATGGTTGAGCCTCACCACTCACATTGGATTGGTGCCAAGAATCTGTTGAGATATCTTCGTGGCACAATCACTCATGGGTTGAGATACACTGCCGAAGATGTGAGACTACTTGGGTATACTGATGCTAATTGGGCAGGCGGTGTGGTGGACCGAAAGAGCACTTCCAGGTGCTGTTTCTCTTTGGGATCTGTCTCGATATCCTGGATGAGCAGGAAGCAGAAGTCAGTGGCTTTGAGCACCGCTGAGGCAGAGTACATTGCTGTTAGCATGGCCTCTTGTGAGGCAGTCTGGTTGCGAAAGCTCTTCAGTGAGCTGTTTGGATTTACATTGGATACCACTGTGATTCTATGTGACAACTAGAGCGGGACCGTTTATCAGAGATTGCCGTATTTCATGATCGCTCCAAGCATATCGATATCAGGTACCACTATATTCGAGATATGGTGCAGCGAAGTGCAATAAGGCTCCAACATATCGGTACAGATGAACAGGTCGCCGACATTGTGACAAAGCCTCTAGGAAAGGTCAAATTCCTGACTTTCCGAGAACGACTTGGTGTCGTTCAGAGACCCTCTTATGAGGGTAGAGTATGATGTATTGAGCTCTGGGAGCTCCAGGGGGCACGGGGTACTTCTTGGAGTGACATGTGACCACAGGGCGACTCACCATCCCCTGGTGGTGCACTATGTATAGGGTAAAGGTTCAACCTTCCCCTGTGACACCCCGTGGCGATTGTGGAACAGGATGATTAGTTCTCCTGTGGGCTAGGATGATTCGTTCTCCGTGGCGACTGTGGAGCAGGATGATTAGTTCTCCTGTAGGCTAGGATGATTAGTTCTCCGTGGCATCCACTAGACATGATGATTCGTTCTCCTGTGGACAGGATGATTAGTTCTCCTGTTGAGGCATCCTACCCATGCAGTCTGGGACTCATGGGAAGTACCTCTCATCTGATCAATGAGTAGGGAAATGAGGATAGGGACCATAGTAGTACTATCGATGGATGCATCGCTATATCTACCGTACTCCCTATGCTAGGATGACCTCCATTGATCTGGGATCAATGATACTGATCTGGGATCAGTGAGAGTGGTTCACACTCTGAGACTGACTTCGGGTCAGTGGAGGATGGTATGATACATCCTCGATCATTTCTTCTTCTTCATAGTTCGAGCAGAGCAGAGCAGAGTGGGGTCAAGCTGTACAAGACAGTGCATTTGATGGATGGATAGCAGCGACGGTCTGATGGATTGTAGATAAAGTTTTCCCTAGTTGAGAGGGAGTGGTAAAATTGGCAACTAGGGCCAAACTCCATGTGGATCACCTTATTTATGGCTTTTGATATTTTTCCTAGATTCCTCTCATTGAGAGGTGTAGGATTGATCTAAAGATCATCTGATTCCGATAAGTATTTATGGAGATATGAATTTATTTTGATGATGGACAAATTGTCAAGGTCAACCAGCAAACTTATGTAGGCTCAGAAGCCCAACAGTCATGTCTATTCAACCTCAACTTTTGCATATAAATAAAAGGAGCATTCTCCTTATTTGGACAATTAAATTCACTCAACTTCTCTCTCTCTCCTACACACAAAAGGAGCCTCTCTCTCTCTCTCACGTGTGGCTGAAAGGAAGATGTCCTAGGGCAAGGAAGACGCAGAAAGGACGCCAGGGCAGCAGGTCATCTCTTTGACCAGCGTTGACCAAGCGTTGACCTTCCAAGAGTGCAGATTGGGTGTGGTTGCCTCTCCTAGGCAGGTTGCAATTTTTGGCATGAAAATCGAGGTGATCTGACCTCTGGTTTGACCGGTGTTGACTGCCCTAGTTTAGGGCTGCAAGTTGACTTCAGAAATCTGCAAATTGACTGAACTTTTGGGGTTGTTCAAGGGTTGTTTCTTCAGGCTGTTCGAGGACAAGTTGATCGGAAATTGACCAAGTATTTTAGAGGTCAATTTCAGCTAGTTTGACCACGTTTGACTTTGTTGATCTAGGGTTTGCTGCTGCTGATATAAAATTACAGAATTCAGATTTTGTGCTATTTCTCTCTGCTGAACTATTGAAGATAAAAGAAGATTTGATCAAAGGGTTTCCCTGCATTGGGGTTTGTCCTGCCGCCACATCTTGTGTCTCTTGTCTTGGCTTGTTTTCTGTTGATCATTTAATGTTCTATCTGCACTTTACTTAATGTATATGTGATTGCTAATCTGCGGCTAATAAGAAGAAAAATAAGTAAACTGCTCTAAGCATAGAACATACCATAATTTAACAGAGATCATCACCATGTCAACGAGGTCTCTATATGTATGAGAGTTGCACTGAGATCTACATCTAGATCATGACCTTGTCACTATGTCCTCATCATGATTATCATTATGCCGAGATCATGATTGCGTTTAGAGTGGATGCCAAGACAGAGTGTGTTACTGTGGGATCATCACAACTATGCCGAGACTGTGTTTTTCTTCCTGCACTGAGGTCTTCTTCATCATAGGTATGCCGAGACTGTTATTGTATTTTCTCCATCATTAATTATGCCGAGAGTGTAATACTGAGAGATCTTTATCACACATATGCCGAGACTGGGACTGCATCTTAGTATGTTGAGACAATGCTCATTAAGACTGTGAGACATCACCGAAAAACACAGAGATCCTTCTCCCTCCACAACACTGAACTACTGTACTCATCTGAGATTTTTGAGCCACTGTACTTGTCCGAGATTTTAGAGGATCCGAGTTCTTGTTCTGCCTGTAATGCAGATTCTTTGCACGCCTATATATAGTGGTTAGCATTGTATATAAGCAGACATGACAGTGAACCGTTGTGTCTCCTTACTTGAGCCAACATGACAACGTTTTATTCATTTTGTAGGCCGACATGACGAAGAGGATTGTGCTTGTCATTTGGAGAGCTTCTTGACATTTCCATAGACTTGTATACATTAAACATAGGCTCAAGAATACATGACGTTGACTCTTTGATTTACTAATAAATCCTAAGGCTCTCAATGGGAGCCACTCAGCAAATAAACCTCTTGCTCATGAAACCCATGCAACAAGGCATTCAAAAAATAATTTTATTTCTTTTATTTCATCATTTACAAAGATCATGTCATTATGAAGACCGAACCTAGTTACACTTCCTACAACACTTCCTCTTAACTAGGGAGGTATTCATAATGGTACTTGGTCATTCTCAATCTAAAGAATTTCTCATAAGAAGAATCAGATTGATAATCCCATCTGTATAGCATCATATCAATTAGCATTGTCACAATGCAAGGCCTTGACTAACAACTCCATCTCTTCACGAGATCATGAGCTACAATGCTGGCGAGACCAATGACTATAGACACGTTCATCATTGTCTCTCAAGGTACATACCCACCTGGGTGTTCACTGAGTATGGCCTTCTAGGACTATTCTTATCTTGGGTTCCCAACCCTCAAAGAATATCTGTCCTCTTGCCTACTCTTATCTTGGATGCCCTACACATCCTCAAAGAGCATCAGATGCCAGATGATTACCCAATCCTCCTTTCTTTCTTCCCAAGTGAAGACAAGAATGTTGTGTCTATCTCTCCCTCTCAATTAGGGAGGATACATCCAACATGTGTCTATATTTCTCTTCATGGCCTTTACTAAGACTTACGACTGTTAGTCTTGGTCTAGTGCATGCCACATGAAATAGAAAAACTGTTAAAATTGGCAACTAGGGCCAAACTCCATGTGGGTCTTCTTATTTATGGCAACTAATATTTTTCTTGGATTCTTCTCGTTGAGAGGTGTAGGATTGATCTAAAGATCATCCGATTCCAACATGTATTCATGGAGATATGAATTTATTTATGTTATTTGACAAATTGTCAAGGTCGGCTAGCAACCAAATTACCCCAACTTGTCCTCAATGTTTTATTATAAATAGAAGAGGTCTTCAAATCATTTTGCACACACACTTCTCCTAAGATCTCTCTCCACTTGTTTGGGTTTGGTGGCTAGAGAGATCAAGAGGGAGAAGCCCTAGACGCAGTGAAGAACGAGTCTTCTAAGAGAGCCCTAGACGTAGAACTAAAGAGCCCTAGCTGCAGTGTTATGAGGATATATTTTTGCAGGTAAGAGGAGATCTATTTGCTGTCAAGAGGGAGTTATATTTGCAGCTCAAGGAGGAAGTCTAGCCGCTGTTCTAAAAGGAGATCTGGCCATTCCCTAAACGCAGTCACAAAGTATGTATAGTCGTTGTCTTGGAGGTGCCCTAATGTCCTAAACGTAGGCCTTATTCCGCAGCAACAAGAGGCCTAATCAACAACCCTAATCTGCTGTTAAGAGATACCCATGCAAAATCTTGTGAAGCTCCTATTTGCTGTCATAAAAAGACCTTATACGCAGCTCTCTTAGTCGCGGTTGGAGAGGCCCTAACCAACAACATATGAAGGCCTAAAGCCGCAGTTAGAGGAGCCCTTATCACAACGTGTAAGGGACCCTTAGATGTAGCAAGAAAAGTGAACCTAGCCGCAGCAAAAAGGAGTATCTCATCACTGTGCAGGGTCACATTGCTGTAGGTGACAGTGTGGTATAATGCAAGGCTGTTTAGGCATGTTAGTGTTGTTCTTGAGCTCGATTTGAAGGGAAGAAGTATCCACAAAAAGGAGGAGCTAGGGATTGCTGTTTAAGGGCTGTTTGGATTACTGTTTGAAGGGACCAAAGCTACACTCCACTCTGGGCTAGGCCGTAGGCCATAGCCAATAGTTGGAGGCCTTTTAGTCGTTGCGTTTAGAAGGTAAGCAAACCTATAAGGCAACGTATCATTAGAGGACTGTATGAAGGCCAGCCACGGTAAATAGATGAACTATGGGGTGTGTTTAGGGTGCTGTAGCACTCAGAGCTTGTGCCCTAACTAGTGACCAAGTCTGCCATGAAATGCACCAGTCCTTGCAGCATATAAAAGGTGCCAGATTAGTAGCCTTGACATGATTAGTGAAGCAGCAAAGGAAGGAGAATCTTATGGAAGGAAAGCTTCAATAATCTGGGTGATTGGTTGAGCTGTTCTAGGACTATCATCTGCTGTATAGAAATCTTCAGAAGATCCTCTGATCTCCTATTTGGCAAGTCAAGTATTGACTTCAAATCATTGTACTCTATCTCTTTCTCTCTGCTGAACTATTGAAGAATATAAGAAGAATTGATCAAGGGTTTCCCCACATTGGGGTTTGTCCCTGGCTGGTGCCACATCTTGTGTCCTCTTGTCTTGGCTTGTCTTCTGCTATTTATGTTTATGTTCTATCTGCACTTTACTATCATGCTGATGTGATTGCTAATCTGAATATTGTCATTGGGCTAATATGAAAAATTGAAGTAAATTTCTCTAAGCATAGAACATATCAAAATTTAACATGGTATCAGAGCTGAGGTGAAGACAAAGCCCAAGCAAGAGTGAAAGAGCAATCACCGAAGACAGTTGGAAAGGACAAAAGGCTCAATGGGTTCCTCATCCCACTTCCCGGCTGAAGACAAACTCTGTGAAAAGTCTGACTATCACGGATGGAAGATGTCTCTTGATCTGACATTGGAAGAACAAGAAGTGTTGGATTATGTGAAGGGTAAAATCCCTGAGCCTCCATCAAATGCACCGGCTGCTACAAAGAACAAGTACACCAAGGGTGAAGTCAAAGCGAAGAATATTATCAAAGATTCCATTGACAAGCGTCTGGTGGCCTACATCTCTGATTTAAACACCTCCAAGGAGATCTACGACAGATTGGTAAGCATGTTCAAGGTTAGTGATGCAAATCAAATTTTGTTCCTCAAAAATAAGTTGAAGGATATTAAGAGGGGCAAGGACGAGGATATTCAATCCTACTTCTTAAGGATCACCGAGATTAAGAATGATCTTCTATCGATTGGAGAAATAATTTCTGACAGGGAACTTACTATCACTACTCTTGTAGGAATCCCGCCCGAGTGGTATATATTTAGAACCACTATTCTCAATAATGATCGAATTCTAGGGTTCGAAGAATTGATGTCGAGATGCATTCAAGAAGAAACGAGGATGGTGGAACAAGAAATGCCTTCTAATAAAGGAAACCCCACTGCTTTCTCTTCTCATGCCAAAAGGAGAAATAATGCAGGGTCTAAAGGTCATTTCAATGGAAAGCCCGGATTTAAGGGTGGAAGGAAAGGCAGATGCTTTGCTTGCAATAAGTTTGGCCACTATGCAAGGGAGTGTCTGAATCACATGATGATGATCACAATCATTCTAGGGGCAACTTCAATAACAATGATCGAAGGAATAACCGGTACAATAGCAAAGGAAAAAGGAATGCAGGACATCAAGGAAATGGTCGACCCTCCAAGAAAGTAAGGAACTCTAGGTATGAAGAATCAAATGTTGTTTCTGATAAGCAAAAGGAGTATTATATTATATCGGCTCTCTCCATTACCTCTCCTCCGGACTTGTTGGGAAATTGGCTTATTGATAGTGGTGCCTCAAGGCACTTCACCAGATTCAAGGAAGATCTCTCTAATCTGATAGAGAAGGAAACAAACTTGAAGATTATTCTCGGAGACAATGCCACCTATCCCGTCAAGGGTGTAGGGAATGTTACTCTCAATTGGATCAGGGTAACTCGATTCATTTACAAGAAGTTCTTTATGTATCTGAACTCAAGAAGAACTTGGTGTCCATTTCGGCAATGGAAGACAAAGGTGACAAGGTGGCATTCATCGATGGAAAGGTACATGTTTGGAAAAGGAATTTTAAAGATGCTTTTATCTTGGGTTCAGGGTTGGCACTTTGTATCAGGTTACAGGAAGTCCATTGGGGGCCATGTTGTGTGACACATCTCTTCAATGGCACCGAAGGTCTGCGTATCTTCATTGTAAGGTCCTACCCAATGCGAGACAGATGGTGACAGGGATGCCTGAATTCAAAGAAGAGCATGGAGGTACATGTTCGAGATGTACCGAAGGAAAACTTACAAGGGGACCATTCCCCTCATGTAATAGCAAGACCACAGATGTGGAACAACCCGAGAGGTTTGAGATTCATGATCGAGAATCTCATGTATGCAGGTTGAAGAAAGCTCTCTATAGTTTGAAGCAAGCATCCTGGGCTTGGTATGAGAGGATTAATAGCTATTTGATGAAGTTGAGATTCACTAAGAATGAAGCCGATCCAAACCATTGCTTTAAGGTTGTGGATGATAGACCTCTCATATTGGTACCTTATGAGGACGACCTCTTTCTGACAGGTACAGACCCTCTCATTTGCAAAAGTAAGAGGGAGTTGGATTCCGAATTTGGAATGGTGGACTGCAAGCTTGTGACTACCCCGATGGAGCTTAACTTTAAGAAGTTATGCAGTAGTGCTGTCGGACCTGATTTGGGAAATGCCTCTGAGTTTCGTCAACTCATAGTAGCATTGATGTTCTTGGTGAACTTTTGTCCGAATATATGTGTTGCAGTTAGCATGTTGAGCCCATATATGGTTGAGTCTCATCACTCACATTGGATTGGTGCCAAGAATCTTCTGAGATATCTTCGGGGCACAATCACTCATGGACTGAGATACACTGCCGGAGCTGTTAGGCTGCATGGTTATTCTGATATTGATTGGGTAGGAAGTCTGATGGATTGCAAGAGCACTTCTAGGTGTTGTTTCTCTTTGGGTTTTGCTTCGATATCTTGGATGAGCAGGAAGCAGAAGTCGGTTGCTTTGAGCACCGCTAAGGCCGGATATGTAGCTATGAGTATAGCCTCATGTGAAGCTGTCTGGTTGGAGAAGCCCTTCAGTGAGCTGTCTGGACATGTGCTGGATACCACCGTGATCCTTTGTGACAACCAGTGTGGGATCCGATTATTAGAGAATCTCGTATTTCATGATTGCTCCCAGCACATAGACATCAGGTACCACTTTATCCGGGATATGGTACTGCGAGGAGAAACAAGGCTCCATCACATCAGGACTGATGTGCCGATCGCCGTTATTCAGATGAAGCCCTTGGGAAAAGTCAAATTCTTGACTTTCCAAGAACGACTAGGAGTCGTGGAGAGACCCTCTCTTGAGGGTCCTGTATGATATATTGAGCTCTGGGAGCTCTGGGGGGCATGGGGTACTTCTTCGAGCAATGAGCAACCATAGGGTGAGTGGTTCAGCCTTCCCCTAGTGGTTTGCTATGTAGGTAGGATGAGTGGTTCATCCTTCTCCTGCTGAGACACAGTCATAGGGTGAGTGGTTCAACCTTCCCCTAGTGATTTGTTGTGTACAGGGTGAGTGGTTCAACCTTCCCTTGTGATACCCCATGGCGACATGTAGGCAGGATGAGTGGTTCATCCTTCTCTTGCTAAGACATCCTACCCATGCAGTCTAGGACTCATGGGAAGTACCTCTCATCTGGCCAATGAGCAGGTAAATGAGGATAGGGACCATAGAACTATTGATGGATGCATCGTGTACTACCATACTCCCTATGCTAGGATGATATTGATCTAGGATCAATTGGAACTGACTTCGGGTCAGTAAGAGTGGTATGAGGCACTCTCTTTATTTGGAACTGATTTCGGATCAGTAAGTGGTATGAGACATTCTCTTTATATGGGACTGACTTCGGGTCAGTAGAGAATGGTATGATACATTCTCGATCACTTCTTCTTCTTCATACTTCAGCAGAGCAAAACAGTGTAGGGCACTGCATTGATGGCAGAGATAGTACGGAATGGCAGATGGATTAGCAGATGGAGTTCTCCCTAGTTGAGAGGGAGTGTTAAAATTGGCAACTAGGGCCAAACTCCATGTGGGTCTTCTTATTTATGGCAGCTGATATTTTTCTTGGATTCCTCTCATCGAGAGGTGTAGGATTGATCTAAAGATCATCCGATTTCAACATGTATTCATGGAGATATGAATTTATTTATGTTATTTGACAATTTGTCAAGGTCGGCCAGCAACCAAATTACCCCAACTTGTCCTCAACGTTTTATTATAAATAGAAGAGGTCTTCAAGTCATTTTGTACACACACTTCTCCTAAGATCTCTCTCCACTCGTTTGGGTTTGGTGGCTAGAGAGATCAAGAGGGAGAAGCCCTAGACGTAGTGAAGAAAGGGTCTTCTAAGAGAGCCCTAGACGTAGAACTAAAGAGCCCTAGCCACAGTCTTATGAGGAGATCTTTTTGCAGGTAAGAGGAGATCTATACGCTATCAAGAGGGAGTTATATTCACAGCTCAAGGAGGAAGTCTAGCCGCTGTTCTAAAGGAGATTTGGCCATGCCCTAAACGCAGTCACAAAGTATGTATATTCGCTATCTTGGAGGTGCCCTAATGTCCTAAACGCAGGCCTTATTCCGCAGCAACAAGAGGCCTAATCAACAGCCCTAATCTGTTGTTAAGAGAGACCCATACGTAGTCTTGTGAAGCTCCTATTTGCTGTCATAAAAAGACCTTATATGCAGCTCTCTTAGCCGCAGTTGGAGAGGCCCTAACCAACAACATATGAAGGCCTAAAGCCACAGTTAGAGGAGCCCTTATCACAACATGTAAGGGACCCTTAGATGTAGCCAGAAAAGTGAACCTAGCCGCAACAAAAAGGAGTATCTCATCAGCGTGAAGGGTCACATTGTTGTAGGTGACAACATGGTATAATGCAAGGTTGTTTGGGCATGTTAGTGTTGTTCTTGAGCTCGATTTGAAGGGCAGAAGTATCCGCAAAAAGGAGGAGCTAGGGACTGCTTTTTAAGGGCTGTTTGGATCACTGTTTGAAGGGATCAAAGCTACAGTCCACTGTTGGGCTAGGCCGTAGGCCATAGCCAACAGTTGGAGGCCTTTTAGTAGCTGCGTTCAGAAGGTAAGCAACCCTATAAGGCAGCGTATCATTGGAGGACTGTATGAAGGCTAGCCATAGTAAATAGATGAACTGTGGGGTGTGTTTAGGGTGCTGTAGCACTCAGAGCTTGTGCCCTAACTAGTGACCAGGTCTGCCATGAAATGCACCAGTCCTTGTAGCATATAAAAGGTGCCAGATTAGTAGCCTTGACTTGATCAATGAAGCAGCAAAGGAAGGAGAGTCTTATGGAAGGAAAGCTTCAGTAATCTGGGTGATTGGAGCTGTTTTAGGACTATCATTTGCTGTATAGAAATCTTTAGAAGATCTTCTGATCTCCTATTTGGCAAGTCAATTATTGACTTCAAATCATTGTACTCTATCTCTTTCTCTCTGCTAAACTATTGAAGAATATAAGAAGAATTGATCAAGGGTTTCCACACATTGGGGTTTGTCCCTGGCTGGTGCCACATCTTGTGTCATCTTGTCTTGGCTTGTCTTCTGTTGTTTATGTTTATGTTCTATCCGCACTTTACTATCATGTTGATGTGATTGCTAATCTGAATATTGTCATTGGGCTAATATGAAAAATTGAAGTAAATTGCTCTAAGCATAGAACATACCAAAATTTAACAAACACACAACTGTCACTCCTTCTTAATCCGAGTTGACCCAATCCAAGCTCCCTCTTGATTAGGGACCTGTCAAAGCTCCCTCTTAACAAGGGACTCTCCTTTCACATCAACAACTTCTTCTTCGTGGGTCCTTCAACTGCTTGATCAAATTCTTTCCTTGATGTCATGAAATTCAGTTGGGCTTCTTCTTTGCAGGGCATCAACCATCAATCACTTTCCTTCTTGGTTTGTTATGTCATTCCTTTCTTCGTGGAAAGTGGCCTTCTTGATACATATCTGGAATCTTCATCATGTGGCTACTTCTTCCTCATCATGTTTCTTTCAGGAGTTTCCATCCACCACATGAATGCTAGTTGTCCTTGTACTTACAATTCTTGTTCTAGTAGCCCTGCATGAACTGATCCAGATATTATTCAAGAAATCATAACATTTGAAAGAGTGTGGAATGACATGTGAATGAGTTTTTTAACCCAACGTTTCAGACTACAAAGTGAGTCCATCATCAGGGGGACACTTAATATCTTGAGAAGATTTAATGTAAAAGAGCTGATGATTTATATGTATTTGCGTGAATAATATTTTGGAAAAACTTAGTCGGCTAAATATTTATATTAAATTAATTTAATCTATAATAATGTGCATAATCCTTATTAATTTAACTTTTTAATTTAATATATTACTTTATTAGTTTATGTGGGAATTTTATTTATTTATATGTAGTGAATTATTTTTGTTTATTTATTTATTTAATTTAATTTTTTTTAATGATTAAATTGTGCTTAATTTAATTTTTTTTTGTAATTATGATTTGAATATGTTTTGAAAAAATTATTTAGTTAGCATTGTTTATCATTTATTAGTTTATGTGTTTGTAAATGTAATCATTCTTGAAAATATTTAATTAATACATTTTTAATCTCATGATTTAGCTTGTGTAGTTTCTTGATGTTTTTATAAGGATTTTGTTAGTTTATTGAAAATTTAGTGATTATGAGGTGTTTGAAAAGAAATGATGTAAGATTAGTTAAATAATGTTTATTTAATTATTATTGTATGAAGTATATTATATGTTTATGAAGTATAATAAACATACAATAGGTCTCATCATTTATTAAAAGGATATTCCTACAATAATTAATTACATCAATAAAACTTTATAAACAATAAGAAAATCATTAGATTATATACTAAATATTTAAAATTGATTTATAGATATATTTTTTTCTTCATATTTGATCAATACATAAGAGTTACATTATGGCATGAGACAAATTACAATTATGAAGACCAAAACTAGTTACATTTTCCAACAAAAATTCTTCCATGAGAGGCCGACTTGTCCAAGAGATGATGATGATGACAAATGAAATGATCCTCTCCTCTATTTATATGAGGACAAAGTCTAATTTAGTCTACAAAGCCCCTAGATAACAAGTTAAATCACTAAAGTGCATTGGGTTACAAGCCAACCCACTAGCTTTCATCATTAAATGCTAAAGTAGCCCACATGTGTGAGATGTGAGGACTAAAAGGCTGACGTCATCCATTAAGTAAGTGCCAAGTGGCATGCATTGAGGTTTTTGAGTGCCAAGTAGGGTGTATAAGCCTCCAAAAATCATCCTCTTGACCACTTGTGATATCCTTTCACTTGGAACATGCTTTTAATGTGTCCCCAACTTATTTGTTTTTGAATTTTCTGTGTCTTTTTTCCTCAATTTTGAGTAAAAGTGGATTTTGGTGAGGAAATATTTATTTTTTGGACCTCGAAGTGGGTACAAGGATGATGTTGGTACGCTGGGTATGAATTTTTAGTATTCACATGCCATCAACATTTCCTAGCACTACTTCTCCGCTTATTACATACAAAATAATTAAAATATCCCATTTTGCGGGAAGTTTTTAATTATTTAAAAATTTCTAAAAATACCTAATGCAATTCCATAAACTATGGATATGACCTAGCATGGTAATATACATTGAACCTAGACTCAAAAACACACTCAAGGCCCAATTATTAAGATGCACCCCATCTTTTAAGGTTATGAGTGAAAAAACTCAATTAGTTATTCATCGTTAAAAAACAAGAATAATTGATTAAGTGAAAAAACACTCTAGAGCTAGATTCACTTAGTAACTGGGTCCCATGTTGTCTAAGTTTGTTACATAAGTTCATCATGCTAGTGTCATTTATTACAATTCCCTCGTGGGGGTATGGAATTACATAAAGAGAAGAGAGAGAAGATATAGAGAGAAAAGGGGTAGAAATGCCCTACTGGACCTCTGATCTTCAAAAAATTTACAGGTGTCCTGTCCATTGGGCAATGGGGTCTTTGTTTCCTGCCATGTACATATCAGCAGGTAACACTTCTTACTTCTTGCTTTTATTAGTAGTTGCTTTTGTGCTCATGCGTTGTAGAGACATCATTGTACCAAAACAGTCCCATTGAACTAATTTTGTGGTGATTTATTAGACGTTAATACACTTATCTCCTCCTAAAAGGTTATCTAGAAGCCTGATTAGGTTTTACCAAAATAATAAGTTTCTAAAAATAATTTTTTTTCCAAAAGTAGCCCTGAGGGCTATCTCAATTGGTTGAGTCCCTGTTGTTAAAGCACCTTTGCTATTGAGAGGTCATGGGTTCAATTCTCTCGACACTCTCGGGGTTAGGCTCCGTGGGTTCAATTCTCTCGACACTCAAGGGGTCAAGCTTTGTGGTTGAGCTGGCAGGAAGTGATCCCTTCGGGTGGATTTGCCTGGTACAAATATTCCATGGACGTAGGGGTCACCGATCTCTGTGGTTCGTGAAGCACCTAGAAAAAAAACTTTCCAAAAGTAGAAAATTAAAAAATTTAAGAAGATACTTTTAAAGAACAACCAAATAGGTGCTGAAAAACTACAACTAGTTGCTAAAAATAGTAATTTTATAAAAATACAAATTTCCCTAAAATGATAGATAATAATTGGAAAGTACCCATTTGAAGCAATCACTTTCCCATGCATGCATGGGAGCTGTGCAGGTCACTATTAAAAATCTATAATTCAGCCTGATCTTGAAGACTGGAACGGAAAGATGTTCTTATCAACATGTTGGAGCTTAACATTGAATATTTTTAGGGCAAATTCTAAAACAAATTAAAGTTGAGGAAGGAAATTTCTTTTCAAAGGAATCTTTATGGGTACTTTGGTGCTTTTATGATTCTAGATAAGCATGCCATTTTTAGGGGAATCACAGAGTCATAGGATGATGTCGTCCTTCACCAAATAAATTTTTAGGGAAGGCAGGTTTCTTTTCCTGAAATCCTCTTGCTCCTAGTCCTTGTTTGGTTGTCATTTCTTTTTCCTTTTCCTCTTTCTTGTTTTGGTAACATATGTTTTGACATCTTTCAATGCACTAATGTGTCTTCAAAGCTAACATTGTTGTAAATCATCTTCGTACCTTAAGGGAAGATATATTTCAAGATGTGCACTTTAGCACCATCAGACTTTAGGAACTATTGGATCCCTTGTTACAGACTCTTCATGCTTAACATTGTACATAGAAAATTACATTAATTTTTGTTCTTTCTTTTGGTGATAACTCACGAATGATTGACAATCAGTTGATAGATTATATATATTTGGTTGGGTTTATATTCATTTTCTCCATCATTAAAATACAAAGTTCATGGCTGAAAATTCTTAGTAGTGTTAAGATGGATTATTCATTTTTCTTGTGTAGATGGTTGAGTCAATGAATGATATTCTTCTTGTATTTTAATTTCTGTACCAGGAAAAATCTAATGATCTTTCCGAAAAGCTGGAGACTGGATTTGGACCAAGTGGATTGGGTATCATTGCTATCTCTCATGTATGAGTCAAAACCACTGTTGTTGCATGGCAAAGTTTGAGTTGAACTTTAGTGTAGATTAGCTTTTGTTAATAGGAGGATTCTCAATACATACTTGTGTGTCTATGTTTAAAATATGTTCAAGCTGAAAAGCCACTCTAAAATTTTACTGTGAATTTTTTAAGCCTTTGATTGCTCGATGATTCTATTCAACATAATTCCAATCAATTAGTTCAAGTTAGATAAGATAATATAAAATCATTTTATTAATGTCTAATGAAAGACCATAAATAGGTGAAATGTCCAACGAATGATCATAAACAGATGGAAGGGATTGCTAGGTACATTAGGGTTAATACAGAAGTGGAAGTATGAATTCAGCTCCTATAAAAAAACACCAGATCTAAGGCCTAGAATCTAAAGTCTATCATTTGATAGTGAGATATAAGGATAGGAACCACAAAGAAGAAAGAATCCCTCTCAAGAGCATGAGAACTTGGAAGAATGTCTTCACGAAGAAAACTGGGAAACATAATGAAATCTATATTTAATATTTGCCATTTGAGAAGAAAATAAGGATATGGTTCATTGTGTTTCCAAGTGCATCAAGGTTAGTTAAAAGTGTAGAAAGTTTTGATCCCATAATAACTTTTGTGTTGACTACTTTCATTGAATGATTACATTGTAGAAACTTTCCAGATTCGACGTGTCGTCTTAAAACTTATTTGTTTACAATTACATCTACTTAAACCATGTCTAATGAGGGGGCTATGCTCAGTAGATATGGGGTAATTTCTTCTTTGTTAATTTTAGATAACAATGGTATGTTCTATGTTTGCAACAATTACTTCAATGTTCTTTTATCAGTCCACTTAGCAATCACATTAACCATTACTCACATTAACAGTAACTATAGATGGAACATAAACCATAAATGCAGAAGACAAGAGAACACCAGTATTTGGCAAATGCTAGGGAAAAACTCCAAGATGGGCAAAACCCTTTGATCAATTCTTCTTATTATTATATCAAATATTCAACGGAGAGAGGGAGTATAATAATACAAACTTACAAAGTCAAAGTCAAAATTGACTTGCAAAATCACTGTCCAAAACAACCTTGTCAAATCTGCAATTCTGCCCTCAGTCAACAATAGTCAAATCAGCCCTAACCAGAAAGTCAACAACAGTCAAAGTTTGGTCAAACTTCCCCAAAAAACGTGGTCAAAGGAGAGAGGAACTCGACCTCTCTTGCTGGTCAAAGTCAACCCAAAACAGTCAACAAATCTACAGTCAAATTCAGTCAACCTAAAGTCAACCCTGTGGTCAACACAGGTCAAAGTGCCCAAATCACCTCGGTTTTTGTGCCAATAAATGTGGCCTGATGAGACAAAGATTCTCTCAGAAAATCGAAGTCAAAAGCTGCCCAGAAAGTCAAAGTCAACGCTGGTCAAACCCTGGTCAAACTGCAGAAAAACTTCAGATTTTCGGCCCTGTAATTTTCGTCCTCCTTTCTGCCACACGTGTGAGAAAAATTCGCTGCCCAATAGTTGTACGAACCAATCAGATGAGGAGAGAGAAGGATGTGTGAGTTGATGATGTGCCAAATGAGGTTTGAGGTCATTCTTATTTATACAAGTCGTTGAGGGTCAAAAGACATGTTTGTTGGGCTTCATGAGCCTACATGATGATGTGGCCGACCTTTACAATTTACACGTGTAGGCTTGACCTCAAAAACATTTTTCTCCTTGTCCAAATTTAGTGATCTTTAGGTCTATTTTGGTCCCTCTCGAAAAGATGAATTCAATGCAATAATTATCTCCATCAAATGCGCTATCCAAAGTGGAATTTGGCCCTAGTTGCCAATTTTAACATTCTTGAATACATTAATGCCAAATTAAGTGAAGTTTCTATCAATTTAAGCCACATGGACATGGGACGTTGATTAACATTGGTCAAACTATATATACTATTATTCTATGATTATGATGACTTCTTACTAGTTATTCCTACATGGTATGATACAATGTTGCAAATATCAATTTAGGGAATATATTGCCCAAGCTCTGGAAAGGAACTTATTGGAAATATTAGGGAAAACATAGGAAATCATCAGAAGATATCGACAATAATAAACCTGGACTTGAAAAACTCAGAAAATATTGGACAAATTGCAAACTGAAAAAATTAGGTGAAATAAAATATATTTGCAAAACAAACAATAATATAGAACATCATCAAGGTTGATATACAAATATGGATGTTTTTTTTTTTTTCTCTGTTTGGCAATGAGAAAAATCAAGCCCTGATTATTGTTCAATGTTGCATTTAATGCCTTATCCGTGTTGATGGCATAACAAGCCATTGTGGTGTTGTGATATTTTGTTGGTTGATGTAGCTCAGACAGGTGTTTTAACCTCAAGTGGTCTCAGTGAGGCTAGGAAGACGAGCATAAAATATCTCCAAGCCTAAGTTATTCTTTTGAATGGGAATGTCTTAATTAAATTAATTAATCAATTTTAATTATTTTCTTAAGTCTTGACTTAGGGAAATAGATTAATTAATTAGTAATAATTGAGACATGGTCGATTTTCCTCTAGAGACTTCTAGAAAAGTTTCGAAGTGATCTTAGCCATCAATTAGATCATTTCAAATCTAGATCTTGGCTATTGATTTCTCAATGAAAGACTATAAAGGAAATCGATGGGCAAACTTGGAGATCAATGATCATGGTTATTGAGGTTTGATACAAGTGAATGTTTCAACAACAATTGAAGCAATGAATATTTTCTGGGGTTTTCTTTCATCAATATTCTTCTAGTTTCCGAGATCCGGAGGAGGAATTCTCCCAGAGTTAATTTGCAGACAGGGAGGTTGAGTTATTGAGGCCGTGAGGGTTTTGTTGAGAAACCAAGACTCTTGTAGAATAGGGTTGATTTATTTTAATTTGATAATTACTTGTGAATGTTTGTTGGATTCTTATTAAATTTATATTTCCTTCATCAAAGAATTACCAAAAATGTACAAAACATGAAGATTACAAAGAGACAAAGGACACAAAAAATTAGGCTCCAAGCCAGGGAAAAACTCCTAAATGGGGAAAACCCAAGAAATCATTTTCTTATAGAATCAGATCAAAATGAGATATCCAAGATCCAAGACCAAGACTAAGACTACCATAAATACCCCAAGTCGGCCCTCCTCCAAGTCTCCTCAACAAGTCAAAGTCAACAAAAGTTAATGCTGGTCAAACCTTGTCAAATCAAAGAATTTCGGACCTACAGTTTAGACCTAAATTTCCGGACTTGTAATTTCGGAGTTTCCCCAGTTTTCTTGCAAGTGTGAAAAGAAACAAGCTAGAAAACCAATTTTTCTCTCTCCTTTGACTTTGGTCTCTCTCTCTTTTGACTTCCGCTAATTTTCTTGTTCTTCTTGCACAAAAATCGATGTGAGGATGAGTGAGTGAATGAGGTCGAACTGCCTTGTATTTATACATGTCCAGGAGGTCAAATAGCTGCCTCTTTAGGACGACTTGTCCAGGGAGGGCTGACTTGGTCTGTGGATGACATTTTGACTCGATAAATTAATTTTTCTTTTTTCTTACAAGAAGTCCAAATAGGACTTTGACTCAATTGACCCTATAAGCATGAAGAACATGCTTTGACTGGAAATAAAATAATAATAATGAATTAATATAATAAGTACATCAATAGTACATTTGAATACATTATGAAGACGGACACTAGTTACATTTCCAACAATCCCTCTTAATTAGGTAGGTATTCATAATGACACAATAGGATACTCTCAAGTTGAAATATTATCATAACAAAGAACATAAATTGATAAGCATCAACCTAACAACATTGTCAAAAATAGCAAGGCCTCGACTGACAAGCTCTATCTCTCCACTAGATCAAAGCACAATGCTGGGAGGCATCAATTTGGACACCACCGCCTCTCTAGGCATATAGCCCATCTGGATGATCACCAGGTATGTCCTCATAGGAGTATTCTTATCTTGGATACGTATCCTCAAAGAATATCGGTCCTTGGAACTATTTTTATCTTGGATAGAAATCCTCAAAGAATATTGTGTTGATTTGGGGTAGCATCGGATGTGCTCTAGCCATGAAAAATGGTGGAGAGGCTAAAGCACATGAGATCTCCAAGACCTAGAAATGGTTTGGGCAGATAGTACCCAGTTTGGGAGATATTAAAATAATTATTATTTTTAGTGGAGTTCCTAAGTCTAAACTTAGGAAAAATAAAATATTAATGGGTATTAATATAAAACTGGGTTAGAAGGTTCCAAAAGTCATGGATCACGCCAAATCTAATCTTAGCCGTTGATTAGAGATGTAATCTCGGCTGTTGAAGGACCAACAGGAAAAGTATAAGAGGAGGCGTGAGGGTCAGTTGGAGAATACACCAGAGTGATCAGTCATTCGATTTATTAGAGCGGGGTTTGCTAAGTAAATTTGTATTAGTGATCAGTTTGTAGCGAGGAGCAACGAGTACTGGACAGAGAGGCAAAGATAGTGCTGAGAGACCAGCGCAGAGGCAGAGAGGCAGATGCAGAAGCTAGAGCAGGCCACGCAGAGCCCAACAGAGACAACGTAGAGCCAGAAGGGCCTGCGTCATCCACGCAGAGGGCAGCAGGAGTGACGTAGAAGGCCATAGAGGCTGCGCAGTGCCTCAGAGGGCTGACACAGAGGGGTTTGAGGCTGACGCAGAGGCCAGGAGGGTTGACGCAGTGCTTCAGTGGTGCTGGAGAGGGTTTCGTGGGGCAGATTTTCTGAATATCTGCTTCCGAATAGAGAGGTATTACTGCCGGTTATTTTTCTTTGTCGGGTGAGCCAGTTTGGCACCCATTTGTACTCAAGGATAGATTGCATAATAAATAAACCCTCAGAATTGCGGCACCGGTTTTCCCAAGTTGGGTTTTTCCGGGGACGAGTTGTCCAAAAATAACGGTGTCACTTGTGTGTTTGCTATTCTTTCAGCTGTTGATCTGTAGATGGTTGAGACTGTATTGTGTTTATTTCGATGTTTATATGTTTAAATAACTTGTTTGTAATTAGGAGAAATAAACCAAAAGAATACAGATAAAATTTCTAACGGTTAGGCTTAGAAATTTCAACATGGTATTAGAGCGTGGTTGTAGATCACAGGAAAGCTCAAGGCACCAGCTGAAGCAGAGCATTTGCAGCAGAAACAGCTGTCCCGAGTGACAGAAGCTGTTCCTTGCAGAAAGCGACAAAAGAAGGGTTGACGCAGAGGGACTGTGTCATCAGTCCGGGCCAGAGAGAGGCCAACACAGAGGCTGAGGAGGGAAGAAAAGGCTCACACAGAGCCACACAAAGACCAGGAGGGTTGACGTAGTTGGTTAGGGGAGCATTTCAGCTAGTGCCGAGATTGCGTCATCAGTTCGGGCTAGAGAGAGGCCAATGCAGAGGCTGAGGAGGGCAGAAAAGGCTCACGCAGAGCCACACAGAGACCAGGAGGGTTGACGTAGTTGGCTAGGGGAGCATTTCAGCCAGTGCCGGGATTGCGCAGCGCGAGCCTAGAGGCTTAGTCCTTTAAATTTAAATGGATGATGAAGTAGCTATAGAGTAAGAAAACTCCCTTTTGCTCTTCGTTGGATGGAAGACTTGGAGCGAAAAAATGGCTAAGTCTTAGATCGCTTTGACTCTAGGAGTGAGTTGATCTAATTGATATTTCTCCCACTTCTAGATGGATTCTTGCAGACAATACAAAACATCTTTCTTATACACTTGAACAAGTATTAGCTTGCAAAAGACTAGAGCAATATAATGAATAAGATAGACCAAACATTCTTCTTAAAATGAATTGGTAAACTTATCCCTAAAATACTACTCTAAATCAATAATATGTGCAAGATAGCTTGCACACATCAATCCAAGCAAGATGGCCAGGTAAACTAACATTAATTCAATATGCAAAAGAAATTAAACACAATAGCAATAACATGAAAAGACATCACCTCATAACGCCAAGAGAACATTAGCCAAATAGCCCCAAAGTCTTTATTATATTAAGAAATTATGCAAGTACAAAATGACAGAGTTTCCTCAAGCCTAATAGCTCATAACATGATACAATATGAGAGCCCATAACCTCATTATATAGAGAGTTGGGAGCAAATCCCAAGGAAGAATGCATGTGAGAATTGAACTTGGAGCAAATCCCAAGAAAGAGCAAGTCGAGTTCCAAGTGGAGATGATAGATATTAGAGACACCAAGGAAAATCAAATTCTTCATGTGGCACCCAAGGAAAATTGAATTCTCTATATGGCATAGTAAACATATCCATAAGTGATCCAAAGCAATGAGATAACTCTAGTCAAACCAAATCAAACTCGAACCAAGTGTTGCCACCTCAGATGATGATCCCAAAAATGCTCTGCACAGATCCCAAGAAATGCGTGATTTCCTCCAAGTGAAACTCGTAATCCTCCACAGTGAAGTGCGAAGTGTAGAAGCACTCGAGCTAACAATGAGAGAAGGCCCCACGAAATCATAAGTCTAAATATTCCATAGAATATTCCTTTAGTGCATGAGTTCCTCTAATAAATTCGATTTTCCACGTGCAACTGCTGCTTTATCTCTGGGAAATTCGATTTTGTGAAATAATGGTGTATTTATGATGCAGTGTGCTAAGTCATCCTCCACATGTCCATTGACTCAACTTTGACTTAGGATAATTTCCAAGTCATTTCCACGTCATTCTATCACATGGAATAATTTATTTATTTCTATTTTGTTTAATTCTAGCCTAATAAAATGCTACAATTTCCACTAAACTTAGGAAATGTGGGTTTTGAGGGTCCAAAACACATTATTAACCCCTCAATATGTGTCATAGTAGAAATTTGAGGGTGGGAGGTGTAATTTTTATTACTCATACCCCATAACTTCTCTAGACTATACTTATTACAATTTAAATACAATTTTATTTGCAATTTTAGACCTGCGGAAAATCTAAAAAATTAAAAAATGACTACCTAGACCTAACCAAATTCCACGAATTTTTTTCCTGTGATCTAGTATGGTAATATACATCGACTCTAGACCCTAAGATGTGTTAGGGGCTCAACCTTCAAACCATCACCCCGACTTTGGGGTAAAAAGTGAGTGAAAATACCGAGAAAATTATATCTCTAAAAAAGAAGGGATAATTAACCAAATAAAAAAAACACTCCAAGGTGTACTCGTTTGCTGATCGAATCCCAACATAATAGGTCTGTTACAAACTCAAAACTCATCATTAATAGTATCACTTATTACAATTCCCCGCGGGATGTGGAATTTGGGTACAAGAAAGATGATGAGTAATAGAAGTAGAGTTAAAAAATGTCTATTGATTGATGATATCTGATGGTACAAGTGTCCTTTGGATCATCCTTGGGCATGGAGTCTTTCATATAATCATCATGTGTCACTCCAGTGGTCAACAGGACGCAGAGGGTTTCGCAGCAGTTTGCAGTAGCAAAATCAACGTCGGGTGGAAGAGCAAAACACACACAGTAGAGGAAAAATTTCTCTCAAAAGGTTTCTAGCCAAGAAATCTGATTTTCTAGTTGCAGATTGGCAGTAACAGCTAGCAGATCTGTGCATTCCCGAAAAGAGTGCGAGTAGCAGAGCAACAACTGAGCAGAGGGAAAGAGGGAGTTTTCGATAGATTCAAAGATGGCCGCATTAGGGCTTAGAGATCAGGATAGGTTGGAGGGCTCCTCCAACTATGTCATCTGGAAGGCTAGGATGTCCTTCTTGTTGGATGAATATGGCTTGAAGCTCTACATAGACAGTTTTGTGGCAGTTCCTCAGGATGCGGATCACTTGAAGGAATACGAGAGGGAAATGACAAAGGCGAAGTGGTTGATCCTGGATGGAGTCTGAGACCATATAGTCTCGCATATATCTGGCAAGGATACTGCCAAACAAATGTGGGATGCTCTCACCCAGCTATATTAGGGTACTTCCAAGCAACGAAAGATGTTTCTGGAAGAAAAGCTGAGATGCATCAGGATGCAGAAAGGGGAAGGCATAGATCCCTTCCTCACCAGGATTCAGGAGGTCTGGGATCAACTTGTAGCTGTTGGGGCAGTGCCTCAACCAACAAAGCTAGTGCAGTTGGCACTAAACAATGTCTCAGAGGATTGGCAAGTCTTCGTCCAAAGTATATTGGGCAGAGACAAGCTACCAGAATGGGATAGGATGTGGTCCGATTTGCAGTAGGAGGAGTAGAGGCGAGCTCTATTAAAGAGCTCCATCAAAGGGTTCTAGTCAGTGGCAGGGGGAGCAGAGAAAGAAGAAGAAGGACCTATCTAAGGTAAAGGGCTTTAGATGTAGCAAGTTTGGCCACTATAGTACCTAGTGTCCTCTCAGGAAGAAGGACAAGCAGGAGAAGCGAGACTAGGAAACAACACATGTTGAGATAGATAGGTTGTCCTCCAAGTTGGAGGAAGACTTCGCGATGATGGCAACCATATCGAGGTGGGGTGACTTGGAGTTGTAGCCCTAGAGAGCTACAGAGATTGGGCAGGGTCCTTGAGGAGTCCACCTCATGGATCATTACCTAGCTACGGGGGACCACAATATTCAGTAGCAGGATGGATCAGTGGCAGTTGATGCAGTTAGTACTAGAGTGACAGTTGCTGTCAACTGCTGAGGAGCGCAGTGCAGTGTTGACATCAGAGCAAAGTTAGCAACAACACAGATTCTTCAGTGATGGTGCAAATGCTAGTATTAGTCAGAGGGTCGGGAGACAGATGCATCATATTGAACACAATTGATTTAGTGTTTTGGATGTTTCTTAGTTGCAGTTGTAGCAACAACAGATGAGAGGGAGTTGCAGTGCAGATGCAGTGTTGGCAGCAGTATGGCGGTGTCAACAACAACACATATGTAGCATTAGAGTTGCGCAATGGTTGGTGGGCAGTATGGGCAGACATCAGTGGCGTGACTGGAGGTGATACAGAGACAGTGTGTTATGGTAGGATGGCAACACTAGAGAGAGAACACAATCCTCGCTAAGAGGGAGTGTTATTTTCTGTAGGATCGGATGTGTTCTAGCCACAAAATTTGGTAGAGAGGATAGAATACTTGAGATCTCCAAAAGCCAGAAACTGTTTCTGGAAATTCCACCTAGAGATAACTTAATTAGATTATTAACCAGTTTTTAAATATTTCCTAAGTCTAAACTTAGGAAATATGGTTAATTAATCAGAATTAATTAAGTCAAGGTGCGAATCATCTAGAAACTCACACAGATCGACTCCAAGATGATCTTAGTCATTGATTAAGATTTAATCTTGGTCGTTGGTGCTCCAACTATGGATTATAAGAGTAAGTCGATGGGCACTTGGAGAGTACACACCAGAAGTTCGATTTCCTTGGTAGATCGATTTCCAGAGAGCAACAACAACTGTCGGAGAGCCAAAAATCGAAGCAGAGAGTGAGGGGCAGGGATAATTAGGCTAGAGGAAGTTTTCCAGATTCAGCGAGTGCATTTGCAGAGAGGCCGAAGTACCACAGTGAGGCTGATGCAGAAGGCTCTAGAAGGCGGCTTGATTTAGCTGGAGAGAAGCCGAGTTTCAGTTCCAGAGGCCGGGAAAGGGTTCCAAAAGGCTGGAGAGACAATTTCTCAGCCAATGGTAGACAAGACGGCTATAGGAGTAGTTGATTCAGGCTGTGCATGGGAAGGGATTGTGCTAGGGTGATGCAGGCTTTGTAGAGAGGCAATTTGGACGACTCACTTGGAGTTGCAGTTAGAGCCCAGATTTGCCTGTGGGGTGAGGAAAATTCCTCACTAGAATTTTGCTTGTATTTTTCTCTGTAGTATTGCCAGATTCAGCATCTAGATTATTGTACTAAGAATTTCTCACTGCTGAATAATAATGAAACTCTTAGCTGTTGCACCGGTTTTCCCAAGTTGGGTTTTTTCGGGGACAATTGTCCAAAAATAACGGTGTCATTTTTATTGTGGGTGCTAGAATTTTCTCAATTTCCAGTGCTATTGTTTCTACAGTATTTTATTTGTGAAGGTTGCAGTGAGATTAATTTGGTATTCGCTATAACAAATAAATTGTTAAATTAATTGACAAATAGAAGAATTAATTCCAGTTGCTGCAATAGGATTTTAGTTTTGGAATTTTCACATGAGGTAGACATCTTTACCAACTAGCTTCTTCCAAAGACTCTTCACCTTAGCTTTGATACCATGCTAATTTTCCATTGTTCTATTGTTAACACAATCTCTTATTCCAATTCTTCTTCAATTAGCAATCAATTTATCCAATATAATTCAATCTTCTAGTAACAATAAGCAATTGTAGATAGAACAATAAATCCAATGCACAATAGAAGACAACCAAGAATAAGAGAGACACAGTATTTGGTCAAAGACCAAGGAAAAACCCCACAAGGGGGAAAACCCTTTCAAAATTCTTCTTCTATTAGATTGTCATCAAATGTTCAGTAGAGAGATACAATATTCCAATTCATCAACAAAAGAGTCAAAGTCAAATCTTTGACTAACCAACCAACCAATATACAAAAAATGACCCCCAGAGTCAAATTTGGTCACCAAGTCAAATTTGCGAATTTTGTCAAAGTCAACAATAGCAAGTGATGCCCTAACCAGTCCAAAAGTCGATGGTCATCAACCCTCCAAATCAATGTGGTCAATAATCAAAGAAATCGACCTTCCAAGCTCAGTCAAACCTAGTCAAAACAACCTCCAAAAAGTCGGTCAAGGAGAGAGAGAGCCTTTGGTCAAACTTCATAATTTATGCGGTGAACTTTAGTCAAAGCGTGTAGTCAACCTTGGTCAAACTTCCCAGGAAAATTTGGTCCCAATCCTAGTCAACTCGACCTTCAAGAAAATGTCAAAGTCCAAGTCAAACGAACCGTTTTCCTTGCTGGTCAACATTGGTCAAAGCGGTCCTAAACAAAAAGTCAACACTGGTCAAAACAAAATATCCTTCCTTCCCTTCGCACATGTGAGCTCGAACCTCCAATTGCAGACCTGTACGAACCAATCCAAACAAGAGAGAGAAGATGTGTTGTGTGATGATGATGCTCCAAAGTGATGTGACATATACTCTATTTATATGAGCCTTAGGTGGTCGAATTAGCTTGCTCAAGATGACTTGAAGTTGTACATTTGTGCACATGTGGGTTTCACGTTAAAAATTATATTTTTCCTTGACCAAATTAAATTCTTCCAAGGGCTAGGAGGGGGTCTTTGTTGATGAGGAAGGTTGTCTAATGGAGGGAATTTCTCCCTGAGTTGCCAAATTAACAAAAATATCAAACACAAACACACTCAAATGCTACAACACTTCTACATTGCACAACAAAATAACAAACATCAGTGAATCAACTAGTGTACATGACAATTTTTAACTTTTTCAACCCGCTACTTGTTATATTACAATCTAGAATACAATAGTCTTAGGGCTCCCGTACTGGGAATCATGGCCCTGACATACAACCCTGATACAAGGATACAACTGGGGCTTGGCGTCAGTCACTTTGACCACCAATCTACCCTAAACAAGGTAACACTTGACCTACTTGTTGATGGTGGCCATGCGCAACCCTTTCAATCCACGTAGCTTGAACACATTTGGTTGTCCTTTGCCTTCTAATCTACAACTCCTCTATCTTCCACTATCAATGATCACTGCTCTTTTAGGTCACTGAACTTTGGTTCAACACAATCTACCCACTAGCTGCTCCTTCCTTCAAGGACACCAGCACATAGGGTCTTCAATGCTCTGCCCACTTCTGCCACTCTGCTGCTCCAATGATGGTCAAACTTAGGGCTTGGAGGTTGCCCTCTTACCACTGGAGTTTCCCTTCTGCAACTCACTGATCTAGGGCTTGGAATCTAGCCCACTTGGTTACCCTTCTTCCTTCAAGGATCAACCCTTATGGCCATCCTGTATCTGTATCTGTATCCCCATCCTGGTAACTTAGTTGATTTCAGAGTCTGTTTACCTTGCTGATTATAACATAAGTGTTAGACAAATCTGATATTTTCTATGTGAATTATTGTAGAGTATATATATGTTAAAGAAGCCAACGTCCCTATCAAAATTTTGTCTTCTTTTTATGAGAGACATTTACTGTTATAATCATATGAAAATATAATGTGTTCACTCTTCAACACAATAGATCACACATCTTTAACTATTAATGTTTTCAGGTACCCAAATATCCTGTCCTCCGGAAAAATCTGTTAGAGCTCTCCCACAGGTATGCATGCACATCGTATTAAGTGAGCTATTCTTTTATTTGTTATTTCTGCAATTACAGTGAAGTACTAGTAGAATGAAATAGAGATAAGAGCTATCTTCAGATATAGTGAAGGATAAGAAAAAGGACAGAGTAAGCAATTAGATTTGCAACTTCAGTTTGGAAGTAATTCTGTTTTTTTTCCCTGCTATTATAACAGTTTAGCAGCTCTTCCGGAGGAGGCAAAGAAAGATCTCGAGGATGCAGATAGTAGGTAATGAATTCAAGTGCACCTTATGAGATGAGATATATGTTTTCTTTATTTGATTGGCTATATGGTTTAAATAGAATGATTACTAAATCAGAGGGGACATGTTCCATTAATTTGGTTTTTTTTAAATGCTTCTTAGATTAAAAATATATTATTTTGTTTAAAGTGAAATTTTATATTAAACAGCTAAGGGTTGACCACAATTAATTCCTTGCTGGCCTAAGGTAGAAGTGCCAAAATGTCAGCTTTAGCTTGTAACTCAGGGGAATCTACATCTTGACTGTTGATAACTTGATATCAATTCTAACCATAACTTATCTTCTGCCTTAGCCTTAATGGGAGAAAATTTCCAGAAAGTTAAAATGTTAAACCTTCTACATTTTTCATGGAATGCTTTCCTGAATTTCCTTCACAAGAGTGGAAAATGTCCCGAGGCAAATTGTGTCCCAAAGATCTCTGCCTTGTAGCTTAATCATTTGATTATTTCCCAAGAGTACTCCTCTCCCTCACAAGAGGCCTGCAAACCATACTGCATATTTTGCTTCAATCCATTTCCAATAAATAGTGGCAACACAGCAGCTCTGAAAAACATGCATTACTTTCTCCTCTTTCTGGCAAGCAATGCAAAGTTCATTTCTGCAGCTTGTCAAATGGAGTCACTGCCAGGTTCTGATATAGGGCCAGCCAAATGCAAACTGGAGAATCTATATACTAGTTTGGTATTATACATGGACTGACATCTTTTCTTTCTATATCCCTGAGAGCTGTCATTCCATGATGATTTTTTCTGCAATTGGTTGTTTGTCTTGATATATTTTTACTATGTCATAGTTCCTGTTAAATATTGTAGCTCAAACAGGTGCTCTAGCCTTGAGAGGTGTCACTGAAGCTAGTAACATAGAGGATTAATTATCTCCAAGCCCATTTAATTTTTCCTAAGTTTCACCTAAGGGAAAATGTCTTAATTAAGTCAACTAGTGGTTTTTAAATATTTCCTAAGTCTAAACTTAGGAAAAGTGTATAATTAATTGACGTTAGCTGGGATAAGATCGATTTACATCTAGAAACTTGTAGAAAATTTCTAAGTTGATCTTAGCTATTGATTGGATCATGTTAACTTCTAATCGTGGCCATTCATTTGTGAATGGGAGATTATAAAGGGAGATCGAAGATCAGATCATGGATATCATTCGAGTTGGGTGAGTTTTCAGTAAGACACCAGGGGGGTTTCAGCAGCATGAAATATTCCAAAAATAATTTTTGTAGAAAATTGCTTCAAAATTTTAAGCCGTCAACTCCATAAACAATTTGCACAAATTGAACCACCAATTAATGGCAAAACAGGAAATAAAATCTGCAACTGAAGAGTAGACAAGTCACAAGATAAATCATGCAAAAGAACTCAGCCTTATTTTATTAATATAGAATATGCCGGTACAAGAAAATTGGAAATGGCTGAGGTGATGGCATCAAAAAAATCTACAATGATTCTGCAGTAGGCCTCCAAAAATAAATTGATCTGCTGAAAACACTCGTGAATTCTGAATGAATTCACCAAGGGGAGAGATGGGTTCTCTCCCACTCTCACTAAATTGTTGAGATTGGTAGCTTGAGAGGTACTCCAAACCCTAGGCTAGTGGGTTTTGGAGGAATGAGCTTCACAAATGTGATTTGTGGGCTTAGAACCGAAGGTTGGGGTTTTGTACCCAAAGGTGTGGGGCCAAAACCATGAGGAGATTTTGACACGGTGTACATGGAGAATGTGGGGCATCCTTAAAGGAGGAAGGAGCTATTTCAAGCACCATGAGATGCCTTGTAGAAATGGAGAAAACAATTTTTGAATATTATGTGTGGGCTTGTGGCAGTAAAGTGAAGTCGGCCTAGCTTAGGATAAGCCCTTAAGTGCAGATGTTGCCACAAGGAGAAAATGCATAAATAAAGATTAGATGAGGGCTCATTCTCACATCCAAGTGTGAAAACAACACAAGTCTTCTCTAAGGCATTCGCAGGGATACGAGGCCTAGCAAAGGTGGAAAAGGAGGGTTATTTGGGTCTGTTTTCCTTGATTGATTACGTTGAGTTTGAGCAGGAGCTGCCAGCGAAGGAGGATGGTTCTGTGCTTGTAGAAGGGCTGGTTCTGTTGTATATTGTCTTGAAAACAGGCCGAGTCATTTCTGCTAGGATCCAAGCTCCTGTAGCATCCTTCTTGAGGGCCGAGAAGGTATAACAGTGGGTTAGGAGTCATCTTTGTGACCAACACAGGGATTGTCTTGTTGAAAGGAAGGAAGCTGCAAAATTTGCTGGCATAGACGGTCAAGGAGAAGGGCTGTAATAATAGTTACAGTTAGCCCTAACCAGAGGGCTGAGAGGGAAAAACAAGGACAAAATTCCTAGGACAAGAGTGACAGCAAAAACAAGGTATGGCTTGTCTTCTTGTTGTGATGTTTCACTAGAGGATGTAGGGTCCTAGATTAGGAAATTTGGCAGACATCCTATGCAAGGAACATAAGGAATACACCAGAGATAACAATAGTCAAATCAAGTCATTCAAAGTCTGTTATGAAAGCCTTGGAGAAGGTCTAGTACAAAAGGAAAGCAGGGCTTGAAGGAAGGCAACATAGCGCAAAACTTAGAGGAGTTTTGAGGCAGTGTTAAGGGTTGTTGTAGTAGGTCAAGAAGCCCTAACTATGGGCCAAAAAACTCAGATTCTAGGGCACGAAGCAGAGTTGCATCTCAGGTATATAGTATGGTGTTTCATGTTGTTCTTTGCTAAGTGGATGAGGTCTTAGAAGATGACAGATTGAAGGTCATCCTAAGGCTGTAAGGGGGGTAGCAAGTGGATAGTCTTTGTAGCCCTATGTCAGTTGACAAGGACTTTGACAGCTGCAAGAAGGGTGAAGACTTGTAAGCTCAGGACTGATCCTTATAGGACAAAGGAAGCAAGTCAAGGGAGCATATTACATCACAGCCCAAGCTCATTGTTGAAGAAGGATGTTCGACAATGATAGGTGTCAACTCTCCATGCCGTAAGTGTGTCTTCATCGGGCAACACAGGAAGGCGCTAGTTGGAAGAAGTCCTTAAGAGTTGTGTCCTTGAAGGACTAAGGAGCTACTAGTAGGCAAGAAGTGCCAAAGGAGCTGAGGAGCAGCAATGGACAGTTGAGACTTCACAAACGGAATTGTGAATAGATCGATAGGAGTCTCGATGTGTTGATGCGTTGAAGGACTAATGATCAGCTAGTGAGTAGTTGGAGCTGTGTTCAGTGACCTAATGGAGCTGGTTCATTGATAGAGGCAGGTTGGAGTTGCTGCAGATCGGAGCTGAGGGATCGGGCATATGTGTTTAGGACATGTGGATTGAAAGGGCTGTGGAGTGCTACATCAACAAGTAGGTCATTGGTTGTCAAAGGACTGACACGAAACCCTAATTGTATGTACTTGTATCAGTGGATGTATGAGGGCCATTATCCCTGGTACGTGAGCGCTAGACAGTTGTATTACAGTTTGTTAATATAACACAACTTGGCAGTTAAAATTAAAAAAAAAAGTTGTCTATATTTGTGCACGTGTTGATTTACAACATTTTATATTTTGTTGTGCAAAGTAGTTTGTTGTGATACTTGGATTGATAACATTAGTGATTGTAAGATTCTAACCTAGACTCCAGTATTGTGGAAAAATAACATGGTATCAGAGGCAAGTTTGAAGGGCAATGAATCAGAGTGTGCACAGTGAAGCAACTTAGAGGGAGTTGAGATTGTCTAGATCATGGAGCAGAGGGTTCAGCTGAAGACATGGATATGTGGTCTTGATTGGCTTGAGAATGAGATTGGTTGCGAATTCTGGTGGATTGGTGGTGAGCCTGGTGAATTGCAGTTTGTTGTAGGGATGGTTGCCGATCATGGATTTCCTATGACTTGCCATGGATCGTTGGGACAACTTGCGGATTGCTTTGGCATGGACGATATTGCTTCATGTGATGGACTGGATGTTAGCAAACTAGTTTCTTGATTGGATCATGATGTTGCATATTCGAGATTGGAGGGATGCGCATGAGTTGTGTTTGATCCAAGAGGATGGGTGCTTGCAGGACTGGGTTGTGGTAATGATGGCCCGGGTTCTACTGCAACTCAGATTGACCTTGTAGGACACGAGATTAGTAGCAGGCTTAGCCACATGAGATCGTGTAGACTTAGAGGGAATCTAGCTTCAAAGGGAACAACCCTATGGAAGTGTTAGGTCTTCAAGTTCAGATGAGATGAGGTAGAGGCATTGCCAAGATAGTGTAGTTCATTCTACAAAGTATGCAGCAGTGGTGAATACTAGGTGGGCTAATGTTGCCGGTGATGATGATGGAGACTTCCTAGTGTTGGAACTTGGAAGTAACTCCCTCGAGAAGAGGGAGCATTGACATTAGTAGCTTGGGAGGTACTCCAATCCCTAGGCTAGTGGGTTTTGGTGGAATGAACTTCACAAATGTGATTTGTGGGCTTAGAACCCAAGGTTGGGATTTTGTAACCAAAGGTGTGGGGCCAAAACCATGAGGATATTTTGACAGTTGGCACATGGAGAATGTATGGCATCCTTAAAGGTGTAAGGAGCCATTTCAAGCCCCATGAGATGCCTTGTAGAATTGGAGAAAATAATTTTTGAATATTCTGTGTGGGCTGGTGGCACTAATGTGAAGTCGACCTAGCTTAGGATAAGACCTTAAGCGCAGAAGTTGCCATAAGGAGAAAATGTATAACTAGAGATGAGGTGAGACCTCATTCTCACATCCAAGTGTCAAAACAACACAAGTCTTCTTTGAGGCAGCCGTAGGGATAAAAGGCCTAGCAAAGGTGGAAAAGGAGGGTTGTTTGGGTCTGTTTTCCTTGATTGATTAGGCTAACTTTGAGCAGGAGCTACCAGCGAAGAATGAGGATGGTTCTGTGCTTGTAGGAGGGCTAGTTCTGTGGTATAATGTCTTGAAAACAGGTCGAGTCATCTTTGCTAGGACCTGAGCTCTTGTAGCATCCTTCTTGAGGGTCGAGAAGGTATAACAGTGGGTTAGGAGGTATCTTTGTGACTAGCGTAGGGATTGTCTTATTGAAGGGAAGGAAGTCGCAGAATTTTCCAGCATAGACGACGAAGGAGAAGGGCTGTAACAACGGTTACAGTTAGCCATAACCAGAGGGCCGAGAGTGCAGAACAAGGACAAAATTCCTAGGACAAGAGTGACAACAAAAACAAGATATGGCTTGTCTTGTTATTGTGATTTTTCACTAGAGGATGTAGGGTCCTAGATTAGGACATACGACAGACATCCTAATGCAAGGATGTTAATTTTAGATAACAATGGTATGTTCTATGCATAGCACAATTTACTTCAATGTTCTTTAGCAGCCCATTAACAATATCCAATTATTTCCAGTAGCAATCACATTAACCATTAATCATATTGACAGTAAATGCAGATAGAACATGAAAACAAATGTAGAAGACAAGCCAATACAAGAGGACACCAGATTTGGCGGATGCCAGGGAAAAGCCCCAATGTGGGGAAAACTCTTTGATTAAATCTTCTTATTATTATTCCATAGTTCAACAGAGAGAGAGTACAAAATTCAAATAGACTATCCCAATACAAAATCAAATCAGCCCTATCAAATTCTGCAGTCAGCTGCAGTCAAACTTTAGCCCTAACCAAAAAGTCAACTTTAGTCAAAACAACAGTGAAACACCTCCTTTGAAGCTCGGTCAAAGGCAATCCAATTCGGCCTCCAATAGTGGTTAAAGTCAACCCAAAACAGTCACAAAAACTTTGGTCAAACTCGGTCAACCAGTGGTTAGCTTTGCGGTCAAACAGGCCTGCGGTCAACGCAGGTCAAACAACTCCAAAATCCTTGATTTCTATGCCAGTCAATGCGGCCTAGAGAAATCGAAATTCTACCCTCAAAACTGTAGTCAAATTCGGTCAAAACAAACTCTGTCAACGCTGGTCAAACAATTTGAAATTCTGCAATTTCGGTTTTGTGATTTAGCCCAGAAATTCTTCCTCCTAGCCGCACATGTGAGAGAGAGAGAGGCTGCCCAAGCTGTACGAACCAATTTGATGAAGAGAGAAGAAATGTGTGAGTGAATGATGTCCAAATGAGGTGTGAGGTCTCTTCTATTTATACACTTCATTGTGGGTGAAGAGTGTTGATTTCTAGTAGCAACAGATGTGCTCTAAGTCTCAAATTCTGCAGGGAGGCTTGGGAACATGTATGCCAAAGAACCTAGAAAGCGTTTTGGGAAATTTCACCCGGAGACAGTTTTATTAAAATAATTAAGTATTTTTAATGGGTCACTAAGTCTAAACTTAGGAAATTAAAATAATTAATGGGTATTAATCTAACTATGGGTGTAACTTCTATAAGAAGATGAGCATCAAGAAGAAATGATCTTAGCCATTGATTAGCTTCTAAGCTGGGCCGTTAAATGTCAACAAAAAGATTATTGGAAAAGACACAGAGTTGATCAGTCAGATCGAATTGTTGAGCTAGAGAGCAACGCAGTGATTTCGTGGTGATCATGTAGAGAGGGGCATAGATAGTTTTGGTTGGAGAATCTTCTCCGGAGGCAAGAATACGCAACAGAGAGGTAGAGAAAGACGCAGAGGAGGCAACGCAGTGCCCAGTGTGGGTGATGCAGAGCCAAGAAGGGCTCACACAGAGCAACGCAGTGCCTTCCAAGTAGAAGTCTGAGATTTTGCTGGGGGTTTGACGTTCTGAGCCGAGAGAGCTGAAGTCGAAGCTCTTGAGAGAAAATCGATCCAGTGGGGAGGTGACGTAGTGCCTCAAAGGCAGTGACCCAGGCCCACGTAGTGACTACGTAGGGGTAACGCAGAAGTAGCCGAGGACTCGTTGGTTCAGCTGTCGGATCAGCCGAGACTTGCAGTGTAGAGTGAGGTAATCTCACTAATTTCTTCTGTCGAGTGATATTCTCTGTATTGGATTGCCAACAAGGCATCCAAAGTTTGTATTCAGAAATTACTACTGCTTAATAATAAAAACCCTCAGATCTGCTGCATCGGTTTTTCCGTATTGGGTTTTTCTGGGGACATTTGTACAAAAATAAAGGTGTCATTGTGTTGTATCTTTTCCTATTCAGTTTCTTGTTTCGACATATTATTTTAAATAGTGAATGCTGCAATTGTATTTACTTCGATATTTACTGTAGAACACAGTAAATAACTTGTATGGATTAACAAGTGGGAGAAGTAACATCAGTTTGTTGCAGTAGGGATTCTGGGTTTAGGAATTTTCACAAAGAGACATCCATTGGGCTTCTTGAGCCTACATTACGCTGAGGCCGACCTGAACAATTTGCACATGTGTGATCATAAATTCGAAATCACACTTTTGCTTGTTGAATGAGATGATCTTTATATCAATCTTGGACCTCTCGAAAAGAGAAATTCAATGCAATCATCATCTCCATCAAATGAGCTGTCCAAAGGTGGAATTTGGCCCTAGTTGCCAATTTTAACACTCCCTCTCAACTAGGGAGAATTCCACCTACCAATCCATCTGTCATCATCATGCCATCCTGTCGTCATGTACCATCTCTGTCATCTCTGCTCTGCTCTGCTGAACCATGAAGTAATAATGAAGAAGAAGTGATCGAGAGTGAGTCACAAGACCTTACCACTCTCCACTGACAAAAGTTAGTCCAGAGGTAGAACCTCAATTGATCCCAGATCAAGTTGTTGAACACCATGCATCCTAGTCATAGGGAGTACGACAGTACACGATGCGTCCATCGGTAGTGCTATGGTCCCTAACCACTTTTCCCAACTCATTGGCCAGATGAGAGGTACTTCCCATGAGTCCCGGACTCCATGGGTAGGATGTATGTTGGGGCATCGACAGGAGAAGGTGAACCACTCATCCTGCTCATATGCCATAGGAGAAGGTGAACCACTCATCCTATGCATATGTCAATCGTAGGGGAAGGTGAACCACTCACCCTACACACATGTCAACCATCATGGGGTATCACAGGGGAAGGTGAACCACTCACCTTGTACATAGCGCACCACTAGGGGAAGGTGAACCACTCACCCTATGGTTGCTCATAGCTCCAAGAAGTACCCCAAGCCCCTAGGAGCTCCCAGAGCTCAGTGTCCAACTCATGCGGGACCCTCATAGGAGGGTATTTCCATGACTCCAAGTCTCTCTCGGAAGGCTAAGAATTTGACCTTCCCTAAGGGCTTCGTGAGAATGTCTATGACCTGTTCATCCATCCTGATGTGTTGGGTATTGCTCCCCGTTGAACCATATCCTGGATAAAGTCGTACTTGATATCAATGTGCTTGGAGCAGTCGTGGAACACGAGATTTTCTGAAAGGCGAATCCCACTTTGGTTGTCGTAGAAGATCATGGTGGTATCCAACACGTGCTCAAATAGCTCACTAAAGAGCTTCCTCAACCAAACAACTTCACAACAGGCCATACTAGCAACAATGTATTCGGCCTTAACGGTGCTTAGTGCAACCGATTTCTGCTTCTTGCTCATCCAAGATATTGAAGTAGACCCCAAAGAGAAGCAACACCCAAATGTGCTCTTACGATCCACCACACTACCAACCCAGTCAACATCAGTATATCCATGTAGCCTCAAATTCCCGACAGTGTATCTCAAACCATAGTGGATTGTGCCCCGGAGATATCTCAAGAGATTCTTAGCAGCAATCCAATGAATGTGATGAGGCTCGACCATAAATTGATTCAACATATTCATAGTGAAGCATATGTCAGGACGAGAGTTTACCAAGAACATCAGGACCCCCACAAGTTGTCGATACTCGGAAGGATTTGCCAATGCGGGCCCAACAACACTTCCACATAGCTTCTTGAATTTGAGTTCCATCAGAGTAGACACAGACTTGCATTCCACCATCCCACATCTCTAGAGTAGCTTCACAATGTATTTTCCTTGAGAAAGGAAAATCTCACCTGGCTTTTCCTCCACCTCCAAGCCTAGGAAGTAGTGCATCAAACCTAGTCCTTCATCTCGAATTCGGAAGCCAACTCCCTCTTGCATTGATAAATGAGAGGGTCTGCACCTGTCAGAAAAAGATGATCCACATAAAGGAACAGAATGAGAGGCTTGTCCTTTTCAACCTTGAAGTACAGGTTTAGGTCAACTTCACTCCTTGTAAAACCCAGCTTCATAAGATAGCTATCAATCCTCTCATATCAACCCCCGGGGGCTTGCTTTAACCCATAGAGGGATTTCTTCAACTTGCATACATGTGTCTTTCGATCTTGAACTTCGAACCCCTCAAGTTGCTCTACATAGACTTCCTCCTTAAGCGAGCCATGCAAGAAAGCAGTTTTGACATCCATTTGGTGTAGGTTCCATCCTTGAGAGGCAATAAGAGCAATGATGGATCAGGTAGTGGTGTATCAGGCAACCGATGCAAATATCTCATCATAGTCCACTCCTTCCTTTTGAGAGAAGCCTCGAGCAACGAACCTGGCCTTGAACTTTTCAACACTCTCATCAGCTCCATGTTTGATTTTGTAAAGCCATTTTGAAGTGACCAGAAACTTGTCCTTGGGTTTAGGAACCACATCCTAGACATCATTCTTCATGATCGATTCATATTCCTCTTTCATCGCATCCTTCCAAACTTGGTGCTTCACTGCTTCTTCGAACGTACATGGCTCAAATTGAACAATGGTACTCGTAGTAGCTAAGTACCCTTGGTACCTATTCAACTTCTTGCTTTCACGAAATGCCCCCCTTGGTGCAACATGTCTTTCAACATCTTTGAGAGTATCTTTGAGCCACAAAGGTCTTTTCCTTGAGGTAGAGGGCTCACCAGGAGGTGGATCAATGGGATCCATCGGGCCTTCAACATCGGGCATCGGATCATCTGTCGGAGATTCATCCTTCTTTCCTGCATCATCATCATTGTCCTTCCTAGGGATAAGAAGATCTTTGACTTTCCCAAGGGAAAAATCTTCATCGAAGGTGACATCATGACTTATTTCCACTTCTCTTTGACCAGGCACATAGATTCTATATGCCTTTGAAGTTTCATTGTAGCCCACAAAAGTTCCTTTCTTCCCAGATGCATCTAGCTTGTTTCTTTTCTCTTTCGGCACATGAAAATATACGGGACAACCAAAAATTCTAAAATGAGAAACATTAGGTTTCTTACTGGTGAAAACTTCTTCAGGTGTCTTGAAGTCCAATGCTTGATGCAGTCACCTATTTTGTGTTGATTTTGTGTAGCATCAGATGTGCTCTAGCTTCAAAATTTTGTGGTGGGGATAGAACACATGAGATCTCCAAGACCCAAAAATTGTTTGGAGAAATTCCACCCGGATGAGGAGTTATTAAAATAATTAATATTTTTAATGAGTTCCTAAGTCTAAACATAGGAAAATAAAAATATCAATGTGTATTAATAAAAATATGGGCGAGAAGGTTCTAAGTGACGAGGATCAGGACTGTTTTAATCTTAGCCGTTGATTAGAGATTAGATCACGACCATTGATTCATCAACATGAAAAGTATAAGAGGAGGCTTGAGGGTTAGTTGGAGATACACCAAGAGATCAAAGAGTTTGATTTTTCTAGGGCGTGGTTTGCTGAGAAAGTCGAGCTAAGTGATCTGAGTTGCAGTGAGAGGGGCAGTTCGACAGAGGGACTTCAGTCCAAGGCCGAGGATACATAGCAGAGAGGCAAAACAACAACAGGAGAGACAACGCAGCTTCCCACACCCTGACTTCTGGCTCTAGATCTCGACTTTCCCAGCTGAATTTCAGACTCCCTCTGAAGCTCTGCACTGCCTCTGTGCTACCTCTCTGAACCTCTCTTTGCCTTCTTTGCCTTGCACTCCTCGGATCTGGAAAACTCTCCTCTAGTCTACTATCCCTGCCCCTCTCACTGCTTCGACTTTACTGAATCACTTCCGGCAACTCACAACTGCTACCCAGGAAATCGACTTCCTAGTAAAATCGAACTGCACAACTGTGTTCTCCAAGTGCCCATCGAACTCCTTATAATCTCTCGTTGGAGCACCAACGACCAATATTAAAACATAATCAACGACTATGATTGACTGGGAGTTGATCCTCGTCTTTTTCTAGAAGATTCATACCTGATTTAATTAAAACCTTTTAATTAACCAGATTTCCTAAGTTTAGACTTAGGGAACCATTTAAAAAAGTTAATTATTTTAGTTAAACCATCTCTAGGTGGAATTTTACCAAACAATTTCTGGGTATTGGAAAATGCATGTATCTTAGCCTCTTTGCAAAATCTTGAGGCAAGAACACATCCCATGCTACAGAAATCAACACTCCCTCTTAGTGAGGAATGTGCTTTAGTGTTGCAACCCACTGAAGCATCACACTGTCTTTGCACCATCTCCTGCTGCGCTGCTGATGTCTAGCTCTTCTGCCCACTAAAGATGCGCAACTCTGATATGAGTATTTCACTTTTATATCGCTGATCCAGGGTTTGAGATAGTAGAGAGGGCTTGCATGATTTTGTGGCAACAATTGAGATAACTCAAGGTTGGGCACAGGACAGGCCTGTGGCACATTGGAGTGTGCATGAGGAAAAGAGGTAATAGTGACAATAGTGGCAGCGACATGACGAGAGAAAAGGCAGTACAATAGTGGTATTGCTAATAGTGGATGAGTAGCATAGCCAAAGTAATCTATCTTATTCTTCTATCTTTTATTTTTAGGGCAACAGGGTTGTGCAAGGCAGGAGATTGGAGTCTTCTTCATGTTGGAGTCTGAGAACACTTCAGGGCGGTAGGGTGGTGCAAGGCAAGAGATTAGAGTCTCCTTCCGGTCAGAGGCTGAGAACACTTCAAGTTAGGAAAGTGGTGCCAGGGCAGGGCGGAGCTTGCGTAGGGTGTTTGAGCATCCTTTCAGTTAGAGCTAATAAAACCAAGGCATTGGAGCATCCTTCCAATTGGAGTTGGTAAAATAGGGCGTTGGAGCATCCTTCCAGTTGGAGCTAGTAAAGCAAGGAGTTGGAGCTTCCTTCAGGTTGGGGCGTGTAAACCAGGGTGTTGGAGCCTCCTTCAGTTGATGCTGAAAATTTTGGAAGTTGGAGCCTCCTATCGATGTAGAGTTAAAGACCTATTTTAAGAAGCGTTCGATGGTTTTTCCCCCGGAAGGGTTTCCACCTAAAAATCTCTTGTCTACTGTCTTGGATGTTGTGCATTGTCGAATGGTGTTGTTATCTATTCATGTGATGTGATGCTATCTTATGTTTTTAATGTAATGCTAATGATAATCAATGCTCTATGAAGTTAAAATTAACTGATTGAAGTAAAATACTAATTCACCCCCTTTTAGTATTTTGACATTTCTAGGGCCTTTGGACCAAAAATCACTTTGTTAAATTATGGGCAAGTTTGTGTTATTCTTTGTGAAAATTTCAAGTAGAGTTGGCTTATGTGTTTCATGCCTTTTTTTGAATATATTCATGTTTAAAAACAACAATGATGGGCTAAGCATTAGATTGAAGTAATTCCTAAAACTTGAAATCAGGTTGGGCCTTCTATTTCTATAGCAAAAGCCCCATGCGCCTATGCCGCAACTCTCCAAGCTCGTTGCTTGAGTCACGACCTCCTCTGCTAGTCAATGTTGTGATTGTCTCAAACTGTAATCTATATAGGCTCTTGTGCCTAACCCCAATTTGCTTCGGCACCTTGGAGTCTAAGGGTTTTATAAAAACCCTACCCTGTCTGAAGGTCATCGTATCCTTGTGCTCCAAAGCTGAAACCAAAATGAGGTTCTTCTTGAGCCCCAATATGTAAAGAACATCTCTAAGATATAGAGGGTTTCCAGACTCCCTCTCAAAACGAACTATACCAATACCCTCAACTCGGTATTTCCCATCGTCTCCCATCTCAATGTTGAACTGCATGCCCTTTTTTGATAGTTTACTAAAATATTTCTTGTTTTTCATCATATGGCAGGACACATTGTTGTCCACATACCATAAACCAGTAGCCATTGAACTTGCCATACAGGGGATGAACGAAAAGTCCTCAAAATGAGAAGAGCTCTCAACTATCTCTATAGAGGCTGCTACTTGGTCCTTCTTGGATCCTTTCTTCCTGTTAGGGCATTTAGTAGCTTAATGCCCAAACTGGTGGCACAAAAAGCACTTGATCTTGCTGAGATCCTTTTTTCTTCTCACCCTTGGAACTTGACTCTCCACCACTATTGCTCTTTTTATCCTTGGACTTGGTCCCTTTGCTAGCCAGAGAAAAAATTTCTTCATTTTCCTCCCTTTTAACACAAGATCCAGATTGAGCTTGTATGTGAATCTGCTCTTGGATGTAGTCACCGTATAAACACTCCCAATTTTGAAAGTTCTCTGGGGAACATATCCCATCCGTGAAGGCTTGCCATGGCTTGGTGAAACTCAATAGGGAAAAATTTACTAGATCCCTTTCTGGAACTGTCTCACCTACATCAACCAACTCTTCCGTTACTTTGGAAAACTTGGTGAGAGAAGACAAGAAGACACTACTGAATGAGACAGAGAAAATTTAATGCTCTTGAGCTTATCCTTTAGCACCAACTTTCTAGACTCGCTTGAACCTCGATAAAGACCAATGATGGCTGTTCATATGCCTTTGGCCTTCTTCTTCCCAGTTAGGTGAGGGATAATGTGGCCTTTGACTCCTTCTAGGATAATCCTTCTTGCCCCAACATCCATCTTATTATGTTGAGCCAATTGCTGAGGGTCACTAGGTGCGGCTGGGACATTATTAACAAATTCCTAAAACTCTTGTTCCTCTAGCACCACTGCTATCCTTTCACGCCACGAACAAAAGTTGGATGCACTCTCCAATGTGTCTTCAAATTTGAGACCATGATATGCCATATTGAGAAATTGAATTGTTGAATACAAATCGCACTGTTGGAAACAATGTGCATCGCCCAAAAACCATAACAGCCAAATCGATTTGATAAACTTGCTCCCTCTAAATCTCAAAACCCGTTCCTGAAGATAAAATCTGTACTTGGTCTTCAATAAAAAACTGAGCTTTGATACCATGTTAAATTTCCTTAAAACCTTGTAAACTGATTCACAATTTTTGAAGTGTAAGAACCATAATACAAATAACTGCATTTTAGAAACTTAAACACAAATACACTGAGTTTTCTAACTTAATAAGCACAACGGAAAATAAATCAGAAGACAAATACATCAACACATAGAACACACGATATACCTAGGAAACCCCAACTTTGTGGAAAACCTGCAACGTTGTGTGTCTTTTATTTTCTCCAGCAAACACATTTTTCTTCTGAGAATTACAACAAGGGATAAACTTCCCTTTTGTCATAGGAAAACACTTGATCACCCTCCAAATAGATCAATCCCCCTTCCTGCACACTGGATTTGGAAAATTTTTGTGCAAATTAATTAATTTTCCCACACGTGTGTGCACACTGCAGAGTCTCCTCTTCTGCGCACATGTGTGGATAGAAAGATTGTGCTGGGGTTGTAAGAGCTCAGCCCTCACTCGATTTCTTCTGCTTGGATGCTGAGTCACTGCGATCTGCCCAAACCCTCGACTCTTCCTTCACTGACCTAACACAATAGTTGTGCTGAACTGACTTGCCACTAACTTGCTCTATCTCTTGTTATAATTCGATCTCAACCCTAATCTCCCTCTCAATGGCTTAGATTAAATTGTGATCAAGGGCTAAGATCAAATCGTAAGTTAACTTAGGAATTTTTAATTTTCCTAATTTTAAGTTTAGGAAATAGTTAATTAAATTAATAATCTACTAAGTGGTTGTCTCATGGTTTCCTCTGCTAGTGTTAGCACCTAAGCAACCAAAACCCTTACTTCTCTACTCCAATCAACATTAATTAAATAATAATTAGTTACTGAAGGGGCGTGTTTTAAAAATGACCATTCATGAAGGGGCACCTGCCTAGGTATATAAGTTGGCCCTCATTTGTAACCATAACATTATATCGATATCTCTTGTACATTCAACATTGTTTATACAAATTTACTACTTGTCCTATAATGGATATTTACATATTCCATATATTCTGAATATTTCTGTTGTGTATACGAACCCTATTTGTTATACCATCACTGTTCTAATATTGATTGATGTGCATTGAACTATTTGTTTTGTACAAGATAAAGATATTGACCTTTAAATTGTATTTGGGTTTTTCATAATAAATCAATTTTATGTCATGATAGAATACTTGTTTTTTTATGATTTCTTGAAATTGTTGTGTGAAATTCCGTAGTCCTTTTGAAGTCATGATAACTACATCATGATATCAATAAAATTGATTAAATTTATTGTTTTTTCGATCGATATTGCAAGAGGTTCATGCCATATTTCATTTATTTTCACTGCCATGTAATTTTTGTTGCTTGAATTTGTTATCAAAATATCAGTCTTTTTTCTACAGGTACTCTTTTGGATGGAGTCATGGAAAAGAGAAATTGGAGTCTGGTCAACCAGGCAAGACAAATAGACTAATGATACTCTTCAATATTTTTTCATACTTTCATACAAACAATATAATACAAGAGTATGTTTACGTGGACAAGATAAACAATGCATGTTAATTATTTGGATAATGAGGGAATGTGGTTAGTTGATTGATAGAATTGAGTCTTCTTCTGCAATCATATTATTTGTAACTAGAGATTATGCTCTAGGCATGGAATGGGAGTTGGGTGTGGTTGCAATGTTTTGAAAATTTGGGTTTGTTAGTTTATTGGTGCAATGCTATATGCATGTAAATTTAGTTACAGTTGAATCATATCATTCAATATCATATATGCTATGGCCTTATAAATAAATGAATAAACTTAAAAAGTCTTAAATCTAACATATACACACACACATGTGCAAGGTTCGTACAATAAAAATATAATTATGAACTAGAATTTGATGAAGAGGACTAAATGATGATCTGACTTGAATTGACCATAAATACATTTACATGGAAACCAAATAGAGATATGAGTGCGGAAAAATCATTGTTTTGAAGAAATTTACCAAATTGAGGAAGGTGAAAAAGGAGAATAAGAGAGATAAACAAGAAGAAAATTGTGTCATGGAGGTTAGCATTATTGATAGCCTTTATGCTAAATTACCAAGAAACCAAAAAGTATGGGGAGTTTTCGCACTTGCTTGAATTCCAAATACAGAAAATTTGCCTAAACAAGAAACACATGAATATCATTGTAAGTGAAAAATGTTAGGTGGGGACCAATTTAATGCAAATGGATGCTTGTTTAAGATTAAATCTTTTGGATGCTCATGGCAAGTCAAAAGTATTCCATCGGATAGTTTCTCCTCTTATGTTTTCTTTTTCTTATATCTTTTCCAAGGTTCAAAGATGGTGTTGTGTACACAATGTGATAATGATACAATATTTAATATTGTAAAAGCCTAAATAATTATTGTTACTTATAAAATACCCTTAGGGTTGATAGATTTTGGGCACTAGACTTGGTGCACACACACACACACTAGATTTCGTAATAGTCTCTAATTAATTACTTAACTGAAACACACTAATGTGCCTAACCAGAAACAAATTTTTGCACAATGAAACTTATAGAACCAAGAATCAGATTATGCATAGCAAACAAATTACACACAAGTTTTGCCCAATCAACAATTCTTCAATTTTTCTCAGAACCTACTTGGGATACCTTATTGGGATATTGGCCATCAAGGAAATTACATATACAACAATTACCCTGGATCTGATCTAGCGGATTAAGCCCTAGATCCATCCTCCATTTGGCTGACCTAGATCTCATTTGTTGCTCCGTGCTCTTTCATTGAATTTAGCACACGAGTATCTAGCTCACAGTGAACCTACAATATTACTCATGCAGATCTCTTGCTTACTTGAGAGAATATCTCTCTCAATTTCTCGTGCTCCTGCATGTCTCTGTAACATGCATTAATTGAGGGGAGTTACATACGATATGATTGAGAGACTTGAATTTCTTTTTAATAATAATATAATAATATCATAGAGGATAATAATAATAATAATATTGATGATTAAGTTAAAAATTAAACAACTGGGATTGATTAAGGACAAGTTAAGTGATTTTCCATCATATATATATATGATTACGAATTGATGGAAGGTGATTTACTATTTTTGGAAAGTCATGGTTGCAAAGATATACATGACTTTCTATTTTTAAAAAGTTACTCTAGAAAGGTCAGAAATGAAATTTTATTCAAGGAAATTCATCCCATAACTGCCAATTTTTTTTCAACACTATGAGCCCCAGTGAAACTATTAGAAACAAGTTGTCAACATATAATACATGAATGAGAACTTCACCCCCAACCACCAAGTAGTAGCGTTTTGCGTCCGCCTCACCCTTCAAGAAGCCGATGCCCTGCAAGTATCTATTGATGTGTTCATACCATGCCGTGGGAGCCCACTTGAGCCCTTACAACGCTCTCTTCAACCTGCACATGTGGGTCTCTCTTTTGTGTGCTACAAAGTCCTCTGGTTGCTTTATGTATACCTCCTCTTCCAACTCACCATTTAGGAATGCCGTCTTGACATCCATATGATGGATCTACCATCCCATCTATGCTGCT